>JASKUP010000041.1:0-1214848 GCA_030448955.1 Trichopoda pennipes | reverse complement strand
ATCTTTCGAGTAAAGCAAATTTTTTAATGTCAGCTTTAAAAGATGCTTCTCCGTTCTATTCAATTTCAAAGTTGTTTACCTCTACAAAAACAGCCTTAATAAAAGTGCAGTTTCGAGACTAATGTCATGAAAATTCTGGAGAGAATACGAACCTGTCTAAAAACCTTAAAATTAAACAAATATTTTATTAATAATCCAGCATTTACCCAAAATTTGCCCAGTCACCGAAACAACCCAATATTCAGAAAGGAATAATATTTTTAAAGCTTTAAAAATTATTATTTATTTTATTAGAAACATTTAAATTAAAGTGGCTAAATTAAATATTTTAACTTCCCCTTAGCTCAGCCCTTATGTTGTGTAACAATTTGTGTTAATAAGAAAGTGGATTTTGATTTTTCAAAATGAACATTAATCAAAACTGAGATTTAAATTAAAATGATATGTTTTTTCTGAACTTTGATTAACAAAGTTCTGAACATAGTTATTTGATAATTGGAATGCTTAATATTGTTACATTTATACCTTTTATAAACGTTTTGTTGTGGGTTCTTTATTGCAAAATAAATAACACTACAATACAATTTATTTAAGATGCACGTCTTTACTTCACGAGGTTTATTTTTCAACTAACTAGCTACTCACTCAGACGCAGCCTTTTATATTTATCCACTAGAGGTCTATACAATTAAGAATCTTCTACTCCCTTTGTATTACATTTTGTTGTTATGTTATTCATCCAATGTATCGCCTACAGACCTGTAGGTCTGTGTGTATTTTTGTTTTTATGCTGATAAAGTTTCCTGTTGGAATTTATTTTAAAATATTTGTTGTTGTCTTGTGTACATAAGTTGTCTAAGCAAACTACGTAGTTAGTATACAGCATACCCGATTATTGTTGTTTTGCATGTATAAAATTTCTACGCAGTTTGTAACTAGAAAGTCGTTGTTGTCTTGCGTGTATAAGTTATCTTAGCAAGCCACGCAGTTATTATATAGCATACCCAGTTGTTTTCTTTATTAATTCATTATTTTCTTTTAAACAAGACGCATCGGTATCAATATTAAACGAAACACACAAGGGGATTTCATAAAAATTCAAAACTTTAGCACACTACGGCGTATAAGTAATAAGAAAATAAAATACGTGTGCTAAATAATTAATTGAATTTAAAATATTTATCCATTATAAAACCTAAATAACAAAATATTTTTTTTATTTTATCTATTTTCGTGTTCAACACAAAATGTGCCAACAGCTTTACTTAACTGATGTAGATACCCCGAATAGTGAGTATGATGCATGCTGTGTTATATGAAAGCTCCTCAAGGGATTAATGGTTTTCTCAAAGTGTATGTCCATAAAAACTTAAAAAAGAAGACTTGGACAAATTGTCCATGTCCAATTTATAATCCCTCCTGTCTTCTATATAATTTTTCGTCTGCCTCATTCTGTGCAACATGATTGCATGTTGTATTATTTGCTTTTTTTGTCTGCTTCTCTCTCTCTCTCTTTCTCTCTCTCTCTCTCTCTTTAAGTAAAAGTATAAAAAGAACTATGAATATCTATACTTTTTTTCTATTAACACCGACATGACATGGTTTAACTTTTTTGTTTGTTTGATTCTAACATGTCGCGCAATTACACTGCTACATTGACATATGAGTTGTATCATGTCGTTATGAAATTATGTTGAAAACTCTAGGGGTTTGGTTACAAATTTACCTTTTTGTTTTTCAGCTTTTCACATTAATTAATTTCACAAAACGAAAAAAAAAAATCTTTCTTAATTATAACTTCTGCTGTTAGATGCGTGTGTTTGTATGTTCATAAGCTAATAAAATCTACCTGTGTAATCTGGTGAAACATGCTGTCGTTGTAGATCATTAATAGAACATGCACTAGCTGCACTGGTATACATGTTGACATTAAAAGGCTCATGGTATAAACTGGATTTGTCTATCGACTCGCTATCTGGTTCCATGGTAACAGCCTGAAAATTAAAAATTATTATTGGTTATTTTTATAAAGGTATTTTTACAAAAACAAAACTTAATGGTAGGACTATATTGCATATTATTTGTTTAAACAAAACTTTTGTCTAATTCATTTTATGCCGGATATCGAACATAAATTTTCTTGCTCCTAAGAGTTGTTAAAATAGAATAAAAAGTCTCTAATATATATTCTTTTAACAAAAAATTGTTTTCATATTTTTTATTTCTCGCCAAACGTACATCACTCATATAGTGTATGTAACATATGTCAGACATCTGGCAAACATTTTACTTTTAAAACTTGTGAGTAATTTGACATAATCTGTTCCTCCATATTATGAGAAAATTCAATTCAAAATAAAAATTAAAATAACACTATGTATTTTTGTGGTAGAAGATAGTTGGTCACAAGCTTTACCACAGACCATGTTTTGCTCCGAAAAGCTTATATATAATTATTGTCCGAAAAGCTTATTTTTAATATACTAATGCTTTATAAATTTTGTGAAGATATATTTATGTTAGAGAGAAATTTGTCTAGAAATTTTTTCAATAAATATTTATGCTAGCGACAAATTTTGTTTCAAAACATTTAAACAAACTTATGTCAAACATACATTTTCTACAGGTATATTTGTATCACAAAAATCTTATCTAGAAAGAGTATTCAGTGCAAAGTAAAGGCCCAACTATAATATACATAAGCTGGCTCAAACTAATGTCAAAAATTGAACAATAAGTCTGTCAAATGCTTAAGCAAATCATTGAAAACTTTTAGGTGGGTATAATGTACTTACATGAATATAGAAATTATTATACACAGTTGCACATTTGTCTTATTTACACTTTTGCAAAAAAAAATTTCTTTCTAAATAAATGAAATTTATTAACAAAAAGATGTTTAATAATCATATTTTCTCCACTGCTTGATGGAGCTCCCATCCTCTGCATTTCTTTGCAGAAACGTTTACGTAGTAACTTCCATCTACTGCGCAACTTTATAAAATTGATACCAGTATGAAAATGTAAAACGCAAACAAAATTCTTCAAGGTATTATTTATTGCATTTTTATGCTACTTTTTTCCATACTCATTCCTTTGAATTGCTGTTATAATAAAGCGCATCTCTTTTGTCATATAAGCAATGTTTTCTTTGTACATTTTCTATTAAATTCGCTTCGATCTGCCTTGTACTTTGCTTAAGCAATTGATGTTTAACGAAACTTGACGAAAAAATCAGCAAAATCAGCTGTTTTCGTACGAAATGTGCGATCTGCTTTGTACTTTGCTTAAGCAATTGATGTTTAACGGAACTTGACGAAAAAATCAGCAAAATCAGCTGTTTCCGTACGAAATGTGCGATCTGCTTTGTACTTTGCTTAAGCAATTGATGTTTAACGAAACTTGACGAAAAGTTTTGTTAAGTACATTATAGATTGCCACATATGATTATAAGGTATTTGCACAGTTGTTTAAGTTGGCTTAAGCCAGGTTATGTATATTATAGTTGGGCCTTAAAATGCAGGGTTTTCATTTATAAACGCATACATAAAAAACCAAAAATAAAAAGAAGAAATGTTAAGAGAATTGTATAAAATGTTTCTACTTTGTCTTTCTTCATACAATTCGGTATTTAAGTCTTATAAAATGTTTCTAAAATATTTACCTCCGGCATAAATTTCTCAAACATAAAGAAATATTTATGTGAGATATGTTACGAATAGATATTCTTATGTCAGCCATAAATTTTGTGTAGAAATATATATGCCACACATGTTCAATCTCTAAATATTTTTGACTGTTTAAAATGATGAAAGATGTTTATGTTAGACATAATTTATGTCGATAATAAAATATATAACCTGTTAGCTGGTGTCTACAAAATTGTCAATAAATATTTATGCCAGCGAAAAATTTTGTGTAGAAACACTTATGTTAGGAATAAATTTTATCTGCCAATATTTATGATAAACATAAATTTTCTATAGGTATATTATATAAGAAAAAGATTTGGGCTAAATAGTCTTCAGAGAGAGCAAAGTAGAATGCAGGATTTTTCATTTATAAACGCATACATAAAAAAAATTAAAAACAAATTTTTTATGCAAATGGTGAAAAATGTTAACAGAATTGTACAAAATGTGTCTACTTTGTCTTTCTACATAAAGTTCGGTGTTTAATTCGTATAAATTGTTTCTAAAATAATTATTTCCCGCATAAATTTATTCACTAAATTTGTATATCAAACATAAATATTGTCTCGAAAGATTTATGTCAGATATAATTTTCGATTAAATATTTTTATGTCAGCCATAAGTTTTGTCTAAAAATATTAACGCCAGGCATGTTTTGTCTCGTAATATTTATGCCAGCGAAATATTTATGTTAGTCATAAATTTTATCTGCAAATATATATTTATAAACTCATATATACAAATCATATATAAAAATATAATTTTTTATGCAAATGATGAACAGATTCTAAGAGAAATGTTCAAAATGTGTCTACTTTGTCGTTCTACATACAGTCTGGTATTTATTATATATAAATTGTTCCTAAAATATTTATCACCGGCATAACTTTTCCCTAGGCATTTTTATATCGACATAAATATTGTCTTAAAAGATTTATGTCAGATATAATTTTTGATTAGACATTTTTATGTCAGATATAAAAAGATTTATGTTAGATATAATTTTTGATTAGACATTTTTATGTCAGATATAAAAAGATTTATGTCAGATATAATTTTTGATTAGATATTTTTATATCAGATATAAAAAGATTTATATCAGATATAATTTTTGATTAGACATTTTTATGTCAGATATAAAAAGATTTATGTCAGATAAAATTTTTATTTAGATATTTTTATGTCAGATATAAAAAGATTTATGTCAGATATAAGTTTTGGTTAGACATTTTTATGTCAGATATAAAAAGATTTATGTCAGATATAATTTTTGATTAGATATTTTTATGTCAGATAGAAAAAAGATTTATGTCAGATATAATTTTTGATTAGACACTTTTATGTCAGATATAAAAAGATTTATGTCAGATATAAATTTTGTCTAGAAATATTTTGTCTGGAAACATTTATGTCAGCCACAGATGTCTAAAGATTTTTATGGCAGACATGATTAATGTCGAGAGAAAAATCAACTTTCTGCTAGAATTTTATTTAAATAAACTTATGTATGATGTCTGCCATTAGATAATTCTTTTTTTATTGAATTTATGTTGCATATTTGAAAATATATGTTGCCTTATCTTTTATACTACACACTTTATATATTCTTCTTCTATCAGATAAACAACAAAAAAATCGCTGTAAGTACTCATGTGAGTAACATGGTATAATGGCTGCTTGATTGAAGTTTTGTTAGGAAAAGTGATGAAATACTTCAGACATTAACTAGTATTAAGTATACATATTATTATTATTATTATTATTGTTATTATTATTATTATTATTATTATTATTATTATTATTATTATTATTGTCTTAAGTTTTTGTTTATGTTTAGTTTCATCTAATGCTAAAGAT
This sequence comes from Trichopoda pennipes, assembly GCA_030448955.1. Taxonomy (NCBI): domain Eukaryota; kingdom Metazoa; phylum Arthropoda; class Insecta; order Diptera; family Tachinidae; genus Trichopoda; species Trichopoda pennipes. The sequence goes on along the minus strand of JASKUP010000041.1, from coordinate 1,209,299 downwards.
AAAACTTTTTATGCAGGTGCCTTGAAGACAACCGTAAATTTTATTGTTTCCAAAATAAGATTTATTTACTATGTCCACTTTGCTGTTGTAAATCTTTAAATCAAAAGTCACATGTATAATAGAAAAACACATATGTTAACCTATACCTGGCATATGATATGTCATCATAAAAAAGAAATCGCTGCCACATTGAAAATTTACGTCTAGCAATTAAAATATAAAAGCAAGTTTTTTTCTTTTGAATTTATATCTCAATAAAAATATTTCGTTTCTTTTTTTTATCTAAAAAATAATAATTTTTACAACATTTACCTTCATGCCATTACAGTTTACACGTTTGTTGTCAACGCCACCCAAAGTGTCTGGATTAAAATTATGTTGGAAGGCATCCAAAACATTGCCACCGTGTCCACGTTTATTACGAGCTATTATCGCTAGTATTATGGCAACCAAAAGTAAAATAATTGTTGTAAGGACAGTGATTAGAATGCCAACAAAACTTGAATCCGGTTCCTGGTCAATGGGTTTCGGTGAAATGACTGAAATAAAAAGGAAGAGAAACAACATTAAAGGTGGTAGCTGCATAAAAATACTGAAAAGGAATTAAGAAATAAACAGGTTTTGTGTTTTGTTTTTAAAGGATGTATTACAAATTGAAACATTTGGTAAAGAAAGGATACTCAAACGGATTTTTAAAAACAAATAAAGATAGTATTGTTTCATGCAATGTCGTTAACTTGTTAGAGCGTTTGGTAAAAATAATAGTTTTAAATAAGAATTTTTTTTAAACACAACCACAAATTGCTGCAAATTAAGTCAACAAAATACTTTTGTTTAAAAATTGTAGCGATTACTCTTGAGTATATTTTATTAAGGCTGTGCAGACTTTTCTTTAATTATGCTCCCGTCCCATAGAAAAATACTGTGTCATAGCCCAACATGCCTAACTTTGTGATTCATAACAATATAAAATACAGGCTGATGAAACTTTTATACAAAATGGCAAAAGACGTTACTCAAATACTACGGAAGTACTTTAAGTTTATTAACTATTTTGACAAAAGGGCATAGAAAAATCATACTGTTAAGCTTATTCGTTTTTAATAAACGTTTTATTATTATCATTTCGTTTATTGCAAAATAATAAACCAGCACTTCAGAGTTTTCAATAAAATTAACGATTTATTTACTTTTAATACACACAAAATAAATACGATAGTAACTTTGTTGTCTTTACTCACTGATAACTTAACTTGAATTCATTCATTTGCCTCGCAACTGATGCTTACATAGTTGTTTTAAGCGGTTCTTGCTGATACAAGGATATTCTACGTTAACATCACTGCATATTGTTGTTGTTATTAGCATTAAGTTCAGGCGCTTGCTTGGCCGTGTGTTCGGTTCTGTGTTAGTTTTTTTTTGTTTATTGTCGTTTATCTTATTTGGTAGAATTTCTTATAAATGATTTGTTATTGTCTGACGTGTATAAGACTTCTTGGAAAACTACGCAGTTTGTAAAATGCACAATGGGTCGTTGCGTTTACGTTTTTTACTGATATCTTTTTTCTTTTAAAACTTAATAAATCATCTTCGTAACAATAAATTTGCTAGACAAAAAGTCAGTCCAGAAAGAATGTGCCAGTTGCTAAATACCAAAATTAAATTTCAGCCAAACAAATCTTTTTAAGTCAAATACATGACATTTGAAAATAATTTTGGGCAGCTTTTTTTTAACAAAGCACATATTAAAAAGTGTCAATTGTTGCTTATTTATTAACATAAACCAATGATTTCATGTGAAAACATCAAAAATAATCGAGAGGTTTTATATAAATTTAAAGGTTAGTTAACAGATTTCGATAACAACTTATTGTTTGACTTCTTTAAGTCAATAGTTAATATCTTGGCATGTCCTGAACTGCAATTTAATTGAAACCAGATCTTTTCCCGATAAAACGTCACGCACATTTTGAAATAAAAATTCAATGCCGTGGGAAGAAACCGATCTAAATCAGCCGTAAGGAGATCTCTGTTTATTTTTTAAAGAAATAAGATTCAATGATGTCATCAGAGTGTATACCCAGTAATAATAATAATTTTAAAGGAGTTTTACGCGAAAATTTTTAATACTAAAAAAGTCGCCGGAGCCAAGAAAAAGACTTATCGCTGAACATGATTTTGTAGGTGAGTTTCCAATCACAAAAATATAATGTGTTTGACCATCTTCTTGCTTTTCGAAAAATTGTGTGAACAAATGGTGAATGGTTTAAGTTTTCACACAGCGGTCAAATTTTCTTCACCATTGATGTTCCTCCGACATGTTAGTATTATTGCATCATTAAAAGACCAAGTGGTATAATATATATTTTAACCTGTTTGTGAAAAGGCAAACGTATTCAGAATGCAGAGTTTTTTTGTTAAAGGCGAAATGCATAACTGAATTTTAATTCGAAGAAAAAAGTGCTGCTTAGGAACGTACAGTAAGTGATGCTTGATATTTCAACATGATAAATCAAAATATTCTATCAAGAAAGATATGTAGCCTTAAATTTTGTGCACGAAATATAAGTATTTCCTATCTAATCACAGTGATATCAATGAGCAATCCAACATCTCTAACTGTAAACCGAAGTCTATCTATACGAGTATATTGAAAGATTAGATTTAAAGAGTTCTAAAATAATTTTTCTCAAAGAGTGTGACTTAATGTATGAAAGATATATTGTTCAGATTTTTTCTTAAAGCAAAAGTCTGTTATTATCCGGTTTTCAATAAAAAGTTTCTTTTTCAATTGAGGCAACACAGCTTTGATATTTCGTGAAAGATGCATTGGCTATTGTTAAAATGAATTCAATTGCTCACGAAAATCGTATTAAAATAATTAAAACTCACTATGAAAATGCTGATTGTGTTCAAGTTAAATGTCGTGAAATCGTCCTCTTGCGAGCGCTATTAAGAATTTAATTGTTAAATTTCAGTCGACAGGCTCGATAAAAAATGTGCAAACACCAACACGTGTTTGAACGGGTCGTTCAACTGAAAACATCGCAGCCGGGAGCCACAGCGTTGAATCAGATTCAAATTTGTTAATTCCTCGACACACTGAACAACTAGGGCGATCCAAAACCACCACATAGTGAACTTTGCTAAAGGTTTGACTTTGAAGCCTGACAAGGTTCAACTGATGCAGAAATTGAAGCCGACCGAAAACTTACAATGCCGTAGATTCGCTCAATTCATTTAGGAATAACCGCCTGTTTTTTCTGAAAAAATCATTTTTTTCAGGCGAAGCCCATTTTCACTTGCCCGGGTATGACAACAAGCAAAATTGACGCGTTTGGGCTTCTGAAAATCCTAGAGCGAACACCGTGCATGCTCAACGTGTTCCCCCCGGGGGCACATGATAGTCTCTATGGTTCCTACAACAACCATCTAGCCTTGTGTCTTGCGGGATTAAAGGGAGCCCAGTCCCCTTCAAGGCTAGTAGGAGTCAACTGGACAATCCACTATATTTCGACGGGAATTAGTAGCCCGCAGAGTTCTGCTATTTGTCTTTTAGGCATTTAGGTGTTCTCTGGCTGCTTATTGAGGTAGGCTCTTCGGGAGTATCGTGGTGGCTGTGTGTTTCGAAGCCCTCTTTTGAGTTTGTGGGTCGGATCATTCACAATGAACACAAAGAAAGGCCCAGGTCCAGTGAATATGAATGCCGTCGTGTTCTTAATTATATTAAGCTGCATGCGTTCTGGACCAGGAGATGGATAATCTCCGACTCTTCAGCAAGCAGTGAAGACTGCGGCCTACTCCGGGCTTTTAAAGTTGCAACTAGGAGTGACCGGAAGATATTCGTATTCGAAGACCTTCTAGGGCGAGGATGACGATACATTTCATCCACAGTGGTAATGATCCACCATCTGATTACGGATTACGGCCAGGTGCAGATGTAAAGCTTATCACGTCATGCTCAACGTGTCATTGTATGGAGTTGTTTGTTGTCTGCAGGCGTGATTGTGTCGTTTGTTTTGAAATGAGGCTAGGAATGAAACAACTCAATATTTGCCTATTATTGAAAACGTGAATATCACTGACATTTGGTTTCAACAGAACGGTGCCACGTGTCAGGCAGTCAATGAAATGCTGGGCGAATTTTTCTCTTCGTAATACAATAAAAATTTTGAATCATCTTAATCCAAATTTTTGGTTTTATTTTGTTCTAGAAAACAAACGTGTTGTTGAAAAACCCTTTATTAAAGAGTGCCCTTCTATTATTCGAAATTTTTATAATTGCCTTAAATTTAAATATTAAAAATACTTTTGAGTACTTTGCTCTCAAATCTCTTCAAATCTTGACTTTCCAATTCCTTTTTTTTCGTATTACTCTTCACTTCTTTTTTACCAGTTGTGCACTATATTTCTTTCATTTCTCGTTAATTTTCATAAAAGGAAAAATAAAAACAAAAAAACAGTTAAATAAATTTTCCATGAAAATTAAACCAGGACACCTAACCGCAGCAAACCGGAAAATATTACAAAAATATTTCTTGCCACATTTTTACACCACATAAGCCAAAGTTATATTCATACTCTTGTTGCAAATAACAAAATATAAAAAAGGTTGTGCAAAACCAAGAATGAAACAAGATATAAATATATTTTTTTTTTACAAAAACACAACTGCATGTAGTCAACAGTAGAAATTACAAAGTAAAAAGAATCAGCATAAAACTGCTAACAAAAAACAATTAACAACACAAAAATGGGTTGCTGCAACTACAGCTACAATATTTAGAATTTAACATTTTATGCAACAACTTTTTTTCCTTGCTACACGTTACAAACATTTTTAAACTAAAATGTTGCATTTCTAACGAAAGAAAAAGAAGATGAAAAAGTGGTAGCAAACCAGCATGATAAAGCAATATGTATCCTGCAATACCATTATGCTGTAAACAGATACTAACTCAAACCTCAATCTGAAAAGGGACGTGGACTTCAACTTAAACTAGCAATAACTAGAAATAGTATATAAAGGAATATTAAATATAAAGATGGAGGTTTAAGGCACAGACAAAATAAGTATTAAAATGATGCTGGTCGAATGTATAGAGTTATATCTATATCAAGGGTGCTTTTTTTAAGTCCGATAGAACTTACTTACTTACTTGCATCTCACTAGTAAATAAACTCTCATACTATAGTCACATGACACATGATCTCTAAACTCTGCAAGTGAATAGAATGAAGCTAGAATAACGCTGCTATTTTTACTTACAAACTTAATGAATTTGCACCTTTTACAACCATTTTCAAATTATGGTGCAAATAATCTTTAATCTTAGAAAGCTGTAGTAATCTTATTCTAAACGAGAAGTTGAATATGAAAGAGCGAATAAATTAATTGTAAAACTCTAAATGGTAAAGTCACACATCTTGACTTCGAATCTCACAAGGCCTACAGCATATTTTACTTTGAACAGAGGTGCGTGTTAGATAAAAGGTGCCTCTCTGTTGTAGAAAGCATTAAGTAGTTCTATTTACTCCAAAGTAATTAAATGGTCACGAAAATGGAGGGGCACAAGTTTTATAAATTTCGTGGAAATTAATCAAGCTAAACTCACAGAGTGCAGCAAAAGAGTAAAATTAAACTAGAAGCACCGATATTTCTAATCAAAGCACAATGTTTAATTTTCAATTACCTTTTATAACACTGAAGTTAAGTGTAGAAAGCAACTTTTGAATTTTTGACAGCATGAATCTATTGATATCAAATATTTGCAAAAAATATGTAAATACTTTGTTGTCATTATTTTTTCATTTAAAGACAATATATTATATAAGAGAGCATATACAGCTCTTTTGAATAATTAAAAACTCAAATCGTGGAGTGCGTGATTTCATTTACGTCTGCACCGACTATATAGTCATAATCAGAAGGTGGTCAAACCACTTGGTTGCTTGGACATCACCCACGCCCTAGAAGGCCTTCGAATACGTATATCCTCCGGTCACTTCTAGTAGCAATTTTGAAAGCCCGAAGTAGGCCGCAGCCTTCTCTCCTTGCTAAAGAGTTGGAGACTTTCCAACTCCTGGTCCAGAACGCATGAAGCTCTTTTTTATCAAGAACACGACAGCATTCATACTCACTGAACCTGAACAATTCATTGTGTTAATTTGAATGATCCGACCCACAAACTCTTTCGAGGGTCCGAAACCACAACTACCACGATACTCCCATATAGGGGCCAACCTCAATAACCAGTCAGAGAACATCTTTGCCTAAAGGGACAAATAGTGAACTCTGCGAGCGTACTGATTCCCGTGGAAATATGTTGATTGTCCAGGTGACACCTACTAGCCTTTGAGGGGCCTGCGCTCCCTTTTACCCCACAAGACACCAGTCTAAATGGAATAGTAGGTTCCAAAAAGGCTATCATGTGCTCCCGAGGAGAATTTATCGTGGAGTGAATGATATCGAAGAAAGAGGGTATGTAGGTGATAGGCCCAAGCATGGATTGCAAGGTATTGCAAGATCGACTGAAGACATTTGTAGTGGAACCACCCTAATGTAAATACCTAACACAACAAACTGAAAAGTTTAAATCAAATTTCTCAAGTGCAATGCACTAGCAATGCACTTATGTTTGTTGTTGTTATACTTTACATACATGCAAATGATGAATGGCCTTCAACGGGCATTTACATAGCGTGTGTGTGTCGATCGGTGAGTTTCAGGTGACACATTTATTTTGTGGAAAGAAATCCCAAAATGAATGCAATAAGAACCAGGTCACATTTCACTTTTCATAACAACACTAATATTAATAACATTTATAATAACATTTGTAAATAATTAACATTAATAGATTAAGTACTAGATAGTTGAAATTCTTCTCACAGTCGGTATATAAACGACTGCAATTGGGAAGACAAAAAGAATCTTTGTTAACACCTCTAAGCTCCTAGTTGAGCTTATTTAAATTCAAGCTCCTAGTTGAGCTAAGATACAAATAAAAATAATTAAACAAAGAAAACAAACTTTTCTTATTAATTATTACATGGCGATCCTGCCAACATTTTAAATATTATTACATGGCGATCCTGCCAGATCTGAGAGTGCTCAAATTATAAGAGCACCCAGACAAAATTGGCATAAAAGCAGGAAAAATTTTGCATCCTGCCCAGAAAATGAAAAAAAAATTAATTTTGGTTCCTGACGGCAGCCGAGACCCGTCAGAGGAAGTGCCTGGCCAAAAGGTACAAATGAAGGTAATAACAACAACAAGAGGTTTGCAATATCAACAACTTCTGCAATAATAATCATCAGAAGCAGCAATACTACAATAGCAATCATAATCATCATCAGCAGCAGCAGTAACATCATAATGCAACAAGGGGCTTGCAACAACAAAATTAATTTCAACAACAACAACATGATCATCAGCAGCAAAGAAATAACATAGAGGATTAAGTATAATATTTAATAACTAGCTTATAAAAGGAGTGCGATTTTATTACGCACCCTTAGGGAACGGAGGCGACTTCGCCCATGTTCAAAAATTTTTTATACTTACAAATTGTTTAAATAAATTTGTAATAATATAGTTAATGAAAATAAATTTAATATTTAATATTCGGAAATTTTTTTAATATACTTATAAAATTTTTAAATAAATTTATAAGGAATCTATTTAATATATTTAATGAATATATTTAGTAATATAATTCGTTTGGGATAACTTTTCATACCCTTTGGAAATTTTGAATGATAAGAATCCTTTTAAAATTATGGATAAATTTTAAAATGAAATATAGGATATGTATATTTTTTAAATACTTTTAAATTTTAGGTAATGATAATAATTCTTTTAAATTAATTTTATAAAGGAAAGAGTAACATAATTGAGCTTAGTATTAAGTAAGGATATTATTTCCTTTATAATGGAAAATTTTGAAATAGAATTGGAGAAACAACTCCAAAATTTAGAAAAATTATTTAATTTGGAAAAAGATTCCCAGAATGTTACAGAAGAGGAAATGAATTTTAGAATTGGACAGGAAAGGGATTTGATTAAAGAACTTAGGAACTTAAGTAAGGAGGAAGACAAAAGAACATTAAGGTCCATAGAACATAATAACAGGAATGACTTAAGATTAATACCATACACAAGGGAAGAAAGCGCATTCTTGGGAATTGGATAAGATCTTTATATAAGAATAAAAGAGAAGGAAAAGAAAGACAACAATTTTAAAAACAGAATGAAAATTGCAGTAGATAACACTTAATGGAATGGACAAGCAAAAACAGGAATATTTGGAAGAATTATGAACAAAACCAGTAGAGAACTCACACCCGCTGCCGCAAAATGGCAGCAGGCGAAGAAAAGAGGAAAGAAAAAAAGAAAAAAGGAATAGGGAAAAATAATAATCTTTTTAATAAGTAGGATTAGAATTTTATTTATAATATTTTTTTACATTTACTATGAAAAAAAAAAGAAAAATTTTTAAATTTAATAATTTTTGATGAATATATTTAATACCGTTTTACAATTTAAATAAATATTATAGAAATAACAAAAGTAATATAAGTCATTTAATAATAACTTTTAAATTTAATCCTTTTATAATTTTGAATAATGAAAATTCTTTTAAATTTATAAATTCATTTAATAATAAACATTTTAAATAGAAATATGATTTAATTTAATTGAAAAGTTTCCCTTGTAAATGGACCTTTGTATTGAAAAATTTTGAATTGATAATTTATTAATGGCTGCCAAAAAAAAAAAAAAAAAATGGCAGCATACGGGGAAGAAAGAAAAGGAAAAAGGCAATTTTTTTTTCCATGAATAGGATTAAAATTTTATTTGTTTATTGAATTTATAATAATTTTACATTTACTATTATATTAGATTTTATTAAGGAATTTGGTGAATGTGTTAGATTTGTTTTTGAATTTTTTTAGAAGAAGAAAAGGAACAATTTTTATTTTCCTGTTTTCATGGATAGGATTTTTAATTGTTTCTCTATATTTACATTTATTACTCCTGATTAATATTAAATTTTATCATACATAGATTAGTTTTTTAATTGAATATTTTAATTTTTAGGAACAATAGATATTTCATAACTTCATAATTACATAACTTGGTACTACAGAATCATGCATAGGAAAGGCACAACATATGGCAAATGATGTTGATAATAGGAAGTATCAAAGAGATGAACGGATAAGCCCAATATATATTGACGTCAGGAAGCACAACAAATATAATTGTTAGTGACTTATTTACTAATGGGAAGATTGACTTAGGACAATTTATTCCCTAGGCTAGGAAAAATGGCCGGTAAATTTTTATATGGAAAGAGAAAATTTTAGAATTTGTCTCGTTTAATGAAAAGGGCAATGAATATTTTAGTAGTAGCGCTACTATTTAGAGTGACCTAGATATTGGAAGAATATGCTAGGAAAGATACTAAGACCATATAGAGAACAATGAAACAATACCATGATGACCCTTCAGAAGGTGGACATTCAGGTGTTTCTATAACTCTAGATAAGATCAGGGATTATTATTATTATTGCCATTATTACTAGAAGAACATCACTAGGGATGTAGCCGAATATGTTAGATCACGACAGACGTGTCAAAGATCAGGGATAACAGGATACTTAATTTGTCCAATGATTATTAAACCTACGCCTGCGCAAGCGTTTGTTATATTAGTTGTCGACGATATAGGTCCGTTTCCCAAATCCTACAGTGAAAAAACATTTTGAAATATAGTACATTGGTTTGCTTAGCAATGATACCCAACACATTCCCAATTTCAATATAAAGGTCCATAATTAAATAATATTATTACATAAACCATAATCCATATTTAAGAATATAAACTTCATAATTAACGTATCCATATAAAATTAAGAAAATAGACCTAAGAAATAATGTAACTATAGAAGATAAGAAAACAAAAAAAAAACACAATTAGTAAATAAGAATAGACTTAAGTTATACAATAAATAAATTAATTACTCCGGAGTACACATAAGATCACTTATAATTAGGGAGTACACTTAAGATCACTTATAATTAGGGATAAGCTTATATAACTAAACTTAATTTTATAACTTTAATTCATAATACAATGTAAAAGAATGTCCATAAAACTACCGTTATATGAACATTCTTGCGAAAAGTGGAGATGTAGTGGAACCACCCTAATGTAAATACCTAACACAACAAACTAAAAAGTTTAAATCAAATTTCTCAAGTGCAATGCACTAGCAATGCACTTATGTTTGTTGTTGTTATACTTTACATACATGCAAATGATGAATGGCCTTCAACGGGCATTTACATAGCGTGTGTGTGTCGATCGGTGAGTTTCAGGTGACACATTTATTTTGTGGAAAGAAATCCCAAAATGAATGCAATAAGAACCAGGTCACATTTCACTTTTCATAACAACACTAATATTAATAACATTTATAATAATATTTGTATATAAATAATATTAATTAATTAAGTTCTAGACTAATAATAACCTTCTCACAGTCGCAATATAAACGGCTGAAATTGAGGGAAGAAAATCAATCTTTGTTCATTCATCCTAGCTCCCAGTTGAGCTAGATTTAACTGCTCCAAGCTGAGCACAGATAATTGAACCTAAATAAAAAGATTAATGAACAAAAAAGTACAAACCTTTTTATTTAAAACAAATTAAAATAAAATAAAAACGCTTTTATTACACATTACTGATGCTCAAGAAAGTGTTCAAAACAATCCATAAACCTCAATTCGTCGCCGTGCTGAGTAACTTGGTTTCCAAAGAACAATTGTGGCCACAATTTTGCACAAGGATTTGGTTTTGTTTCCATATAAGATTCAGTTGACACAAGACCTTTTTCCACAAAAGCATTTACGCCGCCATACATATGCCATTAGGACGATACAGCTCGCCCATGACAACCCCGATTTTCATGAAAAAATCACAATGAAAACATTACTGCTGCTCAAGAAAGTGTTGATACAAGACCTTCTTCGAAAAGACCATTTACGCCGCCATACATATGCCAACAGGACAGCTCGCCCATGAAAACGCCGATTTTCATGAAAAAATCATAATGAATGACGAGGCACATTTTCATTTGAATAGATATGTGAATGAACACAATGCATTCATTAAAGGTGACAGTCTGGTATACAATTTGCTTATTTTTGAAAATGAAAGCGGCGTAACGGTAACTATGAATGGGGAGCGATATCGTGATGTGATTGAAAACTTTTTAACGCCTCAACTGCCTGCTTTGGGCTTGATTAACATGAGGTATCAACAAGATGGTGCCACATCGCATACAGCCAGGACTACAATCGAATTATGGCGTGACCTCTTTCCCCAAAAAGTTATTTCAAGAAATGGTGATGTTGATTGGCATCCAAGGTCGCCTGATTTGACTGCTCCGGATGTCTGAAAAACAAGGTTTATGCAAACAAGCCAGAAACGCTTGAGCAACTTAAACAAAATATTCGTGATGAAATTAATGAAATACTGCGTAAAATGTGTGAGAATGTAATTTCGTGATAAGATTTACATCTGCACCTGGCTGTAAGCCTTAATCAAATGGTGTTCAAACCACTGTGAATGAAAAGCAACTTCCTTCGCGCCCTAGGAAGCCGAAGATTAATTCCTTGTTGCAATTTGAGCGGTTCCAAAGCAGGGTTGCAAACCACTACTCCTTCATGAAGAGTGTGATTTGTTTTACATCCGCGCCTGGGTATATAGCCTTAATCAGATGGTGGACAAACCACTATAGTATAATTTTGAACGTCATACATGCGTCCTAGATAGCCGAAGACATAATTCTAAGCAACAGAGCCACCTAGTTGCAACTTGAATGATTCCAGGACAGGTCTGCAAACCATCACACCTTGCTAAAGAGTTGGAGACTTTCTAACTCCTGTTCAGAACACATGTCAAGCATGCTCACTGGACTGGATCATTCACTTTGCGTGTCATTATCAGTGAGATGATCCTGGCCGCTATAATTTTCATTATTCCCTTATGGGGCCGCAAAACCGCAACCACCACGATGCTCCCATATAGGAGCCAACCTCAATGATCAGCCAGAGAACTATTAAATGTCTAAAGCGACAAATAATGAATTCTGGGGCTCACTGATCCCCGTGGAAATAAAGTGGAGTTTCCAGTTGTCTCCCTGTCTGACTTCAGGGGACTGGGCTCCCTTTTTCCCCCAGTTGCACAGGTCTAGATAGTCGAGTATTCTATAAAGACCGATAAAGGTGCCCCCAGGGGGTACTTCTTCATGAAAGCTGGAGACTATCCAACTCCTGTCCAGAATACATGACTAGAATGCTCACTGGATCCGAATCATTCACACGTTGGTGTGATTAAAACCGAGATGATACTGGCCCTCATAATCAAATTCATGCGAGGGCCTTAAAACCACTACCACCACGATACTCCCGAAGCGCCAACTTCAATAATCAGTCAGAGAAGCAGCTAAAAGTCTAAAGAAATAATTAGCGGAAACTCTGGGGCTTACTGATTCCCGTGGGAATAACCTCTCCTGCTGACTTCAGGGGACTGGGCTCCCTTATACCCCCAGCAGGACAGGTCTAGATACTCACGTATTCTATAAAGACCGATAAATGTGCCGTCGGGGGGATGTGAGAATGTAATGAAAAATTAGCTTAAAAGGCCTTGCATTTGTGAGGCTAACAGAGACGGACGTTTTTTTATCTGATGTTGTATTTCATACATAACCGCTGATAATAAATAAAATCTTTATCAATATAAAATGCATTCTCTTTCATTTAAGCAAAATTTATATAAATAAAAACAGAGCACTATAACTTACCGGTGGACACCGGCAAATAAAAAAATAAAAATTTACAACATAGAAATATAAAACCCCGTATTACACAAATTGTGAAAGAAAGCATTTTATTGCAGCCGGTTTCAAAAAACCCAAAGAAATGCAAGAGATTCTTTAATAAGTTTTTATTGAAAATTGAAACTAAGTTAGAAAAACATCGTTGGTCGCAGGATACAAACGAACTGTGTGAACAGTCAGCAAACTTGCCAGTGAACTTTTGTAAGATCACAGAAAGCATTGACGAAAAAATCATCAGTGACTCAGTAAGCATGCTATATTAGTGGCCAAAAACATCGATGTCAATACCATTATTAACTTCACCATTAAAAATCGAATCCTCGGCGAAACGATAACATACAAGTTCATCGATACTGTGGCGAATCAAGAAAATTTTTTAACTATCCAGCTTAATTCTTGAATTTGCTAGATTTACCATGGAGTACCCGTCATTCTTCTTCGAAACATAAATCCACCCCGACTTTACATCGGAGCCCAGACTCTCAGTCAAGAAAAAGATGAACAATGAGGCAACAATTAAGACTGGAAAATTCAAAAGTGAAGACGAAATGTTGATACATCTCTCACTGATCCCGAGAGATATGCCATATGAACTCAAAGGTTTGCAGTTCCTGGTGCGGCTTACTTTCCCAATAACTATCAACAAAGTACAAGGGTAATCGTTGTAGTTATGTGAATTAAATTTGAAGAATCCATGCTTCTCACATGGGTAGCAGTATATAGCTTGCTTAGGCGTAGGAAAACCTTTTGAATATTCGTTAACCAGATGGAACTAAATCGAAAAGAAAGGCTGCAATGTCACAATATTTTTCGAAGTGAACAAAATCTATAAAATGACTAAAAATGAATTAAATATTTATGTCTTCCCATTAAATTTATTTGAGTTAGTGCCGTAGCCACTCTTGCAATATGATACAAATTTAATTTTTTCATTGCCTAATGTCAAGTAAGGCCTAGCAGACATGTGTAAAAACAACCATCATCGAGTCTTAGAATAATTTAAGTTAAGAAAATTATCTTATGACCATTATATTATTCGTTGTAAGTCTTTGTTAACGTTCTGCTATAAAAAGCTGCATCCATTTATTTTACTATCAGCCAATAACTCAATATCAACAGCATATGTATTACAGCTTCAAAATTGAATTCTATAGTCCTCGCGCATACCTCCATATGTTGATGAGTCGTCTGAATCTGGTTGTATATATTGGTATGTTTTATTAACAAAGGCCCACCTAATTTGCAGGCTGATGGGGCCAAAGCAAAGTTGCCGTATCAATTTATAACAAAGTATGCTATGAAATAACGAATACAATACCTCGTTAAATCAAGAAATATGAGCATTGTGTTTAATTTGGAAACTTCTTTTTATTTAATTTTTATTATAAAGATATTGATTTAGTTTGTTTATTTTTAAAATTATTTAATGCCTTACCTGATGGAATATAATTATTATTTCGGTCTCTACTGAAGGGCACTGGAGCTACTTCATCTCTTTGAAATGGATATTCAGAATTATCCTGCGAACCACTAGGACCCATAAACTCTTCATCAGTAAAGTTGCCGATTATTGGAGCTTAAAATAAAAAAATAAAAACATTTTAATTTGCTTTAAAACTTTAAATTTTTGCTTATTGAAAGCTAAAAAGTCTTTTCCCTTTTTCTCTTATATTTCTCTTATATTTTTTTTTGTTTTTTATTTTAATTTTCAATGTCAACATTTGCTTTTTATTACTATAGAAATTTATGCATAATTTCCTTTTTATTTGCTACCAGCTCCAGCAGATTTCTTGCCAGTACGTAGCCGTATACGCTAATGCGTTCTTTAACTTCTTATTTGTCTGCCTTTTGTTTAGTCTAAGACTAACAATTATTTACATTTTGTTTGCATATATTTACATTACTGTCTTCTTAAACAGGCACAAACTTTTCTTGTTGATACAGACAAAAAAGAAAGTGGGAGAAAGTAGTAAAGAAAAATGTCTACACTTTAAAGATTATTTACAAATGTTTACATTTTTGTTGCAAATTTTACTTATATTCAATGCAACTATTTTCTGAAGATTTTGTTGTTTTAGTAAGGAAATTAAGAATTAAGAGATAAGCTTTTCTGTTGCTTTAAAAGGTGTTTGAAAAAAAGCTTATTACTTGTGCAGCTGCCCATCCTAATTGCCTCCTTTGCTATTTATAAAACCAAAAACAATTTTTAAAATAAACTGGAATTTATAGTATAGTATAGTATTTAGCTACTACCAAGCTTGTGTATAAGCGATCTGGAGTTTTTTGGAAGGTTTATTTAAGGAAAAACTTAAGACTGCATTTAAGGGCAATTGAATTTTAATTATTTTTCTTCTATTGAATATTGTGTCTGTATTAAAACAAGGACTTTGACTTTGTTCCAAAATTGAGTTACAGCTATGGCTTCTTGTTTTAGTTCTAAATATATCCATTAATACTCATAATATGTATATATTTGCAAGAAAATTTTGTTTTTAAATAATATTTACTATCATAGACTCTGTCCTTATCATAGCCCGGCAAAAAATAATTCAGTAATTATAAATCACATCATCTAGATGGCCACCAAACTGCTGATTGTCGTGAAATTATGCGATCGGGAAATTTGGTTTGCTGTGTGATATGTGGCACCGCACCATCCTATTAAAATCATGTTAGTCGTCAATAGTAGGCCAAAATTGAGTTGTTAGCATCTCGCGATAGTATGATCCATTAACCCTTACTGCATTTCCAGCCCCATCTTTAAACAAAAAAATGGCCCAATCAAGCTTAAATTTGTTTTGCAATAAATTAATTAATCGTTTCATAGGCTGTGTGACATGTGGCACCGTTCTGTTGAAATACAAGTCAGTTATATCCATGTCGTGAACAATAGGCCAAAGTTGATTTGTAAACATCTCGTGATAGCGTCATCCATTGACCGTTACCACATTTTCAGCCTTATCTTCGAAAAAAAAAAAATGGCGCAATCACACCTCTACACTACATACCACACCATCGATCTAGGACTTTTGGAAGGCCAAATGCGGCAATATTGCTTGTTGACATACCCTGACAAGTGAAAATGGGCTTCGTCGGATAAAAAGATTTTTTTCAAGAAAACCAGTCAGTTGTTTCTGAATGAACTGAGCAAAGATGCGGCGATGCGATTTGTCGGTCGACCTCAACTTCTGCACCAGTTGAACCTTGTGAGGCGTCAAAGTTAAATCTTTAAGCAAAATTCGCCATGTGGTGGTTTTGGATAACCCCAATTATTGAGAACGTCTAGGAATTGACAAATTTGGATCGGCTTCAACACTATGTCTCACGGATGCGATGCTTTCAGGTGAACGACTCGGTTAGATCCGCTTTGGTGTTCAGACATTTTGTATCAAGCCTGTCGACTCAAATTTATATTGTCCGAAAATATCACGAATTTGATGAAATGTAACTTTAACAGAACCACTTTTTTCATAGTGGATTTGAATTATTTTTATGCAATTATCGTACGAAGATGCTAATGAATCTACTACAAATACGTCAAAAAACTAAATGCCGAAACTATCATGCTGTTGGTGTTGGCACAAAGTGTGTGATGCGTTTTACATCCGTACCTGGCTATGTAGCCTTAATCAGATGGTGGACAAACCACTATTGTATAATTTGGTACATCATACAGGCGTCCTAGGAAGCCGAAGACATAATTCTAAGCAACTTTAATGATTCCAGGACAGGGCTGCAAACCATCACACCTTGCTAAAGTGTTGGAGACTTTCAACTCCTGTCCAGAACACATGTCTAGCATGCTCACTGGACTGGATCATTTACTTTGCGTGTCATTATCAGTGAGATGATCCTGGCCACCATAATAACCATTATACTGTTATGGGGCCGCGAACCCACAACCACCACGATAATCCCATATAGGGGCCAACCTCAATGATCAGTCAGAGAACTATTAAATGTCTAAAGAGACAAATAATGAACTCTGCGGCTTCGCTGATCCCCGTGGAAATAAAATGGAGCTTTCAGTTGACTCCCTGCCTGTTTTCAGGGGACTGGGCTTCCTTTATACCCCCAGTTGCACAGATCTAGATAGTTGTTACGTACTATAAAGACCAACCCCGGGGTGTTGGCACAATTGAAAAACAAACTTCTGATTCCCCTAGCATCTATTAAATTTTTATTTTACTACACATAGCTACCACTTCACTTCTACATGAAATAGAAAAAATAAATTTTATTAATTTCAAATAGCATTTTTTTCGTTCGATTTCAATTTTAATTAATTCTGCTCTATTAATTCTTAAATATAAAATCTTATACCAACTCCTCAAAATCAATTGCTCCAGTTGTATATCTAAAATCAATTTGAAGCTGCTAGTTTTTTCCTTGTTTTTTGTTTGTTAACGTTTTTTTTTGTCTTTTTAAATATTAAAGGAATGGGAATTTTCTGTAAATGCTAAAGTATTGTTTCATATTCTGTTACTTAATGGCAATATCTTTGGAAATGTTTTTTGTGTGCTGTTTTTGTGTTTGAATGAAAAAGGGAATTACAATTGTTTTGTTGCTTTTCGGCTGACTAGCTGTTGTTGCTGCTGCTGCTTCTGTTTTTGCTTAACAATATTGCTGTTTTTTTTTTTTTTTTTTTGTGCTGATTTCATGACGGAGAAAAATCATCAATAATTGTTTGTTTTCTTTTTAAGGAAAGGATATGAATGCAAGCAAGTGCTCTAAATTTGAAAAGAGGTGTAGTTTTTATTTTGAGTTTTGCTTACCGGCTACAAGTGCATCATACGCGAGACAAATTTCTTAAGACATAAAAAATTGTAAATCTAGAAAGTCCCAAATTTGGAAATCTGAAATGGTTTCTCAAAAACTCCAAGCAAAATTTTTGTATTTTTCTATTGATATTTTTCCACTTCTAACTTTGTTAGCTAAAGACTCTAATCGCTTTTATTTGCATTGGCTAGTAATTTACATAACTCTTTGCTTTAGACTTTAATTATAATATAATTCAAGAATTATTATCCATATATTAATGCCTTTTTTGTCGCTAAAACTATCTCCATGAAAACTAAGAAATCAAAACTGTTTTCTAATAAATATTTTAAGTTCCATTATCTCTCATTATTCCAAATACTCCACCCAAATTGTTATAGCCCTCAACGATAGCAAAATAGCAAATCTAAATACTTAGAAACAATAGAATTTTCATTTTCAATTACTTCAACATTCAAATAATATAAATAAATGATGCATCATGTTATTCGAAATCTATAAAGATCTTTGCTCTAGATAGCATTAAATTCATTGAAACTAACACAAAGAAAAAAATGTTTGCTGTACTGAAAATCATAAAACTACGTTTAGTAATTGTACAACAAAAAAAAAAACTTCATGTTCGTAAACTGATTTCATTGGATGGAGTATGAATAGAAAGTTAAAGCAGCAAAAAATTACTAAATAGTGCAGTTAAAAATTGAGATAATTAAAATAGCAAAACTGAAAACATTTAATACATCGTAAGAAATTCTACATGAACTTGTGTTTAATTTCACAGGTGGATTTTACAACAATTTTTAATATAAACAAATTTGTATAATTTTTCAAGTGTAGTTTTGTTAAAATCAACCTTTAGCCTAAAGCTAAATCTTTTACAACTAAGCACTTGAGAAAGTGGACGATAGGAGTAAAAATTTGGTGAGTTGCTGACCTTTAATTTTTCATTTGACTAGGTGCCCCTATAGGCTAATAGGTAGTTTACTAGCTTATCAGTCTGGGGGTTGTGGGTTCGATTCCTGAATTTGTTTTCTTACTACAAAACATAGAAATTGAATGTCGGTGGGGCAGCTCAGTGATAAAGTAATGGTGATAACATGTCGCTGTGCTGTCTTATACGACAGTTCATTTTCCAATAATATGGATCTTCTAGAAATGAAAGCTGCCCCGGTAGGTTAGTAGGTAGTATATTTAGCCCACCAATCTAGAGTGGTTATTTTCACTACAAAAAAAAAAAAACAAAAAAATAAAAATAATAGCTTTTGAACTATCCTTCTACTTTCACCACCTGTCTCATCTCTTCTCTATCCCTTTCCTAATGAATGTAGCACTGTTAATTAGACCTGTTAAATAGACCTGAAGTGCCATTTCTCTTTATAAAAAAAATGTATCACTTCGACTGCTAGAGATCTTATTACAGTAGCTAATCCGAATTTATTTTAAACTAATATTAAAATTTTAAAATTAATATCGACAAACATTTAAAAGCATAAAGTACTAGCAAGCCCGGCAAACTCCTTTTCGCCACGGCGAACTCCTTTTCGTTTTTTGTAACATTTCGTTTGGGAATTAAAAGATGAAGAAAAATTATTTTTTTTGTTTTATATTTGAAAGGGAAAAATTTTATTTCATTGCACAACAGTAATGAATTAATTTCGATTACAAGAATGAAGTGGAATTAGGCTTATTTTTGCGAAATTCCCCTTATTTACGGAGATACAACCATTTTAAGTTTTTAGTTAAATTTTCATATAAAAATCGATTTTTGGTAGGTGAGCCCAAATTAGGCTTTTTTTGCGAAATTCCTCTTATTTACGGAGATACAGCCATTTTAAGTTTTTAATTAAATTTTCATATAAAATTCGATTTTTGGTAGGTGAGCCCAAATTAGGCTTATTTTTGCGAAATTTCTCTTATTTACGGAGATACAGCCATTTTAAGTTTTTAGTTAAATTTTCATATAAAAATCGATTTTTGGTAGGTGAGCCCAAATTAGGTTTTTTTTTGCGAAATTCCTCTTATTTACGGATATACAGCCATTTTAAGTTTTTAATTAAATTTTCATATAAAATTCGATTTTTGGTAGGTGAGCCCAAATTAGGCTTATTTTTGCGAAATTCCTCTTGTTTACGGAGATACAGCCATTTTAAGTTTTTAGTTAAATTTTCATATAAAAATCGAATTGGAATTTAGCTGAACTTCTCTAAATCAAAAAAAATGAAAGTGAATCCAAAGTAAATACTGAATCGAAGCGATATACGTGTCCGCAAATTATCCGTTTCATTGGAGTGTTCTTTGGTAAACCACATTTTTTGTTTTTTGGTCTGACGTTAACACAAACAAAGCGGATGGTTTTCCAACGCGTGAACACGCAATATTTAGCTGCCCATGTGAAAAACAATATTTTTCTAAATTTATCACGCAAACACTAAGCGATTGGCCTTGCCTGTTGTTAATTGTCATTGCGAACGCAAGGCGAACCGGAAATTGCAATCGTTTGAAGTCAAACGGAAGATTAGCCGGAATCATTGGTATTCGAGGAACACATACATTTTCACCTGCGTCTTTTCACCGCAAGTCAAGTACCGTTACAAAGTCGCGGTGGATTCAAATTACGCAATATCATAATAACTGAACCAACTTTGAGTTGCAAAAACTCCGTTGGATAAGTTACTGCATCATTGGTATTTGTTATGGAATCAACGGATTTATATGTCAATAAATCGCCATCGATTTTTGATTGAATGGTGAAATTCAGTGTTTTTACAACATCATTATTCTTTAAGGCGAGAATTGCTCAGTGACTTAACCAAGCATAATTCTGATAATTCTCACTAATGTTTGGGAAAACATTTTCAATAAGAGCTAATTGGGAGTCTACAAATTGGCAAAAGCCATTGGTAAGAGTAATTAATCCAACTGTCGTATCAACTGGGACTTTACCATTTCCAACAGCTAACAATTGTTTAAAAAATTGTGCAGCACCTTCATCATTTTTAAGCTGAACTCTCATATTAGTGGTTAGCGATAATGTTTTTACGTTATTCCACAAAGGTGATGCCTTCAGGCAAGCATTCAATTCATCTGCAGGCGTTGCACGGGGAATTACTGACAACGTCTGTATGAAGTTAAGTGCTTTAAGTGATTTCTTATGCGGCATTGTGCACTCATCCCAAACAATGAGCTTGCATTGCAACAACAATTTTCCCATTGTACTGGCTCGGAAAATATTGCATGTTGGAGTATCAATTGTGTTTAAATTGAGTGGCAACCTAAGCGCAGAATGTGTAGTACGACCGCCATCTAGAAGAATGGCAGCAATTCCAGATGATGCTAACGCCAAAGCTATCTCACATCTTAATCGAATAGAGGCCAAAATCAATGAATTGACAAATGTTTTCCCTGTTTCTCCAGGTGCGTCCAGGAAGAATGAACCACCAGTATTATTGTCCACCGCTTGCATAAATGTTTCGTATACTTGTTTTTGCTGTTCATTTAGCAACGGCACATTATTTCGAACGAATTCCTGCAGCGTATCAACATTGAATTGCAGCTCTTGATTTAATTCTTTGTTGAATGCATCGTGCTACTTCAATCAGTAGCTTGTTTGGAATAGTCATGCATTGATCCTCAATCAGAATCAATCCTTCATTGTTCGTATATATTAATTGGTACGCATTTGATAAAACAACTGAATCCGCAAGTGTTAAATCTCAATGAAAATTGGTGACCATTTCAAATGCGCAAATGATTTTGGGGGATACTCACACACCACGTACTTGTGCCGTTGTAGTACATGGTATGTATTAGAGATGGCGCTAGATGTGAAAAATGCTTTTCCCTGTTTTCCTGCTTTTCTACTAAAATTTCTCCTGAATTTTCTTTGCTAAGAACCTCACGAATTCCGAGACCTTTCCAACCAATGTAAAATCGTGGAAATCGGTTTGCGCGTTCTGCAGTTATAGCGTCAGGAAGGAAAACCCGACTTATTTTGATATCTACATAAAATAAAAATTTTTTCCTGAAGAAGCTTTCTAAAAGAAAGCGAAATATCGAACAGAAAAAAATATAAAAAAGATCGTTAAAAAGAAAAAAAGATATTTATTAAAGATTATTAGCAGAAAAAAACTAAAAATATAACAGAAATTAAGAAAAGCCTAAGCATAAAAGTACTGCAGTACAAAAATATAATAATCTTATATTATAAAAATAAACTTGCATTAAATTACGAAAGCGTAAAGGTAATAAAAGTATAAAGTTTAAAAGTACAATATAGAAAATTATACTACAAAAATACTATGAAATTATAAGATTATTAGGTGTATAATAACGAAAGTGCAAAGTTGATAAAAGTAAAATAATATAGTACAAATGTACAAAACCATTAAATCATAAGGAATTGAAAGTATAACACAGAAAAATGTAAAAATTAAAAAGTACAACAGAAAAGAATTATCAAAGTATAAGCTTAATTAGTTAGAAGTAAAAAAGAATTTAAATATAAAGTATAAAAGCAGAAAAAAATCAGTTCCACAATTTTAATAGTGAAAAATTATATATAAAAAAATTATATTATAAAAAGTATAATTTTGTACTAGAGTAAAATTATGTAATATATTAGTATAGGTATAAATGTAAATATAATAATAAGTATACCCATACTTATAATAATAAGTATAAATGCAAGTATGAATATATTTAATAGTAATAAGTATATATGTACGAATATGCATTATATAAATAATTTTATAATAATATGCATTATAATAATAATACATAATGTAAGTCAAATTTGAAAAATAAAATAATAATAAAAGTATAACCCTATAAAGCTCTGAAAATATGAAATTAAATATATATCAAATAATGAGAGTATAAAAGTATAAAATTGTAGCCATTGAAAAGCATGAATATATTAACATAAGATAATAAAAATGCTAAGTATAAAAAACTAAAAGCTTAAATTTATTATAAAAGTAATAATTACAGTTACAGGAACAAAAGTGACAACAGACAATTTATAAAAGCATCAAAGTAGAGAGGTATAAGTATTTATATAAAATTTCAATATTTTAAACGTATAATAACTAACGTTTAAAAGAATAAATTTTTAGAAGTATAAAATTTAAAATTTACAAAAAATTAAATACATAATTATTAATCTTAGTAGCGGTCTTTTCTAAATAAATTTAACACTATATATTTTCAATATTTCGCTTTCCTGTGGAAAGCTTCTTCTGGAAATTATTTTTTTATAAAAAATAAAATTTTTTCAAATTTTTGTTTTTATAAAAAATATAAATAAAATAAAAATAAAAATATAAATATATAGTTCTTGTTAGCAAAAATGTAAGGAAAAATTTAATTTTTTATTTAAATCATTAATTTCGATTAAAAAGAAATCGATATTAATTCCAAATTAATTTCATTCATTTGCTCATTGCTTTCCAAACCTATTGCTTGCATTTAATTATTTTTTTTTTGGATTTTTTTTTGCCATTTTTGCATGCATAATCGGCACTAATTGAATTTTGAAGAATTCGTTGTCATTTTTCATTTCAACATTATTAAGTTCATTGCATTGGCCGGTGGGAAAATATATTCATTCTATTGCAATTAACATTTCAGCATTTTAGGAATAAAAGATAATTTAAATAATATTTTAATTTCTATT
This sequence comes from Trichopoda pennipes, assembly GCA_030448955.1. Taxonomy (NCBI): domain Eukaryota; kingdom Metazoa; phylum Arthropoda; class Insecta; order Diptera; family Tachinidae; genus Trichopoda; species Trichopoda pennipes. The sequence continues at coordinate 1,185,933 of JASKUP010000041.1, read as the reverse complement.
TAGAAGAGCAAATTAGAAAACGAATAACCTTGTGAAATGGTTAGAAAATAAAACAGACCTTAGCCGTCAAATGCTGGCTTGATTTGATTGATATGATTGTAATTTAAGTAATCATAATTACTTAATCTTACAATTTGTGTGTATCTCGGCTAATCCCTATAACGACTGTAACTGGTTTGTCATTATATATAAAATATAATAACGGTTTTTGTTTGTTTTTTAAGTGTGGCAATACCAACAACACGATAGATTTGAGATTTAGTTTCTTGACGTATTCGTAGCATTGGCAATTGTTACACCGAAAATCGCATTAAAATAATTAAAATCCCCTATGAAAGTAGTGGTTCTGTTAAAGTTTCTTTTCGTAAAATTCGTGATATTTTTGGACAACATAATCGTCCTTCTGAGACCGCTATTAAGAATTTGGTCGCTAAATTTAAGTCGACAGGCTCGAAGCAGAATGTATGAACACCAATGTGTATTCGATTGAATCGTCCAACTAAAAACATCGCCGTGAACCACAGTGTTGAAGCAGATTAAAATTTGTCGATTCCTCAACGTTCCCAACAATTGGGGTTATCCAAAACCACCACATAGAAAATTTTGTGTAAGAATTAAAAAGTTGAACTGATGCAGGAATCGAAGCCGGACAACCATTAACATCGTAGATTCGTTGATTTTCTGAGAAAATCCCTTTTTCAAATGAAGCCCATTTTCACTTGTCAGGGTACCTCAACAAGCAGAATTACCACATTTTAGCTTCTGAAAATCCTGGAGCGATTATTGATTATGGTGCGCTATGTGATCTGGAGGCGTGATTGGGTCGTTTTCTTCTTATATGATGGAGCTGGAAATGCCGTAACGGTGAATGGATCATGCTATCGCGAGATGCTACTAACAACGACGTGGATGTACTGACATATGTTGTCAACAGGACGGTGCCACATGTCACACAGCCAGTGAAACGATCAATTTATTGCAAACCAAGTTTCCCAATTGCATAATTTCATGACAATCAGCAGTTAAGTGGCCAGCCAGATTATGTGATTTAACATCACTGGATTATTTTTTGTAAGGCTACGTTAAAGATAGAGTCTATACAGAGCCAATCGAATCGATCGCAATAGAACCGCCACTTTGCCAAAAATTTTAAAATTTGAATAAAAACTTTGATGCTTTCATCGATATCTGTCAGCGTGATCGTAGTGGACATTTTGCCAGATATCATTTTTCATCCATAATTTTCGAACTTTTTTCTTCGTAATACAATAAAAATTTGAGTCATTTTAATTAAAATTTTTTGTTTTATTTTGTTTAAGAAACCAAACTTCTTGTTGAAAAACTCTTTATATTAATTTGTTATGCACATTGTTATCTTCAACCGGATAACAATTTTATGTATAAATTTGGTTTATTTTCAATCATGATATTTAAAATATTAAACTAATGGTATCACATACATATATTTCATGAATTACCTGATATGAATGTTATCTCACTTAGCATCAGCCAACGTGCCGCAAAATATAAATGCAATTGGATATATTTACCCAAACGATGATGTAATTTAATTGTTACGTCGCGAGCGTGATCCAATATTGTATCAGGCATATAAGAAAATTGTACCGGTTCACCAATATACTGACGGCCACCAATGCTAAAAAATACTTTTGCATGAACGAAGACCTGAAATAAATAAAATGAAAAGGATTTTAAATAAAATTCCATTTAAGGTTAAGCAACTATTGATTTTGTTTATTAGTAAAAAAATTATATTCGTTTTATAATTTCTTTTATTTTTTTTTTACTTTACTTTTTACTAAAGATCTAAGATGCTTAAAAAATTTATTTAACTCAGTACAAATTAAAAAAAAACGGGCCAGAGTTAATATAATTTGATCTGAATACTTCAATTACCAAAGAATTAAGGTAGCATGTAGGACGAAATAGAACGTTTAATGAAATATTGCTAATCCAAAAATTTGAATAGACATTTCCTTTTGCAGCGGTGACATTTAACATTATTCTTTGGCTTTTTGTAGTTGGCAGCTTTATTAGAGCACTATACAAGTGTAGAATGGTAGAATTAAGTGATTTCGTTGTAAGCCCTGAAGACAATGTAACAAGAATAATGGATTTTATATATTGGATTCGAAATTATTGAGCCATTTTTCAGAATAGGAGAAGTATAAAGATAGTTTGCGACATATGCGTCATTAAACTCCTTTGCCTAGCATTTTACAAATTCAATAATTGCACCTGCTTCATTAGCGGCCAACGAAATATCCTGTATAAAATTTAATTTAGCATCCATTAAAATACCAAGATCTGAAACTTTATTCAGTTTCTCAAGTTCGTAGTCGTTTAAAATATATTGCACCTTCGTGTGACATTTTCAGAAGAAACACATGTTTTTGCAATTTTTACACCTGAAGCTAAATGCATCTAAGGCCTTTTGCAGAGGAATATGATCCGAGTGACGTTTTTCATTTTATTTTTTATTTAAAGTAGGATATTTTAGTATACTAAAATTAAAAAAAATAAACTCTGCAGAGACTTAAGTTTTTTTTTGTTTGCTTATTTTTATGAACATATAAAAAAATCCCTTTTTTCTCCAAACATTTGGACCTGCAATTTTAGCCATACTTTCCCACAGTTGAAATCACTACTAATACATGGTCTCATATCTGTTTTGACATTTTTAATCAATTTCAAGTGCCACCAGGTGCCACCTCTCAATTTGTTGCATTGCACAGTACAACATTTTTCAGCTGATTGATTCGCGACTCAATTCTAATAAGGCCCTTTTGTTTAACATAACTCAAGAACCACTAGTCGGATTTTACTAAATAAATTTAGGAAAATCAAGAATTGCAAGTACTTTCATCTGTGTATATAACATAAGCAACAGTTTCGAAGTTATAAATAAATGTATGAAGTAAAAAAAATATTTTTTGCCTGAAAACTTATTTTTTTTAATTGGCGAATACCAACAGAGGTTTTCAGATGATCAAATTTCTGACGCTCATTTCTGTATGACATCAATTGTAGCACTAAAATTATCATTAAGTGCTGACATAAAAAAATTAGTATGGAACAACAATAAACCTTCTAACACACAGTATTGTAGAACAGTACAGTTTGCATACGTTAAAGAGACACCTCAAGTTATACGAGAAGAAAAGAGAAGAGTCGATGAGGAGATATCTCAACAAAAGAATTTGAGTTAACAGTAAATAATAGTAATTTTTAAGTCAAACATGAATTATATTTTACAATGATTGACGGAAAGACAGTACAATCAGTAACAGACACACCAGCAGCATCTTCTTGTTTTATTTGTGGAGGCACAACATCCAAGATGAATAAAATCGAAGAAGTTCTAGCTATGCCCGTTAATGAACAAGCACTGCAATTAGGTATGTCAGTCTTCATGCGCGTATTAAGCGGATGGAGTGTCTTTTGCATGTAGCTTATAATATTGAATTTAAACGTGGGGTGTCGACTCAAATACTCTTCGGATAAACGAAGCCCGAAAAAGCGTGATAACGCGTGAACTTAAAGAGAAAATAGGAATACAGGTTGATACTGTTAAGCAAGGCTCCATTATGACAAATACAGGATATACGTCACGAAGATTCCTTGCTAATCCTGCTTTGATTTTGCAAATCATGGATCTAGATGAAAACATAATCAAGAGGTTTTTCAATAATTCGTCTCCAAAAAAAAATTGGTGATTTTTGTTTGGAGACGGCAAAAGAGTTTTTTGCACTGTACGAGTAGTACAATATGCCACCTACACTTCACAAAATTCTGATTCATGGAAAAGATATAATTGAAAAGTGTATTTTTCCTGTAGGCCTAATATCCGAAGAGGCTCAGGAAAGTCGTAACAAAGGCTATAAAAAATATCGCCTTAGGCACTCCAGAAAATGCAGTCGAATTGCCACAAAGATATTATGCACCGAATGAGATCCCATGATCTCACATTTAACGCCTTCATTTAGCCAGAAAAAGTGTTATAATCGAAGTTAAAGCTCTTTTAGAATAACAAATTAAAAATAGATTTAAAATAAATAATAAATTAAGAATTAAAATAAATCATTAAAATTTTTTTGTTAGTTATGGCTTTTTATATTGCAGCTAACGATCGACATTTCTCTCACTTTCTTTATTTTGATTAGTTTTGTGTATTACTCTATAAATAAAACTAAATTTGTGATGAAATCACTACATTTTTTGACAAATATATTTTTTTCCTCACCTCCATACAAAAATCCCCAGTGTGCGTCGCCTGCATATAATAGAACGTTTGAGTATTTAAAGGCATTGGGTAGATCATTCACACCAGATGAAACAAAAATTTCTTTGGAAGTGTGTTAAAACGAACATTTTGAGTTCTGTTAGATAGATATAAATTAATCCAAATTGTTTGTGAATCTCAAAAGGTCAAGTTTCCTTATCTGTGGTATACCTTGTCAAACGTCTTGCTAAAGCCGGTCTAAATAACATCAGTTTGTTTTCGTTGAATAAATCTTCGACTGGCTAGTGTTGTTAATTCTAAAAGATTAGTAGAGTTAAACAACCCATTCTTAAACAGTGCTGAGCAGGAATCAATATAGAAGATACTTGATGGGAAATTTTATGAGTAACAAGTTTCTCTAAAAATTTAGGCATAGCGCTAAGTTTAGCAATGCCTCTGTAGTTAGCAACATTATTCCTACAATCAGATTTAAATAATAGAATCATAAAAGTGTATAAAGAGAACACTGAAGATGGCAAATAGCCGAAACCGGTTTGTTCACAAACCAAATTTGACGAGGGTCGACGTAAAACCGTACACAAATAAAAATAAATTAAATCCCGTCGGAAAGTATACGCACATATCAATAAAAGAAACCTTCAATAGAGTAGAAAAATAACCAAATTTCAGTGATATGTTAAAGACACATTTGTTGAGAATGCAACTCAAAATACCAGTCGGAATATTTTTTGAAGCCCTCTTTACTGCTATAGATATGTAGCGTAAGCTAAGAGATAACACAATCCACAAACACACTTCATAGCTTATTTTTGATTCGAATAATTAAAAAATATTTTATCTTCCAAAAGAGAAATTTAATTTTATGCGAAAAATGCCTATAAAAGTAAAAAATCTTTTTACATAAGAATCTTTTTACATACATAGGTGCCCCTGTAGGCTAGTAGGTAGTGTAATAGCTTGTAAATATGGGGGTTGTGGGTTCGATTCGAAAACCTTGGTTTTTTTCACTACAAAAATAAAAATTGACTGTCAATGGGGCTGCTCAGCGATGAAGGCATAGTGACTGGTCGCTGTGCTGGCTTATATATGGCAGTTAATTTCCGACCATCCATCTACTTTCACCACCTGTTTCATCTATTCTCTATCCCCTTCATAAAGAATGTAGCACGGTACTTGACTAAATAGGCATTGTTGCCTGAAGTACTACTTCTCTATACAAAAAAAAAAAACAAGAATTGTTCCTAGGATCACTAAAAATAATCAACAATTCCGTCAAGTCTTCAAGTCTTCAAGTGATCTTTATTCAACGGCATCTTGATGTCAGTAAGAATTTAAATACATTTTATAGCAATAACTTTAACAGGTGCAATATAGAGTCATGTTTTAACTGTCTTATTATCAATATTTACATATAAGTATATTGTTCAAGTATGTTCAATTGTAGCAGTTTTTTTTTGTTTTATTTTCATACGTCAGCTATAATAAAAAATAACCTGAGTGGCATTAGCAATTAAATTAAATAACATTCATAGTGGCCATTTCGTCTCGTCGTTCCTTTGTTGAATAAGTTTTCTATTTAATTCGGTAACTTTATCTACTTATTAGTCATGTACTTCTGTTCAATTGGAAAACATGTATCGTCAGTAACTTGTTTTTTTACGGAAGTTTTTATGTCTTTTTAATGTGTTTCTTTCCGCTTTTTTGTTTTCTTTTTGTCAGCTTAATAAGAATATTCAGATGATGTTGTTGTTTGTAAAGAAGACAAAATTATAATAAAATAAAGTACTGTGGCACAATTTTCAAGCGGCCAGAATAAAATATTAAAATATATTTTATTATATGTGTGTCTTAATACCGATAGAGCTAATTAGAAGGGTTTGCTGTCCAACGATTTGTATTATTGCTCTAAACTTGTATTGAGGCAAATAATTAGAAATAAAAAATTTCTGACAAGTTATTAAAACTTACAATTAAACTTCGTTATCTATTCAGTTCCACTCCAGTTGTGAATTTATCGTAAAATTAATTAGCAATTTAAACAAAATTGCTGCAGTCCAAAAAACCAATTGACAAACAATTCCTAAAAACATTTTTGCAGCAAGAAAAATGTAACGCTTGGTGCTGATTATATGCTAATGGCATCGCTGGATTTTAGTTCTTTAAAAATGAAGATCGCTTTACGGTCGATTGAGATCGTTAGCACGCAGTGATTTGGATAATATTAATCAGGGTAAGGTGCGGTTTCAATAAAATGCAGTTACTTTCTATAAGACTACCGTGTCCAATGCTTCATTGAAATCAAATTTTGGCAATGAGTTACTTTCGATATTAATAGTCATGCGATTTAACAACTTTCGATTATTACCTGTAGAATGAAGCGAAAATACTGGTATATGCAGATAGGCCAGAGGAAATTATCATCTTGGAGGCAAAAAATGTGTGCAGTACTCCAAAACATAAACCATAGTTGGCCGACAAAAACGAATCTCACCAAAAATAGACAGTGGGGGGGGGGGCATATAAATGGTTTTTTCAGTGGGTTTTTTTTAAACCAAATAAAACATAACATTTAGATTAAGATGACTAAAATTTTTATTGTATGACGAAGAGAAAAGTACGGTAATTATGAATCAAATATGATATCTGGCAAATGTATACCACGACTACGCTGACAGATGTCGATTTTTTCATCAAAGTTTTTAATCCCTTTTTTTGTCGTAAAATGGCGGTCAAATGTCGTTAATCACTTCACGGATATTAAGTTTTAAGGCTAAAATCGTTTCGATTGCCCCCGTATAGACTCTGTTCTTAATATATCCCTACAAAAATTAATTTAGCGGTGTTAAATCACACGATTAGGCAAGCCCGATCTCATGATTGTCGTAAAATCATGAGATCGGGAAATTTGGTTTGCAAAAAATTGATCATTTCATTGGCTGTGTAAGATATGGTGCTGTCTTGTTAAAACCACTTGGTAGCGATATCCAAGTTGTCAATAACAGCCCATAATTATTTGTTAGCATCTCGTGATAACGCGATTCATTGGCCATTACCGCATTTCCTGCCTCATCTGCGAAAAAAAACGGCATGCAAAGGCTTCTCAGTAATCGCTATGGGATTTTCAGAAACCCAAATTGGGCAATTTTGTTTATTGACATACCCTGACAAATGAAAATGGGCTTCGTCTGAAAAAGTGTATTTTTTTCAGAAAAACTACCCGGTAGTTCATGAGTAAATTGAGCAAATCTACGGCAATACGAATCGTGGGTTGGCGGCAATTCCTGCACGAGTTGAGCGTTATAAGGCTTCAAAATCAAATCCTTAGACAAAATTCGCCTTGCGGTGGTTTTGGTTCTCAATTGTTGAGAACATCGAGAAATGGACAAATTTCGATCTGTTTTAATACTGTAACTCACTCCTGCGATTTTTTCAGGCGAACGACACAATCAAACACTCATTGGTGTTCACAGATTTTGTACCGAGCCTGTCTACTTAAATTAAACGACCAAATTTTAAATAGCCGTCTCAGAAGGACGATTATGTTGTCCGAAAATAATACGTATTTTACGAAATGTAACTTCAACAGAACCGCCACTTTTATGGTGGATTTTAATTATTTAAATGCTTTTTTCGTATGAAATTGAATTCATTGTAACAATTTTCAATGCATTTAGTTCGAATACTTTAAAAACCTAAATGTCAAAACTATTATGTTGTTGGTGATGGCACAATTGGAAAAAGAATTTTTTGAAAAACCCGATATCTGAGGTAATTATAATATGTTTATGTAGTAAATTAATGCCTTGTTTAAAATAAAAACAATAAAAATGAAATAAAGGTTAGATCAGAAATTATTATCTGGGTTTCATCTGTGAGTTTCAGTGAAATGAGTGATCTCGATATAGGTATAATTAAAAAAGCTCTATCTTACAAAGCGATAATTTCCTAAAGAGAATTGGATATTGGCTTAAAGGTTTTAGTATAGAAGCTATGGATAGCTCAATTGTTTTAGTCTTTTTTACAGTAAAGCCAAACGGCTAGAAAACAGCTACAGCTAATAGAACAGCTTAGACGCCAAACAATTGCTAACTTATCTAATTAATCATTAAAAATACCCTCAGCTTTTGAATTGTCTTATCTGAGGAAAGAATTATTCTTTTAAAAACATTCACATCAAATAAAATTACTTTCATTTGCCATCTTACAAAAATGACCCACTGTACGATAGTAATAACGGAAGTGAAATATAATAGTGTCTAGTATCACATATACCTTATAAAATAAAGTTGTTAATATGCATGCGATGGTCCCAATAATAAAACATAATTTGTTCGTTAATCGAAAAATATAAAATAAAACAAAACAAAAATTACAATTTTGTACATTTAACGCAAGAATGTTTTTTTGTAGACAATAATTCATTATATTTTATAGTTTATTAATTTATAGTTTAAGTTTACTTGAAGATTCGCTGCGATAAGTCTATTGCATTGAATTCATTTCCTTTTGAAATAAACTTTTTTATATATTTAAAGAAACTAGCAGGTGGAGTACGTATGAATTTATTAGAAATTTAATTGAATTTCCATTAGATTTCTTATATGATAAAATAGTATAGTCAGATTCAGCATAATATTGTTAAAATACCTATCACTGGCTATGCTTTCGCCTGAAGATACAGATAGTCGCATAGCCCCTTACATAAAACGTAAAACAGGTTTTTAATTACAATCGAGGTACTATTAGTTGGAGAGGAAAGGTTTTTTTGACTTCTTGGGCTTTTGTTCTAGTGCGTGAAATCTAGTATGGATTTCTATTAGAATGATTACCTCAGGTAATGACATAAGCTATATGTAATATAATTTTATACGTTTCAAAAGATTTTATAATGATAGCAAGATCAGATGGAGTAAAGTATTTTTTACAGCATTTTAGAAAATCGAGGCTTTTGAAAGCTTCTCTGGAATTCTGAAAAATATGCTAAGTCCATCGAACATCACACTGTATTTTCATGGCAAGAACATCAAGAGCTATGCGATTCCTTAATACTTATATGAACCATAGTAACAGACGCCGCATTATTTCTGCATACACATCTATGCGTTAACATGCAACATTGAGTCTTGCGAGCATTAAAACTCTATTCACACGAACCCACACGAGATTGAGAGTATCATTCATATATCACCTTTTGCAATGCACTTTCAACTGGCACACTCTATAACACAACTTGTATAGTGCGATTCCTGAGAAAACTTTATATCACCGACATCAAAAGTAACAAGTTTTGACATAAGTCCTTTATGCCACACTCTATGAAATTGCACCATTTGTATTTATAGCACTACTATAGAGATGCTGCGATACTCGCATTCTGGCCAAGTTTATAAAAGATTAAAAAGCAACAAAACTGAATGTTATACTAAAAAATGTAAGCCTCTTTAATAGTAATCAATCGGAATGCACAAAAATATATTAAAATATTGATATTGTTACGGAAGCGTCTTGCTTAAGATTTAAAAAAAACATAATTAAGTAACAAATTAAAGAACTGGGTATGCTGTTTATTAAATGCGTAGTTTGCAAAGAAATCTTACACACGCAAGACAACAGCACCTAGGTATTCTGTTTGCTAACTGCGTAGTTTTCTAAGAAAACTTATGCACAGAAGACAACAACAACTATCTTTAAAAAAATTTCAGGAAGAAACTTTGAAAGCATAAAAACAAAAATACACACAGATCAACGGCCACCTATACATTGAATGAATAATATAACAACAAAAAATGTGATACAAAGGAAGTGGAAAGTTCTTTATTGTTCTAGGCTCCTAGCGGACAAGAGTAAAAGACAGCATCTGAGTGGATACTTAGTTAGTTAAAACATAAACCTCGTGAAGTAAAGACTTGCATGTTTAGTAAATTCTTCTGTAGTGCCACGTAAAAATTTTACTTCGTGTGTAGTTAAAGTAAAAAAACTTGTAATTAATTTCAAAACTCTAAAACCTTTAGGTGCCCCTGTAGGCTAGTAGGTAGTGTACCAGCTTGACAATATGGGGGTTGTGGCTTCGATTCCCAACGAAGGCCTTGGCTGTTTTCACTACAAAAAATAAAAATTGACTGTCGGTGGGGTTGCCCAGCGAAGAAGGCATAGTCACTGGTCGCTGTGCTGTGTTATATATTCTACTTTCAACACCTGTTTCATCTATTCTCTATCCCTTTCCTAAAAGAATATAGCACGGTGCTTAACTAAATAGGCATTGTTGCCTGAAGTGCTACTTCTCTTAAAAAAAACTGGTGCTACTTATTTTGCAATAAACAACTCAACAACAAAACATTTATAAAAGATATAAACTTAACAATATTTTCAGTGATAACTAGTCACTAAAGACACTTTCAAATATAAACAAATGAAAGTAAACAAATGTAAAAAAGTGGCCATAAGCAAAAACGAGAAAAGGTTCTTTAGAGTTTAGGTTGAAGATTTATACAAAGGATATAAATTCTGATGGTATTGACTTTCGTTAGAATATATTTCATTATCTGTAATTTGTGCTCTGGATTTAAAAAGTACAGTTCTTGGAGAAGAAATTTTTTATATTGGTCTAAAATCAAATTGCATGTAAGACACAGCGCACACATGCTTTCAGTATCATACTGATTGTTTGGAGGAAAGTACGAATGCGCGGTACATGTGATTAGGAGCTTGCCATGATGTGAAGAAAGGCCAGATTATGTTATCCGGAATATTTTGGAAATCAGTTTGGCTTCTAACTATAGAATTTAAGTTATACGCAAAAATAAGCCGACTTATTTCTTTTTAATTTTAATAAGAAAATGGCTAAAATGAGTAGAACTGATACACACGTTAAATCTGGTACCTGCAAAATTTATATTTTTGCTTTTTTCTTTCTTTAAAATTTTCAAGTATGCTGTCATGTTATGTTAATGATGTTTATAAATGGAGCTTATTACTGGTAAAAACTCTTTTCAGTGCAAACAATATGGCACTTTAAGTACTTCACAGCACTTTCAACAGGTAAGTATGCTTCCGTTGAAAAAAAAAATATTCCACCTTTGAAAGATCAATTTAAGATTTGAATATATTTTATTTTAAAACAATCCCATAGAAGCAAAGCAAACAATAAATAAGTAAATCGTTTTTGTTTATCAGAAAAATAAAATGCTAAAATAATAAAACAGCTCAATAAAAAAAAAGATTAATCTTCAATCGGTATTATCTCTGTCATTTAAGCAGGTCTTTTTTTGAAGCATAGCCAACATGCTTTTAAAAGATGGAGCAGCTACAAGATAAACAAATAAAAAACACTTAACATACCTCAATTATATGTGGATGAGCATGAAGTTATTTGTATATGGAAGATTGCCATCAACGGAAGGGCCCATTGAAAGCATCAACACTCTTGCACTATCAAAATTAAATGAAAAAATAATAAAACATAACAAAAAGTTTTATAAGATTTGAATATACATTTTAGTAGCAACGATTAATATCATTTTTAAAGGAATTAATTCAATGTGATGTTATAATAAAGAAAATTTTTTTTAGACCAGCACGCAGAGGAAGACCCCTACCCATGCAAGGAAATTAGGTTATGGATAGGAGGAAGAGGCAGTATTGTTTGTGGACATTCGATTTTAATTTTTCTACACCTCTGGAGGGTATTTATTCTAAATAAGAAGTGTTAGCCGTAATGTATAGTGGGATTCACCGGCCAATCAATACAAATGCTGAAAAGTAGTTTTTCGCACGTGGTGAAAATTAAATACAGACAAGAATCCGTGCGTTGATTTTTCCTTTAAAAGATCAACCCGATACTTTAATAGCTGTGATGTAAATGAAGAAATAAATTCCTATTTGTGGCCTATTAATAAAGAGAATAATGAAAAAAGCCAAGGCGTATAGTCCATATTGCTGTGAAGATGATTTGTTAAGTTTTAAATGTAAATAGTTATCCGTAAAAAAAATTAATGAAACGGCCCACTGTGCAGTCTACAAACTGCGTAGTTTTCTAAGATATCTTATACACGCAAGACAACAATAACATGATGGTAACTTTGTTGTCCTTAGTCACTGATGATGCAACTTGAATTATGTCATTTCATATAAGCAAGTGATGCTTATATAGCTGTTTTAAGCGGTTCTGGGAGGATATTTTACTTATACTATCATTCACTATAGGCACCTGCTTGGCTGTCTCTTTTGTTTTTATTCTGTGTTAGTTTTTTTTGTTTCCTGTTGGTAACTTATTTCGTAGAATTTGTTATAAGTGTGTTGTTGTTGTATTGCGTGCATAATTTATTTTTACGAATTAAGTTTTAAAAGAAAATAATTAAGCAATAAAGTGAACTACCGGCCATGTTGTTTACTAACTGCGTGGCTTGCTAAGAAAACTTATGCATGCAACAACAAATTTCTGTTTACTAACTGCTTAGAAATTTGTTACACGCAAGACAACAACAAAACAGTATGCTGCTTCCTAACTGCATAGTTTTCTAAGAAAAGTTATCTACACGAGACAATAACAAATATCCTTAAATAAATTCCAAGAAGAAACTTTATCAGTATAAAAACAGAAACAAAAATACACACAGACATATGGGCGCCTATATATTGAATAAACAACAACAAAATGTGATAGAAAGGGAGCAAAAGATTCTTAAATTTTCTAGACTTTTAATGGACAAATATAAAAGGGCAGCTTCGAAGTGGATAGTCAGTTAGTGTAAAAATAAATCTCGTGAATTAAAGACGTGCATCTTAAGTAAATTGTTCTGTAGTGTCAACTTTATGTAGTTAAAGTAAATAAACTTGTTAATTATTTAAAACTCTAAAAACTGGTGTTATTTATTTTGCAACAAAGAACTCACAACAAAACGTTTATAAAAGTTATAAACGTAACAATAAGTAAGAAACCTACGGAGTTTGTAAAATACTTTTTTACTCATAATTTTCTTTTACAACTTAACAAATCTTCTTCGTAACAATATTATTCTACGGTTAAGGGTTTAACTATATTTACAATTTTATTAAAAGCTGTACAGTCATAACCCGTGATTGACAAACCATTGAAAAAAAATATATAGTAAATTTTATGACCATGTAGATATTCCTTCAAAGCACTGCATTTGTTATACACATTTTTATATTTCTTCACCAACACACAGCGGTAACAATATTCAAACTTTATTATTCTTTCTTTTCATGAAGTTTAGTTCAGTTTAATTCTTTTGCTTAAACATAAAAACTTTTGTTTGTTTAATGTATTTTTTATCTTTATTCGTTAAACAAATGAATACTTGTTTTCCAGATAGATGTTTTTATTAATATTATTTTTCTTTTAATTCATGCTGCCGCCAAACTGTCTGGCATGATCAGTGAACGCACCAAATGTTTCATGCCGGCGTACAGTCCATTAGCGGGTACATACGTATGTACTGAATTGTTGTTGCCTCTCGCAATGTGTGTCGTTTTAATTTAAACGTTTATTATTCATATCAAGTGCTTGTTGTGTTGCTTTTATAGAATTTCTGATACCCAGTTGTATTTATTTATTATTAGTTTTATAGTCGTACACTGGTTTCTATTTGTTGTAATGTTTGTCTAAACATATTTTTTTTCAAATAATAATATTTCAGCATTTATTTTTTAGTGATTTTGTTTAGTTTACTTAATATTTATAAATAAAAATGTATTCTATTTGTAGATCTAAAATTCTTCGGTCTATTGATTGTATAGTTTTACGTCGAAAATTATTTATTTGAATGATATGTTTTATAGTTTTTATATTATTAAATAGCTTTACGAGTATTTTTATATAAATAATAATTATTGTTTTAAATTATAGTATACTAATTATACAAATTATAGTATACAAATTTTATGCCCTGCTATTCTGTAGATATTAAGTGTTTCGAGAATAAAATGATACTTTTTGTATAAAATAGTATTTTAAAAGAAACATTAAACATTAACATAAGGGTAAACATTTGTTTACCCTTATAAACGAGTATTTCAAGATAATAAGTTTTATTTTTAATAATTTACATATTTTGCGAAAATATGATTAAATACAAAAAGCTGATTAAACACTTTAAATTCTTTAAATTGTCAATACCTCTGCCCAAGGCAAATGCCGAATACAGGCCAATTTCCATTCCTTTTTTTTCTATCAAAATTTTTTGAAAAAATCTTGTATCAGCAAATGCTGTCACACATCAACGGCAATAAACTACTTTCTAATAAGCAATCTAGTTTTCGTCAGAACCATAGTTGCATTGCTGCAGAAGTAATTGAAAATATACGGCAGGAATTGCAAAGTGGACTTATGTTGTTACAGATACGTCTTGCTTAAGTTTGAAAAGAAAATAATTAAGTAATAAAGTAAACAAAATAACTGGGTGTGATGTTTACTAACTGCCTAGTTTTCTAAGAAAACTTATATACGCAAGACAACAACAACTATTTTAAAATAAATTCCAGGAAGAAACATAAAAACAAAAATACACATCAACCAACAGGCGCCTATACATTGAATGAATAACATAACAAGAACAAAATGTGGTACAAAGGAAGTGGAAAATTCTTTATATTTCTACACCTCTAGCAAACAATTATGAAAGGCAGCATTTAAGTGGTTAAAACATAAGCCTGGTGAAGTAAAGACTTGTATCTGTAGTAAATTGTTCGTAGTGCCAACGTACAAATCTTACTTTGTGTGTAGTTAAAGTAAATAAACTTGTAATTAATTTGAAAACTCTAAAATCTAGCGTTGTTTATTTTCCAATAAAGAACTCAGTAACAACAAAACGTTTATAAAAGGAATAAATGTCACAACATGTTTTTCAGTGCTTCTAGCCTAATTTCAGAATTTGACTCGGTGGATCATTATAAAGTACTTAGAAAAATTAAAATTCCTTTTCAGATTTTTAGACACATCGGTCAATCTCATTAACTTATATCGGGTTTTTTTGACAAGAAGTCGTTTTTCAATTGTGGCAACACCAACCGCATGACAGCTTCAAAGTTTAGTTTTTTTTTGACGTATTCGTAGTAAATGCATTGGCAATTATTACAATGAATTAAATTTGGCACGAAAATTGCATTAAAATAATTAAAATTCACTCTAAAAATGGTGGTTCTGTAAAAGTTATAATCGTCCTTCTCAGGTCGGTATTAAGATTTTGGTCACTAAATTTGAGCCGATAGGGACGATATAAAATATGCGAAAATCAACGCGTGTTCGACCGGGTCGTTCAACTGCACAAATCGCAGCCATGAGCCACAGATCTAATTCGTCATTTCGTCGACGTTCTCAAAAATTGGGGTTATCCAAAATAACCACATGACGAATTCTGCTTAAGGATTTGACTTTGACTGGAGCATAAATTGAAACCAACCAACCATTTACGTCGCCGTAGATTCACCCAACTCATTCAGGAACTACTGGCTGGTTTTTCTGAAAAAAATCAAAGCCCATTTTCAATTTGTAGAGTATGTCAACAAGCAAAATTTGCCGCATTTCATTGTAACAATTGCTAACGAATCTACTACGAATACCTCAAAAAACTAAGCGCCAGAACTATTATCTTGTTTGTGTTGCTATAATTGTCGACGGTTTTGCTTGAAAAATACATTAATTATAATAAAAATATGAGTTGATGCATTATTCAAATGTCAATCGCTAGCAACTTTTTTCCATTTTGCTGGGCGTTCCGCGCCAAAAGAACTGCTCCGATTTTGAGGAAAAAGAATAAATCAAACTAATTTCTGATATGCTGCTTCGAAGTGAAGTCCAGTAAGTTCGTTCTACATCTATGAAACAAATGGTGGTCACAAGGTTAAAGTCCGGACTATAATGCGGGTGAGCCAAAACTTCCCATCTACTGCTTTTCAACTAGTTTTGTAATGGTTTTGCCACATGTGACCGAGCTTTGTAGTAATGCAAGATTATGGTCTCGTATCTGGTGGAATATTCTAGTCGTTTTTCTTTATTTGCTCTTTTCTTATGAAAAAATTTTGTTCAGTACAGGTACTCTATGATCGCTTAATCTGATTTTAATAGTTCATAATTCAAAACACCCCATCAAATACAGAGCATTACCTCAACGTTATAGATATTCGTTGTCGGCGTTGATTTGGATAATTGGCCGGGCTTTTCATATGAATTTTGTGGTTTGGGGTTATCTCGTAATGTTTCCATTATTCATTACCAGCAACAATAACATGCTAAAATTATTTTTTTGTAGCGTTCAAGCATCATTTTCGAGATGGAAAATCGCCTTTTAACGTCTATCGGCTTTAATTCATATGGGACTCAATTTCCTTCCTTTTAAATGAATCATAATGCTTTTAAAGGCAGGAAAATAACTTGTTGGGTGACTCCCAACGATAGTGCAAGTTTTTCTTGTGTTTGAGAACAATTTTCGTCTAGAATTGCTTCCAATTCCTCATCTTCAAAATTTTTCGGCTGACCAGGCCTCTCCTTGTCTTCTAAGTCGAAATCACTACCTAAAATGGCACGTACATATTGTACGTTTCTACTTACAATCGACTTTTATTTTCTTCAAATGAAAGAAGGTTATCAGAGTTCCCCCCAAAACATCTTTTTCAGTCACAAAATACAACATTATTATAATAATTGAAAAATATATAGTTTACGCTACGGCGAACACTGGGGATTTCGCGGAAAAAAGTCAAATTTTCAACATACTATTCATGCAATATGCAATGATATTTTGAAATTTTAGACTAAATGGTGCAATCAAATCAAAAAGAATTACTCCGATCTGACCGCTAGTTTTTTTATATCCGTCTCAAGCTCAGTACTTGTATGTTTTACTGAACCAACTTAATTTAAACCTAAGAATTTCAAAACGAATATTATTTTATTATGTAAGCTAACGTTTTTCTTTTTATTTTCTATTTAAAGTAGGATATTTCAGTATACTAAAATTGAAAATATAAACTCTGCAGAGACTTAATTTTTTTTGTTTGCTTATTTTTATGAACATATAAAAAAAATCCCTTTTTTCTCCAGACATTTGGACCTGCAATTTAGCTTTACTTTCCTGCCATCTATTAATTTGTTGCATTACACAGTACAACATTTTTCAGCTAATTGATTCGCAACTCAATTCTGATAAGGCCCTTTTGTTTAATATAACTCAAGAACCACTAGTCGGATTTTACTTAAACAAATTTAGAAAAATCAAGAATTATAAGTACTTTCATCTGTTTATGCTACATAAGCAACAGTTTCGAAGTTATAAATAAATGTATGAAGAAAAAGAAATATTTTTTACGTAAAGAGTTAAGTTTTTTTTTTAATTCATAAAAATTCCAAAACGGTACAAAAAAGTGTCAAGTCCTATTACTTTCACGTAAAGTCGTATAACCTATGAACAAAATGAGACATAACTCATGAAAATCGATGAACGCGTTTCGATTTTATGCACAATTAAGTAAAGGTATGAATTTAAAAAATTTGCTCGCGATATGCAAAAATTTATGACTCTCGTTTATATACGACATCAGTTGTACCACTTAAATTATCATTAAGTGATGACATAAATAAATTAGTATGGAACAACAATTAACCTTCTTCCATGCAGTATTGTAGAACACTACAGTTTGCATACGTTAAAGAGACACCTTAAGTTATACGAGAAGAAAAGAGAAGAGTCGATGAGATATCTCAACTAAAAGAATTTGAGTTAACAGTGAATAATCGCAACTTTACAGTAAAACATGAATTATATTTTACAATGATTGACGACAAGACAGCACAATCACTAACAGAAACACCAGCTGCATCTCCTTGTCTGATTTCTGGAGCTACAACATCCAAGATGAATAAAATCGAAATAGTTCAAGCTATTCCTGTGAATGAACAAGCAATTTGGTATGTTACCATTTCGTGCACGTATTAAGCTGATAGAGTGTCTTTTGCATGTGGCTTATAATATTGAATTTAAACGTGTGACAGTCCACTCAAAAGTAGCTCAAAAATGTTTGAAAAAGCGTAAACTTAGAGAGAAAATTGAAATACAGGTTATCAACCTGTTAACTAAGGCTCTGGTACGACAAATTCAGGAAATACGTCATGAAGATTGTGACGACAAAAGTCCCAACAAGTCGTTTTTGTGCCCACATTAAAATATGTAGCAGAGGGAGGTCTCACTTAGAATTTCGCATTTATGTTTACATCGAATATCACATTATCTCTTTTATTAATATTTACTAGAATGAATTACTGTTTTGTTAGTCATAAGCATTGTTTTTCTCATTTACACCTAAGATCTCACACATTGTTTTTTTTCTCTTTTATTAATATTTACTGGAATGAATTACTGTTTTGTTAGTCATAAGCATTGTTTTTCTCATTTACACCTAAGATCTCATACATTGTTTTTTCTCTTTTATTAATATTTACTGGAATGAATTACTGTTGTATTAGTTATAAGCATTGTGTTTTGAATGTTACTTGAATTTCTTATTTATACTTACATCTAAGATCACATACATTGTTTTTTTTCTCTTTTAATACTAACATGTTTTTTTATAGTCAGGAGGTAAAGTAAGTGGAAGAAAATATTTGATAAGTCAGTCGTTTAGGAATTGCCAAGAAGGTAAGACACTATTGTTGACTAAGGAAGCGAATGTCGGCATCGGTTTAGGGATACCAATCTGATACCGTCATTCGTTCCCACTTTCTTGAGCGGCTGCAAGAATCGGGGGAAGACTCGAGTCACTGGAGAGCTTGGACACAACAACCAGTGACTCTCGGCTTTCCACGATTGGCGGCGAACGGCTACCGGTTAGGGCGTTTCTTAGAAAGCGTTCTGGTCAAGTAGGGAAGCGAGACTTCGAATTTGATTCGAAGAATAGGAGTCTTTTGTTATGATTATTATTACGTAAATATAATTTATAATAAGTGATAGAAAGATAAAATTGTTAATTTTATTTATTATCCACAAGAGAAAAAAAAAAGAAGAATAAAAAAGAAAAAAATTTTAATTAAAGATAATTAAAAGTGTTTCCTTACCCGGAGAAGCAGGAGCCTATAGCCGTGCAAACACGCACAACTCGGTGGTGGTGGTTCTGGTCAGATTGGGTACAACAGTCAGACCCACCACTCACTGAGGGCCACGCGTGGGAGTACTGCAGCTAAGGGAGCGACGGTGAACCTGGTCAGATTGGATACAACAGTCAGGTGCACCGTCCTTTACCCTTGAGCTAGGCAGTCGAAGCCGGATTGGGTTCCTCCCCCCTCAAAGGAAATAGACTTCGACACTGGCCACCGCTGGGCTACCCCAGCAACCAGCGGGAACGTGTCGTTACAAGATTCTTTACGAATCTTGCATTGATTTCCGAAATCGCGGGTCTAGATGAAAACATAATCAAGAGGTTTTCAATAATTCTCGAGACTATAACAATCGCCGAGGTAGTAGATCCAAACAATTTGGTGATTTTTGTTTGGAGTCGGCAAAAGAAATTGTTGCACGGTACAATATTCCCCACCTACAATGCACAAATTTTGACTCATGGCAAGTATGTAATTGAAAAGTGTATTTTTTCTGTAGGCCTACTATCCGAAGAGGCTTAGGAAAGTCGTAACAAAGACTATAAAAAATATCGCCTTAGACACTTCAGAAAATGCAGTCGAATTGCCACGAACGAAGATATTATGCACATAACGATGATAGCACAAGATCCCATGATTTCACATTTGACGCCTTCATTTAGCCAGAAAAAGCATAGTGTTGCGACGAAGTTAAGGCTCTTTTAGAATAATAAATTAAAAATAAAAAAAAATCATTTACATTTTTTTGTCAGTTATGGCTTTTTACATTGCAGGTAGCGATCGACATTTCTCTAACTTTCTTTATTTTGATTACTTTTGTGTATTACTATATAAATAAAACTAAATTTGTGATGAAATCACTACATTTTTTGACAAATATATTTTTTTCCTTACCTTTATACAAAAATCCCCAGTATAATAATTGTAATGATAGATGTTTACCCTTCAAAATACCATATTTGTTATTATTGACATAAACCATATGTAATGGTAATGCAAATGCTTTCCTGTCCATTTGGTCCATCTATTAACTTAACGCCGGCTTAATAGTAAAGTATTAAAGCAAATTTTGAATAATCGAAAATATTAAGAGTGATTTCCTCAAAGAGAACCTTAAAATTGAATCAGCTGGACAAAATTTTAATCAAAAATACAGAAACAGCGTAGTTAAATTTTGTAACTCAAAACACTTTTCTGAGTTTTAAAAACTTAAGATTGAAGCTGCAAAACTAATAAGAAATGGCGGTAAAGTATTAGGTGCTATACGGATATATATAATGTTGTTCAAAGTTATGAACAATTGGACTCAAATATTTACTTTATTTATGTCTAATGTGAAATACCAAAAACATTTTTTTTTAATTTAAACACCCATTATCACAGTACCCTATCTAGAGCATTCTATAAACAGTACAAAGTGTGAAAAAGCAACAACTCAGCCGGAGTCCGCTTCAAGTGCTGCATTATGATAAAATACTTTTTGGGAGGTCTTTGTTCTTTTTTTAGTGTTTGATAACATTCATTTCATTCAATACTTTAACATTGTTTAACAAAAACGATAATATTTATTGCTTGTTTATAATTTGTGTTATGACTCCATGGGTAGTATAAGAATACAAAAAAGAAATAAATCAATTGAATAGTGTTTGAAAATTAGAGTGAACGTTTAAGGTATTTAAACTGATATTTTGAAGTGTTTATATGACAGTTTAATTATTGTTATTAATCAGTACAATAAAATGTATATAACATGCAGATAAGTGTGACGAATTGTTATACTTGGCCAGCTTGCTGGTCATTATTGCTTTTAAAGTGAGTAAATTCTTTTCTAAAAATCATTTGAATTTTTTCATAAAATTTTCACTATAAATACTTTTTTCTTTTAAAGTGGTATTCCCAAAAAATCTATTTGCTTTATTCAAATTTTTTTAAAATGTACTTTGTAAACAAAAAAAAACACTGTCAAAAAAGTCCTTTTTTAAATTTAATATGTTTCATACTTCAGAATCGATCATTGCATCCCAAAAGAATTTTATTTCTGAAAGCAAAAATATCTTTTTTTTTAAACTATCTCATAATATTCTATGAAAAGTTTCGTTATCAAAAATACACATCATTCCCATATTGAATTTAAGTACTTTTCAACAAAGTTGTTTTGTTTACATTTGATTTTTAAACAAAAAGTACCTTGCAAAAATATATTTTCCACCTCACTTGCAAAAAGGATATTTTTAGAAAAAGTTACTTTTTCCGAAAAAAAAAACTACCAATGAATTTTTCTTTCTAAAAGGAGGTAATAATAAAAGTATCTTTTACAAAAAATACTACGTAAGACGTTTTCTACCCTGACACTCCTGGTCTTTTTAATAAAAACTAGTTTTATATACGAAGCCTGTAAATTACGTAATGACAGACTGGCAAAACTGAAGGCACTGGGCTTTAAGGGGCGGCAGATGAACATGTGATTGGCCTTCAGTGCGTGTTTGACATCGCTCGAGTCATTTGGTCGTTAGCAGCGATTTTTTTTTTGTAAAACAGTTTTTCGTGTTGTGTTTTGAAAATTAATGGCGTCAGTTTCAAACAACAGTGTGCTATCAGGTTTTTGCTTCAGGCTTAGGTGCAGTATGACGAAAACTCTTGGTAAACTTCAACAGACCTATGGAAATAGTGGTTTGCCTAGAGCTTAGATCTTTTGATTTTGGTTTAAGGCATTTACAGAAGGAAGAGAAATAATTGAAGATAAACCACAAAGCGAAAGGCCGTCATGTTTAAGAACCCATAAAAATGTCGATATAATGTGAAATTTTATGCATTCATATCATCGGTTGAAAGTCAGAATGTTAAACGACAGGTAAATTAGACTTACATATCCGTTAACTAGATTTTGACCATTGAATCAGGGATGAGAAAAATCTGCGCTAAGACGGTTCCTTTTAGAAGACCAAAAGAACGTCAGGAAGGAAAGATGCCTTCTTTCTTGGCTTTCGATTGAAAATTACCCCCCATTCTCTGGAAAGTGTCATTACTGGCACTGAGTCTTGGGTATTGGAATACGATCCAGAAGCCAAAAGTTAGAGCATGATGTGGCACACTTCAACCTCACTCAGGTCCAAAAAAGCATGAAAGGCAAAGGAACAAATGCATGCTGATTTGTTTTTTTCATATCCACGGAATCGGTCAAAAGGACTATATACATCAAGGCCAAACAGTCAATCAACACTTTTATCGGTGGGTTCTTGAAACACTTCGTAAAAGACTCATTCGCATGAGACCAAACTTTAAGAACAACCGGGTGTTTGATCACTATAATGCTTCTTGCCACACAGCAATTTCAATAACCAAGATTTTGGCCACTAAAACGATTTCTGTAGCTTCTCAGCCTCCATAATCGCCTGTGATATTGTCCTCTTCCCGAAGTTGAAAAATCATCTCACGGGACTGATTTTTTTTTTAAAAGAAGCAGCACTTCAGTCAACAGTGCCTATTTAGTCAAGTACCGTGCTACATTCTTTAGGAAAGGGATAGAGAAGAGATGAAACAGGTGGTGAAAGTATAAGGATAGTCGGAAATTAACTGCCGTATAAGACAGCAGAGCGACCAGTGACTATGCCTTCATCGCTGAGCAGTCCCACCGACAGTAAGTTTTTATTTTTGTAGTGAAAAAAACCCAGATCTTCGTTGGGAATCGAACCCACAACCCCCATATTGACAAGCTAGTACACTACCTACTAGCCTACAGGGGCACCTGGAATAATTGAAATCATTCAAGTGGTTGTAATCGACCAGCTGAAAATATTACAGTTTTGGAGTTCCAGCACTGCTATGAGGAGTGGAGTATCAATTTCCAGCTCTGTGTGGCTTCAGAAGGAAGTTATTTTTAGGATGACAAAATAAATTACAGATTTATTTATATAAAGAGAATTTAAAGAATCAGTCTCATTACTTAATTTTCTGACCTCGTAAAAATTAATTCATATATTTAAAATTTTAATTTAACATAACTTTAATTTAATTAATTAATTTAATTTTCTTTGCCTTATTATGTGATTATATCGATTAATAAATATTAATTTAATGTGTTATGTATTTCTATGGTTTTTAGTTAAACCAAAAATTATCTTTATTTGTCACCAGTAAATAATAAAAGTCTATAAAATAAATCAAAATAAATGATTAAAAAAAATACCACTATATTTAACTGTGACAAATTAATGTCTTTTATTAACATGTTTATTACTATAGCTTTTGTTTTTGTAAACCGCATTTAGCTGGTAATTAGTATTTTGTAGCATTTTTGCATTAATTATTTTAGAGATTTTCATATACATGTTTTGTTTTTAGTAATTGTAATGATTTTATTATCCTACCTGAACATCCTTGACATACATGTTATTAGTATGAATAACAATAGCACTAAAATTACGTACACCATCAAATTCGAAAGTGATTTCTACAGGCCGTCCCAGCAAGTTGGTAGTATCGTTGCGCCAACCCACCCATTCGTAACCTACAAAAAATTTATATTTATTAACAAAATTGAAAAAAATGAAATATTAAAGAAATTAAAACATAAATATAATTTAAATAAAATTTTATTCGAAAAAAGAAACGAATTTAGTTTTGTAATTTTCTTTAAACAAAATAGTTTACAATATGAGACTTAAACGCTTGCCAAACAAGCACTTAAATATTGTCCTAATTATTCTGCCTTTTATTAGTATTTTTCTTTTTGTTTTGTTTAAATTCCAAATTTAAATTTGTTTGCTTTAACAAAATAACAACTTTCTCTGGTAAATAGTCATTACCATTATTATGATTATTATCCTTTAGACAAACATTTGCTTGTCATAATTTTCCTTTTTGTTATTTGAATAAATATTGACATTTGTATTTAATGAACATTTTTCATTTTCTAATCATGCGACAACCTTATTTTGTTGTTACACAATAATGACAACTTAAACAACAGCAAGTTGAGAAATAACAACAATTTGTATTAAAATTTGTTTGAAGGCGGTAAATTTATTATAAAATATTGTAATGATTGTATTTTAGGTAGTTTTCTTTTCTTTGTATGATTTCTGAATATTTAGTTCTTGATGATTTTATTTTCTTTATAATATAATTGCTAATCATGGTTAAAAAACAAAATATTTTCTCTTCTTGTTATTCTTGCCCCCAGCAAACTTAACTAAATTCATTAAGTTAATTATTTACTGACACGATCTGTAAATTAGACTTGAAAATGTTTAACTGTTAAATAATAATTCGTTGTATGATGAATAATAATTAATTTTTAAAATGAAGGATTGTGTTAGAATAACACATAACCTAAATTTTGGCCTTCATTATCCTCCAGTATAATTACTTGCAATGTCATACAGCTATTTGACTTTTATAGTATCCACAGTTAAATGACGAACTGGACACCAAGTGTTTACCCAAAAGTTATGTTATATTTTGAAACTAAATGAATAATTTCAACAATAGCAATTGCCTGCTATGCTGGCCTTGACGTCATTAGATTGCACTATAATCATTTATCTTGATTATTTTCTTTGTTCTTTCTATTTAATTTTGTAAGCTGACCATGAAATTCACTGAGAATTAAGCCTCTGTATTGATAATTTCTTTGCAGAGTCGTGTAATTGCTTTTTTTACCGGGGGAACATTTTAAGTGTAAAGACCCAACTATATTATGCATAGGCTGGCTTAATCCAACTTAAGCAACTGTTCAAATAACTAAAAACAATCATATGTGGCAAACTATAATATACTTAACAAAACTTTTCGTCAAGTTTCTTCAAATGTTATTTGCTTAAGCAAAGTACGAAACTGATCGCATATTCCGTACAGAAACAGCTGATTTTGCATTGTGTTATAGATACATTAGTAAACAAATTCTAATGCAGGATGAAAGCGAAAAAATATTTTCTCTGAATTTAATAGAAAATGTACGAAGAAAAAATTGCTTATATGACAAAAGCGACGCGTTTTATTATAACGGCAATTTAAAGGAACGAGCATGGAAAGAAGTACCAGAAAAATGCAGTAAAATTGATAAATAATACCTTGAAGAATTTTGTTTGCGTTTTTCATTTTCAAACTGGTATGAATTGTGTAAAGTCGTAGAGTGCAAACACAGATGGCAGTTACTACGGGAACTTTTCTGGTAGGAAATGAAGAGGAGGGAAGTTCCATCAGGCAGTGGAATGGGCTGTATTGACGAAAAACTCTCTCGCATTTTTTTCCTTTTTTACAATGTGAATCTTTATTTTGTCGTACTCGTAATAACGTTGAAGAACTTGACTCAACCTTGGAGTTTAATAAATTAAGGGCCTTTAAATATTTTAATTTTTTTTCCATTTTTTTAACACACAATTTGCAACAAATTTATATTTAATTTTTTATTGTTTACAAATTCAACGACGCACACAGTTTCATTTTTTAGTACTTTTGGCCTAAATAATACCAAATATCCAAATATAATATCATATCAAATATACCACATATAACTGCCCAAAAATGGAATAAAACTCACATGTATGGGCCGGCGCCCCAAAGTTTTTTTTGGCGTTGCTCGACCGCATACAAGAGATGGCCAAAGACTTGGGAACTTGTTTCCGTCACTCGCTCGTTTTTGTGTTTAGTACGCTTTTTGTGCAGGCACCATCCATTTATGGTTTATTGGCCGGTGAATCGCACTACAAATTCCAGGGAAAATTCGTTTCTTTTCTTCTCACTTTTAATGTAGGAAAGTTCAGATTGAATGCACAAACTCTAGTCCCTCTTTCCTCGTTTCTCTAACCTAATTTTCTAGTTCTGGCACTATGCATTGTATGAGTAGGGATGATTGCTTAAGTGCTCGTCAGAAAAGAAACACGATACAGTTTATGGTATATTTTGGAAAACCGCCTGGTTACGATATTAATCATTTATCGTTTGATAATTGTAGTCAACTAAGTTCGTTTTTGCGGGAGGTGAAAAAGAGTTTAAGCCGTCTCACAATTACAAAATTACAATCTATAATTTATCATGACTGGATGTGAACTCCAAAAATGTATATATATATATTACCATATACAAATGTTAGTATTTAATAATCTGCAATTGGAGAATACAAGGGGCTGTTTACAGCCGACGAATTTTGCTTAATTTTATTACTTGTTTTGATTTAATTTTGTAATAAATAAAAAGACCATGTTGTATACATTCCTATTGGAAAACCCTTTGTAAATAAAGTCACTATAAAAGTAAATTATATTTGTTGACATTAAAATTGTCCGAATGACCAACAAATAAAACACACAACTGTTTTAAATTTGAGCATGAAAAGAATAACAAACTACTTTTCCATGCAACGTATGACAAAGATAATTAGAGCTGAACAACATTAAAAATGAAAATAAAAGTTTTCCATGTATAGAAACAAATGTTATAAATAAGAAAACGATTGGAACTATTCAGCAAGAGTAAGAGAGAGAGAGAGAGGCGCCAAGTAGCAGGAAACAAGATAATTAGTTTAGCTCCGAAACCATAGCAGGGAAGTAAGTCTTTATAAAATTTATATAATTTAAGTGTGTATTTACATATAAATAATTTAATTGCTTGGGTTATTTTATATAGAAAATTGTTAACAAACTTGTGGGCGATTAAAATGTCGGTGAAAATATTTAATTGATTGAAAATCATTCTATTAGAAATTGAATGATATTTTTGTTATCGAAAGTTGTAAGAATTTTATTTTTTAATAAACGTAATAAAACCAGGTTGATAAAAAGGAATGTAAAGCGCATATTGAGAGACAGTTCAAAAATTCAGTTGGATAATTTACTGCATCATCGGGAATTTTTATGGAATCAACGGATTTGTATGTCACCAAATTGCCATCGATTTTTGATTGAATGATGAAATTCAGTGCGTGTACATCATTATTCTTTGGAGCGAGAATTGCTCGTTGACTTAACCAAGCATAATGCTGATAATTCCCACTAATGTTTGGGAAAACATAAGAGCTAATTGAGAGTCTACAAATTGACTAAAGTCGTTGGTAAGAGTAATTAATCCGGCTGTCGCATCAACTGGGACTTTTCCATTTCCAACAGCTAACAATTGTTTGGAAAATTGTGCAGCACTTTGTAGTTGAACTCTCATATTAGTGGTTAGCGATAATATTTTTACGGTATTCCACAAAGGTAATGCCTTCACGTAAGCATTCAATTCATCTGCAGGCGTTGCATGGAGAATTACTGGCAACGACTGCCTGAAATCGCCTGCCAACAATATCATCAAACCGGCAAAGATGTTGTTATTTCGCCGAAGATCCTTCAGTGTGAAGTTAAGTACTTCAAGTGATTTCTTATGTGCCATTGTGCACTCATCCCAAACAATGAGCTTGCATTGCATCAACAATTTTCCCATTGCTCTGGATCGAGAAATATTGCATGTTGGAGTATCAATTGTGTTTAAATTGAGTGAAAACGTAAGCACAGAATGTGCAGTACGACCGCCATCTAGAAGAGTCGCTGCAATTCCAGATGATGCTAACGCCAAAGCTATGTGACATCTTGATCGAATAGTGGCCAAAATCAATGAAATGACAAATGTTTTTTTTTTACTGTTCATTCAGCAACGGCACATTATTTCTAGCGAATTCCTGCAATGTATCAACATTCTATTGAAGCTCTCGACTTAATTCTTAGTTGAATGCATCGTGCATCGATCGATTTGGCGCAATCATTCCTACTTCAATCAATAACTTGTTTGCAATAGTCAAGCATTGATCCTCAATCAGAATTAATCCTTTATTCTACATTTCATCGGTTATTGGCATGTCGAACGTACTTATTTTCGTGAGGGATACTCACACACCACGTACTGGTGACGTTGTAGTACATGCTATATATCAGAGATGGCGCTCTGTGTGAAAAATGATTTTCCCTGTTTTCCTGCTTTTTTCTTGAAATTTTTCCAGAATTTTCTTTGCTATAAACCTCACGGAGCCCGAGACCTTTTCAATCAATAGAAAACCGTGGAAATCGATTCGTGGTTTCTGGATGTATAGCGTCAGGAAGGAAAACCCAAATTATTTTGATATATAAAGATGACTCATATGAAGAGCATTGCTCTGCATTCCATTACAGTCAGTTCCACCACTAGCCGATTGTTGGCTAGCTGCCGAAGAAGAAACTAAGACAGATGAATTGGCTGCTGATATGAGAGGTGGCAACTACGAAGAGGGCTGATGATGTAATGCTTGAGACGACGATAAATATTCTTTTTGTGTAGCTTGTTGATTGGATACATAAGTACCAGCACCTGGCATATACGTGGCATGCTGCTCCAAAAGTAAATCCTCACGGTTATCACTTATATTAGAACCACAAAAAGCTGAAGCATTAAATGTCTTTACCACAACTATTAAAGTACCATTAGCGCTTTCTACACCACCCATATATGAAGCAGAATCTTGTGTAAGGCTTAAAGAATTTATGTTGTGTTATTCATAATTTCCAAAAATATCTAGGAGTGTTAGTCCCGCAAAATATATATAAGGCCCAGAAACTGTGATCTATCCGCTTTCTTTTGCATTATATGTACGGCCCGTTTCTCTTTTATAACAGTGTGAAAATCTTTCTAAGGAAAATATTGCCTGCCATTTTCTACCATGTGGTTTATTGCCAAACTCAAGTTAATAACAATGCCTAAATTATTTCTAACTTCAATTCTATTTACGCCATAACCTTTAAGTTAACAATATAGTATGTACTTTCATCAGCCTGTGAGGTCGTTAAATGTTGTATGCCTGAATGTTGTTTTAATACGAAGAGTCCGCTGTGAAGGTATACAACTTTGTTGCTTTATGATTTTTGATTAAATGAAAGATAATGGATCTTATTTATTTTATTTTCATTTGGGTACGGTATTACGTCGAGCCTCGTCAAATTTGGTTTGTGAACAAACCGGTTTCGGCTATTTATGCTAGTTGCGTTTTATTGTCAGCTGTGTTAATATAGTTCGTCTTGTTCGTGTTTCTCTTCGTGTTATTTCTATTGCATTCATCACTTTCTTTCTTTTTGTTTGTATCTCTCTTTCCTTTTTCGTTTGTTTGTTTTTACCTATTTTTTTTTTTTTTTTTGTTTTATTTATGTTTGGAATACAATTACAGATGATTGTCCGCATCTGTTAGCTTCACATATGCGAGTCCTTTTGAGCACATTTTTTATTACATTCTCACACATTTCACACGGTATTTCGTTAATTTCATCACAAATATTTTGTTTGAGTTGCTCAAGCATTTCCAGTTTGTTTCCATAAACATTGCTTTTCAGACATTCCCACAAAAATCGGGCCAATTAACATCACTATTTCTTGAAATAACTTGTTCTGCAAAGAGGTCTCGCAGTAATTCCATTGTAATCCAGGCTGCATGCGATGTGACACCATCTTGTTGATAATACATATTAATTAAGCCCAAAGCATGCGTTAAAATAATTTTCAATCATATCACGATATCGCTCTCCATTCACAGTTACCGTTACGCCGTTTTCATTTTCAAAAAAGTACGGTTCAAGGATTCCTCCTGACCAAATCGCACACCAGACTGTCACTTTTAATGGA
The DNA here is from genome assembly GCA_030448955.1 of Trichopoda pennipes. NCBI lineage: Eukaryota > Metazoa > Arthropoda > Insecta > Diptera > Tachinidae > Trichopoda > Trichopoda pennipes. The sequence continues at coordinate 1,155,943 of JASKUP010000041.1, read as the reverse complement.
TGCCAAGGAGACTGTTAAGTAATTTGAGAGTTTCTCATTTCCCAGAAATCGTCGTTTCTCAAAAATTTTAACGTAACTTTATCATCGTCACAGTAATCGATGATTGATTAGGATAATATTTACTTCACAACTGCCAAATATGAACTGTCAAGACAAATGTTTACCAAAATGGCGACAAAACAAATTAGTATACCTTCCCGGCGGACATCTTTCCAATATTAAACTGTGCAAAATATTAGATTATACGACAGATGAAAATTATTTCTCTTCAAGTTTGTACCATTTGTGTAAATAACCTTAAAAATTATATTTCCAATAGAATTTAAAAGCTTATTTTTCCTTATATTCTAGTTTTATTATTTAAAACTAGCTTGCTTTCTATTTCTGCTATTAAATTTGCAAAAATAAAAATTAAAATACAATATTTTACTTTAATTTAGAACTCTTGTTTTCATTTGTATACTTAAGTAAACAAATTTTATATTTTACGACTGACGTCAGCGCAAAAACAACAATTTTTATGACAATAATATCTAAGAATGTCATCTATGAGGAAAACAATCCTTCAAATAAAACTTTGCTTGAATCGTTAAAATAAAATATAAATGTTCATAACAAAATATATTCGTTATAGAAATATTTCAACTATAGGAATTTTTTTCCTCAGTATTATGTTTTTCTTACAAATAACAAACAATATACATGTATGTAATCAGGTTTCTTCATATTAAAAAATATTCATTTGACATGTGCCACACGCACTCATGGTGGCATTACATGTGTACAAAATGATATATTTTTGGTTTTTTGTTGTTGTTTTTGTCTTTTTTTATATTTCTTTTACGGAAAAAAACTCGTAACAGGACAGAAAATGCTTAGTAAAAACACGCGCTCATAAAACCGATTTCCAAGGCAAAAAATCAGCAACATAGACTTTCATTTACAAAACATGCAAGTGAGGTAAACTAAGTAAATAAATAATGGAATTTGGTATGATTTGTCAATAGCAACTTTAAGCAAAATAACAGTCAAACGGAGTGGTATCACATTTTTCAACATCATGTTATTTAGACAAGAGTAGCAAAAATAACAATAGAAATTTCAATACTAAAACTGCTGATAACTATGTCATTTATGCCTTTTTGTTGTAGCTGTAAGCTGGTTGTTTAAGTTGATCTTGAATTTAAGAAAAACTGAAAATTTATATTTTTTATTTAAAATTACTAAAACTAATTAAAGCAGGACTGTTATATTTCATACATAATTTCATTAGAATTTATGGAATAGTTTTTCCAAATTTCTAAGCTCCTGGGTGACTGAACCAGATGCAAAACTCCTTATAAAAATTATGTGTTTGAATTTTTATAATGAAAAATAAAGGAAGCTTGCAAAAGAGAACATAGTGACGCTATTAAAATAATTCCCTTGTTATGCGATGAAGTTCTCCCGTAGAAAAAGAAGAATGAAAAATAAGAATATAAATTAAATCTTCTCTTTAAAACTCCGCAATATTTAATCAAATTTGGATAGATAAACCAACACATAATAGTTTCAGAACGATTTATTTTGAAAATAATTCGATATCTTATTAAGCACTTAAGGTATCCTAATGAAATTTTACAGAGGACGAGCAGAGATATTTTTGAATGAAGATGCTGATGATAGGGTACTGTAATACTACTGTTTTAATATAAATTTTGTCGAGAATGCAGAAAATATCATAAAATAATAATCCGCATATAAATAAGTACACCACGTCAAAAATACTAACGTAAGGTCGGCCAAAATTGAAAAAACAAAAATTATATCTATCCCGATTTTCTCCCAAAGTAAAAAAGGTTACCCAGACATGTAATTACATTTTGCAGAAGGTCTACTTAAGTTCTAGAAATCAATGTTTGAGTTATAAATAAAATTTGTATGACGTTTCCAAATAATAGTATGCCCGATGTATCCAATTTTGGGAAATATGCAAAACATTTACCCCTTTACCCTAGGGGAACGATCGTCAGTAATTTCACTCAGAAATACCTCTGCTTCGTTTTTGGGAAATTTCATTAAGATATTTTAAGTTGCGCATAAGCTACCTTAAGATTTCGAAAACAAACCTTTTCAAACCACTGTGCACCAGAAAATGAAGAATAAAATGACGAAACTTGGAAGGAAGTCGATAGCTTAAAAAAATATTTCCACCACGATTCTTAATTAATCTTCGTTTGTCCATAAATATAATAGATTAGGATAAACGTGACCTTTAAAATGAAATTGAATAAAGTTTAAGGAAACGTGAGGAAATATTTAAAAGTGGCTTGAGGAACTCTCTCTTTCTCGCGTTTTCTCTTTCTCTCCATAAGTTATATCTTTCCTAAATTGCATTTTTATCTCTCACACTTTAAATTTTGCAGTGGTAATAAAGTAAAGCAGTATAATATCAATGTGCATATAAAGGGGTTTTCACTAAGAAGTTTGTTTTCTAAAACAAAATAAAACAAAAAATTTAGAATAAAATGATTCAATTATGAATGAAAAATGCTATTTGGCAAATGTCCACCACGACCACACTGACAGATGTCGATTCTATCATCCTATTTTCTTATTCACATTACAGATTTTGAGTTTAAGGCTGAAATCGTTTCGATTGGCTCCGTAAAGGTTCCGTCCTTAATTTGGCGCCACAAAATATAATACAGTGGTGCTAAATCTGGCTGGTTATTTAACTGCTGGTTGTTGTGAAATTATGGGAAATTTGTTTTGCAATAAATTGATCGTTTCATTGGCTGTGTGACATGTGGCACCATCCAACTGAAACCATATGCCAGTGATATTCATGTCATCAATAATGGGCAAAAATTGAGTTGTTAGCATCTCGCAATAGCATAATCCATTAACTTACCATATTTACAGCCTCATCTTCGAAATAAAAAAACGGCCCAATCATTCCTTCAGACCACATAGCGTACCGTACAATGACATATTGAGCATGCAAAGGCTTCTCAATAAACGTATTAGCCCAAATGCAAAAATTTTGCTCATTGACATCCTCTGGCAAATGAAAATGGGCTTCATTTAAAAAATGATTTTTAAGAAAAACCAGCCAGTTGTTTCTGAATGAATTCAGCGAATCTACGGCAATGTGAATGGTCGGTCGGCGTCAATTTCTGCACCAGTGGAACCTTGTAAGGCTTCTGAATCAAATCCTTACGGAAAATTCGCCATGTTGTGGTTTTGGATAACCCCAATTTCTGAGATCGTCGAGGAATTGACAAATTTGGATCTGTGTAGCTCACGGCTGCGATATTGCCCCGATAGATTACGCGTTGGTGTTTGCATATTTTGTGTCGAACCTGTCGACTCTAATTTAACAACCAAATTCTTAATAGCGGTCTCAGATGGATGATTTTTTCGGAAAATATTACGAATTTTACGAAATGTAACTTTAACAGAACTACTATTTTCATAGTGGATTTTAATTACTGTAAATGAATGAATCTACAACGAATAAAATTAAATGTCAAACCTGTCAAGTTTTTGAATTGAAAAACAAACATCGTGTTAAAAAACCCGATATTAGTCTTTTATAGCTAATTAATATTTTTTTGGAATTTCAAAAGTGACTAATGAACCCGTACAATGGATAAATACTGTAGCGGATGTGTCTTGCTTAAGTTTAAAAAAAAAAACTAATTAAGCATTAAAGTAAACTATTGCCTGGCATGCTAAGAAAACTTATGCATGCAGGACAACAACAAATTGCAAGTTGCAAACTGCGTAGAATTTTTATACATGCAAAACAACAACAATTAGATATGCTGTTTACTAACTGCGTAATTTTCTGAGAATTCTTATGTGCGCAAGACAACAACAAATATCTTAAAATAAATTCCAGGAAGAAACTTTATCAGCATAAAAACAAAAACAAAAATACACATAGACCTACAGGCGTCTATACATTGAATTGACAACATACAACAACAAAATGTGATACAAGGGGAGTAAAAGATTATTAATTTTTCTAGACTTCTAGTGGACAAATATAAAAAGGCAGCGTCTAAGTGAATAGTTAGTTACTTGAAAAATTAACCTTAAGTAAATTGTTCTGTAGTGTCAACTTTGTGTAGTTAAAGTAAATAAATTTAATTAATTTAAAAAACTCTAAAATCTGGTGTTATTTATTTTGCAATAAAGAACTCACAAAAAAATTAACTTATATAAAAGTAATAAACGTAAAGTATTGACTTTCGTATCGGATAAGTTAAATTGAATGAATTGCTTAATACCAATTACATTGACTGCCATGAGTTGAAATAAAATTGATTATTATGTAGTTATGTTGGATGGGAAGATGAGGGCATCATATAGGATACTTGACAGAATCCTGTGCATTACAATAATTAAGAGTGTGATTCAAATTACACCGAAAAATATACTTTTTACTTTTACCCTGCCAACTTAATGGCCAATCGTTTGAGTGCGAACTCGACGATAAAACTCAGAGTGACAGGGACATGAAAATAGCGTATCGCAATAGGAATATTAATAAGCACTAGTAAGTTAGTTGTGTATATAATGGCCGGCAGCCTTTGAAGGATAATTTAACCAAACTATAAGAATATTTTTTTAATGAGAAAATGTGGCCAAAACCGCCACTTTGTTAAAGGCTGTGTGACTAAGGTACAGATAGGTATCGAGGATTTAAATTTCGCCAATCTGGCTAAACAGACGACTATTTAAAGTTTATATCTTGCCGAAACAAAAGATTTAAGTATTTTTAATTTACAAAAAAAGACTGTCCACATATAGAAAATTGAAACGGAAGAATACAGAAAAAACGTAAGAAACACTGAAACATACAGAATGCTTGTCTTTATGTCAGATCAATAATTATGCCTGCATGTATCTGGTTAGTAGACTATAGATATAAACGGTTGAATCACTTGACAAGTATAATACTCCTGAGGGAAGCTAAAGCATCTTGCTTTATTATATTGACCTTTTGTAGACATATAACTTTCATATATTTTCCTGTAAATAAACAGGTTTTAATACTATTTTTTGTATAACTCGTTAATTGATTAGCATATTGGATACATTTTTACTGAATTTATTTTTTAATGTCTACAACAATTTTTCTTTATTAAATAAACATTTTCTATTACATTGCTTTTGCTGTTATTTTATTAAAATACTTACCTTTGCCAGAGCCTTGATCTAAACGAAAATTATCTTTGCCCTTTTGACCATCAACCAATTGACCTAAACCTTCAACGAAACGCTCATCCTCTTCATGGCCATCATAAGATTTATCTGATAAATCAATTTCCATGCCACGTTGTACACCTTTTGGTATGCTGTACGATATAATGCCCTCTAAAAGAAACGTGGAAAAAGCCAGAATTAAATAAACAATGAATATTAAATTGGCTGCTGCCATGAGATAAATTTTTTAAATTTAATATTCAACAAGAGATTTCTAAAGGTGTTTTTGAGTATCAAATAAAAGTTTATTACACACATTTAATGTAATAAAAATTTGGAATTTTAAAGTCAATAAAATTACGTTAGTTTTATGGGGTATTAAAAGTATATATTTTTCGCGAAAATATATATTTTATATATTTTTTTCAATCACATTACACATTTTATTTTTATTCAAGCACACTTTTGCTGTTTAAAGGATTTTTTTTTTAAAGATGTCAAATATATTTTATGAATATGTTTAATATTTCCTAAAAGTTATTTCAGCAGGCTCATCAATAGGTGCTTAAAACTACAGCTAGAATATTGTATTTTACTTTCCTAATCAATACTTAGTTGGCGCATCTTATAGTCGTAAAATTATGTTCGGAAATCATTTTCGATTGCACTTATTTAATACTAAAAAAAGACTCTACAAACTCCATTATATTCACAAAAATTGAACGTTGATGCGGTTTGCACGCTATTGACATCATCAAACCAAGTATTTCTTAAAAAATAAACCCAAAGTTTTGGATTGTAGCTGATGAAGATCTTTACCGCATCATGAGAAGTGATTTTGTGGTAGAAAATATACATCACATATAGCGGGGTAAATTTTGAACTATAACCTTCTAATAAGGAAATTTGACTTTATGGGATTCACAAACAATTTACTTATGTCGATTAATTCATATCTTTCAAACACAACTCAAAAAGTTCGTTTTAACACGCTTACTTCCATAAAACTTATTGTTTCATCTGGTGTGCCGCAGGGTTAGCTATCTGAGTCCTTTATTATTTACCTTGTTTATTAATGATCTACCTTATGCCACTAAATACTCGAACGTTCTATTATATACAGACGACGTGAAGATATTTTAAAAATATAATCGTCACGCTAATCATATTCTCTTTCAAAAGGACTTAGATGCATTTAATTCCTGGTGTAATATTATTCTTATGGAGTTGAACCTTAAAAAGTTCAAATAAATGTGCTTCTTCCCAAGATGTCATACAAACGTGCAATATATTTTAAACGTCTACGAATTTGAGAAGCTGAATGTAGTTACAGATATTGATATTTTACTGGATCCTCAATTAAATTTTATACAGCATATTTCGTTAGCCACTAACAAAACATGTGCAATGCTTGAATTTACAAAATGCTAGGCGGAGGATTTAAGTGACAACAAATCTTTATACTTCTCTTGTCAGATCTATTCTGGAATATGGCTGAGTAATTTGGGATTCATTTCATAGTAATAGCATGAAATCGATGCTAAAGCAGTTTTTGTTATTTTGTCTTCGAAGCTTTCATCCTTAATTCTTACTTCATTCGCTGGTACACTTGCTCCAGTAAAGTTGTAAAAAGCTCTAAAAAACCGAAGAATAATGTTAAATGTTATCTTTGTTGTAAATTTAATAAAAGACAATCGTCTGTTCAGATTTTTTGATTAACAACATTTCACTTAACGTTACATTTCGTTCTACAAGCTATTTTAAACCACTAAATAAAGTATTCAGATAAAATTATGCTAACTGCGACACGTTTTTAAGAATTTGAACTGACTTCAATAAATTTTATAAATATATTGTATTTTCTTTTAATGTTAAGAGCATTATGTCATCTAATTTTTGTATTTGTATAACTAAAACTAAGTTTTATGTATTATTTTTATTCACTGTTTTAGACCAAATATAAATTAATAAATAAAAAAATAAATAAATTAAAAATATTTCCCAAACTATGCGTCTATTGGTCGAAATGAAACATTTAACGCAAAAAATAATTATAGCAACCATCAGCGCATAATTGTTCCTAAGAGAACGTGGCTGCTTTAGGAAATAGTGTGCAGTGTAGTTCTAGAATATCAATTAGCCATTGATTTCAACAGCTCAAATTTTCTTGGAGCAACATGATGAGAGTTGAACCAGAGACCTCATATTATTCGGTCACATTGTCAGATTAACTCAGTAAAACAGAAAGCTCCAAGAACTAACATTATACTTCCAATTTATGGGGAAACCATCAAAACGTCTTTACAAATTAAAGCGAATAAATTAATATTTTTTTTATTCTGAAAAAGAAAAGAAATGTTTATCTTATTTTATTTTAAAATTATTATTTGTGATACCCGTAGTTTATTCTCTTTACTTTTTCAACAAACATCAAATCTCAATCGGATCGCATCCTTTAATTCACGGTATGTGAATTTGGTGCTTTCATGTTTATAGTGGTCTTCTGACGACTGCAATTTTCATACCGCTTGCCAACTAAATTTCAGCATTAATTAGTACCTAGCGTACTGCGAATCCAAATAGTTTCGAAATTTTCGAAGTTGCCAGAAAATTCTGTACACAAGAACATTTTTATATGGGCATAATTAAAATTTTAAATTGGCAACAATTTATTAAATTGCAACCATTTTTTCAGCTGCCAAGTAATTTATGTTAAGCTTGGTTTGGCATTTTAACGTGAGTAGACTGAAACCTGAACAAATTGTGTAGATTCGACCCAAAAGAAGATTGCCGTTGATTCCGATTTCCATAAGCGATTTTTGTTTGCTGGTGAAACTCCCTGCTGTTTAAATAATATCAATAAACAAAGTGAATAATCCACATCGTTACATCCAGACAAACTGACCGTTTGTTGTGTTGTATGAGTTGGTAGAATCATTGCTTCATCAGAAACTTACAATCAGCGGAAACTTCTATAGAGCATTGATTATTGACTTTTTTGTTCATCAGTTAAATAACCATGATGAGTAGAGACCGTGGTTTAAACAGGACGCCACAATTGATTTATTGACGGAAATATTTAGTAACCGCATAAATTTATATTATAGACCCGTGTATTATCCTCCAAGATCGTGCAATTTAATGCCGCTTAATTGTTTTCTTTGGGAAGATGTCAAGTCGCTGATAAGCCCGAAACGATTGATCACTTCGAGTAAAACATTCGCACTATTATTGTCGATATATGGCAACCAATGTTGAAAAAATCCATCGAAAACTGTCCCTCTATATTAGACTATGAGCCAGAGAGGGCAACTAAAAGGTGTTTTTTTTTAAGCTAGATAGAACTTTAAATTGTAAAAAGTAACACAAAAAATGAAATTTTGATGAAACATTTTTTTTATTTGTTTCAGTATACTCTGACAAATCATCATGAATAGACTCTCGCTTGAACAACGCTACGAAATTATCCAAATTTACTTTGAAAATCATTCGTCGATTCTCGCAACTTATAGACGACTTCGTCATTTTTATGGCGTACATAATCGTGCATCTGAACAAGCCATTCGTCGAACTGTCGATAGATTTCGTACCACATACTCTCTAGAGGATGCAATAACACCAACACGTTGAAGGAATGTGCGTACTGAAGAGAATATCGCCGCTGTAAACGAAAGTGTGGAAGAAGATCCAAATTTATCAATTCGTCGTCGGTCGCAGGAATTGGGGCTCTGTCCGTCCACTACGTGGAAACTTTTGCGCAAAGATCTCGGCCTACACCCGTATAAGATCCAGCTGTTGCAGGAATTGAAGTCACGAGACCATTATATGCGCCGTTCTTTCGCCGATTGGGCTCTAGAGCAGTTGGCAACTGACCCGTTGTTTTATCGCAAAATTGTGTTCAGCGATGAGGCGATATGACACCACTCGACTATTTCCTGTGGGGCTACGTGAAGTCCCTGGTTTATGCTGATAAACCAGCAACAATTGACGCCTTGGAGGACAGCATTGTTCGTGTTATTCGTGACATACGCCCAGCAGTGCTCGAAAAAGTGGCCCAAAATTGGACGTCCAGAGTGCGCTTCGTCAAGAACAGCCGCGGCGCCCATATGCCCGAAATCATTTTCAAATGTTAATGTCACGTATTAATCCTTCGAATAAAAAAGAAATTTTGATTACAATTTAATGTTTTGTGTTATTTTTTACAATTTCAAGTTCTATCGGGCTTAGAAAAACACCCTTTATATGCCAGTAGTCATATTTAATTTATAATGCTAAAAGTTTATCTTTCGAATAAAGTTAATTTCGTATCAAATTAAAATTTTTTTTATTTAATTTCCAAGTTCTTTACCTCTATAAAAGAATTTGGTCGTTTAATTTGAGTCGTCAGGCTCAATACAAATTTGCGAAGACCAACGCGTGTTCGACTGGCTCGTTCAACTGAAAACATCGCAGTAAGCCACAATATTGAAACAGATCCAAATTTTTACATTCCTCGACATGGAGAATTTTGTATAAGAATTTGACTTTGAAGCCTTACAAGGTTGGACTGGTGCAGGAATTGAAGCTGAGCGACCATTCACATCGCTGTATATTCGCTCAATTCATTTAGGAAAAACCAGGTGATTTTCTCGTAAAGTTACATTTTTGGACAAAGCCCATTTGCACTTGTTGGGGTATATAAACTAGCAAAATTAACGCACTTGGGCTTCTGAAAATCCTAGAGCAATTGAGAAGCCTTTGCATGCTCAAGGTATCACTGTACGGTGTGCTATGTGGTCTGAGGGCGTTATTGGGCCGTTACTTTCGAAGATGAGGCTTGAAATGCGATAACGTTCAATGGATCACGCTATCGCGAAATGCTAATAACTCCATTTTAGCATATTATAGACGACGAGGATATCACTGATATGTGGTTTCAATTGGACGGTGCCACATGTCACACAGTCAATGAAACTATAAATTTATTGCAAACTAAATTTCTCGTTCGCATAATTTCACGACAATCAGCAGTTGAGTGCTCAGACAGATCATGTGATTTAACACCACTGGATTATTTTTTTGTGGGACTATGTTAAGCAGAGGGTCTCTACGGAGCCAATCGAAACGATTTCAGCCTTAAAACTCAAAATCTGAAATAGAATCGCCATTTTGGCAAAAAGTGATCAAAAGTGATCAGTGTGGTCGTAGTGGATATTTGCCAGATATCATTTTTCATGCATAATTGTCGAACTTTTCTCTTCGTAATATAATAAAACTTCGAATCATCTTATTCGAAATTTTTTGTTTTACTTTGTATCGTAAGACGAACTTCTTATTGAAAAACCTGTTAAATGATGTATAGAGAATTATTTAATGATCTATCCATCGATATCACGTATCAATTAATTTCTCTGTATTGTTTTAAGTATTAGCTGATTATTATAAATAGTTGTTTTTGATATATTAAAGCATTTTAGCATAATTTCAATGCTAAACCATGCAATTGTTGTTTATATATTAATTTCTTTTAATTGAAAAATTAATTACAATCATTGAAATAATAGCAATATTCAAAAATAATTTATAATCGAAAAACAAAAAAAAAGCTAATCAACCACAAATTATTCTACATAATAAGACAAAAAAAATATTTTATTTAATTTTTACAATTTAATTATATTTGAGATTTTATCTTATGAACTGTGAATGTGCATTTGAAAGCATATTCAAATATTTAATAAATACGTTTGAGGCTAAACAAACATTTTAATATTTATGCATTTTAACAATAAATATTATTGATATATATATATATATATATATATATATATATATATACTTATATATATATATATATATACATATATGAAATTTAAGTTAACAAAACTATAAAAAGAAGGACAAAAGGTTACATTGATTTTTATATATCTGAAGGTGAAATTTGTTTTTTAAATAATATTAAAATAATCATTTAAAATAAATAAATTTGCACTAAAAGAAAAAGCAATTGCAGATATTTGTAATAGCTGCATTTATCTGCATTAATCGTCCTTAATAAAGTTGAGCAATTCTATGCTATATGAATATGCTGTCCCACAGAACTAACCCTTTTTAATTCTTTTGTTAGACCTTCACTCTTTGTTTCCTTTTCTGTTAAATGGTATTCTCCTAGCTGTAGATGCCAATAATTCGCTGCTTTTCTCTGTATTTTTTGCTTTTTTTTAATGATTCAATTGGTGATATTATCAAAAATATTTAATACTTCTACAACTCTCGTTCACTTTATGATACGTTAGCCTATCGAAAGCCGAAGGCCTAATTTCGTCAGAATATAAAAATAATTAAACCGAGACAGTTCTTATTGCTCAAGTCAAGCTATTTCTTATCGCTAAATTCTTTCAGGTGCACGATACTTAGCTACATGTACGGGCTGTTGATCGTACTGCACAACTGTAGCGATGCATGACAATATAAACGTATTATTAACATTTATTCGAATCACCAAAAATCAATAAAAATTTAGCCAAGAAAGTATTTCTAATAAGTGTTTTTGTTTTCTGTTGTTCACTTATTTGGTAGAATTTCTTATAAGCTTTTTGTTGTTGTTGGCTTATGTGCATAAGATTTCTTGGAAATCTATGCAGTTTTTTAAAAGGACAGTGGATCATTTCCTTTACTGATAATTATTTTCTTTCAAAACTTAATAGATTACGAAAAGAACACTGAAGATGGCAAACAGCCGAAACCGGTTTGTTCACAAACCAAATTTGACGAGGGTCGACGGAAAACCGTACCCAAACAAAATTAATAGATTATCTTCGTAACAATATCTTATAATTTCAGGTAAACTGGAGTCAAAAGTTGATGACTAATTTTTTTTTAACTTTCCTAGTGCTTTGTTATGCAGATAATAGATGGGGAACATCTGCCAGCAAAGAATTTTCTTTGACTACCCGATTATTATTTTGATGATAAAATGAGAGATGTTGTAGCGGTTGACGTTATGGAATAAAAAAATTAAACTATGAAGACAAAACTTAGGGGTAGTCAAATTATGAGGGATACATTCTTTCAAGGACATGCGTTCAATGTGATGATCTAGCTGCGGTGTTAGGAAAGTCATGTTAGTAACAATAAAACACAAAGTGAAATACCACGGAGAATAGCTTCACTAGCTTACAGACACAGTTCGAATCTCATTTAATAAGCGAACTAAGTGTTTAGTGTAACTGAACAGTAGACCGATGTTTGCGGAATGTGCGGAAACTACTTAACAGCTATTGTTAAATAGTTTTGTTCCTTCTACTCAATCCTGATAAAAAAACAATTTCCTTTCAAGGTCACCACCAGCAGACAGTTTAGTCCTAAAATGGAAGTTTTTTATCATTGGCATATTTGCTCAATCCAAACATCGAAAATGAGTAGCGTATAATTATTAAAATCAAAGTTAATAGGAGCAAAAATAAAAGAGCGTAGATCTGAATAGTCTAAAATTTCTTGCATTGATTAAAGGATTAACTATGTCCTTCGCCAAATACCCTAGGAACTTTCTATCGTAGAAAAAACAACAAAATCACGACTTTGTTTTGGTTCTTCGATAAAATACTTTAGGCCAGACTTCATTTCTTTATAACACATTTACTAATCGACTTGAAAAATTACCTTAATATCAATAACACGTTTGTTTAATTAAATATTAAAAATCAATAATAAAATAAATTTAGCAATAAATAACAACTAAACTGTAATTATGTCATTTATTTCTTCTCTATTTATCATAATTTCTTACGTCTTCTTTATAAAATAATAACGATTTTCACTGTTCACATAAAGAAATTTGCTTAAAATTATTAAAAGCGTATCGTCTTGAACTGAATTTAAAAACATTTTCACTGTTTTTATTTTAGCAATTTATTGTTTATGCTTGACATTTAATAAAATAAATATTTATTAAAACAATAAATTGAAAATATTTTATATAATAATAAAATTTTTTAACAAAAAATATTGCCAACAAAGAAGTTCTAAGTATTTCATTTGTTTGCAGGCAATATAAATTGGCAAAAGTTTATATCAAAATGCAGAGAAGTAAAAGACTCTCGAAATAAAGTTTTTATTCATTGGCAATTGTTTCAATTTCATACGAAAATTGAATTAAAAGAATTAAAATCCAGTATAAAAATGGTGGTTATGTTATAGTCACATTTCGTAAAATTCGTAATATTTTCCGAGAAAATAATCGTCCTTATGAGACCGCTATTAAGAATTTGGTAGGCTCGATACAAAATATGCGAACACCAGCGCGTATTCAACCGACTTGTTTAATTGAAAATATTGCAGCTGTAAGCCACATTATTGAAGAAGATCCAAATTTGTCAATTCCTCGACGTTTTCAGCAATTTGGGTTATCCAAAACCATCACGTGGCGAATTTTGGGTAAGGATTTGACTTTGAATCCTTACCAGGTTCAACTTATGCAGGAATTGAAGCCAACCGATGGAGATTCGCTCAGTTTATTTAGGAACAACCGGCTGGTTTTTCTAAAATTCTCATTTTCAGTTGCCAGGGCATGCCAACAAGCAAAATTGCCGCATTTCGGCTTCTGAAAAAGTTGGAAAGTACGAGATTACGTGATAAGATTTACATCTGTGCCTGGCCGTAAGCCGTAAGCAGATGGTGGATGAAATGTAGCGTCATCTTCGCCCTAGAAGGCCTTCGGATATGTATATCCTCCGGTCACTCCTAGTTGCAACTTCATAAGCCCGGAGCAGGCCGCAGCTCTCACTCCTTGCTAAAGAGTTGGAGACTATCCAACTCCTGGTCCAGAAGGCATGAAGCTTAATATAATTAAGAACACGACGGCATTCATACTCACTGGACCTGGACCATGCATTGTGTTCATTGTGAATGATCCAACCCACAAACTCAAACGAGGCCCTCGAAACACACAGTCACCACAATACTCCCGAAGGGCCTACTTCAATAATCAGTCAGAGAACAGCTAAATGCCTAAAGGGACAAATAGCGGAAGTCTTGGACTTTACTGATTCCCGTGGAAATATAGTGGATTGTCCAGTTGGTTTCTGCTAGCCTTGAAGGGAACTGGGCCCCCTTTTACCTCCGTAAGACATAAGTCTAGATGGTTGTGCGACCATAAAGACTTATAATGTGCCGCCAGAGGGGGCTATCGCGAGATGCTAACTACTCAGTTTTGGCCTATTATTGACGACGTGGATATTACTGACATGTGGTTTCAACTGGACCGTGCCACATGTCACACAGCCAATGAAACGAGTAATTTATTGCAAACCAAATTTCCTGATCGCATAATTTCACGAGAATTAGCAGTTAAGTGACCAGCCACTGGATTATTTTTTGTGGGTCTATGTTAAGAACAGACTCTATACAGAGCCAAGCGAATCGATTTCAGCTTTAAAACTCAAAATCCGTGATGTGATTAACGAAATAGTACCGCCATTTTGTCAAAAATAATTAAAAGCTTTGGTGAAGGATTTGAGGTAAGCTCGTGGTGGACATCATAATACAAATTTTTGGTTTTATTTTGTTTTAGAAAGCAAACTTCTTGTTGAAAAATCCTTTATATAAAATGCAAAAAATTGCATCCAACCTACTTTCTAATTCTCTTAGGTGACCTAATTAAAGTAAACAATAACTTCACCTCCAATTGCAACCAATTATAAACTCCATTTTCTGGGATTTTTTTTTTTAATTTTTTGAGTTCAATCACATTTATATTTTGTAAATTCCTAAAATTTCATATAAATTAGTTGAAATTTTGCACACCGATGAATTAATTCCTTTAAAACTTTCGAAAACTTTTTAAACAATAAGAGCAATTGAAAAATGTTGAAATTTTATTTTTTGGTCATCTAACCGGTGACCACAATTCAATATTTGTTCGAAAAAATCATCATACAAACATACTTAAATAACGACACACACACTCATATCTACGAGTACACCAAAAAAATAAATACCTATACAATACTTAGACAAAGTTAGTGAAATTTGAATAATACAATAATGCATATAACACACATACATGCTCACATATATTCACACAAAAAATTTAAAGATTTATGCATGTACATAAATATGAATATGCCCAGCAAACATAAGGATTTAAGATAGAGAAAGTCTTCTGTTTATTATATTAAATATTTGAAAACGAAGTAAAAGATTATTAAAAAATAAATACCTTTTTCTAGGATTAATAAACAGTAACTTGCTTTCGGTTAATTGTAAAATAAACTAGTTAAATTAATAATGCCATAATATCAAAAAAGTTCGATGTTTTATATTTCATAAATAACATTTTAGTCGACTTCCAAAAAGGGAAAATGTTCGTTTGCATTTTTATTACATTACGCGCTTTCATTCTAGACACGACTTTTGAATTTAGTTTTAACTAAAATGTGATCACTGCAGATTAATCCCACTTGAAAAAAGTCAAAATGACGGTATTTATTTCAGAGGTATTGAAAATGAAATAAAATAAAGATGATTTTTTTTTAAATTGACGTGAGATTTTCTCGTTCCAAAAATAAATTTGTTACATTATGAATTTAAATACGACTACTGGCATATGGTCGCCACAGCGGGCTTGGATGTAATAAAAACTGGAGGTCTAATTATCGAAAACTATTTCTAATATTTTTGGTAGTTTATAGGCAATAACACGACAAATTTTGTTTCTTAGTTACTCATTCGTTACAGAACACTTAACGTGTTCCCGTAGAAAATAGTCTAGCTGCATTAAATTTCGTGAATTTGGAAGTCAATTCATAGATCCGAAACATGAAGTTATGTGGTTACCCAACATTTCCTTCAATAAATCAATTATAGCACCAGCTGTGTCAGATGTTGAGCCGTCTTTTTGAAACCACGGATCATGTACATTATGGTTGTTAAATCGATAGACGCTAAAGTCAGTAATCATTGCTCTAAAGTGTTTACTATTCCATGTAATGCTTTAAACAGTATCGTTTTTAAAGAAGTACGGACCAATGATTCTACCAACCCATAAAACACACAAAATTGTGTGGTTATCATCATTAGAAAAACAACAGTTTTGTTTATTGCAGTATCTATTCAAATAAAAGTAATTATTAAGGCCATATTTGAACAATTTGAAAGCGTTGTGAGGGCGTCAGTCGGTTATGCTAAAATCCCTTTCCAAACTAAACATAAATTATTTATAGCAGACTAACTATCAACCAGTGTTTCTAACTGAAACTTCTAGACCTCTATAAAAATATTTGAAGTTTATAAACACCCAATCTATAAGGGACACCGACATAAAATTTTAACAATATGTATCGGATGGTTAAATTTTAAGGACCGGTGTTGAATGTGAACCATATCTGAATTTCTATATTTCATTTGACATTTATCAATTTCAAACTAACTCAATTTGAACCAGCGAGAGAGATACACAATCGAGCAACGTGTTAAAGTTATTCAGGCTTATTATGAAAATGAGCTTTCAAATCAAACTGAATATCGGGCACTTCGTGATATTTTTGGTCAATTTAATTGTCCAAATTTGCGTACAATCGGAAAAATCGTCCAAATATTTTAGCAAACCGGGTCTGTAGAACATATTAAAACACCAATGCATATTCGTACAGCTCGTACTGTAGAAAATATTGCTGCTATTCGCGAAAGTGTGCTTCAAGAGCCCTCAACCTCAACTCTTCGTCGTGCCCAATAATTACACCTCTCACGCTCGCCGTTGATGAACATAATGAATAAAGACTTGCATTAACGCGCTTACAAGATGCAATTGAGTCAAGAACTAAAGTCTCTTGACCATTCCAAACGTCGTCAAACGTTAAAGTGGTGCCAAGAAATGGCAACAATGGATGATCAATTTTGGAAGAAAATCATCTTCAGTGATTTCATTTTCACCTCAATGGATTCGCCTAAAGGCAGAATTGCCACATTTGGGCGAATGATAATGCAAAAGCGATTATCGAAAAACCAATTAACCCACAAAGAGGGACTGTTTGGTGCGTTTTTTTTGGCTGGCGTTATCATCGGGCCGTATTTTTTGCAAAATGAGGCAGTTACTGTGAATGGTACACCATTAGCAACACTAACGTAAGAGGATAACAAAATTTTTATGGCCCGAGTTAGAGGATATGGATGTGGACGATATGTGGCTTCAACAGGACGGTGCCATTTGTCACACAGCTAACGAAACAATGGCTCTTTTGCGCGACACATTTAATGTTCGTGTTATCTTACGTGGTGGCGATGTCAATTGGCCGCCAAGATTATGTGATTTGACACCATTGGACTTTTTCCTTTGGGGTTATTTTAAAGAACACGTACACCTTGTACGTCGATAAGCCAGCAACAATTTAAGAGCTACCAAATGAGATAATTCGGCACATTAAAGGCATAGAACCTCAATTACGCCTCAGTGTTATCGAAAATTAGGACCATCGGAAGTAGGTGTGCCGCCGAGGCCATTTGGCCGATATTTTGTTCCATACATAATTGAACCGTACCATATTATTATAATAAAAAGAAATGACAATAATTTCCTAAATAATTTGTATTTTATTCAAAATCATCATCGGCCCTTAACCATCCTTTATATCACTATTGCTCACAGTAACCAAAAGTAATAAAAAATTAATTTTAATATCTAAAGGGTATCCCCATGGCTGATTTAATTTTATGTAATCTTATGAACCATTAAAATCAAGCAATTGAAAATTGAAAAGAATATGCACGGCTATGTTGGCAAGAACGGGTATAAAATTAAAAATTTAAAGGTGTCCCCATAAGGAATTTTTGTTAATGTCTATCAGTTATACTATTTATATGATTAAACTTAAAAAAGAGTTTGTATTAAAATTTTTATTTAATATTTGGTGATCCTCAGAGCCATTGATAACTAACATAGGAGCAAATCCAAATAAAAAAGTCATTGCAACTTCTTGAGCCTGAAGGCGATACAGATTCTGATGGTGTTTTGGAAAAGCAGACAAAGAAAAATCAAGGCAATCAACATTGTGTGAGTGCAGAAGAGAAATTGTTTTATATAAATAAACTATTTTTATTTTAAATAAAAATATTTTTGTAGTTTTGAGTGTATCTTGATATATTTCGATATCTTTAGAGGGGAAGTTAGTTGGATATTTCTTATTTTAAAGCCTTACATAACACTATAATTTTGAAGGACTGGTAAAATGTTATTGGGTAAATATTTGTTGAAATTTTTTTGGTCTGTACAAGTGGTTGACGAGTTCTATATTCTATTTTGATATTGATGGTCACTGCTATTGTTGTTCAATTGTTACTACTGTACTCTATGCATGCATACTTGTTTTTCAATTGGCATTTGTAGTTGTATTGGCAGCAGTTGCTGTAGTGTGGTAATGGCTAATTCGGAAATTGTATTTGATTGTAACAAATAGAAATCAAATTTCATGTATTTTGTCCC
The DNA here is from genome assembly GCA_030448955.1 of Trichopoda pennipes. Classification (NCBI taxonomy): domain Eukaryota; kingdom Metazoa; phylum Arthropoda; class Insecta; order Diptera; family Tachinidae; genus Trichopoda; species Trichopoda pennipes. Next base: position 1,137,291 of record JASKUP010000041.1, on the reverse strand, counting down.
AATCGTATATTGTGGTTAAGAAAAAAATAATATATTTTTATATATATAAAGAGAAAACAAAAAGAAATACATTCTGTTATTTAGAATAAATTATATCAACTACAACTAAAACAATTTATATAAAACAATTTTTTTTTTAAGGTATAACATAATATTGAAAGGAAATCGATAAATTGTTATCAGATTTAATTAAAATATTAAATATCAAAAGCAATATATAGTTCTCATTTTACTACTATGGAAATTTATTTATAAATAAATTTTTCCAACTTATTGAATTTCACAAATTGATAGTTGATGACAGGTATGCTAGAAATATTTAACAACACATCAAGGGACAATTTAAATTGCATTTGTAATGCAATAGATAAAGTGCATAAAGCTGTTGTGTTATTTAAAGTTTTCAATTCAACAATTTTTATATACAAAACTATAAGTTAGAAAAGGCTTACCAAGAGAAAATCGGCGTAAATTTTTCAAATATTTATTTTTTAAATATTTCTTTAATATTTCTTTCTTTGTTTCTTTACTCCTTCTTTTCTTAAGAATTTTATTTTGTTTAATATTTTTTTATTTATATTAGCGGCCATATATAATGCACACGCGGTTTCAGTTCACTTTTTTTTTTTAATTTAAATACAGTTACCAAAAATATTTTGTACATCTACAACTCTCGTTCAGTTTATGATCAGTTAGCCTACCGAAAATCTTATTCCTGAAGCTCAAGCTATTTCTCATTGCTAACTTCCTTCAGATGCATGATAGTTAGCGATATGACCTGGCTATTAATCATACTGCACGACTGTTGTGATGCACTATAATATTGACTGCTTCTGGACGTATAATCAACTTTTATTCGAATCAGCCAAAATATTTGGAAATCGTGAGTGTATTTCAAATAAGTAACAGAAAATGTCACAAAGAAAATGTTAAAAATTGAGAAATTGAGTTTTTCTTTTAAGATGGCAACGAGTATCATAAACAACGCTAAGAAAGATCTAAAGAATAATCAAAGCTAAAAATTTTCATAACTATGATGCATGTCACAGGTTTTGCAGAGAGAAGTATTCGATCATATATTCACGACAAAAAAAAAAAAATAAACAAAATTAAGCTAATAACTGACCCCACTTTAAGAAGACAAATTTAGCGTTATACATAAAATACCTTTGTTGTCGGGTGAAGCTACACAAGTTCTGCTGTGGCGATATTCCTCGGATTTTGAACACGAAAAATAAAAAAGACAATTTAATTGATCACTCTTTCTTTTGACTTGTTTTATTTATTATTTTCAGTTAAATAATGTAACATTTACATTACAGTTCCTTTCACAAGATTTTATGTTTGTAATTGAATTAATATTTTTGCATAAATGTTAAAATTCTTTTTTGTATCACCACTGGGCGCAAGCTTCTCGAACGTTCTTTTTTTCTCTGGCAAAATATTTTTCAATGCAAAATGGCCACTTAATGCCGCAAGTATTTTTCTTTCTTTTCTTCTTAGAGATAACACAGAAGTAAAAGACATATAATAAATCCAGCGATTTTTCTGTGGCGGCAACAACCTTGTTATGCAGATGGGTCGAATGATTGCAATAAAATATATTTTTATGTTTATTACTTTTAATAAACATTTTGTTATATTAAGTTTTTTTATTGCAAAATAATAACACAGCACTTTGGAGTTTTAAATTAAACTAAACGATTTTGTGCACAAAATAAGCACGATGGCAACTTCACCACTATAAGCCATGCTTTATTCTTTTGTTGTCTTTAAGCAACTTTAATTCTATTCATTTACTCTGCAAGTAGTGCTTATATAGCTGTTGTTCTTGCATATACAAAAATATTCTACTTTAACACCTACTTTAATACCCTATATTGTTGTTGTTATTATTATTCAGTCCAGGCGCCTGCTTCCCGAAAAATAATTTCAAAATTTAAAAAATTTAAATTACGCTCATTATGCTCAATATTAGTATGGGAAATATTCTTAGTATAAAAAATACTAAGGCCACAGATACCAGTAACGAAAAACAAAAATATGAAACGAGTAAGAGAACAGTGAAAAACGCCTTTGGTTTGTGTAGACTTGGTCTTATCAAAATATTTTTAACTGTCATCGAATATTCCTTCTATTCTCCTTAATAAAATCAGTTCGTTAATTAGATACTATTTATATTGAAAAAAATTTATGGTAGATAGATGCGAGGTAGATAGATGCTGGCTATATGCGATGTGGCACCGCCTTTTTGATGGCACATGTTAATTAAGCCCAAAGCATGCAATCACATCACGTAATCTCTCTCCATTCATAGTTACCGTTTCCTCACACAGCAGCACAGCAGACTATCACTTTTAATGTATGCAAAGGCAAAAAATTTGAGGTTTGCCCCTTCCCCAGAACTGACTATTCTGTTTATTCACATATCCATTCAAATGAAAATGTGCCTCGTCACTCATTAGAATTTTTCATGAAAATCTTGGGGATTTTGATAAAATGTTTTAACAATAAAAACACGTTGGCTTTTCGAATATTTTTCCATAATAAATTCGCCACGTGTCTACTTCACGACTGCCAGTTGTGAACTATCAAGACCAATCTTTACCGAAATGGCGCTAAAACAAAGTAGTATACCTTCCCGGAGGCTAACCTGTATTATAAAAATTATTTATGTTAATTGAAAATTAATATAATCTAAAGATGGCAATAACTAAGTAAGAAGGAAATAACATTTTATATAGTATTTTAAAACTTTAATACTATTTTTCTAGTTTTCCATTTTATTTTTGTATTTTTTTTGCATTAAAATTTTAATTTGCTTTATAATTTTTTTAATAAAAAAAATTTTAATATTTTAAAATTTTGTTTTTTTCTTGCTGCAGGTATAAATTACAATTAATTTCTGTTATTGTTGTTGTTTTGCTTTGTTCATGTTTTAAAATCATTTTAATATCGCTAACATTTTTTTTTGTTGGTGGGTTTCAGTTTTCAATTTAACGAATATCAACCACGTTTTGGCTGAAGCGTGTAAGGTAATGCTGCATGTATCTGCACATACATGATATGTTTTTTTTATTTAAAATATTTAAGGCTGCAAGAAAATGCGCTAAAAAAAATTCAAAACATAAATGCATAGTAAAGATTTAACATATTTGTTAAACACCTGAACATGGAATCACAACATTAATGGCAGAACAAGTTAAACGACAACTGAAATGAAATACTTAATTTTCATGAGTATAACAATAACCTAAAAATATTCATTCATACTTATATGCTGCATGCATACACACCAAAAAAATTGCTTACAATTTTAATCAGAAATGCAACTGTATTAAAAATTTTATAACTTTAACACTGAAAATAAAAGGGAGAGTTCATTTATTTATTTGTAATTTATTTCATTGTAATGATTTATTAAACGAAATATATGCAGTATAATTCAATTTAAATTATTACTTCACTTGAAAATTTTATAACAATTTATTAATGAAAGGACACAGAGAAAAAGAAATCAAAAATCCTTTTAAGAAAATTGCAAAAATATTAACTGCTAAATTTAAATTTATCACAGGATACAGCATTTAATTGGATGAGATTAACTATTTTTCCATTTTCTGAATATACCAATCGATTGCAAGGTTGTTTTAGTGTTAAAACATTTTTATAAATTGCATGCCTTCAACGGCTCGGGCTGTTTTTCATTTAAATTGTAAACTAACAACGTAAGGCGTAATTGATAAAGATTGAATTAAATGCTTAAAATGCTTCAATAAGCATTTTAAAAAGGAAAATAAAAATAATTTCAAACAAAACAAGTTAATAATTGCTTGGCTGCAAATTTAGTAACAAATAATAAGAATTTTATAAACCACAACACGCAAAGTTGCAATAAATAAAATTAATTATTTTTATTTTATGTACTTTTTTTTTAAATAACAAAAAACCACATTAAAAACAAAACTGAAGTAATTATTTAACGATTATTTGAGCTTTTAGTTCACCACATTAATATTAGCGGAATAATATGGAAGGCCTTGACTATGCTTGTCACTTTCCTTTTTTGTAGACCATTCCGCTTTACGAGAGAATTTAAATAAATATATTTATTTATTATTATGAACAGTCAACCCTCCTATAACGCGGTCAGTGCGTACCGCGTTTTATGGAAACCGCGAGACCAATAAACAATAAAGACAAGATAAATTAGGAATTATTACACACGAGAAACAGAATTGTCCTTATAAAAGTTCTAAGCACACTCTTCTTTAAGAAACAATATTATTTGCAATTTTACATCTCGTTAAAGTAGTTTTAATCCTTTATCTATACCTTTTATCTTTAGATTCATTATTGTTTAGATATCTAACTCACAGGCCAGACAATAAAACTCAAAAAGGTGGCCATATCTTATTTTTCGTCTGAAAAGATCACATCGTTTTGAAAATCATTAAAATGAAAACATGATGCTTAAATTTAGTTTGGTATTTTTATATTTTTATTACAGAGCATAAATGACATTTGCTTTAACTTGCTAATTTAACTGATTCTAATGCTATGACGTGAAAGGGTTTGCAACTGCACCAGAGAACAGCTAAATGCCTAAAGAGACAAATAGCGGAACTGATTCCCGTGGAAATATAGTGGATAGTCCAGGTGACTCCTACTAGCCTTTAAGGGGCCTGGGCTCCCTTTCTAATGCTATAATGGTTAATCTAAGAACACTTCTTTTACGGTAATATTTGAATAATATATGATTACTTACCATGTTTATTGTAATAGAAAGGGTCCGGTAAATAACTTTTTTTTGTTTTAAATGCTATAAACAAAATTACTGAATATTTTCTCAAATTTCTTTTTTTATTTCAAAGTACAATCCTTCCGGTTAATAATGAAAAATAATTTCATTCAAATGGTTGCCTCGGCTGGCCATGCAATAACCTACACGATCGGTCCAATTTTTAAGAACATTATCGATTGTGGGCAGCTGTATTTCACCAATGGCTTCACGAATATTGTCCTTTAAAGCATCAATTGTCTCTGGCTTGTCGGCGTAACACTCAGCTTTGACAGCACCCCACAAATAATAGTCCAACGGTGTCAAATCGCAGCTCCGAGGTGCCCAAACGACATCAACTCTGCGGCTGATAATGCGATCTTAAAAAATAGGCCGCAAAACATCGAGTGTATGTTCGGCTGTGTGGCACGTGGCGCCGTCCTGTTCAAATCAAATGTTTCCAATATCCTCCTCTTCAATTTTTGTGAACAAACATTCGTTCAACACGGCCCGATAACTATCTCCATTGACTGTAACGGCCACTCCTTGCTCATTTTCAAAGAAAAATGGCTCAATTATGACTCTGGACTAAAACAGTAACTCGTTTTGGGTGCGTCGGCTTTTCAATGTATGCGTGCGGGTTTTCTGTGCCCCAAATACGACAATTTTGCTTGTTTACATAACCGCTAAGATCAAAAAGAGCTTCTGAAAAGATGCATAATCGGCATCTTCTGTAAGTCGATCGCAGGCCCACTTAGCGAAGCGTTGTTTAAGCGTATACACAATCATATTCGTTTAGCGGAAGGATAAAACTAATTATCTGTCAAATCAAACATGAGCTAAGTGTTACCATTTACGTAATAAGCACTAGTTGAAAAAATTTAAACCTTAGATTGCGGACGCGTTATAAACGTTTTGTTGTTACTGAGTTCTTTCTTGCAGAATAAGTAACATTAGAGTTTAGAGCTTTCAAATTAATTACAAGTTTATTTACACAAAGCAACATTTGTACGTTGGCACTACAGAATAATTTACTAAAGAAGCGAGTCTTTACTTCACGAGATTTGTTTTTTAACTAGCTAAATAACTTATAAGCTATCTTTTGTATTCTTCCGCTTGTGGTCTAGAACAATGAAGAATTTTCTACTTCCTTTGCATCATATTTTGTGACGGTTATTTTATTCATTCAATATATAGGCGCCTGTGTATTTTGTGTTTGTTTTGATGCTGTTATAGTTTCTTCATGAAATTTATTTTAAGACAGTTGTTGTTGTCTTGCGTGTATAAGTTTTCTTAGAAAACTACGCAATTAGTAAACAGCATACACACTTATTTTGTTTACTTATTTACTTTATTAATTTTTTTTTTCAACTTAAGCAAGACACATCCATAACAATATGACCAGACAACCAGATTTTTATAATTTTCCGAATAATAACTCTTCACTTTAGTAAACAATAATTTAATTGGATGCACTCATTTCTGGATTTTAGAACATCATCCGACGAACACAGCAATGAAAAGCTCGTGAAAAGGAAAAAATGATCGTGATTGGCGGTCACATATGTTAATTTTGTTCATTTGGTATCGCTTTTAACAATAATTGTGTTATGTATAACCGCAGTATTTTTTCAATAATAAAAAACTTATGGAAAACAACATTGTCTTAAATTCTGGCTACGTCGACTGAAGGCAAAATAGACATTGCCTTCAGTTACTAGTTCTGGACTTATACTTCAAACTTACGCCAAACAACGTTTCGTTTAACCCTGATATAAGAAATTTTATATGATTATTTAAAGATAAAGGTCTATACCATGCAACTTCATCTACAAAAGTCCTTGAATTGATGATAGAAGTTCAACAATGCATTAACATATTCAGATCACATTAACAGAATGGTGAAAGAAAACTGCAACACTGAAATGGATATGTGCCTACAAAACCCTTAAGGTCACTTTTTCCATCGGCTATTGAATTCAATAAAAAATTTACTATTTTAAATTAATTGTACATTCCATTTAATCCAAATTCACCCCAGATTTTGGGACACTCTTAACTAAAACACAATTTTACATTTGTGTTTTAGTTTAAAACCTTTAATCACAAGGTAAATATTAAGTGCAAATATTTTCTTACCCAGCTAATAATAAGTTTTGTTTGACTAAATTTTATAGCATTTCAATTCTCACTTTTTCATTTATTTTAATTAAAACAAGTTTACATCAAATTTAGCCTTAAAAAATAATGTTTAAAATGAAAGTGTTATTAGCAAAAACTTTTGGATGTACAATATAAGCCGTAAAAAGAAGCAATGTATAGGTGTTTGTGTGTCAGGTATTTTAAAACTAAATTTGTTTACAAGTGCTTTTTTTTGCAATTGTAGAATAATATAATTTTAAATTTTTGCTGCTGGCTTGAAACAAATTTATACTTTACACCAACATAGATATGTGGGATGGATCTTACACGTATAAATGAGCAGCTTTATCTGACAGTTACAAAAATAAATGTCCCACATCTTTTTTTGATATTTTTTTTTTGGTAATTTAGTACCACCGAATTTGTTATAATTTTATTACTGAAATAAAAAAGTAAGTTTTTTACAATCCAAATAAAAATATATAATCAAATATAGTAAAAAATAAATTGCATTTGAAGTTCACTTTAATATTTGTTTAACTCTCTATAACAAGCACTGTAGGAAATCATGACAATTCGCACAAGTTCCTTTTACACATTTTCATTAAAAATAAATTATGATTCATACGCATTACAAATTGGGGTTAGTTGTCCATAAAACAGTGCAATTAAGAGATCACGAAAATAAAAAACATTTTTTTTGTTCAAAACTTGTTGCATTATATGCTGGTGATCATTTCTCCAGATTTATATCGAGTTTTTTACTACAAGGCTCATTTCTTTCCTCTACCCTTTTTGTTATTTTGCTAAAATATCTTTTTTGCCAAACCTTCAAACTTGAAAAATCTTTCGAAGATGGCAGCACTTTTTTATACGTCCAGTTGGACGTAGGCTACAAAATGCAAAACGAATGATACTCTCAGTCACGATCTCGCAACAATTTCCAAATAGGGTGACGTGACTTGAGTCGATTTTAATGCCCATAAGACTCGATGTTGTATGTTGTATGTTATCTGTTACCATCAGTGTTACTGTTACTATGAGTGATATAAGTATTAAGGCATCGGAAGCTCTTAATATTCTTGGCATGAAAATTCAGTGTTATGTTCGATGGACTAAGCATATTTCTAAATAAGCTGTCAAGTGGTGTAGGAGATACTTCACTCTATCCGATCTTCGTACCATTTATACCACTTATATTCATCCAAAATAGAATAAAACTCTCATTGACCGCGTACAAGTAAGGGCCACGAGGGTCATTGGGAGAAGTAGGGAATCCAAGTCTATTGATTTCTAGAGCATCGACGCAATGTGGGTTGTACTTCACTGTCCCCTCCGGGGGCACATTTATGGTCTTTATAGTACGTAACAGCTATCTAGGTCTGTGCAACTGGGGGAAAAAGGGAGCCCATTTCCCTGAAGACAGGCAGGGAGTCAACTGGAAGCTCCACTTTATTTCCACGGTGATCAGTGAGCCGCAGAGTTCATTATTTGTCTCCTTAGATATTTAATAGTTCTCTGGCTGATCATTGAGGTTGGCCCCGATATGGGAGTAACGTGGTGGTTGTGGTTTCGCGGCCCCATAACAGTATAATGGTTATTATGGTGGCCAGGATCATCTCACTGATAATGACACGCAAAGTGAATGATCCAGTCCAGTGAGCATGCTAGACATGTGTTCTGGACAGGAGTTGAAAGTCTCCAACTCTTTAGCAAGGTGTGATCGTTTGCAGCCCTTCCCTGGAATCACTAAAGTTGCAACTAGGTGGTTCTGTTGCTTAGAATTATATATTCGGCTTCCTAGGACGCATGTATGACGTTCCAAATTATACAATTGTGGTTTATCCACCATCTGATTAAGGCTACATAGCCAGGTGCGGATGTAAAACGAATCACACTATCTGTACTTCACTGTTACCGCCCGGGGACACATATATATGGTCTTTGGAGATAGCAACAACTTAGACCTGTGCAACTGTGGGAGAAAGGGAGCCCAGTCTCCTGAAGTCAGCAGGGGTACAACTGGAAACTCCACTTTATTTCCACGGGAATCAGTGAACCGCAGAGTTCCGTTATTTGTCTCTTTAGACACTTAACTGTTCTCTGGCTGATTATTGAGGTTGGCCCTTTATGGGAGTATCGTGGTGGTTGTGGTTTCGCGGGCCCGTATCAGTCTATGGTTCTATGGTGGCCGGGTTCATTTCACCTTTAACAACACCTACCTGGTGAAATGTTCCCAGATCCAGTGAGCATGTTAGACATGTGTTTTGAACAGGAAAGTCTCCAACTCTTAGGCAAAGAGTGATGATTTGCAGCCCTGCTCTGGAATCATCAAAGTTGCAACTAGAAATTTCTGTTGCATAGAATTATAGCTTCGGCTTCCTAGGACAAGCTTGACGTTCCAAATTATGCAGTGGTTTGGTCCACCATCTGATTAAGGCTTCATGGCCAGGCGCGGATGTAAATCTAATCACACAGCTGTACTTCACTGTTTTATCGTTACTACAATGGTAAGTTCTCTATAGAAATAAGGGAACTTTGTTCATGTTACTCGCAAGCTTTTACGTTTAACTCGATTTTCATTGAGAGCGCATTCATTTATGGTTGATAGGTCGTATGTGGAATGAACTGCCTCTGGAGGTTTTTCCTGCCATTTTCAGGGTAGAAAAATTTAAATAGACGTCCGCAAAGACTGCTCCCTCTGGGCTGTTTATTTTCGAAGATGAAGCTGGAAATGTGATCGCGAGATGCTAACAACCCAATTTCAAGCTATTAATGACGGCGTGGATATCACTGACATGTGGGTTCAACAGGACGATGCCACATACCACACAGCCAATAAAACGATCAATTTATTGCAAACCAAATTTCCCGATCGCATAATTTCACGACAATTAAGAGTTAAGTGGCCAGTTAAATAGTGTGATTTAACACCACTGGGATATTTTTTGTAGGACTATGTTAAGGATAGAGTCTATACGGGGCCAATCCAATCGATTGAAGCCTTAAAATTCCAAATCCGTGAATCTCTATCTGTCAGCGTGGTCGTGGTGGACATTTACCAGATATCATTTTTCATTCTTAATTGCCGATCAAAAAATCTGAATCATATTAATCAAAATTGTTTCTTTTAGTATGTTTCAGAAAACAAATTTCATGCTGAAAAGCCCTTGGACTTAAGCTGATTTAACGTTTACTCATTTGCTTATAATAATACATTAGTTCAACTAATAATTGAAAACTAAAAATAACTAAATTTTTATCTGTGAAACTGATGGACTTTTCTATTTGTAAAAATAAATTTTTCTTTCCTAGGAAATTTAGTTTTGTCATTACTTTTTTTAAAAAGCAGCCAGTAAGGACTAGCTGTTTATTTGGTACGATCGGTGAGCGTTTTCGTTGCGATGACATTATTATTTAGTTAGTTGTTCTTTCATTAGGGCCATATCGAATTATGCAAGTAAATTGTCCCGCCAACTGGAATTTAAATATATCTAAATTTAGGTTTGATTTATAATTATTAATTTTGTACAAATTTCACTTAATTTATTTTAAAATAAAATGTAGAGTATCGCTTAGTCGGTAAACTATAGCCACTGTTTTATAGTTATTTTATAATATTTTATTAAAATCTGTTAGGTTTTTCGATTATTATGGTTTTTATAAATATTCATACCATATTTTTATAAATGAGTATCAAGTAAAAAATATTTAGCTATAAACAATATTAATATAATTTTTTAGCTTCTATAAACAACACCTGCTGGCAGACAAAATATAAAATTTTTGCGGCACTTCTCAAACACCCACCCAATCAACGTAGAGAAAAAAATGTTCATTACTTTCAAGCACAAATGGATTTTTTTTACAAAATGTTTTAAATCATTTTGAAACTTTTATTAAAAAAAAACAATAATAAAAAAAAACATAATATAACAACAGCAAAGTAGAAAAAAGTATTTTATTTGTGGCTTTTTTTTACTCACCTTCCCATGGACATCCTACAACTTCAGCTCTTAAACACACCGTACGATCATATTGTGAATAGGGATAGATGCGTATTTTTGTGGCAAAAATAATAGGTTGCAAGATATTTTCAACTTCACTATAAGTGTTAATATTACCAGGCAATATCTGCAATAATACAAAAAATAAAAAAAACGGAGATAGAAAAAGATAATCAACTAAAAATTTATTGCTTAAAATATTTCATAGTTTTTTTCCCCTGATTATTTTTGGTTAAACATATGAAAAAGCAACTTTAATGCACAACTATTTATATAAAGATTTGTATTGGATTTAAAATAAAAATTCAGGCAACAACATTGAAGGTGCATCGTTATGATGCCTTTGTGTTGCTTTCAATAAAGAAAATACAAAAAAAGCGAACAAAATAGTTTGCGATTCCGTATTTGAGATTTCAGCAATATTCGTTCAAGTGTTATTTTGTGTAGTGTAATGTGATAATTATATAACCCAGCTCCTTGGAATGAGATTTCTAGGATCGACTTTTGTTTGTTGGCCATCAATAATTTTGACGTATATTTTTCCTATTCAAATAGTGACAACGCCTTCTGTTTCATATATTTCCATGCAGAGGTAAAGAAAAATTGGGTGATAAGTTTTGCACTATTTCGATTATGAGGTGCAACAACGCTGTTGTGGCTCTTGACTAAATACTTGTTACAATCTTTCGCTAAATTTTTGGTGCTGGAAAGCATATCAATTCGTTAATTAATGTCTTAGATTTTTTTACAATTGCTTTTTATATTAAACGGGAAAAACCGAGGAAAAACTAATGAACTGCTCTAAAGGAAGCCATAGCTCCTGCAATCGCCTTAAAAGTACTTGTAACTATCAAAAGCCATACAACCCTATTTATGTTCTTTAATGGAAACTGAAAAGTAAGTCACGTTTAATGTGAAGGTAATGATATTTTTATGGCAAATGTAATATAGATTCTCATCTAGCCGTTGATCTCAATCTGACGATGGTCTCACCACTGCGTGAAAACAATGCGTCGGTCAACTCTCCTAAGGCGCATGTACACCAAGGTACATAACGTAACAATTTCAAGAACACAGCGAGCAGGGTCGTGCCTCACTCCTTACTTTAGAGCCGGAGACTATCTAAACTTCTGGGCGACCCTGGTCAGTGACAGTCTGTTGCAATATAACAGCACATTGGAGAACGCCAACCTTCCTGCGATTTGGGTATAAACTATAGCCACCACGTTACTCCCCACTGAGCCTCACCAATAATTAGTACTGTGCTGGTCGCTGGTTTGCGTGGTACGTGTAGAGATTCACTGATTGGACTTCGAGAGTTCAATTCTCTTTCAGTTTCAGGCTGCCACTAGTCTATGCGACTGGTGCTGTCTTTTATCCCTGAAAGCATATGAGCATATGTCAAAATGGCGAAGAGATCCATCTTGACCACCTGCTGAGGGTTCTTGTAAGGGAGTGTGTAATAAGGTAAACGTCGGAACCTGACACGGAGGCCTTAATTTTAGGGTGGTCGTACCAATATGTGGAGAAAGAGTCCACTGGCGTCCTAAGACACGTATCCTTAGTCGCAATTTTTAGTGCACGTTAGCAGGGCCGTGCCTCCAGTCCTTGCTGGAGAGCTGGATACTATTCAAGTCCTTGTTCTGTTGCATGCGCAAGCTAGGCCATTGGATGCTAAACCTGCGATAACATTTTTTCGAAACATTTTTCAAAGCCCGATTAGAGTAAAGCCATTACGTTGCTTCTCAACTAATAATTAGTATAGCGCGGTTCCCCAGCAGGTGGTTGGTTCCCGTGACATCAATGTATGTCTATTTAGGTCACTGGTCGATGTTCCAGAGTCTTGTGTCTCTTCCATTTTCGAGCTTCTGCTAACCCAGTTGACTGGTGCCGCCCTTTTCCCCCGGAAGCACATGTCAAAATGGGGAAGATCTATCTAGACTGTGTGCCCCCAGGGGTCCAACTCGTAAGGGGTGATGTGATAAGGTTTACATCTGCACCGCAAGGAGCCATTATCAGATGGTGGCCATTACCACTGTGAATGAAAAGCAACGCCATTCACGCCCTAGAAGGCCTTCGAATCCGTGGATCCGCCCGTCACTCCTAGTAGCAATTTCAAAAGCTCGAAGTAGGTCGCAGCCTTTACTCCTTGCTAAAGAGTTGGAGACTATCCAACTCCTGGTCCAGAACGCATGAAGCTTAATATAATTAAGAACACGACGGCATTCATGGTCACTGGACCTGAACCATTCATTGTGTTCATTTTGAATGATCCGACCCACAAACTCTCACGAGGGCCTCGAAACCACAGCCACCACGATACTCCCATATAGGGGCCAACCTCAATAATCAGCCAGAGAACAGTTAAATGTCTAAAGAGACAAAGAGTGAACTCTGCGGGCCTACTGATTCCCGTGGAAATATGTGGATTGTCCAGATGGCTTCTACTAGCCTTTAAGGGGCCTGGGCTCCCTTTTACCCCGCAAGACACCAGTCTAGATGGAATAGTAGGCTCCAAAAAGACTATCATGTGCCCCCGGGGGGGGGACTCGTACGGGGTACAGAAAGTCATAGTTTAAGCAACATTATAGTATGAATATTGAGACTGAGATGGTAAGCAAAAATAACAGATATTTAAATCTCGCCACAGTTAAATCAAGACAAAATTCTTAGTTCTATTTTTTAATATAATCACAGAAATTTATAATCAAATATCATCAGTTAAAATCTCATCAGAGTGAATGGGTGTTTTAATTAGGCTATTTAGCAGAGTTTTGTATTTGTATCGGGTATTTCTTAAGCCCGATAAAAATTATGAAAACCTTAACTATCGAAAGATCTGTCATAGAGCGCTCACTCCTTCAGCCCTTATATTGATTGATGCTTGTAAACGGTATCTGATTTAAAAAGCGGTCAACAATTCGGGCAACTTGTAAACGAATTTCTGATGGATTTTGGAACATATAATTGACATTCTGGGTTTTCTGTATATACGTTGAAGTGTAAATAGATTTCATAACACTTTCTATTATACTATTAGAGATGAAATAATACCAACACGTCGAATGAATGTGTGTGCTGAAGAAAATAGTATGCTAATTTACCTGACGCAGGATATACATTTTCAAATGTTGATGCAATATTTTAAATAAAATATTTTTTAGGTTTCCGGTAAGCAGTTTTGCAACTACTTGAGGTTTCAAAACCTCTCGAACCATATGCATTAATTTAAGAACTCCATACAAATTTATTTTTAACTTAAAGTTGCTATTTAGCGTATTAAAAATTCGTCGTTTGATTACATATTTCTTATTAGTTTCTTTCACATGTTACCATGCTAAATTATTTATCATAAATCTTTTACTTTTTCTTTTTTTTTGTATATTTAACCATTAAAAAGGAACTAAAACAATATTGTGGTGCTTCACAGAGCCAACAACGTCTCAACGACTCAACGCGTAGTGTATAAGAAAATGTTGAAAAATAATTTGGTTTCTTTTGAAGATGTTTATCGTTTCCTGAACTCCTACACTTAAATTGTTGTTGGTGCAAGGGAATGTTTTTTATTGATAAAGAGATGTTAAAGATTATTATAATTAAAAGATAATACTTTAGCGATTAATTAAAATCACAAATATTAATTTCTAGATTAATACAGATAAGTGCTTGAGTTAAGATGGTAACACCTGTGGAAAAAAGATGGTATAATTTTAACGAATTTAAATAAAGAGTGGCCATATTTTTTATATTATTTTCAGTAGCTTTATACTTAATTAAGTAAACAGAATTTACTACCACCAAGAAAAGAATGAACGCTAGATACCTTAAAGTTTTTCTCATGTATCATCCGATTCTTGTAATCCATCCGATTCTTGTAATTCTAAACATCTAAGTCGTTCTCTTTGTCATTCCAAAATGAAAGTTGTTACTTCTATAATCATTCATTCGGCTGAAGAACAAAAAATGTAAAAGCAGAAGCAACATGTAACAGTTTAAGTGAAGTCTTCTTATTTTGACAAAATGTTTCTTTCAAACACAGATTTTGTGTTTTCTTTTAAGCTTTAAACGAAAGAAGACTTTTTCGCGAAAATATAAAATTTCTTGGGGAAAAATATTTATAGTGTTGTGTAAATTTTCGATAGTTTATAAAAACTATATTTTTGCGGTTTTAATGTATTTTTGTAATCTTAACTTCGATGGTGTTTTTCGTTTTTTGTGAGAAATAAATTTGTTTTGTCGAGATCATGAGTTTTAATGAAATTTCCATTTCCATGTGGTTGGTGAAGTTTCGGCACATACAATGCTGATCCTTTGGTATATTTTTAAGTTTATTTATCTTATTATTATGTTTTTTTTAAATCTCGTTTCTTTGTAAAATTTTGCTTTTTTTAATCTTAATTTCTTTTGAATACTTCGTTTAATTATTCATTTTTAAATTCTTGCGGTACAATTAGAATTTAGAAAAAAATTAAATCAACTAGTGGTAAAGCCCCTCGTAGCCATATACCACAACTGCACGTAAATCGAGAGGTTGTACCGGTGGCGTTAACAAACATCATCGCTACTGCCATGAAACCGTAAATCACCCCTGCGATATTCAGTGCGTGAGAATCCGCAAGATTTGAAGACAACTTTACATTTTTTTATCAACTGCTATTAGCGGTCTAGAGGAAGCCTGTGAAGCTCCTTTAGTAGGATTATTTGCAGAGCGTGCTTAAGAACATTCAATTAACTCGTTGCAGTCATAAGAAAGTGCTTAAATTCATATTATTTGTACATTAAATTTTTACAGCAACAAATTATTTACTCTCACCCGAAGAAAAATTAATAAACGAGTTGATTTGTGTAAATAACTTGAGTTTAAGCTCCAAGTATGCTACATAGAAATTTGTGAATTTAAGTGAGTGTCATTGGCCCGGTCAGTCTTCCAAACACATTTAATGAAACCGATCTTTTGTCTTACCCAACAACATTGATGAAACCAAGAAAAATTAAATAAACATCACTTAGTAGCTCTAATTGCGCAGTACTAAGCCAATAGAATTTAATTTTTAAACATATTTTTTTTAAATTATTATTACACTCCTTCTCAGAATCATATCGGGTTTTGTGATTGTGACAACGCCCACAACATTAGTTTTTTGATGTCGACATATTGGAAATTGTACAATGAATAAAATTTCGCACAAAAATAGCATTAAAATAATTAATATCCGCTATGAAAATAGTGTTCTGTTAAAGTTACATTTCGTAAAATTCGTGATATTTTTGGACAACATAGTCATTCTTTTGAAATCCTCATTAAGAATTTAGTCCTTAAATTTGATCCGACAGGCTCGATACAAAATGTGTGAACACCAGCGCGTGTTTGACCTGGTCGTTTAGTATTCAAGCAGATTCAAATTTGTCAATTCCTCGATGTTATCAAAACTTGGGGTTATCCAAAATCACCACAAGACGAATTGTGTATACGGATTTAATCGTGAGGCCTTGGAAGATTCAACTGGTGTAGGAATTGAAGTTGATTGACCATTCACGTCTCCGTTGATTCGCTCAATTCAGACAGGAACAACGGGTTGGTTCTTTTGAAAAATCATTTTTTCCGACAAAGCCTATTATTACTGGTATTATGTTGTTTGGTTGTTCTCCGCCAGTAAATGAAATAATATTGCCATTTCCCGTCCTAACTGGCTGGTTTGCATTCGATGGCAAGCGCTTTCAATACGAATGCATTATTTTCAAGCCACGGTTTAGTTTGTACTGGTGAGTCATTGTTGGCGTTCAGGCAGAGCTGTAATTAGGTTTGTATATATTCAGGTAAGCAGAATACCAGCGACCTGGCATTTGTATGCAAAGTGAACCTACATTGAAACTACTCATGCAAACGGGCAAACGAAAAACACCCTCAGACGGACACACGTACCTACATAATAATAAAAGACGGAGGTATCGTTAGGTTCACTTTGCATACAAATGCCAGTACAAACCGTGGCTTGAAAATGATGCATTCGTATTGAAAGCGCTTGCCATCGAATGCAAACCAGCCAGTTAGGACGGGAAATGGCAATATTACCCATTTTCACTTGTCAAGGTATGCCAACAAGCAAAATTGCCACGTTTGGGATTTTGAAAATATTAAAGCGAAGCTTGCTCAATGTGTCACTGTATGCTGTGCTATTTGGTCTGGACGCATGATTAAACCACTTTTTTTTCGAAGATTACGCTGAAAATGCGGTAACGGTCAACGGATCACGCTATCGCGAGATTCGTGATTTGATTTACATCTGCACCGACCAGGTAGTCATAATCGGATGGTGATCAAACCACTTTGAATAATTTGCAAACGTCATTCACGCCCTAGGAGGCCATCGAATACGTATATCCTCCGGTCACTCCTAGTAGCAATTTCGAAAGCCCGAAGTAGGCCGCAGCCTTCACTCCTTGCTAAAGAGTTGGAGACTTTCCAACTCCTGGTCCAGAACGCATGAAGCTTAATATAATTAAGAACACGATGACATTTATACTCACTGGACCTGAACCATTCATTGTGTTTATTATGAATGATCCGACCCACATACTATCACGAGGGTCTCGAAACCACAACCACCACGATACTCCCATATAGGGGCCAACCTCAATAACCAGTCAGAGAACAGCTAATTGTCTAAAGAGACAAATAGTGAACTCTGCGGGCGTACTGATTCCCGTGGAAATATGTGGATTGTCCAGGTGACTCCTACTAGCCTTTGAAGGGCCTTTTACCACGCAAGACACTAGTCTAAACGGAATAGTAGGTTCCAAAAAGACTATCATATGTCCCCGGGGGGAGCTATCGCGAGATGCTAACAACTCAATTTTGGTCTATTATTGACGACGTGGACGTCGCTGACATTTGGTTTCAACAAGACGGTGCCACATGTCACACAGCCAATCAAACGATCCATTTATTGCAACCCAAGTGCCCAGCCAGATCGTGTGATTTAACACCACTGGATACGGGGTCAATTGAATCGATGTCAGCCTTAAAACTCTAAATCCGTGATGTGATTAAGGAAATTGGACTGCCATTTTGCCTAAAAGTAATTGAAAACTTTGATGAAAGAATCGACATGTGTCAGCGTGGTCGTGGTGAACTTTTGCCAGATATCACTTTTCGTTCATAATTGCCGAAATCTTCGTAACACAATAAAAAATTGAATCAAAACTTTTAGTTTTATTTTGCTTTAGAAAACAAACTTTTTGTTAAAAAACGCTTTGTAAAATATGTTGTGCATGTGTACGCATTTACTATATGTTGAAATAAATAATTTAAAAATAAGAGAACAACATTAAAAATATTGGTAATTCTCTTTCACAAATCGCTATTGTCTAAGAAGTTAATTATTTTAGGCAATTAACAACACACAAATCACTATTAGAAATTCCTTTCTGAAACATTATGAAAATCGCTAATTGTAACTTGTATATTGATAGTTATTAAATTCTTCAACCTCTAGCTTTTATATAATATGCCGGTGAGTATAAAGTCTTCAACATTTGTTTAATATTATTTACCTCTTTTCCATTTAAATTCTTCCATCTACGCCATTTTTCCATGCCAGTTCGCCAATACTCTATTACATAGGCCTCTGTATATTCCTGGCCCTGACCCTTGCCAAAGCGGCCTTGAGTACGTATGGCTGTTATTGCATGAACTTGTAACAAATCAATTTGTAAATATTCTTTTAATCCACGTGATACCATATGTTTTGGACACCAAGCTCCTCCATTATTATCTACCTTCAATCTGTCAATAAATGTCAAGATATTTACAAATATGAGAATAAAAATTACATAAATAAAATTTAAAAAAGCGATTTAAATATTAAAAAAAATCAATTTACATGTAAAAAAATGAAATGGTACAAGAGAATTGTTGTACACTTCGCTGATTTAATTTAAATGAAAAATTATTGTATTTTTTTGCTCTTTAATTTTTTTTAGGGATATATAAAATAATTGCAAAAACCGTTTTTGTTATCAGTGAAATGGTCAAGTGAATAGTAGTTTTGTTTGGATGTAGACATTTCAATATTTTTATAAAATAAAATTTTTTTTCGTCACAATATTGTTCACAATTTGCATTTCATATTGTTCATGTTGAAAACTATTTAGGAGTTGCATCAAAAACAACATCCATTTATGCTTATAGTAAAAATTATTGAAGCAAAAATTTTATAATATTTTAGAAAGTTTTGTGATTGTTTGATGGAAAATAGTTTAAATTGATATTTTAGCTGTATTGCGATTTTACTCAATTGCCAAAATGTAAATACACTAGTATTGCCTGCCTTAAACACTGCTTGATTTATTAAATCAAAATATATACAAAGCAAAACTTACTCCTACCTTATTTGCTCTTGAATTTATTGCCGAGAAAATTTATCTGCGACAGCATCACTCGTTAGTTCATAACTATTCCCTAATTATGGCAGGTCTTTATATTGTGTACGCTTGTCGGCATACTATATACTTTTGTCTAAAATATAATAATTTGTTGTTTGGGCAGAACATTGTTTCGTCATAATCATAACTTTAAACCATTGAGTCAAAAGGCATGTACAATTAATATAATTTTATTAAAAAACTCATTATTTATACACGAGGGACTTACTGTTGAACATTTGACATTTATAGAAACTACGACACTACTATCTACCTCGAATCACCATATCTAATATAAACCAGCAGTATTTCGACATATGATACACAGATCTAAGATAATATCACTTACTCCAGATAACTACAACTAAGAACTTGACACAATATACACCATAGCTAAAAAACTCACTACTATCGACAAACTTCTTCGACAATATAACTATAAGAAGATGAATAAAGGAGACAAAGACACAACCGATGCAACATGGTGCTACACTTTTACTTAGACAGGATCAGAAATATATAGATTAACTAACCTTTTTCACAACGAAGGTTAGCTCACAGCATTAAAATCCAGCAGCACTCGGAGACATAATCTCAGGACATCGACAGAAACAACTGGCAAATTTAGTTCCAGCGGAGTATATAGACTTACTTGCACCTGCAATCATACTTGTACAGGACAAGCTGGACGAACACAAAAATTAAGATTCACAGAACACATACGCTCATATAAATGGGAAAGAGATAGAGAGAGAAAGAGAAAGAGAGATCACTCCAACACCTTAACACTCACGGACATGTACCAGGGGAAAATGTCACTGAGTCAAGGTGCCCCTGTAGGCTAGTATGTGGTGTACTAGCTTGTCAGTCTGGGGGTTGTGGGTTCGATTTCCAACAAAGACCTTGATTTTATTCACTACAAATAAAAATTGACTGTCGGTGGGGTTGCTCAGTGATGAAGGCATGGTCACTGGTCGCTTTGCTGCCTAATACGACAGTTCATTTCTGTAACTATCCTTCTACTTTCACCACCTCTCTAATCTCTTCTCTATCTCTTTCCTAAAGAATGTAGCACGGTACGTGACTAAATAGACATTGTTGTCTGAAGTGCTACTTCTATTTATAAAAATAAAAAGGAGTACATCTTAGAATAAGGCTTGATAATGATGTCATCACATCGAAAGCGCCCGCCGATACTACCGAGCAAACAGCCAGCAATGACGATTTACACCGAAAGGACTGTTAAACATTTTTATATCCGCATAAAATTTACATTTAGTTTCAGTAAAATTTAAAATAATCTAAAATAAAAAAAATTATCCTCAATCCCCAAGCATCTCCATTTTCAAATAAAAACCTTTCTCAGGATAAATATTTTTATTCGGTAAGGCGGCGTTTGAAATACATTTAACTTTTTTAAATGGGTTCATCAAAAACGTTAATGAGTTACTGAAAAAGACATTTTTGAAAAGAATGTGGTGAAGTCTGATCTGTTAAAAAACAAAAAATGTTGGTACAATGAAATTATTATGATTTTTGATTGATTGAAATTCGTGGCATATATATACTTAAACACAAAACTAATAAACACCAACTTGTTGCCATTTATTTCAAATCAAATAAATGATTGAAACTGTAATTGCTTACAGTGATCAGTTGTCTTTATCTTTGAGGCTTTATTTAGACCAGGCTTATAGCCTGCATTATTTTCTCAATTTATTTTATTTACTAAAAATATGAGTGACTTTTAGCTTGCTTAAGTGTGTTTTTATTTTAACGATAATAATGCTGACTGCTCTGAGTGATATTTATGCTGATTAGTTTTACTGTGTTTGTTTTTATGGTTTCTTATTTTCAGGATATACCGGGTGCTTTTATAGAGGTATGGAGTTTTACGTTGGCAACACTTTTTAAACTGACGGTTATTTTGGTAGTTGTGATGTGGCAACCATACTCTTTTGGCATTATAATCTTAACATGGTTCTGAACGCCATAACTAGCTCGTAGGTAGTCTATTCTAGACGTGGACCTCGATGACTTTTCCAAACATTTCTGACCATATATGCCAAATGTAATACGTTGAATTTTGTCCTCCAAGTAGTCAACCGATTTGGGCTTATGGACGTAGAGTAGCGACTTCACATATACCCGAAGAAATTAGTCTAGCCACTTTAAATTTCACAGCTCCGTAACATCATGGTTGTTCAATTGATAAACGAAAAAATCAGTAATTATGATTCTAAAGCAGTCACCATTGACTGTAACGTTCTAACCAGCATCGTACGGACCAATACTTAAACCAACTAATAAGGCTCACCAAACAGTCAGCTTTTCCAGATGTAACGATGTATTATACACTTAAGAACCATTATCACTTCAACTAAGACAGTTTTGTTTATTGACGCGTCCATTAAAACAAAAATGAGCTTCATCGCTGCAATATATCGTGCAATATACTCTGCACGGTCTGAAAGTGTAGTTCAGGCATCAGTCTATTCATTTTGAAATGACAAACCAAACTAAACATAAATCAGTTGACAGCTGACAAAATGGCCGGTAGCTAAAAACGTGTTCCAAGCTTGAAGATCAATACCTCTATAATAGGCGAAAATAAATTTTTTATTTTTTTCTAAAACAAAATAAAATAAACAATTTAGATTAAGATGAGTCACATTTTTATTGTATTACGAAGAGAAAAGTTCGGCAATTATGAATGAAAAATTATATCTGGCAAATGTTTACTATGACCATGTTGAAAGATATTGATTCTTTCACCAAAGTTTTTAATCACTTTTAACACTCTACATCACGAATTGAAGGCTGAAATCGATTGGCTCCATACAGACTGTGTCCTTAACATAGTCCCACAAAAAAAAAATACAGTGGTCTTAAATCACACGATCTGGCTGGCCACTGAACTGTTGATTGTCGCGAAATTATGCGATCGGGGAATTTGATTTCATTGGATGTGTGACATTTCGCAACGTTCTGTTAAAACCACATGTCAGTGATATCCACGTTGTCAAGAATAGGCCAAAATTTAGTTGCTGGCATTCCCCAATAAGGTGATCCGTTGACCGTTAGCGAATTTCCAGTACCATCTTGAAAAAATAAATTTCTCTATCACACCTTCAGACCACATAGGACACCATGTGGCCAGTGACACGTTGAGTATGCAAAGGCTTCTTAATAATCGCTCTAGGATTTTCAGAAGCCCAAATGCTGGAATTTTTCTTGTTGACGTACTCTGACAAGTGAAAATGGGCTTCGTTTGAAAAAATGATTTGTTCAGAAAAACCAGCCGGTTGTTTCTGAATTAATTATAAAAATCTATGGCGATGTGAATGGTCTTTCGGCTTCAATTCCTGCACCAGTTATACCTTCTGGGGTTTCAAAGCCAAAATTCGCCATGTGATGGTTTTGCATAACTCCAACGTCGAGGAATTGACAAAATGGATTTGCTTCAAGACTGTGCCTCACGGCTGCGATGTTTTCAATTGAACGAGCCTGATCAAACACGCGTTGGTTTTTGCACATTTTGTATCGAGCCTATCGACTCAAATTTAACGAGCAAATTTCTTAATAGCGGTCTCAGAAGTACAATTAGGTTGACCGAAAATATCGAAAATTTTATGAAATGTAACTTTAACAGAACCACCATTTTTATTATGGATTCTAATTATTTTTATGGGGTTTTCGTGCGAATTTGAAATCATTATAACTATTGTCAATGCATCAAGACTTTGTGTTGCCACAAGTCTTGTTAAAAAACTGATATAAAAGCAAATAAATAAATTTGTTATAACATTACCTTGCCCTGGACTGAAGAAAATGTATAAATATGTTTGGAATACAAACTAAACGATTAAGAAATTATGCATTACATTGCCTATAAAACTTCAAACTTATTTAACAAGTTAAATCATCATTTAGATATTAGAATTTAAAAAATAGTATCGGCTTGCTAGGCACTTATTTAACTGAAAAAAAAAATATTTTTATTATAACATTTTTGCAACCCACTTTTGCAGTGACCTTTGACTTAATTGTAGCCTGAAAAGTTCATTAAAATAAAACGCTCTTGGGTGACAATTAAAATAATACGAATGCTTTTCTTCGTCTTTGCTTTAATTTTTTCAAATTTACTTTAAGCCTTGAAGTCAGCTGTGAATATATATATTTTTTTTAAATCTTCAATTATGCGTGCGTAGAGTGAAAAAATGCCTTTTAGCTATTCTCATTTACTGCAAAAACGGATTTATTTGAAATTAGAAAATTATAAAAAAATTGCATACTTTAAGAGGGTAAGACGGTTGAAAGTAGTTTAACTTAAATTTTAAGTAAATGCAAGCCAATTTAAATTTTTTTATTATTAGTGAAATTATATTAAAATTTTTAATAAAATATTTTACAAAAACAATTGTTAAAACTTTATAACGAAAATTCTGGTAAATTTTTTATTAAAATTTTCTTATGATCAAAAATGGTTTTTGAGTTTGCTGTTTAGTAAGCAGCTTACAATTAAGAATTTGTCATTAAAGCTACATTATATGATACATCACAATTCAAATATTTTGATATTTAGTTTTTTCACATAGTCGTAGTAGGTGCATTGACAATTGGTAAAATGATTTCAATTTCGCACGAAAAGCGCATTAACCCTTAAAAGCCTAATTTTCTATAAAATATAAAAACTCGTATTGATGAGTTTATTTTATTTATTTTTATTTTATTATTTATTAGACAAAGCAAAAAATAATAAAAACCAAAATTAATTCATTTTTGTACACTTGGTTCTAAAATTAAAGCAGGTATCAATTTTGATACTTTAGGCATTTGGGCTCTGTTAAAATTAATTTTCGTAATAGTCGTGATATTTTCGGACAAAATAATCGTCTTTCTGAGACCGCTATTAAGAATTTGATCGTTAAATTTGAGTCGATAAGCTCCATACAAAAACAAACAAGTCGCTCAACTCAGGCCGTGAGCCACAGTGTTGAAGCACACCCAAATTTGTTAATTCCCCGACGTTCTGAACAATTGCGGTTATCGAAAACCATTACATGGCGAATTTTGCGAAAGGATTTGATTTTGGAGCCTTACAGGATTCAACTGGTGCAAGAATTGAAGCAACACTAACCGGTTGGTTTTTCTAAAAAAATCAATTTTTCAGACGAAGCCCATTTTAACTTGTCAGTGTATCTCAACAGGCAAAATTGCTGCATTAGGTTCAACGTGTCACTGTATGGTGTGCTAGTTAGTGTGGAGACGTGATTGATTTTTGATGAAGCTGGAAAAATGGTCAGTTAATCACACTATCACAAGAGGTTAACAACTTAATTTTGAGATATTATTGACGACGTATACATCACTGACATCTGGTTTCAACGTGAAGATGCCCCATATCACATAGCCAATGAATTTATTGCAAACCAAATTTTCCGATCGCATAATTTCACAACAATCAGGAGTTAAGTGGCCAGCCAGATTGTGTGATTTAACACCACGTAATTTTTTTGTGCAGCTATTTTAAGGACAAAGTCTCTATGGAGCCATTGGAATCAATTTCAGCCTTAAACCTCAAAATCTGTGATGTGATTAACGAAATAGGACCGCAATTTTACCAAAAAGTGATTAAAAACTTTAGTCAAAGAATCGAGATTTGTCAGAGTGGTAATGGTAAATATTTGCCAGATATCATTTTTCATTCATAATTGGCGAACTTTTCTCTTCCTAATACAATAAAAACTTAAATCATTTTAATCTAAATTTTTTGCTGTTTTAGAAGAAAAACTTCTTGTTGAAAACCCCTTTATATGTTCTAAAATCTTTTAAGGCTTTTTACCTTGAAATTAATACGTAAGATTTATTTTATTTAAATTAACCATAGCCAATGCATAATGTTCAAACTATTGTAGAAAATTTTTAAATTTTTTTAAAACAAAAAAATTTTTATTTAAATAATTATAACATTCTTAGTGTAAGAAATCTTTGTGAAAGATTTTGTAATAACTCTCTATCTCTCTCTATATATATATATTAAGCCTATTTCGTGAGCACAGCGCACCCTAAATACAAAAGGGTCACAACTCAAAATACTAAAATTTTCGCAACTCAATAATTCTCTTTAGTTCATCGTGCAGAACCAACACATTTAACACAAAAATAGAGATAACCGTACTTTTCCAGTTGTGACCCTTTTTTATTTAGGGTGCGATATGTTTTAAAATAATATTTGCCAAAAAATATTCGCTGAATATATTTATTTCGAATTTTTAGAATTATGCAAAATAAGTTTTAAAAATTTTTCTACAAAATAATAGTGGTGTAAGACTAGACTTTAGTGTTTGTCGCATTTTTCAAAGACTAAATTAAACAGTGCGATTAAATTTGCACATTGCGAAAGATCTTGCTTTATACGATTGTGCATATTTTTGCTTTAATTTTAGGCAAATTATTTTATTAAACGAATTAATTGAAACAAATCAATAATAAAGAATATTCTAATATAATTTCCCTAACTCTAATTAATATAACCAATAATGCAAAATTAATATTATTTAGAGTTCATTTGCTACATGCTTATGCAAGTTAAACAATTTATTAAAAACAAAAGCATACTTATAGGAAATTAATTAAAAAATAATCCCAGATACATATTTAGTTCAATTAATATTTTTCCTTTTGTAAACCATAAAAACGTTTTGTAGCAAATAATTTTATACGGTCAACTGCACAGTGGTTTAAAAATCGTTTATTTTGGAAATAATACGATAGTTCTTGAATCATTTAAGACAGAGTAATAAAATTGCACAGAGGCAAAGCAGAGTAATTTTTGAATGAAGCTGCGAATGATGGGCCACCCAGAGGTAAGGGGGCTTTTGTCCGAGGTACCCAAATTTGAAAGCATATAAATTTGGGTACCTCGAACAAAAATTTTATTGGAAATTTTATCAAAAGTTTATTACGAAAATACTAAAAACTTTTTAACTAAAGTAGGCCTTAAAAATATCTATAAAAAGTGTACGTACATGTCTAGGTTACCTTCTTTAATTTGGGAGAAAATTGTGTTAGAAAAAATGTTGTTGTAATTTTGGGCCGACCTTAACTTAGTATATATTTTTGACGTGGTGTACTTATTATTGTAAGATATTGGCTGCATTCTTGATAAAACAGAAGTAAGTTTGGTTCCGATAGTATGTTTCATTAAAAAGTTGCAGGGCTCTGAGTTGGGAAAATGAATTTTTCTCAAAAAGGTGTTATGAGTTTTGCTTATAAAATTCAAACTTACTTCAATACTAATGTATTTTTTAGGATTATTCTAGAGGCAACCTGTAGCAAATACGAATAAAAGAAAAAATGTGTCCACAATTGTAACGGTACACCCTTCAGCCCCATACAAACATAACCAATTTTGAATAAAAATTTATGAATTACTTCAACATTCCTCGAAGTCAAAAAAGCCAACTAAAAAAAAAAAACTAAAGCTCCATATCTGCGAAAACGATTTCACAGGCCCGCAATTATCTATGTCAGGGTGGACAAATTTATAAAAATCAAAATTTTTCAGTATATTTTTTTTCCGTTTGAGGAATTTATGTGTTAAAATTAAAAAAAAATAAATTTTGTTTTACCATTTGATTAAAGGCCTTTTTTAGGTATACTGTTTCAATATTATGTAGAATATCGAATTCCGTTTGGATTTTGTGGCAATTCAAATACTATATTTTATTTTTCAAACAACCACTTTAACGTAAAATTTGCAGTTTTAGAAGTAAAAAATGCGACGCGTAAAAACCTTAATAAATTGGTAATCTAGAAGTCATAAGCTTACCTCAAGTATCATCTACTTGTGTAGAGAGCATATACATAAGTTGCAGGAGCTTCGCAAACAGCGCCTTCTAATATAGTTTTTCTCTTTTTTATATGTAAAATATGTATAAACACATTTTGTGTAAAACTAAAAATGTTACATGGTATGAAAATTTTTATAAAACTGAAAAATGGAACATTCCATGAATAATGTGTTTACACTTTTCTTTCATTTTTACATATAATAGTATATTTGCGAAGTTCAGTAGGATATGTTTAGTGATTCATGAGCTAGAGAATTATTTCAAAAATAATAGGTTTTCAAACCACTGTGAACGGTTTTAACAAGTTATATAAAATTATTTTCTTTGCATTTTCTTTTTTAATTTATCTATTTGCCATTTATTTTACTTTCACCTATTTGTTTTCACATGCATAGTATACGCTAGTAAACATATACACAACCTTACAAGTACACAAAAACAAACATGAATGTGTTAAAAACATGTTGGTAAACACATTCATATATTTTTATTAACAATAAGGTGATATAGGTTCGAAACCGCCCACTGCATAGCAAAACCAATAGGAATAGTAAATATTAAAATAAAAATATATTTTTTTTTATATATTTAACTCTTTTTTTACCATCTAGCGTGACCTACATTTGTCTGGTTGTGCTCCTTGTGTATTGAGTAGTTAATTGCTTGTTGCTTTTAGTGCTGGTCGCCAGGGAACAGACAATCCGAAAAGAACCTTGTTATTCAATCATCGATTTAATAAGTTTTAAGTATAAAAAAGAATATTTTTTTTAAATTTGAAGAAATTAATAATTAGTATATATATATATATATATATATACATATATATATATATATATATATATATATATATATATATATATATATATATATATATGTGTATATATATATATATATATCTTTACATATATATTTAAGTAATTATTTGCAGGTCAAACATTAACTAAAAACTTTCCAGCAAGAAATCCCATTTAAAGTAAAAAGTTAACTTCTTATGCAGAGCCACTTTCTGGTCATAAAAACAGCCAGTTAGTTAGTAGGAAAGTTTGATTTTCAATTTTTCACTTTGTGACGACCAAAAGTCGGCAGGCTCGTTTTTGGATCACATAGCAATTAAATCACAAGCAATTAGACTCTATATATATATTTTAAAAGTTTTTAATTTTTTTTACTGAATTTCATAAATTTTTACATTTCTGAATATTTATTGTTTAATGAATTTCATAATTTTTTTAAAAGAGAACATTATTATTATACACTTTTCATTTTAATTGTTATAGTGTTTTTAAACGATCTTTTTTATCTT
Source organism: Trichopoda pennipes (assembly GCA_030448955.1). Lineage (NCBI taxonomy): Eukaryota > Metazoa > Arthropoda > Insecta > Diptera > Tachinidae > Trichopoda > Trichopoda pennipes. The sequence continues at coordinate 1,108,779 of JASKUP010000041.1, read as the reverse complement.
TAATAAATATCTTTTTTCTTTTTTAAGATCTTTTTAATATATTTTTTCTTTTTTTCTCAATATTTCGCTTTCCTTTGGAAAGCTTCTTCCAAAGAAATATTGAGAAAAAAGAAAAAATGTATTAAAAAGATCTTAAAAAAGAAAAAAGATATTTACTTTTCATTTTATATAATTCATAATTATATTTTACAATTACATTTATTATTTGTTAATAAAATATTTGAAATTATAATAGCCGTTAAGAAGCGCCACCTATTAACACGCGGATATATCCATGAGAAGAACAGCTGTAGTTTAGTGGTATGGGTGTGTATGTGTGCCTGGCAGATAATTACGTATTTGGGGAGAGTTGGCCACGGGCAAGCAACCGGGCAAGACTTCTTTTAAGTGAGTTAAAATTTTATTCAACTTAATTAAAATTCGACTTTGAATTAATAGAGTATAGCTCAGGTCTACGGCCAAGCAAGTGCTGTCACTACTTCACCTGGCCAGAATTTTATTTGCCCAGGTGACGGAGCCCAGAGCCAGGCCACGCTTTGTTCAGCAAGGAAAGAATTTTATTCGCTCTAGCTGAACAAGACGGACAAGATCGTCAATAGGCTAACACCAATTTCGACGTGGAAAGGTTGTCTCAGAATCTTATTCGTGACAACCGCGACAAGTCAAAAATTTGTGGATAGGCCAACTGTTCTGCTCAGACTGGACCAGAATTTTATTCGCTCCAGTGTGAGAAGCAGTAGGCAAGCCGACGGAGAGTGGAGACGAAAGCTCTTGAGGGCCACGAAGCGGTTGATCATCGTTGGCGTGCTCAGTAGTGGTATAGCTTAATTATAACTTAGTTTAAGAGTGACTTATAATAAAAGAAATTTTTTTTATAAAACAAAAGTGTCTCTTGTGATTAGTAAAAACATTTTTTTTGTAACGAACCCTGGACGCCGCGAGCTTTACCCCAGCTTAACGCGAGAACGTGTTGCTACAACTTTAAAGGGTTATTTACAACAAGTCACATATTACTAAATTGTCACCCTGTTATAAAAATTTTTCGCTCTTCATTAAATAAGGTACGTTTACTACAAATTTTCTGTTTTTTCTTCTGTATTCTGTCCGCTTGTTTTTAACAAAAAATTTGTTTAGTTTTTCGCTAAAAAGTCACCTGTTTTACGAAAACATGGCTTTTTTAATAAAATAGTTGATTTTATATTTAACAGCTGGCATTTCAATGAAAAGTATATTTAGAAATTTCATCATTATGTTTGCCTTTTCATTCTAAAAAATGTTTTTATCACCAAAGTTTCAGATTCCCATCAAAAACTAATCTTTTTTATAAAAAGTCAAACTTTTCGTAAATAAAAATTTTCTATTTACCGGACAGTCTCCATTATAAAAACTGGTGCTTTTGACCAAAAATATAAAAAAAAATTTTTTTAACTTTTCTACTACCTTTCACCAATTTTCTTTGGTTTATACAAGAGGCAAGTTTTACTAACCAGAGAATTTTGCATCAATAATTTGCTTCTTCAGCAAAAAGATTATTTTTAATTCAAAACACAATATTAAACCCTCTTTTTACAATCGCTATACATTGTATATTAAGACCTGCCATTATTTACAATTTTGATCCTGCACGACAATATATTCAATAGCTTTCGTTATTCAGTTCCTTACTCTGCCATTCATATGAACAACACATGTATCCATCCACAATCTATATATATATATTTAAATATATACCTACATACATATATACAAATGTTCACCAGAACCACGCCGACAGATGTCGATTCTTTCATCATAATTTTTAATAAATTTTGGAAAAATGGCGGTGCTATTTCGTTAATCACATCACGGATTTTGAGTTTGCGTCGATTGGCTACGTATAGACTCTCTCCTTAACATAGCCCTACAAAAAATAATACAGTGGTGTTAAATCACACGATCTGGCTGGCCACTTAACTGTTGATAGTAGTGAAATAATGTGATTGGGAAATTTGGTTTGCAGTAAATTAATTGTTTCATGGGCTGCGTAGCCACGCGATACCGTGATCAATTACCCGCTACCGCATTTCCAGCCTCATCTTCGAAAAAAAAATGGCTCAATCAAGCCACAAATCATATAGCGCACCATATGGTGACACCTGAAACCAACAAAGGCTTCTTAATAGTTAAGGCTTGTCTAGGATTTTCAGAAGCCCAAATGCGGCGGTTTTGTTTGTTGACATATCCTGGCAAGTGAATATGGCGTTCGTCTGCAAATTTGTTCAGAAAAAGCAGTCGGTTGTTCCGGAATGAAGTGAGCGAATCTACGATTATGTGAATGGCTTCAAAGTCAAATCCTTAAGCAAAATTCGTCATCTGGTGTTTTTGGATAGCTTGAGAACATCAAGGAATTGATAAATTTGGATCTGCTTCAACACTCTAGCTCACGGCTCCCATGATTTTCAGTTGCTCGCGTTAATGTTCGCGCATTTTGTATCGAGCCTGTCGATTCAAATTTAATGACCAAATTCTTAAAAATGGTCTCAGAAGGACGATTATGTTGTCCGAATATTTTACGAAATGTAACTCTAACAGAACCACCATTTTCATAGTTGATTTTATATTATTTTAATGCGTTTTTCGCGCGAAATTAAATTTATTGTTACAATTGCGAATGCATCTGCAACGAACACGTTAAAAAACTAAATTTCGAAACTAGCATGCTGCTGGTGTTGCCACATTTGGAAAACAAACTTCTTATTGAAAAACCCGATATATATATGTAAACATCTGCACTATAATTTTATATTACGATTGTTGTATTCGTGTGAGTATGTTTATTAAGTTATAATTGTTTGTTTTAAATGTGCGGTTTGTATGGACCTTTAAATATGAAACAGTTGTGGCCATATAAATAGAATTGCGATGAGTATAAAAATAGAATTAAATAAAAATAAAGATATTCATATAAAATTCTGTTTTGTAGCCTCAGAAAGCTGTCAATAATAAGAAATTTACAAGAAATCTAAAAAATTAATCCTCTTCGTTTAATATAACATTTTATTACCACACCCTTGTTAAAAACATTTACTTTTTAGAGTGACACTCAATTACTTAAACTGCATTTTTTTGAACGTACCTTAACAGAACTATCGTAAGGCTGGTTATATTAAATTGTTTAAAGATTTGTAAATGCACAACCGTATATATAATACATATTTTCATGAGGCACCTTTTTTTTATGCGACAAAAAATGCAAATATTGTCGTTTAGTTTATTCATATAGTTGCGCTTTCGTTTACTTTCTCTGGCACTTTTTATTAAGAAATAATACAGCTTACATTTTAAATGTAGGTAAAATAAACTTTACCACCATTTATGACTTGGTTTAACCAATATTGTTGTTTTTTACCATTGCAGGTAGTTAAGTTTGTTTAAAAGCTATTTTAAATATAAATATAAATAAAAAATAAAGTTATTTTAAGTATAACCGTTTGTTTAATGTTTTTGTTATAATATTGCATTTAAATCTATATAGTAAAAGCTTGTTAGGGTAACTGCTAACTTGCTACGATGTAGAGGTATTAGAATTAAAAAATTTTAATATATGGAAGACTAGAGTTTTTCGATTCTTCCCTAAATAATAAGTGGTAATTTAAATGAAAGGCACTGCAAGAATTCTATTTTCAATATTTTAATCGCTCATAAGATATTTAAAGTCACCCTGTATAGTTACCATGTCTGACACCCTTCATTTAGATACTGTTTACAGTTGTCCAGGTTTGATCTTAGGTTGATGCCAGAGTTCATATTATATGCATTAATATCATGCTAGTCTATGATGCATTATATTTATGTAATAGTGCGAGCACATGCTATCACTTCTAGCTTTTTCCCTTTTGTAGTTCACAGTTGTTGCTAAACTCTACCATCATTGAAAATTGTATGCAGTCCAACTATTGCAATTTCTTAACTGTTATCGTTTAGACTGCTCGCCATCTTTTTACATCTGAATTCCTCAAATACAGGGTGGCTAATGAAAGCGGCTACAAAAAGAAAACATCATAACTTGTTTTCTGTGTAACCAAGCTGTTCCATTTTTATTTTATTTTATAGATTGGCCGTTTAATTTAACTAAAATGGAGAATTGGGACAATGAAACAAGATTTTAGATAGTGCAACACTTTCACGCTTTAGAGTCTGTAGTTTCCGTCCAAAGAGCATATAGGCGCACGTTTAGTGGCACTCCTCGGAGCAGATAAACTATAATGAGGCTCGTAAAGAATTTTACTGAGCATGGCAAAATCGCAAGAAGGCCTTATTATCGAGATTCTTCAGTTCGGACGTAGGAAACTATCGCTGCTGTAGCTGCTGTCATACAATCCAATCCTCGAGCTTATGTGCTCAAATAGGTGTCAGCAGACAGTTACTGCAGACAGTGTTGCAAGATGTAAACTGATTTCCATATAAGATTCAATTAACAAACAAACTGGACCCAAGAGATTTCCCTATTCGCTTGGACTTTTGTGAGAAAATCACTTAAACGGCGGCAGAGAATGAAAACGTCTTGAACTGCATTATTATGTCTGACGAGGCACATTTTGATTTAAACGATGCAATTACATCCACTTTGCGTCACAACTGTGTGATTTGATTTTACATCCGCGTCTTGCCATTAAGCCTTAATCAGATGGTGGACCAAACCACTGCCTAATTTTGAACGTCATGCTCGTCCAGGGAAACCGAAGCCATAATTCTATGCAACAAAACTTTCTAGTTGCAACTTCGATGATTCCATAGCAGGGCTGCAAATCGTCACTCCTTGCTTAAGAATTGGAGACTTTCCAACTCCTGTCCAGAACACATGTCGACCATGCTCACTGGACTGGATCATTCACTTAGCGTGTCATTAACAGTGAGATGATCCTGACCACCATAATAACCATTATACTGTTATGGGGCCGCGAAACCACAACCACCACGATACTCCCATATAGGGGCCAACCTCAATAATCAGCCAGAGAACTTTTAAATATCTAAAGAGACAAATAATGAACTCTGCGGGCATTACTGATTCCCGTGGGAATGAAGTGGAGTTTCCAGTTGTACCCCTGCTGACTTTTCAGGGGACTGGGCTCCGTTTTTCCCCCAGTTGCACTGTGTCTAGATAGTCAATGTTCTATAAAGACCATATATATGTGCCCCCGGGGGTACTTTGCGTCACAGTATGGTGCGCAGTTTCTTCAAGGTTTATTGTTGGGCCTTACTTTTTCGAAGTAAACAGTCTTACTGTTACGGTCCAGAATTACGCCAAATTCAAATCCCTTTCAAATCTGTTTGTTTTCAACAAGATGGAGTAACTTGTCATATGGCCACACCTGTTATGACAGAATTGTGGCAAAAATTTCCCAATAAACTGATTTAAAGAAACTCCTCATTCCATTGGCCTCCCAGGTCTCCTGACCTCATTGCGCCTGATTTTTTTTGTGGGATTATTGCAAAGAATAGGTTTACAAAAGAAACCCAACAAATTTAAATGATTTAAAGCTTTATATTCGAACGGTAATTGAGGCAATTCCCGCTGCAACACTCCAGGCAGTAATGATTAACTTTTTAATAAGATGTCGCACATGTCTCACCGAGTATGGAGGCCATTTGACTTCAATTATTTTCAAAACTTCATGAATTAGTTTAATAAAAATGTATTAATTTTCAAATGAATTACTAAAAAAATAAATTACATAAACTTTACAAAAAGTTATTTGAGTTTCTTGATGTAGCAAAATTGATCAGCCACCCTGTATTATTGCTGTCATATGAATCTATATTTGCAAGAGAAGTAATTTTGCTGACGGTTTTTTACATAATTTAAAGAAATTGTAGTTGTTTAATTATGAGCTTGCTATCATGTCACGTGATTGGAAAAAAAGACTAGTTGGGTTGTCTTTCAAAGATCCCTATAATGAATGCAACAGATTTTTAAAACCTAGATTTAACAGATGTATGAAGCTCGTCTATGCTCTACTTTACGGTGCATTTTTTCGAACATTCTTTTCCGTCGTTACTTTTAAAGCATTGTTAATCTCTCATTCTATTTTCTCTCAATGCTTCACTGTTTTGAATTTGAATTTAACTACTTGTGGAAATCGTAACATCAACATCGTAACCTGCTTGTAGATGAAAAGCAAGAGATTTTACTCTGCTTAATAGGACACATAACAAAGAGTAATTTTCTAAAACTTTCTTTACTAATTCAAAATCTTTATTTTCTTTTGATTCTTACTTATTTCAAAATGTTTGTATTTCTTATATGCCTTTGTAAGACCATGTTTATCTGACCTCGTAGTGAGCATGACTTAATGATGTTAGTAATGAAAGGTCTTTCTCAAAGACCTTTGAAATTGAAGAAAAATAAATACAAATAATTTTTTTAAATTTAATTAATTTTATTCGAAAGACAATGATTATAATTTAAATATGACTTGTGACATATGACTGCAACATCTGGCTTTTGTATAGCGTGCATACATAGTCACTTGAAATATAACACTCTGTATGTTCGGTTGATTTGCAGCAAATACATTGTTAGTAATCGCTGCTAGTGTGAATTATTTAGATTGGCAAATGATCCCTCATAAATAAATTATTGATTGCATTGACAATCACCACAATCAACTCACAGTACACTGTACCGGTGCAAGTGACTATATGTGTGCACGCTACACTTTCACGTAGTCTAATCGATGACTTCATGGCTCCGAGACGTAAAACTTTGCCGCTACCAAACGTATTCTTCAATAGATCAATTGTGTCACGAGTTGTGTAACACGCTGCTTCATCTTGCTACAACCACACCTTCTATACAACATGGTTGTTTAATTAATGAACGAAAAAAAAAATCAGTAATCATAACCCTATAGCCGTCAGCATTGAGTGTAATATTCTGACCAGCATTGCACCGACTAATAGTTCCACCAGTAGAGCAATGATTAAATTTTTTTGGATGTACTGTGTATCAGACACTTAAGGACTATCATTTCTTTAAATACGGCAATTTTTATATTAACGCATTCAGAAAAAGTTAGTTTAACGCTAAATGAAATTCGATTATAAAATTCGAGATCAATGGAAATTATGTTTTGGACCGAATTTTCACATTTTGTGGGGTTCTACCGGCGTGAGTCTATTAATATTGAAATGCTAAACCAAACTAAATAAAATCACTTGACAACTGACAAAAGAAGCATCCAGTTAAAAAAGTGTTGCTAGCTTTAAGTTCTACACCTCTATAAAAAACACCCGATATTATGTATATTTATATATTTTTTTTGTATATTAAAATAGATCCTATAAATAAAAAAAATGGTTTTAAAAATAAAAGAGAAAAATATAAATAAATATTTAAAGCTTTCTGCATACCCAGAGAACAGCCAGTGAAATAAAGTTTATGCATTAATATTAATTTTCTTGTCATAAATCCAATGAAATGTGCTAGTATGACAGTTGTAACTACTACTATATGACTTTTACTTTTTTTTTGCTATTTTGTTTTTTAAATAAAAATTTTCTCATTCAGTATACAAATATAGCTTTACAGAACCCATAATATTGTGGGAATATATGAGTACAAATACGTTGGAATCTATTTGTGTGTATAGAATCTATGCTAGTTTATATGCGAAAACTTATATGCCCCATGAACTCAATGAACAAGGAAAGGGAAAAGGTATTTGGAATTGAACTGTAACTGGGGACAAACTTTTGCAGATGTTAAAAAAAAAACTTTGTTTAAATATCGGTCGTTAAGTTAATATTTGGGTCAATATGAAAAATAAATGATAGTTATTTTTTATTTTTTAACAGAGCAGTAAGACCAAAATTATGTAAAAAAGAGAAAATATGAAATAGACCATAAATTGCCATGTTTGAATAAATTATGAGATTTGTAAATAAAACAAGAGCATAGAAAGTAAAATATATAAAAACAAGAACTTATTTGAATATCACAAAAAAAACAAACAAGATTTTTTAGTCGCCGAGAAGTATGCTCCAATGGATTTAAAATATTTATAAATCAATTGAAGCAAATAATGAAATTTATTATGGGCCAACTTTAAAGTAACAGTTGCAATATTAACATTCGAATTTATTAAAATGAAAAGTTTTTTTCTTTTTTTTTTGCAGCATTTATATATTTGCTTGCCTCTCCTCTATTCATAAATATCATACTATTTTCGCTGAATACTAACTAAACGAACAAAAAAAATAAAATAAATCCCATTTTATAAACTATTTTTATTTGTGTTGTTTGTTTACAAGGCCAGCAATATTTTCTAAGCCAAACCACTATCGTTATTAAATATAATTATTTCAAAATATGATTTCTGGTTAAATTCTCAGTTTAGTTAAATATATAAACCCATGTCGTTATATAAAACAAACAAATATATACAAAAAAAAAAATAGAATGCTGGGTTCCATAATGAATTACAAATATGTATACATTTGGCTTAAATATTAATGATGATAAAATAATAGATTTAACTTTATGTTTTAAATTATTTTAACAAAAATATTCCCAGTGGATTTTGGCTAAAATAGTTTAAAATATTTTTTAATTAAAAGTCTCGATGACATAGACTTATGAAATTAAATAAATATATTTGAACAATTCCTTATAGATTTAAAATATTATTTATAGTTTAAATCCTTCTAAACTATAACAATTAAACTGGCAAACTAAGTGTTAGGCTCACACATAATACACTGCTTCTTTTATTGCTATTACTATACACATTTAAAATATCTGTCTCTTATATTACTATTTAAAGATATGAAAAAATATGCCAAAATTACATTGCTATCAAAACACCCTTTATTAAGGTTTATTATTTTAATTGTACTTATCCTTTCAGTATTCCTGGCAATAAATATATTTTTTTTCAAATTAAGTCAAAATCGCGTTGTCAATGGGAACATCCATTGATTTTGAAATCTATTTTCTATTTTATTTTTATTGCGGGCATTCGTGTACATTTCCAATGTAAATTTTAAAATTTAAAGTTAAAGTTAATTAAAAAAACGTCACTACAGGAGCACCCTCTATATTTTAGTAGTTATCAAAACACCTACATAAAAATGCTTAAATTAAATTACTTACTATTGCGATTTCAATTATTTAAAGATTTATTTCCTGTACCTGCTGCTACAGTTCAAATTGGTGCATACACTGGGATATTTTAACATGCCAGCCTTAGAGAGAAATCTAGCACTTTTATGCTCTGCACTTTTATGATCGTCAATATTCAGGTTAATTCAGACCGTCAGCCTATTATGGTTGAATAGACAGAGGGAAGGTTTTAATAGATGGACAGACAGTTGGACTTACAGACAGATATGGTAGGAAAAACATTAAGGTTACGACTTTGCCTCTTAGATATGGAACCTTAAATATGATGCGTAATAAGATTTACATCTGTACTTAGCTGTGTAAGCCATAACCAGATGGTAGATCATACCACTGTAATTGAAATGTAGCGTCATGCTCGCCCTAGAAGGCCTTTAGATACGTATATCCTCCAGTCACTCCTAGTTGCTACTTCAAAAGCCCGGAGCAGGCCGCAGCCTACACTCCTTAGTGAAGAGTTGGAGACTATCCAACTCCTGCTCTAGAACGCGTAAAGCTTAATACAATGTAAGAACACAACGGCAATCATGCTGCCTTGACCTGCACCATTCATTGTGTTCATTGTGAATGATCCGACCCACACAAATCCAACGAAAGCCTCGAAACCACAACCACCACAATACTCCCGAAGGGCCAACCTCAATAATCAGTCAGAGAACAGCTAAAAATAAACACAAGTAGCTGAACTCTGGGGTTTTACTGATTTCCGTGGAAATATAGTGAAATTGTCCAGTTGGCTCCTGCTAGCCTTGAAGGGGACTCCCTTTTATCCCTGGAGACACATGTAATTACGGTAAGATTACATGTGATATAGAAATATGGGTTTCGATATGGGTTTATTCGATTATGAAACTAAGAAAATAAAAGCATTACAAATTTATGATTTATATGACACCGCAACATCAGGAATCTCAAAGTCTAGCCGAGAAGACGTAACCCTACTATGGCGGCCAGAGATCTTAAATTGAAAGGGTAAATCCTACTTGGGAGATACGTGCGCATACTTTGATAGTGTCACAATGTTTTATATACATAGAGATACGTTTTACAATAGCCTTTTTTCGACAGATCACGTGTAAATCATGTCATGATCTCAGGTTATTTTTGTTTAGTATTGTTTAGCATTTTATTATGCAAAAACTTACGCGTGAACAACGTTTATAAATCTTTCAACTTTATTACGAAAATTCACGTTCTATGAAGAATGTGTTTCGTTAACGTCGCTCAACTTATGGTAAATACAATCGGCCTACAGAGCATACTATTCGCAGCACCATCACCCATTTTGAGACCCAGCATTCACTATTGGATAATTTTCGACCGAATAGACTACATCCAGCACGCAGTGAAGAAATATAGCGGCTGTAGCTGAGAGTTTACACGCAGACCATGGAGAGTTGATTCGGCGCCAATCGCAGCAACTTCAACTGACGTATGGAACGACTTGCCGCATTTTACATCTAGATTTTAAATTGAATACAAAAACCAGCGTGTACAAGAACTGAAGCCGCTCGACCTTCCCAAGCGCCATCATTTCACTCTATGCGCTCTTGAAAAGTTCAAATTTGCTGCATTCGGGACGAAGAGCAACCTGAAGAAATTCAAGAGCAGCCAGAAAAAAAAAAACGTTTTGGTATGGATTGTGGGCCGGTGGAATGATCGCTTCATGTTTCTTCAAAAATAATGCCGGTGAGAACGTAACCGTCAATGGTGACTGTTGTTGTGCCATGATAACCGACTGTTTGATGCCTAAGATTGAAGCACGAAAACTCGGCGACATTTGGTTTCACCAAGACGGCGCAACTTCCCACATATCGCATAAATCAATGGGTTTATTGAGAGAACACTTCGGTGAGCAAATAATTTCACATTTTGGGTCGGTCGATTGACCACCAAGATCGTGTGATATCTAACCGTTAGACTTTTTTTTGTGGGGATATGTTAAGTCTAAAATTTATGCGGACAATCCCGCTTCTCGATTTAGGCCTTGGAGCACAACATCACGTATGTCATTCGTCAGTTATCACTCCAAATGTTCGAGCGAGTCATCGAAAATTGGACTCAATAGGTGAACCATCTGAGACGTAGTCGCGGCCGACATTTGAAAGACATAACCTTCAAAAAATAAATGCCAACGAATGTTTTTTCAAATGATAATTAACATTTCCCATTAAATTTGAATTATGTTCGTTATCTTGTGAAAAAAGTAAAAGAAACTGGCATTCTCATCGATAAACCAAAGCTTGAAAAGCCAAAAACATTGCGTACACCCGAGAATATTGGTGCTGTGGCAGTAAGTGTGCGTGGAGCGTCGTTCTCAGCAACTGAACATTTCGGAGACATAATTGAGACGAATTTTGCATAAAGACCTTGGTATGACGTCATACAAAGTCCAATTAGTTCAAGAGTTGAAGCCCAGTGACCATCCAATGCGTTTTCGCTTCGCTAAGTTGGTCTGCGATCGACTTACAGAAGATGCCGATTTTGCAAAAAAAAAATTTTTTCAGATGAAGCTCAGTTTGATCTTGGCGGGTATGTAAACAAGCAAAATTTTCGCATTTTGGGCACAGAAAATCCGCACGCATACATTGAAAAGCTGACGCACCCAAAACGAGTCACTGTTTTGAGCGGATTTTGGTCCAGAGGCATAATTGTTTTTCTTCGAAAATGAGCAAGGAGTGGCCGTTACAGTCAAGGGCGATCGTTATCGGGCCATGTTTTGAACAAATTTTTGTTCACGAAAATTGAAGAGGAGGATATTGGCAACATTTGGTTTCAACAGGACGGCGCTACGTGCCACACAGCTGAAGCTACACTCGATGTATTGCACCCTATTTTTAAAGATCGCATTATCAGCAATAGAGCTAATGTCGTTTGGTCACCTCGGAGCTGCGATTTGACACTGTTGGACTATTATTTGTGGGGTGTCGTCAAAGATAAGTATTACGCCCACAACCCAGAGACAATTGCCGCTTTAAAGGACAATATTCGTGAAGCCATTGGTGAAATACAGCTGCACACAATCGATAATGTGCTTAAAAATTGGACCGATCGTGTAGGCTTTGCCAGCCGAGGTAGCCATTTGAAGAAAATTATTTTCAATTATTAACCGAAAGGGTGGTACTTTCAAATAAAAAACGAAATTTGAGAAAAAATTCAGTAGTTTTGTTTATAGCACTTAAAACAAAAAAAAAGTTATTTGACTGACCCTTTACATTAATGTTGATCGTAGAAAGAAGAATATTTGTGTTAATAAGGCACTGTCAAATGAATTGGAATTAAATAATGTAATTCAAAGCTCAAATGGGTAAAATAAAATGCTAATGTCGGGAATATTTCTAACTGTTTTTAGAAGAGAAGGTCAGATATTTTCTTTTTTATAGAATAATTCCGAATTTTATTTATAAATATAATTTTCATATTTATATATTTAATTTAAGAATAAATTCCCTCACTGTATGTCATTCATTGTATTTAAGCAGTTAATTAAACTTTATCAATATAGTATTTTAATGTAATAAAACATAATGAATTCTTTTACTTAAGTATCGATAATCCTTGCATTCCGTCACCAAAACTATGCCGAGCATTTTTCTTGGCCATTAAATATTTATGGCATACTTCAAGGTGCTAAAAACAGTACAGAAAAACCATAAAAACACCTTTAACATTCCAGTTTTACTACCTCCAATGTTGCTTTAGTTTTAATGCTAAAAAAAATAAACATGAGCATAAAATTCAATTTTTCTTTTTAAACCCCAACTTTGCTGAATATATGCATGATTTACAAAAATACTAATGCACGCACAAACATACTCATACTAACAAAAACATACGAGTAAAAAAAGGTAGACAAAAAATTCCAATATTTTTTGCTTGTTAGCGTAGTAAAATAATTATATAAATTTTTTTTTAGATATTTTGCTTTACTCTGTTAATAAAAGGATGAGTTCTACATGTAAAATAATACTCGTACTTTTCTCAATACATAATGAAGATTATACACAAACTCATATCCTTATTATTCTCTAACACATATTTGCTGTTTGATTTTATGTCGGGGAGTTTTATTTATACTAATTTTTTGTGTTTTATTTTTTTAGTTTTCTAACATCAATGCAGAGCTTCAGCAACTCGTTAGCATCATGGTGAACATATAACAAGCAAATAACATTCTTTAAATTTTGTACGTACGATTATGCTTTAATATATGTGAGGGAATGGCTGAACATTTTCATAGTTGTGTTAGTGCTAAAAATAATATTCAAAAGTGTTTTACAGATCTACGGGCAAAGTAAAAAAAAAACAACCAAATAACCTCCTTTAAGTATGCAATTTCATATGCATCAATGCAAAACGAAGCTAATTTTAAGGCGCAAAAACAACTCAAAAACTATAACACAAAACTATTATGAAATTGAAAAAAAGCAACATAACAAGAATCAACCAAAAAAAAAAAAATAAACCGAACAGTTTTACTTGTGCTGCGGTTGCAGTAGAATAAATGGTAAACTGCAGTTTTAAATAATGTGGGGTAAAATGCTGATTGTATATGATAAGAACCGTCGCATTGCCGATAGCAAAAAATTTGGTCCAACTTTATAAAAAATTCGTTAGATTTAAATCAGGTAATCTCCGGGATATTTTCTACAGAATTGATGTACTTAAGAAAAGTGCTTAATAAACAAGGAAAAAACTTTTCAAGCTGATGATCTTAGGATGAAGTCGGTATTTTTCAAGCTTGGTTATTTTTACTAGTTACTTATTTTCTTGGTCTCGCTATATTGTTATAGTGTTCGAGCATAATTGACTTCCTGTCAAAAAAAGATGGCTGAAACCTTGGCAAATTGAAAAATGCTCAAGTGTTACAATTTTATTATCAGACGTTAAGTCAAGAACAGGATGTATTCTACAAATAATTGCTTAATTCTCTAGTCCCTAAGGAAAGAGTCAACTTTGTGCTTCTGTTCTACTAGTCACATTAAAACAATAACCCATTTATAGATCAAGTGACCCTGAGATTTAGAAATACTATAACAGCAACAGGAAATATGTCAGCTTTGTGTTTTTCCTAAGTCTGCCTTAACATTTTTTGTATTTTCCCTATACAATTGTTTCTTTTTTCTGTCTTCCAATTTTAGCTTTCAACGGTAATTTGGCATGCAATTTATTTTCTTTGCAAAACTTCAACTAAAAAGAGTGTTACATATACTTTGGCTTAGATTACCAACGGGCAATACAACAATACACACAACAATGCTCTAAACTAACACTGAAATTGGAGTTCTTTATAAAAAGTCATTTTGTATACAACACAACACATACAAGAGTTTCAATTTTATTTGAATGTTTGTTAGAATTTTAATATGTTTTTGTTCTTGTTGTTGTTGCTGCTATATTATATGATCCCATTTTGTTTTCTACTTGAATTGCATGCAATTTTCGTAGTGAAGTACCATTCCGTGTCCTTTTTGTTTGGTGTGTCTGTATGGCGGATTATAAGTGTGTTTGTAGGGATTTTCATGAATACTTAAGCATAAGGTAGAGTAATTTGTATAAAATTACTTGCATACTTTTTGGGTTATAGTAACAATGTTTTAACAAAAAAACAAAAAATAATAATACGTAACTAACTGGAACAGCAAAAAAAAAACAGCGAAATAAAACAAAAATCATACTAAAAAATTTAAAGAATTTAATGCTTAGAGATATCAAGTAAGTTATTTATTAATCAGGGAATATAAGCAAACTGAAAAACTAAGCTAAATAAGAAAAATTATTTTTAGTTAAAGGGTATCAACAATTTAACGCTAACAATAAGACCGAAATGTCTGTATATCTCGGTTTTGTCAACAAGAAGTTTGTTTTTCAATTGTGCCAGCACCGACAACATGATAATTTTGGCATTTAGTTTTTTGATGTATTGAATTGTTACAACGTATTCAATTTAGCACGAAAATTAAAATAATTAGTTAATTAATTAATCCACTATAAAAAAGGTAATTTTGTTAACGTTACATTTCGTAAAATTTGTAATATTTTCGGACAACATAATCATCCCTCTGAGACCGCTATTAAAAATTTGGTCGTTAAATTTGAAACGACAAGTTTGATACAAAATATGCGAACACGAACGCTTGTTCGATGGGGTCGTTGAACTGCAAATATCGCAGCCATGAGCCGCAGTTTTAAAACAAATCCAAATTTAACAATTCCTCGACGTTCTTAATAATTCGTATTATCCAAAAACAATCCAAAAACAACCAAATAGCGAATATTGCGTAAGAATTTGAATTTGAAGCCTTACAAGGTTTAATTAGTGGAAGAATTTACCCATCGACCATTCACATTGCCGTAAATTTGCTCATTTCATTCAAGACCAACCGGCTGGTTTTTTTTTTAAAAAATCCTTGTTTTTAGACGAGGCCGATTTTCACTTATCAAAATTGCCGTATTTGGGCTTCTAAAAATCCTAGAGCAGCCTTTATATGCTCATCGGTTTTTTTTTAAAGAGCAGTAGCACTTCAGGCAACAATGCCTATTTAGTTAAGTACCGTGCTACATTCTTTTAGGAAAGGGAAAGAGAAGAGATGAAACAGGTGGTGAAAGTAGAAGGATAGTCGGAAATTAACTGCCGTATAAGACAGCACAGCGACCAGTGACTACGCCTTCATCGCTGAGCAGCCCCACCGACAGTCAGTTTTTATTTTTGTAGTAAAAAAAACCAAGGTCTTCATTGGGAATCGAACCCATAATCCCCATACTGACAAGCTAGTACAATACCTACTAGCCCACAGGGGCACCTGCCTTTGCACGCTCATCGTGTCATGGTATGGTGTGCTATGTGGTCTGGAAGCATGATTGGGCCGTTTTTTTTGAAGATGAAGCTGAAAATGCGGTAACGGTCAATGGATCAAGCTATGGTGAGCGGCTAACATCTCAATTTTGACGACGTGGATATCACTGACATGTTGTTTCAACAGGAGAGGTGCCGCATACTACAAAGTCAATGAAACGATAAATTTATTGCAAACCAAATTTTTCCTTCGCATAATTTCACGACAATCAGCAGTCAAGTGGTCAGCCAGATCATGTGATTTAACATCCTTCGATTATTTTTTGTGGAGCTGTGTTTAGGACAGAGTATATACGAAGTCAATGGAATCGATTTTAGCCTTAAAATTCAAAATCCGGGATGTTTTTGATACAAACTGATTAAAAACTTTAATGAAAAATTGGACTTCTGTCAGCTTGGTCGTTGTGTCGATTTACCAGATTTCATTTTTTTTTATAATTGCCGAAATTTTCTCTTCGCAACACAACATCAATTTTTATTATCTTAATCAAAATTTTTTGTTTTATTTTAGAAAAACTCGTTATGTAAAAGGGTACAACTCCAAAACCGCAATAACAGGATAATTCAAAATTTCGTAATTGTTATGGCACTACAAGTGTTCAGATGGAGAAGTGATATGAACGGATTTATTTCCTTAATCAATAAATTTGAAAATCATTAAAATTTGGTCTAGAAAAACTATTAATTAAATTATGGCAAATAAAATATGGCGTTTAAATTTAAAAATTACTTCAGATATATAACGGCAGCGACTGCTCCTGGCTAAACACTATAGGCTACTTATTTGAATATAGCTGCACACATATAATATAATCAATATTATTTTGAATGGTGTCAACTACTGTTCGTTTATTGCATAGGCTTAATTTTTCGAAATTAACTTATCCCTAAATTTTCATTTCATTAAGCCTCATTAAACCATGTCATCAATATTTTTACAATTACACTGCACAACAAAGTTTTTATTTCGGGATTGAAATTAGCCGCAAATGACCATAAAAATTATATATTAGCTCTTGTTTTCAAAATATAGTATCATTATATTGCAATGGCAATGGCTTTTGCAGTACCTATGGCTTGATGTGAGCCTACCAAGCATACAGACGACTGTTATTTCCGCTTAACTCTTCCCATTAAGCAAGGTTTATCTATGAAGGAAAGAGGAACTGTGAAATACCCTAATCTCCCATCTGCTCTTCGGCCACTCAGACACTTTGCCAGTCCCTTCTCTACCCCAAAACTATGAAATTTTAGTAGAAGGTGATAAAGACTGTGTAGAAGGAGCAACCCATCCTTCTACATCTTATGACCCTGATTTTGAGGTAAGCGATAGGTCTAGTGATCCGCACAGAATTAGTCAAGCAGAGTTGAGTGACCTTATGAGAGATCTTGGCTTGTCTAAGGAAAAGGCTTAGCTTCTAGGGTCAAGACTACAACAGTGGAAGCTTCTAAAACATTATATGAAAATATCTCAGTACAGACAGCGTCAAAAAGATTTGCTTCTTTTTTTAGGAAGAAAGAAACCCACGTAGTTTGTTCTGATGTTAATGGTTTGATGAACTGCTTGAATTTGGATCACACTCCATCTGAATGGAGACTGTTAATAGACTCTTCAAAACTAAGATTAAAAGCTGTACTTTTGTAAAATGGAAATCAGCTACCCTCCAATTCTATAGGTCATGCAGTTCAAATGAAGGAAACTTATATAAATATGGAAACACTTCTCCAATCAATCAAATATGAACAACACAAGTGGCAAATCTGTGGTGATCTGAAAGTCAGTGCTATACTCCTAGGAATGCAATTAGGGTTCACCAAGTACTGTTGTTTTTTGTGTCTGTGGGACAGTCGGGATAGAAAATCTCACTATAAAAAAGTGAACTGGCCTACAAGAGACCTAAACCCTAATGAGAAAAATGTAGTTGACGAGCCTCTTGTAGATCCTAAGGATGTTCTCCTTCCCCCACTACATATTAAGTTGGGACTGATGAAAAACTTTGTCAAGGGCATGCACCAGGAAGGATAAGCTTTTGAGAGCAAAGTTTTCCAAGGTAAGTGATGCAAAAGTCAAGGAAGACATCTTTATTAGGCTTCAAATCCGTGAAATCGTAAATGATCCTGCTTGTGACATGACTTTAACAGGAAATGAAAAAAGAGCCTAGGAAGCCTTTAAAGGAGTTGTACATGGGTTTTTAGGTAAGAAAATATATGATAACTTCACAACATTGGTTAAAAAGCTTCTTCAAGCTTACCACCAACTTGGATGCAACATGTCCTTAAAAATTTATTTTCTTCACTCTCATCTTAATTTCTTCCCACAAAACTGTGGAGCTGTGAGTGACGAACATGGTGAAAGATTGAATCAAGACATTACCTTAATGAAACAGAGATATCAGAGCCGTTGGAATGAATCAATGCTTGCAGACTACTGCTGGCCTGTGTGTAGGGATGCTCCAGAAGTGTTTTCTAAAAGACAAACTAAACGACAGCGATCTTGCAATGCATCGGATTGATTTAATTGAAATTTGGTGGTACAAATTTCTTTTATTTGTCAAAACACTAAGAATAATGTTTTTTTAATCAATTTTGTACTTAAAATATTCTATTAAAAACATAATAATTTATGTACTTTCACTTTTTACGTATAGTATAACTACTCTTTAAGATTTAAGTACTGTGGCTCTTAAAAACCAGAGCTAATAAAAATTTTTCATTGTCATTTTCGTTTTTATCACCCCAGAATTAGTAGAAATTTACTAACTTAGTGTAGGAAACATTCAAAAATAATTTTTTTTGTTGTGCAGTGTTATTGGCAATGGTGTGCGGTAAAAATCTTCGTAGAGGGAAATACGAGTTCCGGCTACATTTTTCTAAAAGCAGGATCCAATGATAACACCAAAGTGAACTGTGGTTTTTAAAGGTAATGGAGTTTGTAGTATTTGTTAAAGATTGGTTATACCTCATATGCTCTAATTATTGATTAAGAAATTCGCCAAGCCACAAATAAGCCTCATCGCTGAACAATTGACTGACGACTGATTTTTAATATGGATCTGGAAAATTTCATTTAAATAATACTTAAATTTAGTTATTTAAATATAAAATTAAATAACATTCAACAGTATTAACATTTAAGGAAAAATCTATATGCAATTAAAAATTATTAAACTCAGTACAAATTCCTAAAAACGGATCAGAGTTAATATAATTTGATCTGAATTGATTGCCAATGGATTAAAATATTGCGTAGGATGAAATGGATGTTTAATTAAAAAATCAGAACAGACATTTCCTGTATTAATTTTAAAACAAAGGTGTCATTAAACATTATTCTTTAGCTTGTTAAGGTTGGCAGTTTAATTAGAGCAAGCCTATTAGTGTGGGATGGTAGAATAACGGGTTTCCCTTGTAATCCTTGAAGATTACACCGTTTCCATTAAATTGCTATGGAATTTATAAATTAGATTGCAAATAATTGAGCCATGAGAATAGGTCGGACAGGAGAAGTATAAAGATGTTTTGTGACATATGGCTCATTAAACTTCTTCGCCCAGCGTTTTATAAATCCAAGAACTGAAGGTGCTTTGTTAGTGGCTAACGAAGTATGTTGTAGAAAATTTAAACTAAATTCAGTTTGTCAAGTTCGTAGCTGTTAAAAATATATTGTACGTTGCTATAACATGTTCGGAAGGAGCACACGTATTTACACTTTTTAAAGTTAATGTTACACCAAAAACCAAATGCATCTAAGTTCTTTCACATAAGAATACGATCAGCGTGATGATTATATGTTGAAAAAATCTTTACGATATCAGTATATAACAGAACGTTTGAGTATTTAATGGCGTTGGGTAGATTATTAATAAACAACGAAATAATAAAGGACCTAGATGGCTATTCTGCGGCGCACAAGATGAAACTAAAATGTCCGTGCAAACGAACTTTTTGGGTCACATTTGATAGATATGAATTAGTCAACATAAGTAAATTGGTTGTGAATGCCATAAGGTTAAGTTTTCTTAACAAAAGTCAAATGCCTTATTAAAGTCAGTATAAATAACGTCAGTTTTTTTTTTCGTTGAATAAATCCTCGATTGACTAGCGTTGTCATTTCCAAAAGATTAGTAATAGTTGAACAAACGCTTTTTAAACAATGCTGAGTAGGGATCATTATAGATGATCATTAACAATTTTATCAAAAAGTTTAGGTACAGCGCCAAATTTAGCAATTCCTTTTGTAGCAATCATAAATGGCGTAGATATTTGATAATATTTTAAAGAGTAAACTATTTGAGCATGTTAAGAGCTTTATTTCCGACCGGCAACACGGTTTAATGCCGAATAGGTCTACAACGACTAACTTACTTTTATTAAGCCGTGATATTGTATCTGCTATGATGCGTAAGCGCCAATGCGATGTTATATACACTGATTTTGCTAAGGCATTTGATACAGTTAGCCATCAACTGTTACCGCTCAAGCTTTGTACATTTGGATTTTCGAAAAATATTTTGGCATTTTTTCATAGTTTCTTGACAAATAGAAAACTTAAGGTTAAAATTGGTAATTCATTCTCTTCTAATATAATTGATGCCTATTCAGGTATTCCTCACGGAACGCATATTGGTCCGTTACTTTTTATAATTTTTATTAATGATTTACCATTAAGTTTTAAGTTTTCCAGTTGTCTTTTATTTGCTGATGATTTAAAATTGTATTCTTCTATTGGCGATATTGGTGACTGCGAAAAGATACAGATTGATCTTAATAAACTGTCTGACTGGTGTTTTGAAAATGACATACGTATTAATGTTTCAAAATGTTGTGTTCTCACATTTGCTTATATTTCGGGTTCAATAAATTTTGATTATACTCTTGGTGGTTTCCTGCTTAAACGTGAAGCTGAAGTTAAGGACTTAGGAGTTATTTTTGACCCTAAATTAACGTTCTCTAAGCATATCGACTATGTTATTTCTAGAGCTTATAGTATGCTTGGTTTCATTAGAAGAAATTCTAGAGATTTTAAATATACATACACCCTCAAGTCTTTATACATTTCCTTGGTTCGAAGTATCTTGGAATATTGTTGCATTGTTTGGAATTCTAGTCATTTAGGCCCATCAAATCGTATTAAACGATTCAGAGGATATTCACTAAGACTGCTTTAAAATTGATTTGGCCACATGAACTATCTTCTTATGATGTTAGGAGGAAAATGTTAGGCTTACAATCCTTAGAGGATCGTAGATCTTGCTCCTCATTATTATTTGTTTTTAATATACAATCTGACAATATTGATAGCCCGGAAATTAAAAATTATTTTACGTTGTACAGCCCTCCTAGGGAATTGAGAAATAATCGCATGTTTGAAGAATGTCTTTTCAGAACGAATTATGCAATTAATGAGCCGATTGCAAGATGCTTGATGGTACCTGACATGATTTTCGCATATCATCATTTAGAATTGATGCAATGTATCTGGTCACAGTAATATTTTACAACCATGTCCTTATCTCTTAAACTTATAGACAGACACTTGTACAAAATTTGTATTATTTTGCCTGCTGTAGGGACAACTATAAAATACGAAAATAAAATTAAGCAAAGAGTGTATCGACAGTAACGTGATTCTAATGTTAGGGGCATTATTTTTTGAGTCGATAAATTTACTCATTTTAATGTAGCTGCTACAACAAATGCAAAAATAAAATTAAAATATGGTAAAAAATTCTTTGTGTGTGAGTCGAATTTATTTTTGGTTCGCTCACCGTAGCTAACGAATGATTAATTACTATGATTATTTTTTAAATATTATTAAATAACAAACAAACATTATTTTTGTAAGAAACGCAGTATTACAAAAAATGGTCCTTAAAAACACACATTTTGTTTCTTAAAACAGTCTTTAGCACTTGGGCACAATTACCTTCATTTGCTTTCACTAGTTAGAGCCAAAATGCAGTGGAAATTTAGTTTATCAGCATAATAAATTTTAATCTCTACTTTGTAGTATTTTCTTATCAATAATTTTTTATTGTTTTGACACAGTTAATAAAAGTTTATTGTTCTTTACTTTACAATTCAAGTCCACTCCTTGCTTCTGATGGTAAATAAAACTTGTATAATTTAAAATAAGAAAAATATTTAAGCATAATCATTCACTCATTCATTTCCTCTAACCTAAAGCGCTCTTACAAATATAATTTATATAATTTTAGTGATTGACCAACAACAAGCAGCAAATAATTACACGTACAGCAAAGTGAAACGTCAAAGTATACCATCAGTGAATATGATGTCAAGTGTTACGAGGCAGTAAATTGTTAAGATGCGCATGCTTAAACAGCAAATGACAAAGTCATATTATTCTTTGCAGATAACCTGTGACAAATGGTGTCGTTTGACAGTCAGTCAGTCAGTTAGTTAGACAGTCTGTGAGTCTGTATTTTTATTATTCAATATCTTTAGACAGTTGTTTATTTAACAAATATGTAAATATGATCATAAACCTTTAGCACCTTTAAGCCAACCAAAAGCTAAGCAGACAATGAACAGCAATACAAAAAGCTGATTAAGATACTAAAAATGATGATTATCATTATCACCAGCATGATCAGCATGAACTGTCTTTATTTGTTCATATAATTGAAAGATAAACAAACATACACACAAGAGTAGCAGGGTAGTAGTTTTTTAAAATATGTTAAACACTCCTATAAGCAAAATAATCTTGAGTTACTACAAACTAAGTTTCACTTATTTTTCATTTGGTAACAAAATGCAAATATTTAATATTTTAATAATGAAAGACAAAAAAAAACAGAACTTGGTTACAACTCAATTCAGTTGAGGCAATAACAGTGGCACTGCCATTGTTTCTTTTTTTTTTTGTTTTGGTTTTTTGTGAACGGGTATTTTTATTTAATATTACAGCTGCTGCTGTTGTTTTCCACTTCAAGTTGTTCATAATTTTTCCTAGAAACAGTTGCTTACAATCAGTCATAAATGTTTGTATTTATTTTTCTTTTTAAATTTTTATGTTGTGCTGATGCACAAGTGCATCTCATGTCGAGTCAACAAAATAGGCTTTTTCATTTTTGTTTTTATTTACCTTTACTCGTGTCTATTATAAAAGAGCTTTCAACATGTAAATATTCATTTAACGTTGATAAAATATTGTGTTGACTACTAGACTTACGAAATATTTGTTACGTGAGTTCAAAATATATTAAAGTAGTTGGTAGGAAAATCAGGAATTCTATCTACAGACTGATAATAGTACCTTGTTGGGATATTATTATTTACAGGGAATGACTTAATATTCTTAATAAATTTATGCTAGAAGAGAGTGCTAGTGATGTATACATTTCTCGAACGTAACTCCAACATTTATGGAAAAACTATTAACAGCTAAGCTAAGTTAGAGTAATTCTCCAAATACTGATATTGAATGTTATGATCTAGAAATTCGCGCATAGAATTCTGTTTTGATTTTCGTTTAGATAATGCTATCATAAACCTTTTTATTTGAGGGAGTTAAGAATGATTTAAGACTTCTGCAGAAGTCTGTCGTAAAATGGCATAATTATGAAGCCAAAACACCATTATCAAACGACAGCTTTTTTTTTTTTAAAGCGAAGTAGCACTTCAGGCAACAATACCTATTTAGTCAAGTATCATGCTACATTCTTTAGGAAAGGGATAGAGAAGAGATAAAACTGGTGGTGAAAGAAGAAGGATAGTCGGAAAATAACTGCTGTATAAAGACAGCACAGCGACCAGTGACTATGCCTTCATCGCTGAGCAGCACCGAACCCACAACCTCCATACTGACAAGCTTGTACACTACGTATTAGCCTACAGTGGCACCTATGCATCTTATTATATATCAGATCATCATTTAATTTTCAGTTATGTCCTGTACATTTTTAAAATTACTGCCTGTGAAAAAGATAAACGTTACTCATCCTTGATTAGAAAGAGATTAGATTCTTAGCAGTTGTTTATTTAGTTGTTTCTTTGTTAACTTACAATTATTAATTAAGAAATAAATTAATGGCAACTTAGGCCTTCAGCTTAAAAGCTTTATAACATCATATAATAGAAGTGTCTATGGGTTTTATAAAGATATTATATAAACTTTACTTAAACCTATCTTCCTTCATTTTATAGCATTTATAGTTGAAAAATTGTGTAATGAAGGAAAAGGCTATCGGTTGTAGTAAGTTAATATTTTTTGTTTTCTTACTAGAACTATGCTGCCAATGGCCTATTGCATTTAAATAACGAGTTGAGGAAAATTTATCACTGGGCTTGTGCAAACGGACTTTGCTTGAACCCTTGTAAATCTAAATGTATTGTAATAGGCAGGAAAAGTTTAGCTTCAACTTTCTCAGGTAAAATTGTTTTAAATGACGAGAATATCGAAATTGTTAATAAGGTAAAAAAATCTAGGCATAATTTTTAACAACTGGTTGACATGGTCGGACCATGTAAACGTCTGGTCGCACAAGTGTATGTAAAGTAACAGACTCTCTGAACCACGTAGTTTTTCACTCCATTATGGATAAGAATTTTGCTCGCCAAAACATAATTAAATCCAACTTTGATGTATGGATGTGAACTATTTGGTAATTGCGACGCCATTAGTAAAAGAAAACTGAATGTTCTTTATAATAATATTACTAGATATGTCTATGGTTTGCGTAGATTTGACCATGTTTCATCTGTTTTCAATACTATTTTCGGGTTTAGTTTTGAAAGTCTGATAAAGATCCGTACTTTAGTTTTTTTTTACACAAAATAGTATTCACAAAAACCCCTTGATATTTGTTTGAAAAATTACGTTTTTGCCAATCGCATAGAAACCGAAATTTTATAATACCTCGACATCAACATCTAGTGTCTGAGTGGCAATTTTATTTGTATGCTGCTCGCATGTGGAATAGTCTTCCACCATATCAACAATAAAACAGCAACGCTAATAGCTTTATTAAATTGTTATTTCCTTTTTTTGGATGATTTCTAGTTATATATTTATATTAAACTTATTTAAAAATATTGTATTTGTTTTTTGTTAATTTTGAGGATAACGCGATAGGTTCCTGTACTATAATTATAAGATTGAGTCTTGTTGTACAGGAAATAAACAAATAAATAAACAAACAAACACAAAAACTACAATGGAATATGCTTTAATGAAATTAAAGATATTTTTCCTGATATATTGGCATACACGGTATACCTCGTTGAGAGTACGAGGGTTTGGGGCAATTTTTTTCCCCAAAACATGTGGTAGTCTACTAACAACACGTGTCAATCACCAACTATATATACTACAGTTTGTTCAAATTTAGACAGCAGTTAACTGACAGTTGCCTATTGGCAGTAGCATTATTTAACAGGCGGGAAATTCAAAAGGTCTCGAACTTATTGATCCACTTTCATATATACATTGGCCTGTAAAGAGCAATACTAAATAACAAAATTCCCTGCTTTCTACAAATAGAAAGTAATTTTTTTAATGTATAAAGAGATCCATATAAGCTACGACCACTTCAATTTCATTTTTGTATCGGGAATAAAAATATCACACACAAACTGTTTTATCCAATACATCTTCTTAAGTTCATAAAAAATATTCCTGAATATTTTTCTCTTCCTACTACTTTAAAAACAAAAGCACATTAATATAAAATTTTACCAATAGAATGCGGTAGCGTCGTTAATTCTTGTCTCTTTGCTTGCATATGGAAATTTACCTTGTTTGGTTTCATTATTTCAAAGGTCCCAAGCAAGTTGTAATATCAATATTTTTTAATGGCTTTTGCCATCCATGTTCTGCTTCTGTGATTTCTTATTTACTTTAATTTATTTTTCTTTTTAAATTTATATTTATAACTTATACAGGAATAACAGAGACATACATAAGAGTATCCTTTTAATACAATCTAAGCCTTTGAATATTAAAGTATTAAGTACACGGAAGCAGCTATATTTTACATACACTCTATCGATTATTTTTAATATAAATGTATGGCATGTGTGTATGTGTGTGTGCGGTAAGCCAACAGCGGTTGCAAAAACGAGAAAAGAAATTGTTGAAACAGCTTTAACATGAGCCTACATATTGATGGCTTAAAATAAATTAAACGATAAATACAAAAGAAAATATGGTGGAAGGAAAGTTGGAAGCGAACTGTTTTTGGTATTTTTATACATTTAAACTGTGATTTTTTAGTTTATAAGAAACTCTAATAATTTGCAAGTAAAAAAAAAATTAAATGAAAATCGTAAATATATTGGGTTTTTAAACAAGAAGTTTGTTTTTCAATTGTGGCAACACGAAAAAATTATAGTTTTTCCATTTCGTTTTTCGACGTATTCGTAGTAGATGAATTGGTAATATTTACAATCAATTCAATTTCGGAAGAAAATCCTATTAACATAAAGTTACATTTTGTAAATTCGTGATATTTTCAGACAACATAATCGACCTTCTGAGACGGCTATTAACAATTTGGTCGTTAAATTTGAGTCGACAGGCTCAATGCAAAATGTGTGGACACCAACTTGTGTTCGACAGAGTCGTTTAACTGAAAACATCACACAGTGTTAGAGCAGATCCAAATTTGTCAATTACTCAAAGTTTTCAACAATTGAGGTTATCCAAAACCACCACATGCCGACTTTTGCGTAAAGATTTGACTTTGAAGCCTTACAAGTTTCAAGTGATGTAGGAATCGAAGCTGATCGACCATTATTCTCGCCATAGATTTGCTCAATTTATTCAGGAGATACTAACAGCTTAATATTGGCCTATTATTGATAAGGTGAATATTACTGACAGAACGGTGCCATATGTCACAAATATAACCAAAGTTTCCAATCGCGTAATTTCACAACAATCATAATTTGATAAAAATCACTAATTAAGTGGCCAGACAGATCGTGTGAATTAACACTACTGGATTATATTTTGTGGGCCTATATTAAGGACGCACTCTATACGAAGCCAATCGAATCGATTTCAGTCTTAAAACTCAAAATTCGAAATGTGATTAAAGAAATTGGATCGCCGTTTTGCCAAAAAGTTTTTAAAAACTTTGATGATAGAATCGACATCTGTCAGCGTGGTCGTAATGGATATTTGGCAGAGATCATATTTTATTCATAATTGCCGAACTTCTCTCCTCGTAATACAATAAAAAATTTGAATCATCTTAATCTAATTTTTTGTTTTATTTTGTTTTAGAAAACAAACTTCTTGTTGAAAAAACCTTTAGTTTTAATTGAAGCCCAAACACTATACCAAAAACAAACAAAAACTATACGGATGTTTCTCTAGATTCCAGTGATTGGAAGGAAATTTCATATTATTTTAGGACTTCATGATAGCCGTAAATTTATCATAACATAGTATAACTTATGATATTGAGTATTCCGTAAATAAGTTAAAAACTGCAGTTAAACTCTTCAATTTAGAGTTTTTTCAGGGTGAAATTTTGGCCTTAAATATTTTTGCGTTAATTATTAAAAAAACCTTTAAGTCTGACAGCTCATGATGTTTTCATCGCTTTGTTAAATTTACCCCTATCTTCTGTATTAAGTTCTTAAGATTTTAACAATAGTTTTGCAGCTAATTGAAGCTGTGGTAATGTGGATTATCGTTATGTCTAAGGTCATTTTAATACTTCAAATACTGTGACACTGTTCAAAAATATTTACTCAAGAGGTGGCAGTAATTTTGCTATGCATTGAGTTATAAAGCCCATTTTAAGAAATTTCTAAAAGATTTAAGTCAATAATCTCTTGTAGGAAAGAGAGATAAATTTTCTTTAAAAAATCTTTAATCTTTGGAAATAATTAGCGTTCATTGAAAATTATTTCAAATCAATATTTCTTATAAAGCGAAGCAGCTAACAAATGAAAACATTTTACAATTTCAACGACTCTTAAAGGCACTTTGGAAGTAATCCTATTCATTTGGGAATCCTCTTGTTTTACTTAGCAGAGATTTTTTTCCAATAGGACCCTTTTAGTTAAACTAAGTTATAAAAGGTGCTTCCTCACCACAATCCTCGAAGCCTTTAATCCTGTGATTTTTATTCACTGTATTCTATATTTTTGTTGGAATTCTTTTCTATCCGCAATTTTTGACTACTTGAGTTTGTAAAGCGGATGTTATATATAATAATAGACTTTCGTCTTCTCTTCTGCATATTCTTACATTATGCGTTTTGACGCTCATTAACATAGTTTTTATCTTTTTTTTAAACGGGGCTGATGGCTCCCATCTTTCCCATGCTTTTTTCAAAGTAGAACTGTAGATAACTAAGCTGCTAATGAACCTAAAGTAATTCCATTATTCTTCTGGTTCTTCTAGAAATGCTGTGGCATATATCTTTAATTTAGATTTATCGAAAACTAGTGAATATACAATTGAGGACTAAATTTTTCTGCTCCCGCTAAATTAAATGTTAAAAATAGCTTAAATATAAAGAAGAATTGGCATTTCAATAACAACGTCTTGCTAATAGTTCATATTTTCAAAGTAGAGTTGTCAATAACTAATTTGCCAATGAATCTAAAGTGATACAAGTAATTCGATTATTTTCTTGGTTCTACTAGGAACACTGAGACACTATAGCTCATAAATCTATAATTTAGATTTACTGAAAACTAATAAATAATCAACTGATAGTTAAACTTTTTTGTTCTCGTTACACCACCAAATCTGCTTAAATTAAAAACAGCTTAAATAAGATGGACAACA
The DNA here is from genome assembly GCA_030448955.1 of Trichopoda pennipes. NCBI lineage: Eukaryota > Metazoa > Arthropoda > Insecta > Diptera > Tachinidae > Trichopoda > Trichopoda pennipes. The sequence goes on along the minus strand of JASKUP010000041.1, from coordinate 1,079,985 downwards.
AACAGTTTGGACAAGAGGAAACAGCGTTTCACTAAGAACTCATCGAGTAGAAATTTTTTGGTCAAAATTTTCACTTTAACTTTTTTAACAACTTTCCACATTTGACATTTGACAAAAAGGCTTAAAACTACTGAAAGTGAAATATTAAAAATAAAACAATAACTACCGGCGGTAATTTTTAACTTTACAATCATAACAAATTTATAGGTAACAAATGTATTCCTTCATATATACATCTCTGGCTTCCGTTACTCTTGAGCTAGCAATTCCATTGAACTTTTTAAAGCTTTAGCTGGATTAAAAAGAAAAGAAAATGAAACTGGAACAGGAACAGGAACAGGAACAGGAGCAGGAGTATAGGAAATGTTTGTATTATAAAGGGCTTAAGGCGAGCAAGCGCCATTGTATTGATGATGAAGAACAATATCATTTATTTTACACAAAAAAAAGAGTGAAAAAGGTCCTTTTGAAACGGCAGTATTGAAGTAAATGTAACTGAAGCAAAATATGTGTAAAATGGGTAAGATGAGATTTGTGAAGTGCAGAGGAATATAAAAATTCTTAATGGCTGCTGCTTACGGCATCAAAAAATATAAATATTTTTTTTTCGTAATTTTTACACTTCTCTTGTTTTGTTATTTTTTCTTCGCCCCAGCTTTCTTTAATTTTAAATTTCTTTAAAAAAAATATGGGAGTAATTTTATTGCTTCACTGCCTAGCCACTTGACACATTGTCCCATAAATGCATGCTTTGGAACCACAATTTTCTTACTCTTTAAACTTGTCTATAGTTTTCTATTCTTACCACCTTAGCTAGCAGCATCCTTTTAAGCTGTTAATCTTAAAGTTCTTTTGAAAATGACGTTTCTACTCTGTTGATTTCTACAGTCAAGTATAAATTTGTGTGTGTATGGGTATGTTCATTTATATTTGTTTTCGTTCTTGCTTTTATTTAAGTCATTTCGATTTTATGTCAACGGCATCTTGGTCTCTGGATGTGCAATAAAATTTGTAATCAACTGTAGGTATATACAGTACAAAATTATTTATTTATGTAAGTATGTTAGTGTGTTAGCAAGTGTATTATTTTAGATAGTTATTAGAAGGGTATTGTATATTTTTATTGCAAAAATATATTGAAACGATTAAAGATATGGCAAACAAATAAATTTATATCATCGCCGCTTATGAAATTTAATTCAGCCAGCCGTGTCGGTCATGTTTAAATTACAAGCCAGAATGTTATTTTTTAATTAAAAGAAATTTAATGTCAATTTAAAAAAATCATCTTTATTTTATTCTATACTTCTATAAAAACATCCTTTGCAATTGTAACCTCAGAAAAAGTTTGTTTTCAAGTCAAAATGTTACTGCCACAGATTGATATGCTGTTTGAGAGTGACTGTGAGGTGTTCCAAATATCTTATTAGTGAGAAATTTGTGACAATTAGTTAACTACGCTTTCAAGGAAAAAACTCTTTGGCACAGTCCTTGAAAAGCATTTTTAAATCCTGCTGGTTAGTGCTGCATAATCTTTATATTGTATGTGTGTTGTGACTGAACTTCTCCTAAACGGCTGGACCGATTTGCATAAATTTTTTGTATGCGTTTGGGTGGCGCCCAGGGTGGTTTAGATTTACCATTCGGTCCAAATGGACAAAGGGGCATGTTACCTCCCATACAAACCACAAATTAAAAATCCATTATTTCTGCTCCTGATAACGGTATTTGCACAAAATTTTGTACGTCGGTTAAGTGCTGTTGTAAATATGGGCGGAATTGTACAAAGGGGCGTGGTACGTCCCATACAAATCACAAATTAAGAATTCTGCTCCTGCTAACGGTATTTAAGCAAAATTTGGTATTTCGGTTGAGTGAACATATTTTAAGTTCTGCTGCAAATATAGGCGGGATTTGATAAAGACGCGTGGTGCCTCCCATACAAATCTTCTTTATGTATATAATTCTTCTGTACGTGTGTATGTCACGGAATAAATTTTTTTTGCATGCGTTTGGGTGCCACCTTGGATGGTTTACATTCACAAACCAGCCCGGCAGATGGCACTGCAGTCGGTATCCAGGTTATTCAACTACAATGCAACTACACAACTGGATCAACTTGAATGAATTTTTGTGTATTCATTCATTCAATGCATTTAATTTTTTTGTGCGCTGTATTTTGATATTATATGGTATCGCATTTGCGTAAGTATTGAGCGTTGTTTACTTCAAAAAAGCACACATGCCATAAATTCGTCGCCAGCCGCCAACTGAACATGGACTCGATTACTGCCGCCGTTAAAACAGTCGCGGTGGGCATCGAGCTTAATTCTCACAAATTCGTTCTCAATGGGTCACTTAGTACTTCTAGATAATGCTTTACTTTCAAATGAAAATCAAAAATATTTTTCCATGAAAAGTGGTTACGAGCTGATACTTGCCTTTTGTTGCAAAACTGACTTTTTAAATTATTCATAAACACAGGGATGTAAAATTAAAATTGAACCAAGTTTCCCTTATATCATTAAACTATTCTATTGGGACAAACTACAGCAACATCTATTAAAATTTGGGACTTATTTGTTTATTTTCCCCTCTGCTTTATTTAAGGCCATCAGTTGTTGGAGCCTATTTATTTGATCTATTTACTTAAAGTTTTAACCGATTAAATATGAACTATTCTTTTAACGGTCTTTTAAATAATTTAACGATTTTATTTTTTCGACATTTCGCTTTCCTGTGGAAAGCTTCTTCAGGAAATTATTTTTATTTTTTAGATTAGTTCATATTTAATTAATTAAAAAAGGTCGAATAAAAATAAAAGTTTTTAACGATTTGTGTGTAATTATTTATTCCATATCGTTCTACTTTATCAGTTCAATTTAAGAACACCGAAGGGCAGCTGGAATGCACATTTGCAGACCTATGACTTTTCCATTGTGCACAGGAAAGGCGAAAAATACAATAATGCTGATGCATGCAACACAGAAGGCAGGTATTGCACAAAAGTCGAGGAAAAGGAGGCCACCATTGTTGTGAGGCATATCCGAATTGCCTCAGGAGAAAGTTAGAAAGTTATTGGTCTAAGATCCAGAATGAGGACTACATTTTGGCAGAAATTATATTGACTAAGCTGGAGAACCAAAGACCTGGCCGTAATGAAATATCGGCAGAAAGCCCACTGGCAAAATTGTACTGGCTCCGTGTCATACTCTAAAAGTGGTAGATGGCTGCTTATATCGTAATTGAGAAAATACAGGTGGCAAAACTGCAACGAATTTAATTGACATGCAAACTTCCAAGATAAAAAATATAATAGAGTAGTTTCATAATGGTCGTAGCGGTCATCAGCTGGGAAAGCTCTGAAAAAAATAAAACAGCATTGTTACTGAGTAAACTGCCCACAATCTGCAGCCGATTGGATAGCTAATTGCAAACAGTGCATTGCGACCAAGATTTAAACAAGAAAAAGTCGCGGTAAGCTGCAGCAGTGCAACGCTGGTGCCTCTTTTGAGCGGATAGCTATGGATATCGCAGGCCTATTTTCTCCGAATAACGCTAGAAACCGGTATGTACTAGTGGTAGTAGATTATTTTAGCAAATGAGTCGAAGTGTATCCCATTCTAAACCAAGAACGCAAAATGGTAACGGATGCATTTGTTAATAATTGGGTGTGTCAATACGGTGGTCCAATTGAACTGAATTCTGACCAAGGACGGAATTTATAGTCGGCCATATTCAAAGAGATGTATATGGCATACAAAAGACGAGAACGATCCCACTTCATGAAAGATTTAAATGTACCCTAGAGGAATATCTCAGAAAAGTGATTAGTGCGCATCAAAAGGTTTGGGTTGAGTACGTACCAAAGTTTCTACTGTCATACCGATCAGCTGTCCACGTTTTAACCTCACATAGTCCAGCGAAAATAGTGTTTGTGATAAAACTAAAACTGCCAGCAAATTTAGAATTTGGCGCTAAGTCGAGCCCTGGGCACAACGATTATTATAATGCTCTTCAGTACTGTACAAACTTCATGAGTTTGTCTGAATGCGCATTAAAATGTCCAGCTTTAAAATGAAAGCTAGTTATGTTCGACCAGCAAAAACGGAGGGATTTTCAGGACAAATAGTTCTACTATTCAACCCAATTTGCAAGAAAGGTCTATCCCTTAAATTGCAAACCCACTGGTCATAAAAGATGATCAAGAAATTAAAGAATTTGGTTTACCGGATAAAGAGCTATCGTAGTGCGAGGAGGTCCATAACGAAAGTGATTCTGCTGGAGCGGGTTGCCAAATATGGCCGAGGAGATATTGAGCTTATTCGGGACGAAAGGGCTTAAGCGGGAGGCAGTGTAACCAAGATGTCTTATCAAGTTTTAAAAGAAATTAAATAACAGGATATATTTCAATTAATTTCAAGAGATTTTAAAACCAATTTATATTTAAGTTTATCTGTGGATTATTTTGGAAATTAAAAATAATATCTGTCATTCAACAGACGTTTAAAAACCTAAAAGTGATAGAATGCAATCATAACATTTCATGCCTTTAAAACGAATTTAAAATTTTTTCTTCCTAAAACTTTAAATAAAACTGTAGGGAAACACCTTAAAATGCTTTAATTAAACGAAAGCTAACACTGAATATTGTATATTTTATGTTGGAAAAAAATCAAACTCAATTTATTTTCAGTCTATTTTCTGTCTATAGATGTTATTATCCTTTGAAGCTTCAACCTTTCTTATGACAAATATTTAAGTATCGAAGATCTAAGCCTCTACATGTAGAAAAATCTTTTATTTTCTCATACATTTTGTCAATGAGTATGTTTGTGAGATATTCTTAAATTGCATTTCCTGGAAATTTTTTTCTGCAACAAGTATTTTCCCAGCTTTTTCAGTAATTACTACAGCAGCTGTTGCATAGATTGTGTTGTTTCTTTTATCCAATGTTCGCTTTTCGTTTTTTACAGCCATTAGTATTTGTACTGATGCTTTAGTTATTGTGGTTGTTGCTGCTGTGTCTTTTCTTAATCAACAACTTTGCTTTGCCTTCATTTTATAGGTTTGTTTGTTTGTTTATATGTGAAACTAAAGAATTAAATGTCTAAGTATTTGTATACATGCATGTATGTGTATGTAGAAAATAATGTTTGTTTTTTTTTTCTTGGTAGTTTAGAATTTGTCCTGGTGTTGGAAAATATAAAAGTATGTTATGATAATAATTTGTTATGACTTTCTTTTCTTTCAAGGATTTTTCTCTATCTCTATCTCTAACTTCAGCTGCTGTTGTATGGTAACGTACCACAACGTACGTTTATTATTCTAATTCAGGTCACTGTAGGTCGTTGTATTGTTGTTCTTTTTTTTTTTTAATGTGCATGTCTTTTATTTCTAAATCTTCTGCAGTAATAACTGAAGACAACAATAACGACAAAGCCATAGAAGAAACAAACAAATTTAAAATAAATATAAGGATTTAAAATCACCATATGTTTACTCAAGAGAAAAAAATCTATAAATGAAGATATTGTATTTTTATGATAAAGAAATTTAAATTGAAAACGAAGTGGATATATTTTTAAATTTTAAAGGTTTTGCTTACAATAGTTTCGAAGACATTTTAATAGCAGTTGCTTTTGATATAAAATAAAAACTTTTGTTATAAAAATGACTTCATGAAGATATTAGAAATGGAAATTATATTAAATACGTAATGTTTCCACTAATTCAAGAGTTAATACAACGTTCTTTTATTTTAATCCACTTCCAGTAGTAATAATAAAGAGCAATAAATAACTAAATTTAACCAAAAGCCAAAAAACAAACAAATTTTGATTAAGATGATTCAAATTTGTATTTTATTTCAAAGAGTAAATTTTGGCAATTATGAATAAAAAGTGATATTTGGTAAATCTACACCACGACCATGGTAACAGATGTCAATTCTTTGATCAACGTTTTTAACCACTTTTGGCAAACAGGCAGTCCTATTGCGTTAATCACATCAAGGATTTTGAGTTTTAAGGCTGAAATAGATTTGATTAGCTCCGTAAAGAATCTGCCCTTAATATATCCCCACAAAAAATAATCCAGTGGTGTTAAATCACACAATCTGCCTGGCCACTTAACTGCTGATTGTCGTGAAATTATGCGATCGGGAAATTTGATTTGTAATAAATTGATCGTTTCATTGGCTGTGTGACATGTGGTACCGTTCTGTTTTAACCACATGTCAGTAATGTCTACGTCGTCAATAATAGGCCAAAAGTGAGTTGTTAGCATCTAACGATAGTTTGATCGATTGAATGTTACCGAATTTCCAGCTTCATCTTCGAAAATAAAACGGCTAAGATACGCCTCCAGACCATATAGCACAACATATACTGACACGTTGAGCATGCGAAGGCAATAATCGCTCTAGGATTTCAAAGCCAAAATGTAGCAATTCTGCTTGTTATCATACCCCGACAAGTAAAAATAACCTTCATCTGAAAAATTGATTTTTTTAGAAAAACCAGCCGGTTGTTCCTAAAAGAATTGCATGAATCTACGGCGATTTGAATGGTCGGTCGGCCTCAATTTCTGCAAGAGTTTAATCTTGTATAGCTTTAAAGTCAAATACTTACGCAAAATTCACTATGTGGTGGTTTTGGCTCCCCCGGGGGCACATTTATGGTCTTTATAGTACGTAACAGCTATCTAGATCTGTGCAACTGGGGGTATAAAGGGAGCCCAGTCCCCTGAAGACAGGCAGGGAGTCAACTGGAAGCTCCACTTTATTTCCACGGGGATCAGTGAACCCGCAGAGTTCATTATTTGTCTCTTTAGACATTTAATAGTTCTCTGACTGATCATTGAGGTTGGCCCCTATATGGGAGTATCGTGGTGGTTGTGGTTTTGCGGCCCCATAACAGTATAATGGTTATTATGGTGACCAGGATCATCTCGCTGATAATGAGACGCAAAGTGAATGATCCAGTCCAGTCCACTTGCTAGACAAGTGTTCTGGACAGGAGTAGGAAAGTCTCAAACTCTTTAGCAAGGTGTGATGGTTTGCAGCCCTGCCTTGAAATCATTAAAGTTGCAACTAGGTGGTTCTGTTGCTTAGAATTATGTCTTCGGCTTCCTAGGACGCCTGTGTGACTTTCCAAATTATACAATAGTGGTTTGTCCACCATCTGATTAAGGCTACATAGCCAGGTGCGGATGTAAAACGAATCACACTCTGTGGTGGTTTTGAATAAACCCAATTGTTGAGAACGTCGAGGAATTGACAAATTTGGATCTACTTCATCACTGTGGCTCACAGCTGAGATGTTTTCAGTTGAACCAAACGGTCGAAAACGCGTTGGTGTTTGTACATTTTGTATCGAGCCCGTCGACTCAAATTTCATGACCAAATTTTTAATAGGGATCATGTTGTCCGAAAATATCATGAATTTTACTCAATGTAACTTTAACAGAACCACCATTTTTAAAGTGGATTTTAATTATTTTAATGCGATTTTCATGCGAAATTGAAAAAATTTAGTAATTGCCCATGCATCTATTACGAATATTTCAAAAACTAAATGTAAAAACTATTTTGTTATTGCTGTTGGCATATTTGAAAAACAAACTTCTGGTTGAAAAAGCCGGTACAGGGTCTTGTTTAAGAGGTTTTCTTTTAAGAGCTGACCCAATTTTAGAGGAATAATTTGTTGTTAAGCAATTTAGCTTCTTTGTGCAATATATCTAAGAAGATTAAAGTTATACATCAGCTCACTCTGATCTTTACTCTACTCGCACACTCATGTTTTTCCATTAACTGACTGACAGTGTGAACAATATTGTAGATATATAAGTTTTGAAAGACGGCCTAGACTAGAATGAGTTGGATAACTGCTGCATATTTATTCGCTGACAGAGGGGTTCGACTGTAATTTTCTCCAACTGGAGAAAATTAAATAGTTATTTAAATATTCCATTTTTATTTATTTATATATTTCTATGCAAAAACTGCTGTTTTCTATCGCAACACATGCTGCACTCATAAAAAAATATTAAAATTATATTTCACAATTTTCTATAGCCTTAAAAAAATATTAAGTGACAAACTTTTATTATTTAATGTTGTTAAAAATTTTAATTAAATTAATTTTAAATGAAATAAGCTCCTTAAAATTTTTATGAATCTCGTAAACAGAAAAAGGTTTATACAAAACCCTTTTGCAACTTAAACAAGAAGTAATCGAAGAAAAATTCAGAATTAAAAAAAAACAAAAAATAAAATGGTCAAAATATCTAAGTTATACAATATTAATTAAATATAAGAAAATATTCATAAAGAAAATGTAATAAGTTTAAATAAATGATGTCATTAAAAGTTAAATTCCAAAGCAAAATATAAATGAAAGTATTTTACTTAATTCAAACCAACAGAGGAAATTTAATTTTGAATGAGTTTCAAATGAAACAGGGAAACGGAAATACATATATTCAGCCTAAAGTATTAAAGCATACTTTAAGGATTCGCTTTTTTTTAATAATTTAATATGTATAACAAACAAAGCCTTTCAACAATTGCACTGTTGCCTAGAAGGATTTTTCTTTCAAAATCCAAGTGGTTTTAACTTTGTGTTTGTCATCACAGTGTAGCAGCTACAAATTTTTATTTTTATTAATACAGATAAACATATAAATGTATATGTGTGTGTGTGTTTGTGAATAGCCTACTGACTTATATATAAAAATATAAATACTTATATATATATATAAGAGGATAAGGTTTTAAATGTTGTTTCACATATGTATGCAAATATTCCACGTTTACAGTTGTTGTTTTTACAATTTGAAATTTTAATCGGCTTAACGTATTTTTTATTTTGTTTCTTTTAGTAAAAAAGTAACAAGACGATTTTTTTCTTGGTTCCTTTTATAATATAGATTTATACAGAATTTAATATTCTGCTAAAGGTAATAGAAAATATTTCATTTGAGCCATTCTATTTCTGTATTTAAAGGGAGTTGTTTTCATTTAATATGATGCTTCAGTGCTATATCTGCTGCCCTTCGCTACCTCTGTTTAAGCTATAAATTGTAGGGTAGTTTCGTTTATCCATCCAATCAATATTATGTATGATTATGCACATCGATAAGGGATTTACTTATACATAATATCAAGGCTCTATGTGTTGTCGTGCTCTAAGTTTACAGTGATAATATATCTTTACCACGCCTCCTCTAAATTTTTTTGTATGTAAAAGAAAGAACACCTAGCGCTAGGCATTTACGAGGGTAGTTTACTAAAAATATTTAGACGTAAAACATTTTAAACTACGAAAAACTATTTGTTTTATGCCCTAATTTGAGCAAACAAATGAACATCAAAGAGTGTTTGTAACAACTTTTGCTATTTGAACCTCATTTACACCGCCAATATTTAGGATTAACCTGGATACTGATCAGTATTCCTAAGGAACAGCAAAGTTGTGCAAAATTGTAAAAATTCATTATTTCAAAAATTGATTACCCACATGGAATGCAATTAGCAGACAAATTCATCTAGAGAAAAGTTCTAAGTTCGCAAAAACTGTGGATTATTATTTTAAATTGAATAAGCGTATTAAAAAAGCTGGCAGCAGAAACATGCCCACATTGGCGCTACCTCTCCCCAAATTTTAAGTATTTTAGTAACCTGCTTTTTACTCGATTCATCAGATCTCCTTACTATCTATGCCACATATATCAGACCGACACCTTCCATGTCTAAGCTAGTGCTTCAGTAGGAGTTACTTGAATGGGTACGTGAGAGAACGAAAAGGTTGATCAGAGCCAGATCTATTGACTAACAGCACCATCGATGCAATATCGGATGTATTTTAATTGCTTAAAGTTAGTATGGAACGTGATTTAATAAATTTGCTCCGGAAAAAATAATTTCGTATGTTCTTAATCAAAAGCGCATATCTTTGTGTGAGATTGGACAATAAATTGCCTTATCCATTGCAGAGGTCTTTCCCGTCACTTTTAATATGTGAAGATTAAAATTGAATATCTACATACGCCACATGTTTTTGTTCTCCTTCCCACAACCTAACTTCATAGTTCTAGCACAATGCATTATATGAGTAGAGATCATCCCTAAATGCTGATCTATTAAATATATAAACATGATAATCAATTGGTATTACTATAATATCATCTGGTGCATTTACAATTAGTTGCGCTCTCAATGTTAATCTAGTTAAGTACAAAAACGTGCGATTAATGGGAACAAGTTCCTTAACTTCCCTAGAGCACTTACCACTGTAACAATGATAAAACGTCGATGCTCTAGAGAATCACTAAAGTTCGATTCCTAATCTCTTGTTAGCGGTCACGTAACGCTAAAATAGAGTTTGCGGCGCCGGTCCAAACATGAAAATTGTATTCCATTTTTGGACGGATATAGGTGGTATAATTAGTACGAAGATCGGATGTAGTGAAGAATGTATTACAACTTTTTAGAAAACGATGGCACTTGAAAGCTTCTGTTCAAACTTGAAAAATGTGTTTAGTCCATCGAACATCACTCTGAATTTTCATGCCAAAGACATCAAGAGCTTTCGATTTCGTATAAGTTTTACGATGCAGCAGATGCAGCACCATTTCCGAACACAGATCTATGCGTAAGCATGCATAATTGGGTCTTACGAGTATAAAAATTGACACTATTCACACGTCCCCGTTCCGAGATTGTAATTAAGCGTATCATTCATGTTCTGCCTTTTCGAACTCAACTCCAATTGGTCCGATCTATTACTAAACGAATACGAATGGCAAATGGTGCTATTATCTGCGAAAGAGTATAAAGGGTTGAAAGTTGCACATTTAGAAAAAGAAGACTGCCCTATTTCTTGTTTTCCTAAATGTGAAACTTTCGACCCGAAAGACGGGAGCCTTGCAGTACCCCTAAATTTATCTTGAACTCGTTTAATGAAATCCCATCTACAACAACTTGCATAGTGCAGTTCCTGAGAAAACTCTATATAAATCTGGAGAAATAATCACCGAACTGCAACAAGTTTTGAGAGAAGTGCATCATGCCACACTCTATCAAACGCCTTGGAATTCTCTAGGGCTGCCACCTTAGGTTCTCCGAAATTATTTGTGGAGTTGTACCACTGTTTAGACAGCAAAACTTGCAAATCACCCGTAGAGAGCCTACTACGGTCGCTTAGTAAGTCACAAGAGGAAAATTAATCATACTTTCCATCACTTTAGAAAGGGCAGAACGAAAAGCAATTAGGTAATAATTTTCGCGGTGTTAGCCTCACCTTTTTTGGTAATAGGCGTTGCATTATAAACCTTCGAACACTTTGGAAGGTTTATAATGCAGGATACAGCGTACAAAAAAGTGCTGCTTACGGAAGCGCTAGCGTCTAAGAGCACACTTTCAAGACCAGTGCTGAATCCTATCCGGCGCAGGAGACTTGTAGTCGTTGTTATCTGCTAAACGTTTTTTTTTAGTTCGAAAGAATATTTTTGACATAGTAAAGGATACTCTGTCGAGCTTGAGAAGTGGCTGAACATTATCCGGCAAATAAGAATTACTTACAAATATACCAGCCAAAAAAGTTAGCTATGTTAACCGGGTCAGTGAATATTTGGTCATTCTTTAAAAGAGTCAGAATTGCATAACTAGAAATATTCCTTATTCTTTTAACAAATGCCCAAAAGTTCTTGTTATCCCGAGGTGTAGCAACAACTTCAGCATGAAGGTGCTCCTCGTTCACATTTTTTTCCGCCTTAATACATTGGCACATGAAGATCTCGTCCTTTTGCGAGACATATTCATGTCTAATCAGTTTCGGATATTAAAACTAAAAATCAATATCAAAATATCAAAAATAATTACCCGTACATTTTTGCAATTCCCTGAAAATTTTCGCACTGCAAATGTGCTGTTTAATTTGAACTATTTTAGAAGCAAATAGAAGTTTCTTTCTAGAAGAATAGAAGTGCTTACAAAATTAGAAGAATTAAATGATAACAAATATGTTTGTGTATAACATTCCCATCCTGCACCTTAGATTAAAGTTACATTTTCATTAAAGCTGTTGCTCTATTTGCTTGTTTAAATATTTTTATTTTGCTGGAATTTATATTAATACAGAATAATTTTACACAACTACATATGCAAAGGTACGTATGTATTGTGTATACAAGAATTGCTAGTGTAAATTTGTTTAAAAAATTATATTTTCTTTGTTTGTTTGTCTTCTTATTGTAGGGTTTTATTTGTAAAATCTATTTGTAAAATGAAATTGGAGCAGCTTTGTGAATACGAAAAGAGGAAATAAATTCTTTTAATGAATAGCATGGAATAATAGCTGCCTGGAGAAACCGTTTGAAATTTCATAAGTAGGTGAATCTATGCTTACGTTTAATTCAGCCCAACTTTGTTTAACATTCAATGGAGGGTACAATAAATTTTAACAGAATAAAATGAAATTTAAAATATGAAAAGAAATGTTATTTTAAATATTTTAAACAAAGAAGGGAAACTAAGGAAAACAATTTATGTCTTAATTAGATAAATTAGGCCAGGGTGTAGGTAGGGAAAATAAGCATGCAAGTATTAAAATTTAAACTTTAAAGTTTTAATATTTCTTTTTTTTCTAAACTTCACTTCCTTTATTCCCTTTATATCAATTTTCCCCTAATTATTTATTATTTTATTAAGTTTTCGGTTTATTATCATTTTTTCTTTAATAAATTTTTTACCAAAAGTTTCTTAGTTACCAGACTTGTATACAGATTTTCATTTTAACAAAAACATTTATTGTATACAAAAGCCTTTAATATCTGTTGTTAGGCAAATTTTTAATAAGTTCTTTATATAAATTTCTTTTCATTTAGTCTTTTGTGTATTTATTTTTTAAATAAAGCACACATGTTTATAAGAAGATTTTCATAACATTTTAAAGAAACTAAAGCCGAAATAAAAATTTGGGTATTGTATTTTGATTATATGAGGATGGGAAAAAATCCTTTTATTAAAGGGCTTAAAGTCATTATAAATAAATAGCTTGAAATTAATTTATCTGATATTAGACCTAGATGTAGTAAAAAATCAGAGTACAGAGTAAACCAAGAAAATGAAACAAAAAAAATTTTTTTCGACAACCGCACTCAGTATTACTTGCCCCCCGTTGTTCCTACTCAACACACAAAAAAAATTTTTATTCAATCCAAATTTTTTATATTCGATATTATGATTATTCTCCTGCATGAAATGACTTTATAGGGGCTAGATTGGCAACAATTACCAACAAGAAGTTTATTTTTCAATTGCCGCAACGCCAACAACATTATAGTTTTGACATTAAGTTTTTTGACGTATTCTTCGTGGATACATTGGCCATTATTAAAATGAATTCAAATTCACACGAAAATCGCATAAAAATAATTTAAATTTTCTATGAAAATGATGGTTCTGTTAAAGTAACATTTCATAAGAATCGTGATAATTTCGAACAGCATAATCGTACTTCTGAGACCGCTATTAAGAATTTGATCGTCAAATTTAAGTCGACAGGTGCGATACAAAATATGTGAAAACAAAAGCCTGTTAAACCGGGTTATTCAAATGAAAATATTGCAGCCGTTAGAAACAGTGTTGAAATAGATCCAAATTGTCAAATGACGTTCTCAACAATTGGAGTTATACAAAATCAACACATAAGGAATGTTACGTGAGGATTTAAATTTGAAGCCGTACAAGGTAAAATTGAAACCGATCGGCAATTCACATCGACTTAGATTCGTTCAATGCATTCAGGAAAAACCGGTTGGTTTTTGTAAAAAATTCATTATTTCAGACCAAGCCCATTTGCAATTATCAGGGCATGTCAACAAGAAAACTTGTCGCATTTGGGCTTCTAAAAATCCTAGAGCGATTATTTAGTAGCCTTTGCATGCTCAGCGTATCACTGTATGATGCGCTTTGGAGGCTTGATTAGGCCGTTTTTTTTCAAAGATGCGGCTGGAAATACATTAGCGGCCAATGGATCACGCTATCGCGAGATGCCAACAACTCAATTTTGGCCTATTATTTACGAGTAGATATCACTGACATGTAGTTCCCCCCGGTGGCACATAAATATGGTCTTTATAGAATTCCACTATCTAGACACAGTGCAACTGGGGAAAAAGGGAGCCCAATCCCCTGAAGACAGGCAGGGAGTCAACTGGAAACTCCACTTTATTTCCACGGGATCAGTATGCCCCAGAGTTCATTTTTTGTCTCTTTAGACATTTAATAGTTCTCTGGCTGATCATTGAGATTGGCTCCTATATGGGAGTAACGTGGTGGTTGTGGTTTCGCGGCCCTATGACAGACAGGTCAGTTTTAATGGTGGCCTGTTCATGTCACTTTTAATAATACCTACCTGGTGAATTGTTCCCAGATCCAGTGAGCATGCTAGACATGTGTTCTGGACAGGAGTTGGAAAGTCTCCAACTCTTAAGCAAGGAGTGATGATTTGCAGCCCTGCTCTGGAATCATCGAAGTTGCAACTAGAAAGATCTGTTGCATAGAATTATAGCTTCGGCTTTCTAGGACAAGCATGACGTTCCAAATTATGCAGTGGTTTGATCCACTATCTGATTAAGGCTTCATGGCCAGTTGCGGATGTAAATCAAATCACATCAATCACTGACATGTGGTTTCAACAGGACGGTGCCACATATTACACAGCCAATTGAATGATCGATTTATTGCAAAGGACAGAGTCTTCATGGAGCCAATCGAATCGATTTAAGCCTTATTATTTAAAATCTATGATGTGATTTACGAAATAGGACCACAGCTTTGCTAAAAGGTGATTAAAACATTGATGAAAGAATCGTGGTAGAAATTTGCCATACATAAGTTTTTTATCATAATTGCGGAACTTTTCTCTTCCTAATTGAATAAAAATTTGAATCATCTTAATCCAAATTTTTTTATTTGATTTTGTTTTCGAAAACAAACTTCTTGTTGAAAAACCCGTTGCAATCAATATTTTATTACTATTTTATTACTTAACAAACAAATATTTCTTTATATTAATTTATTTCCAGAAATGTTTCAATTTCTTCTCTAAAATAAAATCATTCAATCAATTTCAACATGGTACAGCAAGAATTCGTGTAAGAATTTTTTTTATTGTATTTTTAGCTTGTTTAACAAACCACAAAATATATTATATTTTGTATAAATCTGAAAAGCAAAAAACTTCTAAACACACATTGAATCAATGTTCAATAGCAATGAATGTGAAAAGGAACAGCGGCTCAAATCAAGCATTACGAATTTAATAATCGCATAAAAATGACAAGCTGAGAAAACAACACTAAAAATGAAATATGAATGAAACAATGGAATACAAAAAAAAAAAAATTATAAAAAAAAACACTCAAAAAATACAACAGAAATTTTCTATTGAAAGCAAAATATAGCAAATAAAGGAGGAAAAAGTAAAAATAATTCAATCAGAAACAATTTATGCGCGAAACGAAAAACGACTTCCTAAAATGTTGAGATAACCTACATAGGCATTTTAACACTAATACCCAATCCCATAATTATAACGAAATAAAAACAAAAGTTGAAGGAGCTTTCTTTTAGATTGTGAATACTGCTTTTTACATTAATGTATGTGTCTTGTGTGCTAATGTCCTTCAAACAGTTCGTATTGAAAATGTTAGTGTGTGAGTTTTGTAATATAAAACAAATCGACATATATATCAAATCATAAAAATTTAACTCATTTGTAACACAAAAAGCCCATTAACACATTAAATTTACTCCAAAGACATTGAACATTGTTATGTTACTTTCGTTTACAAAGGAAAACACTTTCACAAGAACAAAAGTTTACAATACTAAAAAAAAACAACAATAAAATTTTGAAGGATGTATAGATGTATAGATATATACACGTTATTTTCGTATTTCAAAAAGTGGAAAATAAAAATTCAAAAGAAAAATATATCTAACAATGGGAAACAAATGCAATAATAATAATAAAAAATAATAAATAAATAATTAATTTTGCTACAAATTTCACAAAAACATAAATTTCTTTCTTAAAAGAATAATTTTAGATCTTGGGACACCTTAATACAACTTTAAAGAAAGTTGTAAAATATATTTAAAAAATATTTACAAGTTTTTCTATTTTTCATAAATATTTATTTTATAGATTTGAAAACTTTCTGTACAGGATATTAAAGTTTAGGAGCCTGGAATATTTTATTTAACACAAATTTGAAATTCTGTAGTTTTTTAAGTAAAAATTATTGACTCTAATATCAAATTTGCTAAAAGATACTGCTCTTAAATTTAAAACAAAAATCTAATTAGACATAGATGGAAAATTGTTATTTTCTTCAGAGAAATACAAGAGTTTGAAAATGTTTTTCCAAAAAAATGCTCCCAAAATAATTTCTTGTCACAGATTGGGCATAAAAAAATTTTTGACTTTGAAATTCTTCAGGAAATTGTTTAAAATCTTCGACCCAAATTAATAGGAATTACTTTAAGTACTTTAAGGAAAAAGTTTTTACCACAGTACGAACTTCATAAAAATAGTGGCTCTGAGGAGCTGGACACTATCCAACTCCTGTCTGGGCTCCCTTATACCCCCAGCAGCACAACTCTTAAAGAAGAGAAAAATACTACTTAAAATATCTTTCCAAAGCAAAGAAATATTATGACAAAATAATTTCTTGTTATCAATTGACCGAAGGTCAAGGTCAAAGTATCATTTAACCCAGAGCAACTAGGACATGTTTTAGCAACATAAGTTCATCACTTGTACAGATATGATCACACTATTACATGAAAATAATTACCCAGTATTGTTAACTCAACGTTCATATCTTCAACTATATCGTGGCGAATAACCAGCACTTGTCAACACTTTTCGCTATTTACGGTCGAATTTTGTAGAGCACTAAATGGTAAAGGAAGAATGCGGCTTTGGATACCATAAGTGGAAGGAAATAGTATTGAAGTTACAAAGAGATATAAACAAAAAATTGAATGCACAAGGAGTACAGATGTGACCCAAATTCTCTTTAGCTCCCAGCCTTACTGGCCTACTGGCCTTACCACTGGGTGAAAGCAGTGAGTCCACCAACGCCCTTAAAGCTCATACTCACCTCAGCATATCGATAGCCCGAGACTATATAAATTCTTCGTCGCCTCAGATTAGCGAAACTCTGTTGCATCTCACAACACATCGGTTGAAAAAAGCCGATCTTCGCGTAATTTTTGGATTTAAACGTTACTATCCGAAGGGCCCCCCCCCCCCAATAATCAGTACAGGGCCGTAACCCTGCGGGTCATTGGCTCTAGTAATACCAGTGAGGACAGTCACTGGTTGAACCTTTAGAGTTCAATTCACTTCCAGTTTCAGATTCCTACTAGCCTGGGAAAGGGATCTTTCTTAAATTCGTCCCACAATGGGGAGCTCATAAGAAGTACATTTCGTGATAAGATTTACATCTGCACCTGGCCGTGGGCTTTAATCAGATGGTCGTCAAACCACTGTGAATGAAAAGCAGCACCATTCGCGCCCTTGGAAGCCGAAGACTAATTCTAGCAACAGGTCTTTCCCAGTTACAATTTCAGCGGTTCCACATCAGGGCTGCAAACCACTACTCCTTGCTGAAGAGCTGGACACTATCCAACTGCTGTCCAGATCATTCACCAGTTGGTGTTATTAAAGGCGAGATGATCTTGGCCACCATAAAACAATTCCTGTATGGGGCCGCAAAACCACAACCACGACGATACTCCCGAAGGGCCAACCTTAATAATCAGACAGAGAAACAGCTAAAAGTCTAAACAGACAATCAGCGGAAACTCTGGGGCTTACTGATTCCCGTGGAAATAACGTGGAGCTTCCAGTTGTACCCCTGCTGACTTCAGGGGAATGGGCTCCCTTATACCCCCAGCAGCACAGGTCTAGATATTCAAGTATTCTATAACGATCGATAAATGTACCCCCGGGGGGCAATAGGCAAGAACGCTCAAGTCTATAGACATGTAAGAATGGACACTATTTTCAGAAGGGAACCAACGGGCAAAGTAATTCAAGCTCGCTAGCCCTGAAAATTTAAACACGACTTTAGAGTTTTATAGATAGGGCACAGGCGTAGATGTTGTAAATAATCTACCTCTAAAACACTAGTCAACTTCACTCCATTTCGGAGGTCAAATAGATTTTCATAATCTCACAATAATTACAATAATTAAAAATGCACTTTATTACTATTGAACTGAACTTAAGCAAGTAACCGGTTTACTGAAGGATAAAGTTAGGACACAGATAAGAAAAAAGCTAATACAGATGATAATGTACATGAGGAAGAGAGATACAAGTGTAGATCATTTCTGAAAGTCCAGTAATTAATTGAAGTGTAACGGTTAGCTGCATATTTACAGCCATTTGATTTAATGGGCTTCAGTGATGAATGAGAAGGTAAACAGTTGCACGTTCGCTGTTAGGCGACCTAAGTGCTAAGGAAAAGGTCGAAAGTCAAAATTAAGGCTTTCAGAGCTTAATTAATTGCAAAGTTCTTATCAGCTTAATCAGAAATGCACATTGTTAGTGAAAGTTATTAACATTATCAGCAACCTCTGCTGGAGATGCGTGATAAAATTTACGTAAGTACTTAGCTGTGTAAGCCATAACCTGATGGTGGATCATATCACCGTGGATGAAACGTAACATCATCCTCGCCCTAGAAAGCCTTCAGATACGTATCTCCTCCAGTTACTCCTAGTTGCAACTTCAAGAGCTCGGTGCAGGCCGCAGCCACTCACTGCTTGCTGAAGAGTTGAACACTGTCCAACTCTCGCTTCAGAACGCATGAAGCTTAATAAAATTTAAAAACACAAATGCGGTCATGATCACTGGACCATTCATTGTGTTCATTGTGAATGATTCGACCCACACAACTCAAACGAGGACCTCGAAACTACAACCACCACCTCAACCAACCAACCTCAATAATCAGTCAGAGAACAGCTAAAAGACTAAAGAGCTCTGGGGCTTTACTGATTCCCGTGGAAATAAAGTGAAATTATCCTGTTGGCTCCTGCTAGCCCTGTAGGGGACTGGGCGCCCTTTTACCAACTTTGAAACATATAACGGTGATGAGATTCCCTCAAAATATATCAATATGCTCCTGGGGGGCCTCTGCTGGAGATGTCTGGTCAATAGTAATCACATACTTTGATGATGCCTTGTCCAACAAGTCTATCTTAAAGGAGTCTCTATATAATCCTAGCAGACTCATGTGATATTTAGTATGTCAAAATTTTGCGTTGTTGAGTTACTTTCCATATTTGCTTTAAAACTTTTCACTAAAATATTTATATTTCTTTCTTATTAAGCGAGGAACTCAAATGTTCGTTAGCTTGACTAATAATTGTTACTAATTGGAGTAATAATTCCAAAAATTAAGAACAGAAAAAAACTATACTCGAATCGGAATGATTCGGAAATAGCAGCTACTGTGGTAAAATATAATTTGAAAATAAGCTGCTAAGCTGACGAAATAGAGTAGAAAATGAATGCCATGATTTATAAGGAGACGTAAGACATTATCCATTATCCAGACACAATATGTCACCTTGTATTTTTCAACGTAAATATATTTTAAAACTTCTTCTTTAATCTTTAAATATATTTTTTAATCAAATAACCACAACCAAAATTTAATTTTTTTTATTAAAAATATTAAAAATATTATCAGACTGCAAAATAAACAAACACAACTACACTGTTATTGTTTCAGCTCAATGTCAATAAAACTGAAACAAAAACTGAAAAAAGAAACATCATATGAAAAGGAAAAAGAACATCCTTCGTTTATATTAATTTCGTTTATAAAGAAAAATATACCAAAGGATATTTTCATTTTATTATTTTACAGACAGTCTAAAGCATTTTTATACCAGCACAAAGTTAAAATGTGTTTGTTTAATAGTCTAAAATAAGAAGATGAAGTTAAACAAACGCATACTCGTGTGTGGGAGTAGACGTTTACGAATAGTTATGAGTTCCATAATGAATTTAAATTCATGTGATATTGAAAAGTATATAAATTTTTGAAAATGTATACTACATGGTTGTGTGTTTAGGTATATTTACAGAGACGTAGGCAAGTTATTATACTTTTAAATTAGAAAGTTTAAAATTTACAAACATAAGTTAGAAAATCATTAGCTGACATTTTGATACTGTTTGTTAATATTTAGTTATTTGTTTAACAGAAAAAGTGTATATAAAATAGAATCATACAAAAATTGTGCTACAAGTGAAAACAGCTTCAATAGCACGTAATGGTAAATTTAATAAATTGTAAAATTATTTCCATAAATACGTTTTTCGTTACGTAAAAATAGGAATTCTTGGGTTGGATTTTAATTACATTTTTAAGGCCTTAAAAACGAAAACCGGTACAAATAACTTTAGTTTTCGAATCATGAAATCATTCTGCTGTCTTCATACAAGACAAATCACAGGTACAAGGCTTCAGTAGTTTTTCATAAAGGCTTTATTTTTCCCAGTTTTCGAAATTATATTCAATTTGATTATTTTAGCCTGGTTTTAAATAAGATCAAAGAAAATATATCACCAACATGATGTAGTGCATGACCAGTAATGTCTACTTTTTTTCGGACCAACACTGAGGAGATGACCCCTACTCCTGCGATTCATTGTGCCTGAACTGGAAAATTAGGTTATGAGGAGAAGGAAAGTGTTTGGTGCAGTGTTTGTGAAGTGTTTGAAAGTGAAAAATAATACTTCTAGAGGAATTTTATTTCATATACAAACTGTTCTGTAATGCGTAATGCGATTCACCGGCCACTCAACCACAAAAATTCTGACTATCCTTCCACTTTCACCACCTATTTCT
Source organism: Trichopoda pennipes (assembly GCA_030448955.1). NCBI lineage: Eukaryota > Metazoa > Arthropoda > Insecta > Diptera > Tachinidae > Trichopoda > Trichopoda pennipes. Next base: position 1,059,036 of record JASKUP010000041.1, on the reverse strand, counting down.
TCTCTTCTCTCTCCCTTACCTAAAGAATGTAGCACGGCACTTGACTAAATAGGCGTTGTTGCCTGAAGTGCTACTTGTCTTTAAAAAAAATAATGGATGGGCTCCCATTTAAAAGCGTGTTAAACGCAAGAACATACGAGTAACGGGAACAAGTACCCTAATTTCATTAGAGCACTTAGCATTGTAGTAATGATAAAACAGTAAAACACGACCCACATTGCGTCTAGTGAATCAATAGAGTTGGATACCCTGCTGTCCCCAATGAGCTTCTTGCTCTCTGTTGTATGCGGTCGAGATACTCCAAATTGGAGCGCCGCACAGTGGACAATTTTACGAGAAGGCGGCCAAAAGTCTTTTTTTCATGGTCCCTAATTGTAAAATTTTAAACTTAATTCAAAAGTAGATACTAGTATACCTCGAGAGCCAAAAAATTAAAACTTTATTTTAACTATATCACACTGAACAGGATGATTCAAAACGAAAATTTTCAGTAGTTTGCTAAATGAGAAATTTCTTAGTAAATTTTTGATTTTTAAAAATCTATAACTTTTTTGTTATACAAGATCTTGAAATGAAGCATACTGTGTAAAAAAGCGTAATTTGTTAGCTGTTAGTAAAAGAAAACTGAAATGTTTTTGGTTGATATTTAGAAATAAATTTTTTTTTTGAGGTTCAAATTTTTTCTAAATTCTCTTACTTACTAGGCCATAACTTCTAAAGTTCGTTAGGGAATGTAAAAGCATTAGCACTGCGTCATAGCCTTTAATTACCCCTACATGTCTATATACCATTGTATACACGGCACGATCCGACCGTGAGCACCACAACAATTTTTCTGACACAAGGTCGAAAATTTTTTGCAAAATGGAATTAAACATTTTTTTTCTGTTCTGCTATTTTCTAAGCATTTTATTTATTTTTCAAATCACCTTTATGAGAGACGTTGTTTAGATGAATATGCGTATTTTCAGAATGAAAACAAACATTTTTAGTGCATTAATTTGAAATACACAGTTGGTCACAAAAATATTTTGCCTACTTAAAATAACGTAAATTGATATAATTTAGGAGGTCACAAAAGTACTTTACTTTTTAAATTGATTTGCACTGATTGTAAAGTAGTATAGAAAATCAAATACCCTCGTCAGCAAAATATTGCAGACCACTAAAATTTGCTTTCAAAAAAGAAACAAAAATGTCATAACTGAAGAAGTCCTAAAAATAAAAGATGAAATTAAAGACTTTCCACCTTTAATATTTACTGTTGATGAACATCAAATAGAAGCAAATTTTAAAATGTATCTCACAATGATTGGTGGAAAAGTTGCACAAGCTTTAACTGATACAAAAGCATCATCACGCTGCATCATATTCCAAAGGACATCCAGTTCCAGAAGATAACACTTTTAAGGCGGCATACAAATACGGTTATGGAGCATATTCTTAAATTGGGTTATGATTTAGATTTTGGTCCGTTAGAAAAAACAGTGAGAAAAAGTAAGGAAAATGAAGAAAAAAGAAACCAAAAAATAACAAATCGATCGATCAGCCAAAGCAAGGAGATGGAACACACATGATGGAAACACTGCAAGAAGATTTTTTCAGACTTAGGAACTGCAGCATCTATCACAGGAGTAGATTTGGAACTAATAAGGAGATTCAGTATTATTTGAAAAGTTCTAGCATGCAGCCGAAAGATAAATTCAAAAAAATTAGAAGAGCACGCAAAAAAATACAGCTATACTTTACAAAAAAAATATATTCTTGGAGATATATGCCATTAATAGTTAATAAAATCTTGTATCATGGGGAAAAAATAATGCAACACAATATGCTATCAATAGAAGATCTATCTGAAGAAGCGTAAGAAAAATGAAGCACAAGAAAAATTTCTAGATATTGTACTAATGAAGACTTGATTGTTATTTTATTATGCATATCAAATCCAATATATAAAATATATGTCCAATATCTGGCAAACATGGAAAACTACTTCTATTGAACTATACATAGAAGCTAAACTGCTTCAGGAAGCTAAAAGTCAATGCCATTTAGAAGAAATAATTACTAAAATTATTTAATAATTACTAATTTTTGCGAACACAAGAGTTATCCGTATGTATTTCATCCTTTTAAAATTTTTTCTACATTAATAAAGTATTAATCAATTTACAATAAAAGTTTACAAAAACGAGTAGTATTTATGTGTATTTTGGACTTAAATACTTCCTTATCTAAATTAAATTTGCACCAATGAATATATTTTTTATGTTTTTGCTACTTAATCAGCTAATTTTTAACTCAAATTATTCAAAAAACCAACCTTTGGCCTTCGTACTAAAAATTTCACGGTGGCCAAAGCTTGGCCCTATTTGACTAAATTTAAGTTTTTAATAAGTATAAGTTCTAAACGTGAACCAAAATATAAGACTTTATGTAAAACAAACTCAAACTTGTTCAAAAGTTTTAATACTTTACTTTCGTACCAAAAAACAGCTCGATTTTTAAATCTATCGGAACTATTTTTCTAACCGATTGATTTTAAATTTTACCTTAAACGAAAGCCTCTGTTCTCACCTAGTAGAAAAAAAACCGCGTATCAAAATTACAATCTGTTCAAAAGTTATATATTTTCGACCGCCTTCTCGTAAAATGGTCCACTGTGCGCCGGCCTATACATGCGAGTTGTGTTTAATTTTTGTATGTGTGTATAAATATTACACAGATCGAATGAACTGAGCTATCTTTAACACCGTTTTAGAAAATCAACTCACTTGAAAGCTTCTTTAGAAACCTGAAAAATGTGCTTAGTCCATCGAACATCCCACTGGATTTTCCTAGATGTCTAGAACATCAGTAGCTTTCTATTCCTTAATACTTATATTACCCATAATAAGAGATGCAACATTATTTTCGAATATTGCGCGCATAAAAATCGACTCTCTTAACGCGACCCATTTTGAAGATTGCTGCGATATCGTGATTGAGCATATCATTCATGCTTTGCCTTTTGGACCACACCTCCAACTGTTTCGATATATTACTTAATAAATACGACTGACAAATATGCTGTCATCTGCGAAATACTTGAAAATTTTATAAAGAAGGTCAGGTTTAGAAAAATAGGAAATAGGGTAGAAAAAATAACGGAGCCTTGCGATACTCTTGAATTAATCTTGAAATCGTGTAATGAAATCCCTTCTGTAATAATTCGCATTATGTGAATCCTGAGAGAACTCGATATAAAACAAGAGAAATTATCAGCGTCACCAAAAGCAACAAGTTTTGATAGAAGTGAAACATGCCGCATTCCATTAGACACCTTAGAAATATCTAGAGCCACGGCCTTACTTTCCCCGAATTAATGTATGGAGCTGCACCGTTTTTGCGAAAGGAAAGCGAGTTAATGTTATTAGCTCAATGTTATAATCAAACATTTAAAAGATGACAAACGGCAATATATACGAACAAGTTTTTTTCAATTTGAATTTTCTATTTCATTGTATTGCTAAAATCGACACATATATGAATACTTGTCTGAAGAAAAGTATCCACAATAGTTGAGATATTTTATTTATGCTATAAATACTTGTATATCCTTTTCTAAATAATATTTTTTCTTATTATTTTTATAACAATAAACGTTTTTCAATTTATTGCAATTTCATAAGATAAAAATTTGTTTATATAATTTAAATTATTTTTTGTTTGTTAAATAAAGTTTTTCATCATAAAAAATTCTCACTGCATTCTATGACAAAACTAAAATAAAAATTGTATTAAAATAAGAATAAAGGCCAACAAAAGCATAATATTTGAAAGATAAATAGAGCAAAAAAGGTAGAAAAATAATTTTTGCTTTTATTTATTTGAAATATATAGAATTGTTATGATAATTTGTGGTACAATCAAAAAATTTATATGAAGAGTGTTATAAGATAGGTATTAAGATTAAGGCTATAATTTTCTTAAGGCGTTAAAAGATATTTTATATGGAAATAGAGCCTTATTTTAGGTAATATAAAAAAAATTTTTTTTTTCTAATTAATTTTTAAGCGCAATGTGCTTACATAAAAATCTTTATAATATTTCACCATACTATTGTGTGGCATCATCAAGAATCAGAATACACATGTAGCGAAATATGGAAAATAAAAATAAAATTTATAAAAACTATTATATTAAGACCTTGTACTTAAAAATTAATAGAACAGTAATAAAAGAGCTCAATAAACAGTAGCTTTAATTTAAAATAAATACAAAAATCTCAAAGTGTATAGATTTTCGAAAATTAAATCTGGATTTCTAAATAAATATTTTATGATATTCTCACAAAATATTTATTATTCAAAAAATATATTTGAAATATATTACTGCGGAAAATTTTTTTTTTCTTTTTTTTCCTAAAGAGAAGTAGCACTTCAGGCAACAATGCCTATTTAGTCAAGTATCATGCTACATTCTTTATGAAAGGGATAGAGAAGAGATGAAACAGGTGGTGAAAATAGAAGGATAGTCGGAAATGAACTGCCGTAAAATGACAGCACAGCGACCAGTGAGTATGCCTTCATCGCTGAGCAGCCCCACCGACAGTCAATTTTTATTTTAGTAGTGACAAAAACCAAGGTCCATCTAAAGTAAAACAAAATATTTGTAAAAAAATTTACAAAAAAGCTAATTTTTTGAAAACATTTAAGACTTTTTCTTTCGGCAATACAAAAGTATACAGGAGATAGGATTATTCCGCGATAAATAAAATCCATATGGATAACTTTTGGAAAATAAATTTGAGTATTTAGAAAATTACTGTTGTCATTTCTTTCGTTGAAAACCCTTGTTACAGGCTGTTTGTTGGGTGCTTTCGATTTTCAAGCCGCATTTCTAAATATTACTGGGGAGTTAATATTATGTTGGTAGTATAAATAATGTTGAGTTATGTTGCAGTTAGATTTTTCCACCCCATGGTATTTATATACGTATACGATTCCCAACGAAGACCTTGGTTTTTTTCACTACAAAAAAAAAATAAAAATTGACTGTCGGTGGGGCTACTCAGCGATGAAGGTATAGTTACTGGTCGCAATGCTGTCTTATGCGGCAGTTAATTTCCGACTATCGTTCTACTTTCACCACCTGTTTGTTTCATCTCTTCTTTATTCCTTTCCTAAAGAATGAAGCACGGTACTTGACTAAATAGGCATTGTTGCCTGAAGTGCTACTTCTCTTTTTTTTTTAAAAAAAAGGTAATTTAATGTTTCCGTCTTTTATTATTTGCTGGGTGTCTCTATCTGATTGTATTTTCCGTTTGTTAGAGTGTGTGACTAGTTTCACTTGTATGAAAATTGTGTCTAAGGTCATGTTTACCTACTCGTTTATAATGTCTCTGTTAAAAAGTTCTTGTTTTGTAGATTTACATGTTTTCAAGAATTGTTAGCCATTCGTTCTTTCTTGTTAGTATGTTATAATATCATTCATCTATTTCCCTTAGTTTATGTCCGTGAGTGTCAAGTTGTAAGACTTCTCTTTTTCGTTTCGACCAGCGTATCTGCAGATCTTGTTTTTAGTATTCATCCAATTTGTTCTATGTAAGCATGTGTACAGGTACAAGTAAGTGTGTAAACTCTATTGGAATTAAATTTATCAGTTACTTCTGTCGATATCTTGAGAATATGCCTGATCGTGTTGCTGGTTTTTAATGCTGTGAATAAACTTTCTTTGTGAAAAAGTTTTGTTAATCTATGCATTTCTGGTCCTGTGTAATTAAACGTGTGTCATGGTGTTGTGTCAGTTGCCTTTTTTTCCTCTTTATTCCCGGTTTTAGTGTTGCATTGTTTAAGTAGTTTGTGGTGGTAGTAGTGGTTTTGTAGCCATTGTCTTCGTTGTCCCGCTTCTGGAGAAAGTGTGATTATCTTAAGTCTGTTTATCATCTGTCTAAATGCTGCTAGTTTATGTTGGTTAGGATGGTTCAAGGTGATGTGTATGGTAATGTCCATCGTAGTTGGCTTTCTATAAATGTCAAAGGTGATGTCAAGATAATGCAAGTTTCAGTCTTGTTCTTGTTATTTATAAAATTATCATGACAGTTCCTGATTATTGATCAGTTCATATGTATTTTTAAACAGGAAAAACTGTAATATTATGTTATCAAAAATATCTTAAAAATTTAATTTCAATTGTAAACCTAATATCGAAGAAATACTAGAAAATTTTTAGGTATAACAAAACACGTTTAACCAATCGAGTAGAGTAAAATGACGTTATTAACTATTGTCACTTTAGCATCCCTAAGCGATCACTCATTGTTCAGTATCATATAGTTAGAAAAAAAGGATGAAACCGACAACAAGCAGATAAGTATCTTTTATAGTGAGTAATGGGAGTGCCAACTTCACGTATATACAACGCATGGATACGTAAAATGTAGCGCCCAAGAATAAAGTTATTAGTCTTTTTCAGTTAGCGAACCGCCTTTCACATTCACTGCCACCACGTTCGAATCTTTGATTTAATTCTTTTTATATAGTTAAACAATGATTTCTTTTTTATAATGGAATGCAATTTAAACAAATAACTAAGTTGCAAGTGAATTAAGTTAACATCACTGCTATGGTTAAAAAGTCGCAGAACATAATGTCGTCTTTTGTAGTTCAAATCGTCCAAACTCTTCGTTTTCAGTTTATATGTTAACATCCATCAATGACAATATAATTTTCTAATCTTAGTTTATAATAGTTCTAAATGCCTTGATTGATTTACTATTTCTCTGCGATCAGCAACTTGATATTAAAATAATTTAAATGTTTATTGGTTGTAAAGTAAAAATAATTTATACCTACCATTATGATAAATACTGGAGTATATATATATATATATATATATATATATATATATATATATATTTATTTATATATATACATATTTATATTTATATATATATTTATTTACTAGGCATTAACCAATTGGTTACTTATTCTTTTTTCATGTGTGGGAATTAATGTTTTTAAAATTTTGGATTTCATACTAAAAGATTGAGGAGTCATAAAAACTATTCCGGTTATTTTAGTACTATCGTGTTTTTCGCTTGTGCTAGCAACAACAACATCATAGTTTTGATATTTAGTTTTTTAAAGTATTTGTAAAATTCCCACGAAAATGGCATTAAAATAATTACAATCCAATCTGAAAATGGTGGTTCTATTAATGTCTTTAGGAACCAATCGTTTCGATTTCCGCCAATCGAATCGATTTCAGCCTTAAAACTCAAAATCCGTGATGTGATTAACGAAATAGGACCGCCATTTTGCAAAAAATTATTAAAAACTTTAATGAAAGAGTCAACATCTGTCAGCGTGGTCGAGGTGGACATTTGCCAAATATAATTTTTCATTTAGAATCGCTGAACTTTCTCTTCGTAATACAATTAAAGTTTTAATCATCTTAATATAAACTTCTTTAGAAAACAAACTTCTTGTGGAAAAACCCTTTAAATAAAGCGATACGTGCTTTTTGTTTACAATTGGAATATGCAAGTACACAGTCTTCAAATGGAATTTTACAAGAAACAGCAACTAATTGACTAATTGACTTTAATTTAAAAATTCTTACAGAATCAATTTTCATAGCGGGAAACTTAGAGTCTGCATAAAAAAAAAATTCCTTAAAAGATATGGGTTTACTGAATAAAGTAGGCTCTTCATAAGTAAAGTTTTTCATAGAATTGAATCAATTCTTTACAATTAATCACTTCGCCAAAACATCTATAATTAAAATTAACTTCATTTAAGCAATAATTTAAGTAATTTTCCCTAAAAATTATTAAGCTTGATGCAGTTTTTGAAAAAAACTTACTCCTCGTAGCTAAGCTAACTGAGCGCTGAAAACTTAAAAGTAGTTTTGTAAATTTTATTTTAATTTAGGATTTAGTTTTTTATTCGTATTTAACGTATTCTAGTTATTCATAATCAATGCAACGTCACTGAATATATGAAAAATTACGTTATAATTTCACTTATTCTTTCAATGTTTTCTTGGTTTCCTGTTTTTTTCTTTTACACGAATTACAATTCCCCGTAGCCAGCATTTTAATTTTTCTGTGTAAGCCTATTTGTATATACATTACATTAACATGCACAGCCTATTATATATATTTTGGGGTTTGTTTCATGACTTCCTTAACAATTGACCCATTTATTTTATGTGGCGTAAACTACAAAAAAAGTTCTTGAAACAACAAAAAAGAAAAACAATTGGAACCCACTAAATTACAAAGGAAACATACCCAAACATACACGAATAACAACAAAACAACCACTACTAAAATAAACACAACAATAAAGAGTTATAAAAGGAATAAAATAAAATAAACCCTATAATAGTAATAATACAATTGTCAATGAACAGCATAAAATTCAATAAACGAAATATAAAAAAAGAAAACAAAAAAAAAAGAAGACAAACATTCGAAACGATTGAAATAGAACAATGATTGTTTTTACATTAGATTTTATTAGAGAAAAAAGAAAAAACCAAACGAATACAGCAAAAGCAGTAAAATAATTGAATCACAAGGAATAACAAAAGCAAAAGTAATGGTAAAGGAAATTTACTATCCAAACCGTATTAATTTGAACACAAATACTTACACAAAAGCAATTCTATTTGTCGTTATATGTGAAAAAATAGTTGAACTAAATATTCCTTAAAAACAGTGGCTCGATTTTTTTAAATAAATAAATATCTATAAACCACCATAAAGGCTTTCAAACAGCGTTTAAAATAATAGTTAATGAAAAATAAAAAGATAGCACAACATTAAAAATATTAAAAAGTTACTGTTCCTGGAGAAGGATGTTGTCAGGTAAGGATCATTTTTACTTATGAAACTACGTAAACCTTTTTTTTTATTTATTTTGTTTTTTCACTTATGTTACTTTTAAAACTCAGCCAAGATTGGTTTCTATGATATCTTATTTACTAAAGACAGTTTATTTAAAATTATTTGTAATACTGATCTTTATATCACAATAACCCGAAGTACCGGCGGGATTGTTTGTAATTAAAAACAAACACTACGACTACAGAGACTGTAGTCCCTAATTTTTACTAAGCATGCATGGTGTATTAAAGATCCTCCCCCCCGGGGGTACATTTATCGGTCTTTATAGAACTTCGACTATCTAGACCTGTGCTTTTGGGGGTATAAGGGAGCCCAGTCTCCTGAAGTCAGCAGGGGTACAACTAGAAGCTCCACGTTATTTCCACGGGAATCAGTAGCCCGCAGAGTTTCCGATATTTGTCTCTTTAGTCATTTAGCTGTTTCTCTGACTGATTATTGAGGTTGGCCCTTCGGGAGTATCGTGGTGGTTGTGGTTTCGCGGCCAGGTCAGTTTTTAATGGTGTCAAGGATCATTTGGCTTTTAATAACACCTACCAGGTGGAATGATCCTAGATCCAGTGAGCATGCTATTCATGTGTTCTGGACAGGAGTTGGATAGTCTGCAGCTCTTCAGCAAGGAGTAGTGGTTTGCAGCCCTGCTCTGGAATCATTGAAATTGCTACTAGGAAGGACCTGTTGCCAGAATTAGACTTCAGCCTCCTAGGGCCTGAGTGGCGCTGCTTTTCACTCACAGTGGTATGACCACCATCTGATTAAGGCTCACTGCCAGGTGCAGATGTAAATTTTATCGCGTATTAAAGATTTCATATACTGCGTTTTGGCAACAATTGCTTTCATTTCCATTCAAACATCCGGAGAGTTGTGGACTGCATTATTAATTTATTTAAATGTAAACTGGTTAATTGGCGCGATTCCTCCACAGCAACTACATTTCAGTTTGAAGTCATAACCATCTGTTTTACAATCAAACGAACACCAATACCATCGTAGCTGCTCATTATGTAGTAGCTAAATTTTACTCCATTATGTTATTCGGATGGTAAATTCTCTTTCCGCTTAAGATCACTATGATCGTATAATATAATATAATATAATATAATATAATATAATATAATATAATATAATATAATATAATATAATATAATATAATATAATATAATATAATATAATATAATATAATATAATATAATATAATATAATATAATATAATATAATATAATATAATATAATATAATATAATATAATATAATATAATATAATATAATATAATATAATATAATATAATAAAATATAATAAAATATAATATAATATAATATATATAATATATTAAATATAATAAAATAAAATATAATATAATATATTATATTATATTATATTATTGTTATTATATTACATTATATTGTTTTAAATTGACGACCTTGTTACGGCATAATTTCCTAAATTTGGTTGTTAATTTTTGGAAAAACTGGCAAATAATTATTGAAAAGCAACACTGTTAACTGCAAACGCGTGTTTGTAAGTTCATATTTCATTGGGAACATATGAAAATGATCGTTATGAAATTATTGTTTACAACAGCAAATATTTGCTGCAGTCAAAACCACTATTATAAATCTCACTAGAGCTATAGACGATGACGGTCTGAATGGCTTTGTTGGGTTATTGCCATGTTTGCTAACCAAAATTGTAGTTATTGCAATATCATCTACATGCAATGCTGAAGAGTATTCTCTAAGAATTTTTGGTTGGCGGGAAGATTGATTTCGAATATGATAGCAAAGCAGATAATCATGCCTTCAAATCAAAAGTCTTTTCTATATCTATACATATGATTCCAGTATTCTTTCTATTTCCAGTGTAATGATATTGGGATTTTAATTGTTTTAATTCCAAATACACACGTGTGTTTATATATATGAGCAACAAAAAAAAGGTATATCCTTTTATTTTAGAGCGAAAGGATACGCTAGCGCCCAATATTTCTATATTTATACGGCGGAGATACGCCAATTTACCTTGTTATTATTCAGCGAAAGGTGCGTAACTTAAAGATTTTATCGAAGCAAGTTCTTTGCCTGTCAATTAAAATCTGTCCCTTCTTGGTACAGAATTCTTTATTTATACTTAAAATTATTCTTATTTACTAATATTGTTTTGCATCTAATTACAACTAAATTGTGTGGATTGCTGAATAAGCATTTTCCCACGATTTGAAATAACTTAAATTACTTATATTCTACATTTCTGCATTTAATGCAACTTAAAAATAATTGTGTAATTCTAAACCTTTTTATTTCTATGTGTGATGGGTTCGTGACAAGCCGTGAGCCCGCACACACTACACCAGATATTAAATTGACAATTAAATTAAAAATACTTTTTGAATTCGCCGAAATCCGTAAGTTTCATATGAGTGCGAATTTAGCCAGTGTTGAAATATATATTCGCTACTTTTCTTCACCGCTTTTTCTATAAAACGAAATTGTCAGTTGAAATGTTAGTGCACTGTTAATTGATTGAATAATTTAGTTAGATAGAAACTTATCTTCTTCTTTTTCAATTAAATATAAAATTGTTCACCAATAAATTTTTTGGCATTGCTAGTACAGGCCTTGTTAACGACATCGTAAAACCAATTTGACGATAAAAGAGTTATTTACCTAATCAGTTTGCATTTTTGCCTATATATTAGGCACATTGGAATTGGCTTGTCTAGAAATTACATATCCAGCTGGATCTCCCCTCCGAACCACATTTACATGTCTTGACGGAATCTCACCCTCATTACATGTGTCACCGGGGGAAAAACGGAAACCGAGTCTCCTGACGGCTAGCAGGGAGTCAATTGCAAGCTCCACGTTATTTCCACGGGAATCAATAATCCCCAGAGTTCAGCTTGTTGGCTTTTTAGCCTTTTAGCTGTTCTCTGTCTGATTATTGAGGTTGGCGCTTCGCGAGTATCGTATTGGTTGTGGTTACGCGGTCCTCATGGATTTGATTTAGGGGCCAGAATCAACTCACCTTTATTGAGAACTTTGGGTGAATGATCATGATCCATTGAGTCGCTAACTCTTCAGCAAGGAGTGGGGGTTGGTGGCCCTGCTTCGAAACCTCCGAACTTGCAACTAGGAATGACCTAAAATTGGTCGTAGGACGCGGACGCACGCATCATATCGCTCCAGTGTTTTACCAGGCATCCAGCTGGATCCACTCCGCGGGTACATTGATACATCTTGATGGAATCTCACCATCACCGAGTGTAAAAGGGAGTCTAGTCCCCTAAAGGCTTCCAGCAGCCAACTGGGCCCCAGAGTTCAGCTTTTAAGCTGTTTTCTGACTGATTATTGAGCTTGGCCCTTCGGGAGCATCATAGTGGTTGTGGTTTTACGGCCCTCATCAAACGATTAAGGGGCCAGGTTCATGCCACTTTTGACTAAAAACACAAGCTGAATGATTTAAATCCAGTGAGTATTCTTGTCATGTGTTCTGCACCAGGAGTTGGATAGTCTCCAACTCTTCAGCAAGGAGTGGGAGCGACGGCCTACTCCAAGTTCTTAAAGCTGCAACTAGGAGTGACGAGGATATACGTATCTGAACGCCTTTTACGGTGAGGATGACGCTACATTTCATCCACAGTGGCATGATCCACCGTCTGGTTATGGCTTACACAGCTAGGTACAGACGTAAATCTTATCACATATCCAGCTGGATTTATTTCATTAACCAAAGTATGACAAATCTTTTACTGTATATTAATTTGTTCCAATATAACTACAACATTTTTTGGTCTGGTAAGAGCCGTGTGTATTTGCCTTACATCTCTGCAAATAATCGTGGGTGAAAATTATTTTAGGATTTGAAAAATATAGTGTATCCTTGATAACTTTGCCCAAATGTTTTTCCAAAACATCAGTTTGCGAAAAATCTAAAGGCAATTCAAACTAATCAGTTAATTCGATATATTTCACTTTTTTGCGATAACTTTTCATTTACTTTCACTTATTTGAGCTATGTTATATAGTTATATAGTTTTCATCTAAAAGCTGGCCTAATAAAACGGGGGTAATTAGAAAATTTTAATATGAAAACAAATAAGAAGATTAGTGATTAATTGGTGTTGATTACTGAAATAATAATGACGTTTATAGCATATAGTTCTTAAGATTGTACTTTTCTTTGAAAGCAGTTCTCTATCAAATAATTTAAAAATCTTCTAAAGAGTTATTTGTTTCAAGTAGATTTATTGATTTGTTGTCTTACAAATAAAGAATTGTTTGGATTTGCTTTATGCTCAAGTCTTCTTTAGTCTTATGAGCGACTGTACCCCCTTTCAATAGTTAATCAATGTGATTTATAAAATTGAACTGCGCATCTAATTATAAAACCACTGTTCAACAGAGCATATATTTTATATACACAATTATGCAAACTTAATAGAATGTTTGCTTTTGATGTGATTTGTTCTTCTGGACTGTTCCTGCAGAGGAAAGTTTAAAGCACATAATTTTTTGTTGTATACTAAAGGAGGGAATATCTTTTTTTAATATGTAATATTTTCCCTGAAATTGTACTAATAGGAGTAAGAGTGATTTGTAAAAATTCAAGTTAAGCCATCAATAAACCACATACATATCTACAAACTTATATATAGATACTCCAAAACATAATACAGTTGATTGCAAAATGATGTTCGATTAAGTCAGATTAAACTTGTACACATTGCAGTTAAAAAAGGAATAGAAAATTTTTCTTTTTTGTTATTTTACTGAAGTTTAAATGTTAAAACGAGTGATTATGTATGTGTAGAAAAATGTTCTAGTGTGAAGTCTAGTGGAATCAATTGGAAATGAAAGGTAATCGTAGCCGATATACTACGGCTCTCTTTTTCTCTTGCCACACAAAAGTTTCTAGCAAAATTATTGTTGTAGCTTCTGTTATTTGTTCTTGTTAGTTTCTTTCGTTTTTTGTGGTGTACTAACAGTTCTATTGTTTAGTCGTTAGGGAACAACAAAAGTCAACGTGAAATAGACCAAATGTCAATGTCAATCGTAGAAATGTCAGTTACACCTATTCATACATATACACACCCACACACACACACACAGCCATCCAAGTAGTATTAACTGCGCCATATACCTTCAAATATTTATGTACTAAATCGCTTCTACCAATACATTTAACTGAGATTGCATTTAAAATCATTTTAATATCTTTTTTGTTGTTTGTTTGTGTTATAATGCTTTTGGCCCTAATTGTTGTTATATATAGATTAAGGTTTTGACATTATGAAAGACAGCTAAAACGGAACTTACAGATTGATTTGGGTAAGTAAAGAAAAAAAAATTGGAACCGAATATATATATATATATATATATATATATATATATATATATATATAGAAACAATGCCAGCTACATTAAGCTTAATTGGAAAGAAATATGTTGAGGGAGGTATAGTGTGCTTTATAAAATTTTTTAATAGGTACGATTGTTCAATGAAAACATTTTCAGGATCTATAAAATATGAATAATTTGAAATATAGTATAAAGGCACATTAATATAAAAGTATTAATCTTAATAATGGTTGTTTTAAATAAATTTATCACAAATATTTTCAATATTTCGCTTTCCTGTGGAAAGCTTCTTCAGGAAATATTTTTTATAAAAACAAAAATTATAACAATTTTATAAAAAATAATTTCCTGAAGAAGCTTTCCACAGGAAAGCGAAATATTGAAAATATTTGTGATAAATTTATGAATTATTATTATTATTGTGAATAATATTATTTATAATTTTATATTGGAAAAAAAGGTCGCATAATAATAATAATAATAATAATAATAATCAAAGACACATTAATTTAGATATGGTAACACCTAATGCAAAAGAGCAGTAAACGTTTTTTAGTTAATATATAATATAACAAAGGGAGGTCAAACATTAAGTATTCTAAAACAAAATAACACAAAGTCTTATTGTGTTACAAATAGAAAAGTTCGGCAATTATATATCAAAAAAATAAATCTGCCAAATGTCCACCACGACCACGCTGACAGATGTCGATTCTTTCATCAAAGTTTTTAATCACTTTTTGGCAAAATGGTGGTTATATTTCATTAACCACATTCCGGACTTTTAGTTTTAATATTGTATAGACTCTGTCCTTAACATAGCCCTATAACAAAATAATACAGTAGTGTTAAATCATACGATTTAGCTGATTTTAATGAAATTATGCGATCGGGAAATTTGGTTTGCAAAAAGTTTATCGTTTCATTGCCTATGTGACATGTGGTACGGTCATATTGAAACGACATGTAAGTGATATCCACGTCGTCGTCAATATTAGACCAAAATTGAGTGGTTAGCACCTTGCGATAGCGTGATCTATTGACCGTTACCACTTTTCCAGCTTAATCTTAGAAAAAAACGGCCTAATTATGCCTCCACACCACATAGTGACACGTTGAGCATGCAGAGGCTTTTCAGAAGCCCAAATGCGGCAATTTTGGTTGTTGTTATACCCTGATAGGTGAAAATGGGCTCCGTCGGAAAAAATGATTTTTTTAGAAAAACCAGCCAGATGTTCCTGGATGAATTGAGCGAATTTATGAAGATATGAATGGACGGTCGGCTTAAATTCCTGCACCAGCTGAACCTTTTAAGGCTTCGAAGTCAAATCCTTACGCAAAATTTGCCATGCAGTGGTTTTAGACAACCTCAGTTGTTGAGAATATCGAGAAATTAACAAATTTGAATTTGCTTTGACAGTGATGCTGACGGCTGCGATGTTTTCAGTTGAACGACTCCGTCGAACATTCGTTGGTGTTCGCACATTTTTTATCGAGCCTGTCGACTCAAATTTAACGATCAAATTTGTAATAGCGGTCTCAGAAGAACAATTATGTTGTCCGAAAATATCACGAATTTTACGAAATCTGTCTTTAACAGAACCATCATTCATAGTGGATTTTGATTATTTTAATGCGATTTTCGTGCGATTTTCATGGCAGCAATTGCCAATACATCTACTACGAATATGTCATAAAACTAAATGCCAAAAACACCATGTTGTTGGTGTTTCCACAATTGGAAAATAAACTTCTTGTTGAAATACCCAATATAATATAAAATGAGTATCTTCAAGAGTTTTATAATTTAAGGAAAATATCATTAGTGTTTGCCGCAGCCTTTATCTATTTAAATTTATAAAAATTTATTAAATATTAAATATAATTTATATAGTGCTGTACACCACACTTTCTGCCTTTTTAGTTAATATCATTGTTAAATAAAATCTTTCTTTCTTATTTAAGCATGCTATTTTTGAAATAAATATTTTAAGTCAAAGATATAAGTTATTATTTATTATAACAGTAGGATATAATAAGTATAATCTATATGTAATGTGTAGACGAATTACTAATACCAAAGAAAATTTTATTTGATTGATATATTAACCGCAAATACTTTTATACATGAAATTAATCAAAGATATGTGTGAGATGAATACTAAATAGCTGGCAAATAATTGAAGGAGAGTGCATGAAAGTTCAGAAATTATTTGACCTTAAGATATGCCTTAAATTTAAAGCCTAAATTTACTTTTAGGTATTAGGAAATCTAACAAACACTTTCAGTTCTTGCTAAGGAGTGTTGTATATTTTAAACTCTTTAAATACGTTAAAAAACTGAATATCATAACTTTTATTTTGTTGGTGTATTCACAAATGAAAATTAAACTTCTTGTTGAAAAACCTGGTATTTTTGGTAAGGAAGGAAAAAAAAATGTTGTTATAACAACTTTACAATTTTTGTGCAGACACTATTATAAAAATGATTGCAGCTTAAAAAAAAATTTAATGAACTTTCTAGGCGTGGTACCCCTTGCCTAAATCAATCTTCAAGATATTGGAGGCCAAAATTCAAATTACACTTTTTTGGTAATTGCAATTCGAATTAGAAGCCAAGTAGATTATGTTATAGTGCAGGACATAAAGAGAAATAAACTGATATGCACTGTAAAATAGGCAAAAATGTGTAGCCAAAGGAAGTTTGTTCTCTGTTATACGGACAGTTTATACTGGCAAAGGTCAGTTTTGAATATTAGAATCATTTTAAAGCATAAATATATTAACCTTATTATAGTCATACTGTTATTATCGAGCTGTGCGCAAGTAAAGTTTATATCTAAAAACTCGTTGGGAGGAAGGTTTGAAGTTTGAAGGCAGACCGGACCGAACCATGCGCTTTAATTCTGTAAAAGCAAAAACTAAATATCGTGGCCGGCCTAAAAAAGAAACTGAAAGTGAAATTAAAAAAAGCGTGCTAATACCGAAAACAACATGTCAACTAGGGTCCAGCAGCAACTGCTGTAAAAAATAGCAAACATACTGACATGGAAAAATTGAATTAACGTGCGGTGACACTAACTAAAAAAACTAAATATAAAAATAGTTTTCTTTACTATCGCTCCTATATTACGTAAACGGCGCTGCTATTTCACAATTTCACATTAGTGTTATAAGAAGAAAGGACACTGAGTTCTGCTTAATTTAGCTATAAGTGATGCCACAAATGTCACTCGATTTCTGCTAAATTTGAACTTAAGGTTTAAACTGCCTTTATTTCGATACTTATTACTAAAGTTGCGTCCCAAAGGATTAGCTTCTTTGGTTTCTTTAGAAAAAGTTTTAGGTTCTTTTTGTTGTTGCGATGAATACTTATATTTAATAATACCTTATTATTATGTGTAATAGGAATTCAAAAGATGTTTGCTAAAAGTCAAGTAATAATCAAATAATTTTTTATTAATTAAATTTTTGGAAATTATATTTAACTGTAGTATAAAATCTTTTTTTAAAACAGGCGATCTATATTTAAAATAAATGGCTTATTAAAACGATAAAACACAAATTCAATTCATAATATTTCACCTGTGAGTAAATATGTGTTCATACGACAAATGGCACATGGGCATACACATAATTTTAAATGTGTCTATAAAAATGAAAAGGTATACACACATTTTAATGATTTATATGGTAGAAGAAAAAAATCTATAAAATGTTTCTCTTATAGAATTTAAGGACTAACGCCAAACAAGTTCTTATTTCAATATGAAAGAGACAAGTATTTCTTTTTAGGATTCATTAAAAGAGAAAATGGATTGTGCAATGAAACTAATTATACAGTCAAAAGCATTTATATTCATATATAACTGTGGGTAGTCCTTACAACTGCTGGCAGGCGATGTATGCATGTGTGCTTAAATAATTATAATTTTTTTTTGTGTCAAAATATATACATACATACATATAATGTTTACTTTTGTTTTTAATTTATCACATTAAAAAAGTTGACTTTGCATATCTCTGTTTTATTTTATTATAACTTTAATGTTAAGTAATGGAATGTTTTCCCTGTATATGACAATACATTAACAAACACATAGAAATACACTCATATTTACACAACCATTCTTTACACACTATGGTTATTTTGTACCTGTGTATCATCTACTTATAACTCAGAACCAAAAATATACATGACAACAAACGTTGTTATACTTCAGTATTTTTACTTTTTTATGTCAATTTGCTTGCGTTGTTGTGTTTATATATATATGTATATAGAAAAAGTTTATATGCTTTAAGTAGAATTGTATATGGGTATGTGTTATTAAATGACATCAAAAGCATTTAAACACGCCATAAAATAATTCATAATAATAATAATAATGAAAAATAATTCCAACTGTCACATTTTGTTAATGTATATTGCTGTACATCATTATGGATCCTTTTTATTATATTTTTTCTTTACACACACTTACTTAAAGGCACACTTGATTTTTTTTTCAAACATGTTTCAGCATGCACATACACACATGTTTAGTATTTTTTTTCTTTTTGTGGCGCCTCGTGAATATTTTCTTTAAATTAAATATATTTTTATAATTGGAAAAAAATAATAAGTTCAACACCATTTGCGGTATCTGACATTACTGTTCATTAAAAACTGCACATGTTTTTATCCAGGAAAATTTTAAACTGTTCAATCAAGGCAAAATAAAAAGTAATATATTGTATGAAGATGATGTATTAAGTTTAAAAATAAAATAATTATCAGTAAAAAAGTACGACCCACTGTACATTTTAAAAACTGCATAGTTTTCTAAGAAATCTTATACATATAAGACCGCAACAACATACTTGTAAGAAATTCTACCAAATAAGATAAACAACAGAAAAACATAAACAACTAATACAGAATAAAATAAAACACACAGCCAAATAGGCGCCTAAACTGAATGACAATAACAATAATAACATGGGGTAATTTTAAAGTAAAATATTCCTGTATATGCGAGAATCGCTTAAAACAATTATATAAGCACCATTTGCTAGCGAAAGAAAATTAATTCTGGTTGAGTCATCAGTCAGTAAAGACAACAAAGTGTCTTTATTGAAGTGTGTGTATTGAAAGAACCAAACCGTTTAATATAAAAATCTAATATATTGTGTTGTTATTTTGCAATAAAAGGGCTCAATATAAGAAAACGTTTATTGAAAGGAATAAACGTAACAATATCAAATTTTCTTATAGAAATTGTACAAGCATTTCTTCAAATTTTGCGAAAAAATTTTAAGAAATTTTCTTAAAAAAATATACTTGAGCATTTTAAATTCCCTTTTTTGTTGTTGAACATATTTAGTATTTGTAGAATCGCGTAATTTGGTGTTTAGCAACTTGATTCGATTCGCAAAAATTTTCTATAGACTATATTATGACTCGTAAAAATTTTCTACAGAAAATTATGGCTCGCAAAAATTTTCTGCAGAAAATTGCGACTCGCAAAAATTTTCTGTAGAAAATTGCGACTCGCAAAAATTTTCTATAGAAAAGTAAGACTCGCAAAAATTTTTTTCTGTAAAAAATTACGACTCGCAAAAATTTTCTATAGAAAACAAACATTTTCTATTGCGAGTCGTATCTTTCTTTAGAATATTATGACTCGCAAAAATTTTCTATTGAGAATTATGACTCGCAAAAATTTTCTATAGAAAATTTAACATCAGATAGTTTTTTTCCGTACAATCCACCAACTTCTTTTATATCAGTCATGTCATCTAAGTGATATTTCGCAAAAATTTTCTATAAAAAATTACGACTCACAAAAATTTTCTATAGAAAATTACGACCGGCAAACATTTTCTATTGCGAGTCGTACCTTTCCTTAGAAAATTATGAATTGTAAAAATTTTCTATAGAAAATTGACTCATAATAATTTTCTATAGAAAATTAGGACTCGCAAAAATTTTCTATAGAAAATTAGGAATCGCAAAAAATTTCTATAGAAAATTACGACTCGTAGAAAATTTCCTATAGTAAATTATAACTCGTAAAAATTTCCTGTATAAAATTATGACTCGTAAAAATTTTCTGTAGGAAATTATGACTCGTAAAATTGTTCTGTAGGAAATTATGACTGGTAAAAATTTTCTGTAGAAAATAGATATGCGTCCAATAAATTAAGAAAGAATTATATTTGCTTTAATTATTTTTGCCGAAAATTGTTTAATTAGCACAAAATTATTTTTTACAAAGTTTGCTTATTTCTTTTTTAGATAAAATAATTATAATTGTATTTAAAAAAAAAAAAAAAAAAAAACGAAAGTTGTACTTTTCTTTGTTTTTATATTGGAAAATTGCACAAAAACTTATTTGTGTTAATGTAATTTGCACAAAAGGGAAGTTATAAAATTACTAGAAGGCTGACATATGCTGGGTTTCATTAAAAATGGCAGTATTCGCTGCAGTTAGAGCGTACATCATATATATATATTATATGTCTCTTGATATATCCTCTTTCCTATGAATGAATATAAAATTTACTCAAGTCGAGATAACGTCCGCAGCACCACCTGGCGGGCTAAACCATCCAGAGCGCCACCCAAAAACGCATTCTGATCGGTCAAGCCATTTATTACAAGGTCAGTGACAAACAAACCTAGAGTATAATTATGTATACATTGTTATGGATGTGTCTTGCTTGAGTTTTAAAAGAAAATAATTAAGGAATAAAATGAACTATGTTGTTTACTAACTGAAAAACTTATGCACAACAACAGTCGCATCAACTGGTTGAGTTTTAAAAAATATCTCAGCACCCATTGTTCGGAGAATATTTTGCTAGAAACAAAGGAGGATGTGGAGTGTAGCCTTGCAACTTTTAGT
The DNA here is from genome assembly GCA_030448955.1 of Trichopoda pennipes. Lineage (NCBI taxonomy): Eukaryota > Metazoa > Arthropoda > Insecta > Diptera > Tachinidae > Trichopoda > Trichopoda pennipes. The sequence continues at coordinate 1,037,895 of JASKUP010000041.1, read as the reverse complement.
GAAAATATTAAACAAGCAGCACATCTTGCAACAACTAAACATCCGCAGACTACTTTAGGTCACATCTATTCTGCAGACATTGAACGTCTCGTAGCGGAAGAACGAAGAGCTAGAAGAGATTGGCAACAACACAGATCGCCCCTGCAGAGGCAGAGACTTAGAGAATGCACAAAGCGGCTTAGAGACTTACTAGCATATGAAAAAACTGCATCTTTCGAGAAATATCTGGAGGGCCTCGATGCTACACCAAACTCCAATTATTCTTTATGGCGTGCTACAAAACACCTTAAAAGGCCCGTTGAGTACAAGCCACCCCTACGTAATATCAGTGGAGATTGGGCAAGAAAGGACGCTGAAAAAGGTGACTTATTTGCCGATTACTTGAAAGATGTATTCACCCCACACATATGTACTGATGATGTTAGTTTGCCAAGCGTAGTTGGATTACCCCCTCGACCCTTAAAGTTTAAGTACCTCACGCAACTTAAACTTTAAGGGTCGAGGGGGTAATCCAACTACGCTTGGCAAACTAACACCATTAGTACATATGTGTAGGGTGAATACATCTTTCAAGTAATCGGCAAATAAGTTACCTTTTTCAGCGCCCGGGTAAAGACCTAACCAAAACCGAGTCATATAGGCCCATAAGTCTATTACCAACTATTTCAAAGGTTTTCGAAAAGTTGCTTATGGATAAATTGTCTCCAATGCTAAGGGATAGTGGGTGTATCCCAAACCATCAATTTGGTTTTAGAAGTAGACATAGCACAATTGAGCAAACCCATAGATTGGTTCAGGTGATAAGAAGGACTTTTGAAGCGAAGAAGTATTGTTCAGCTATTTTTATTGATGTTTCACAGGCTTTTAACAAAGTTTGGCATGAAGGCCTATTTCTAAAACTGACCGCTCACTTGCCTTGTAACATGAGCAACCTACTGAAAAGCTACATAATTGGACGAAAATTTGCTGTTGTTGAAGGAGACTTCGTAAGTGTATCCAAACCAATTTCCTCAGGTGTACCACAAGGTAGCATTCTTGGACCAGTTTTATATTTGATATATACCTGCGATTTGTCTGTAAGTGAAACTGTCCACACTTCTACGTTTGCTGATGATACAGCGTGTCTAAGTTCGCACGAAAACTCCTATCAAGCCTCAATAAATCTTCAGCAACATATAACTCAGTTGGAGTTGTGGTTAAAATTATGGAGAATTAAAGTGAACGTTCAAAAGTGCATTCATGTGACTTTCACCCTGCGAAGAGATAATTGTTCACCCGTTCGAATCAATAATCACATTGTTCCTCACCATAATTATGTGAGATATCTTGGTGTATATCTTGATCGTCGCCTTACATGGAAACATCATATTGACTCAAAGCTAACACAAATGAAACTTAAGCTAACACAATTACACTGGCTCATTGGCAGGAACTCGAGACTTGGCCTAGATTGCAAACTTCTAATTTACAAGAGTATTCTGAAACCAATATGGTCTTATGGAATCCAACTTTGGGGCAGTGCCTCAGCTTCAAACGTGGATAGAATCCAACGTATGCAAAATAAAATTTTACGGTTGATAACTTCCGCCCCATGGTACATCAGAAATTCAAACATACATTGTGACTTAGACATACCGCTGGTGACTACAGAAATCATCAAATACGCAGGCAAATACTTGATGAAGCTCGAAGACCATCCTACTCCCCTTGCTCGCAATATTTTGGATTATAGTGGACATAGCCGATTAAAAAAGAGGGATACCGCAGCTTTAATCCTCAATGCTACAGATGACACATCTTAGAAACATTTGGTTTGTTTTTTTTTTTTTTTAATGTCAATTTTTTTTTTACCCAAAAGGTTAGTTCTGACATGGTCGGGACTAATGTAACTTTTTTTTAGAATTTAAGATTTTAAAACTTATTGTTAGTTCTTTTTATAGAAGATACAATAAATAATTTTGAGAGTAAAAAAAAAAACAAACTGTGTAGAAATTTTAAGCATACAAACAACGACAATTTGATATGCTGTTTACTAACTGCATGGCATGCAAGACAACAAATCTGTATGCTGTTTACCATCTGCGTAGTTTTCTAAGAAAACTTATCTATACAAGACAACAACAACTTTATCAGTATAAAAACAAAAACAGAAATACACACAGACATACAGGCGCCTATACATTTAATAAACAACACACAACAACAAAATGTGATACAAAGGAATTAGAAGATTCTTAAATTTTCTAGACTTTTAACGGACAAATACAAAAGCGCAGCGTCTGAGTGAATAGTCAGTTAGTGTAAAAATAAACCTCGTGAAAAAATCATTTACAGGTTGCCACAAATTTAATTTATGCTATAAAATATTAAATTTATTTTGAAAAATTTCAACTCTGATAATTCTTCAGTTGTTAATGGTAACAAACCTTTTTTTCTATTTAATGTTAAAATTTGTTTTTAATTATTAAATGTTTATGTGTTTATGTTTAAATGAATATTTGTTTTTGTTTTGTGCACATGTATTTGAGTATGATTCTGCTTTTAAACATTTATGTATCATTTCCGTTGTATTATTTCTACTTCTTTTAATATTTTTGAGCGCTGCTATTTGATTTACTAAATACGTGTTCTAATGTATGTACTTGAATATAACCACACACTAGCACTAGTTATTTTAATACATCTTTATATTCTTAACTTACCTGGCATGTTGTGGGCCTACATTGCCCATATCATGTGCCGTACTGGCAGTTATTTGAAAATCTGCTATGGCTCCTGATTCCATACCCAATGGATGCTTACATTGTGCTATAAAATTAAACAAGGGAAAAGAATTATAATTTTTAAAATATATGATTTATAATAGCAAAAAAATGGCAAAAAGCTAAATATGTGGCAACATGCACATACATACACAGGTTTATTTATGAAGAACAGCATATGTGCTGCAGCTATTTTTTCATTAATTTTCATAAAAAAATGTTACACTTAAGTGAGGAAAATGTAACGATTTAAAAACCACAAAAAAATTTATTTTTACGAATATGTGTGTATAACTAAGGTTATTGAACTTAGTATACCATTGATACTACATACGGCAAAAAATTTCTTCCACTAAGTTTGCTTGAACTTTGAAGTGATTTTAGCCAAAATCATTAAATAGAAGAGAACTAAACTTTTCAAGAGTTCTTTTATTTTACTGTAATGCACATTGAAGTATGTTGACGTATGTTGACGTTCTTATTATTAAAAATAAATAAAATGTAATTACGTAACGTTAAATATGTTGTAATATATAAACAAGAAAAAAATTAAATTTTAAAACTAAAATAAAAAAACACAATTTTAAAGGGTTTACCTTAGATCATTGGTTTCTATTTCTCAATTGGAATTTTTCTCCTCTATGATCTGTTAGGATTAGTTTTTTTTCCAATAACGAATGTTACTTGACGGGGCTTTTAAAAAAGATCTACAAATTTTAACTGTTGCTCTTTTGATATATTTTGTTTCAGTGCATTGGGGAAAAACACTAATGCTAAAAAAATGTACACGAGTCTACACTGTTTAAAGCACACACGAACCACATCAAGGTCATTTATATTTTCAAATACCGAGTAGGTGATTCTGGCTCCGCAAACGCTGTAAAAGTAGATGCGGTGTTAGTTTTGAAGACATAATGATGCCACAAGCGGGCAAACCACATCCAACAGTACATTTTTCTGGATAAGGTGAAGCCTTTAGAGTCCCTCGTGTATTAGTTTCACTTCATATCTAGCAATTTTGTATATATAAAAGTCCGGAGATATTAACACGTTCGCTACTCAGCATTACATATGTGTGACATGAAGCTTTACGTAGAAACTTGTATAAAGGGCTTTTCAAGTTTGAAAAAGTTTGTTTTCTAAAACAATATAAAACTAAAAATTTAGTTTAAGATGATTAAAATTTTTAATGTATTACAAAGGAGAAAGTTCGGCAATTAAGAATGAAAAATTTTATTTTGCAAATCTCCACCAAGACCACGCTGGCACATATCGATTCTTTCATTTTTTAATTAATTTTTGCAAAATAGCGGTCCTTAAGACTTAAATCGATGCGATTGGCTCCGTATAGACTCTGTCCTTAACATAGCCCCACGAAAAATAATCCAGTGATGTCAAATCACGCGATCTGGGTGGTCACTTAACTGTCGATTATCGTGAAATTATGCGATCGGTAAATTTGGTTTGCAATAAAATGATCGTTTCATTAGCTTTGTGACATTTGGCAACGTCCTGTTTAAACCACATGACAGTGATATCCATGCAGTCAATAATTGCCCAAAACTAAGTTTTTAGCATCTCACGATAGCGTGATCGATTGCCAGTTATCGCATTTCCATATTCATCTTCGAAAAAAACGGCCCAATGACGACTCCAGACCACATAGCGCACCGTACAAGTCACACGTTGAGTATGCAAAGGAATACTCAATAATCGCTTTAGGATTTTCAGCAGCCCAAATGTAAAAATGTTGGTTATATACTACTACAGCAGTATGTGAATATGCTAAGCAGTTATTTTAAAATTTCGTTTTTTACTCCTAGTATTCCTCGAAATTTTTCATGTGCTAATTTGTATGAAAACTAATTTTAAATGCGTTGTTAATATTATGTGTATTAGGATTTTGAAGATTCCGGAAGCAGTCTTATTCCAAATAGTGATATTGAAGAATCTGAAAATGAATGCTCAGCCAACGATGTTACAAAGGAAAATTATTGGATTGATGTAGAGTCTATAACTCAAAATACTGAAATCACTGGTGAAGAGAAAATATCGGTCGAATTGCTATTTAACCTACAGATTATTTTATGCAAATATTTGACTATCTTATATAGTTAAGATAATTGTATTGTGAACAAATTCACGTGCTAATTTGTTCAAGAAATAAAAAAAAATATTGCTCTGCGTCTGACAATACCTGCTACTGAAGAGCCAGAAATGAGGATGTTTTAAAGCAATAATTCTCTTAATTTTCAAAGTTTTTTCGAAGCACCTATGAGTCGTATTAAGTTTAAAAATATAATTCGTTGCATGTGTTTCTTTTTTAATGAAGAATATGATCAATCTTAAGGTTTAGAGCAAAGAAGCCCTTTATATTCAAAGTTTTTTCGAAGTAACTATGAGTCGTTTTAAGATCGAAAACATAATTTGTTGCATGTGCTGCTTATTCCTTGAGGAATATGATCAATCTTATCATTTACGCAAAACCGAAAATATCGTTAATCATATTCTTCAAAATATTAACAGAATGTACAATAAAAACAAAAACACATACCATTTGATTAGATCGATCGAAACCTGGATCGATTTGTTCATATTGTATCACTGGTGAAAGTGTTAATTTCTGCACCATCTGAACCATAAAAGTGTGTAGGCCAAGATCTTTGCTCAAAACTTTCCTCGCTGTAGAACTGCCAATTCGTGCGACCGATAAAATATCGATGCTTTGTATTCAATACTTTTCTTTACCGCGACGATTAGGAGAATAAAGGCCCAACTATATTATGCATATGCTGGCTTAAGGCAACTTAAGCAACTATGCAAATACCCAATAATCATATGTTTCAAACTAAAATGTACTTAACAACACTTTTCGTCAAGTCTCGTCAAATGTCATTTGCTTAAGCAAAGTACGAAACTGATCGCGCGTTTCGGATGGAACAGCTGATTTTACATTGTGCATTGTGTTATAGATACATGAGTAAACAAATTCCAATAGAGGGCGAAAGCGAAAAAATATTTTATTTGCATTTAATAGAAAATGTAAAAAGAAAAATTTCTTCTATGACAAAAGAGACACGTTTTATTATAACGGCAAATTGAAAGGAATGGGCATGGAAAGAAGTAGCAGAAAAATTCAGTAAAAGTGATAAGTAATACCTGAAAAAATTTTGTTTGCGTTTTTCATTTTCATATAAAGTCGCGAAGTGCAAACACGGTTACTACGGAAACGTTTCTGAAAGGAAATGAAGAGTATGGAAGCTCCAATAGGCAGTGGAATGGGCTATATTGAGGAATGGGCACTATTGCAGCCTATGATGTTTTCGAAAAGCTCTCTTGAACTCCGCCGGTATAAGCATTTATATTGAATATTTTTAACTTTTTTACAATGTGAATTTTTATTTTGTAGTACTCGTGATAACGTTGAAGAACTAGACTCAAACTTAGAGTTTAATAACTTAAGGGCCTTTAAACATTTTAAATTTTTTTCCATTCTTTTAACCCTCAATTTGCAACAAACCTTAATTTTTTATTGTTTATAAATTCAATGATGCACACAGTTGCATAGTTTTAGTACTTTTGAACTGAAAAATACAAACAGCGATATATAGGTAATTTTTCTTTCGTAATTTTCTTAAAACTATTAAAAAAATTTTAAATTTGTATAAGTATACAAAATATAATTATTAAACGCCTTCTTGTTAATAAATTTCATTTATTTGTTTAGAAAGAAATTATTTTTTCTTTGCAAAAGTACGAATAAAACAAATGTGCAACTGTGCAACTGTGCATAATAATTTCTATATTCATGTAAGTATAATATAGCTACCTAAAAGTCTTCAATGATTTGCTTAAGCATTTTACAGACTTTTCGTTCAATTTTTCACATTAACCAGCATATTATAGTTGGGCCTTTAGGATTCATAGATATTTGTTTGAGGTGTAAAGTGTATTTACGCAATTTGGAAAGTATGTGATATGCAAAATGACCATAGATTCACGTATAACTTGTTCAAATGAATGATTATGTATGTGTCTAAAATTATTGTCATCTTGCTCGATTTAAAGAGTGGTTTTCCAAGTAAGTAGATATAATTTGGCAGCATTGAATAGTGATCATAAATGTCAAAATTGGTTGTAATAAAATATTTTTGTCTTAGATAACATTTTAGAAAATTTTATTGCACTTAAAAATGCACAGAAATCCTCGTGTCGTCACATAGTAGATTTAAATCAGTTTTTACTGGAACATTTGCTGTTAAACTTTTTAATCCTCTTAACATCCTTCATTGGAGCAGGTGGAAGTTAGAAGACACACAAACCCATACTTCGTTCAATTTCAATAAATTAAAATATACCAATTGATTGCAAAAGAATAAATATTGAAGAAATATCAAGCAGGCCCAGCAGAAAAATTTGCCTAAACTTATTGTTTATGACAGTTCATCTACATGAGCAATCACTTTTAACGAAGTTTTATATGCCGATGCCATGAAATCATAAATAGGTCAAAAACACACATGAATGGCGACGATAATTTAGAAAATTTATTATATACCAATACTTCGTTAGTGTCAATGCTAAGTATTTTAACAAATTTAATAGCATTTCACTCACTTAACAAACGTACATACGTATAAATTATAAAACAAATCACAATGCTTTAACTTCATAAAATTCAAATGTAAATTAACAAAAATCGCGAAAGCAAATACTTAACACGTTTAGCATGCAAAAAAGTACATAAATGTCAAAATTTTAATGAAAGGGAAATAAATCATTTTTGCGCTAAAAATCACAAACACAAACAAATCGAACACAGAATGAAACTTTTCTAAATGAAAATGAAAAGTCTTCCAAATAAAAAATATCCAAATTTAACAGAAAGAAAAAAATAGCAAAATAAGAATTTTTACAAATAACTCAAAAATATGGAATAGGAAAAAAAGAAGAAGAAGAAAAATAAAGCAATAAAGAAAACGACAAAATAATAAATGTCAAAAAATTTATGTTCAAATATTTTCCTCAATGATTTATGGGTGAAGTGTATTTAAACAAAAAAAAAAAACAAAAAAAAACAAAAATAATGGACATAACTCCAACATAAACTGAATGTAAAGAAAAAGATTTTTAAAAAATATTGAAGAAAGGAAAATATTACAAATAGCGTTTGGATGATTAACAATTGAGCACAGATAATTATCTTAACATTGAGCTCTTCACTAAATTTTTTGTTAATACATAAAAACACTTCCTAAAGAAAATATTTTTAACATTTTTTAAATTCATTCGAAATTGTTAAAGAAAATAAGTGGGCTATGCAACTTATTACATTTATGTTGACACCCTCTACAAAATAAACATCGGTGTGAATCTAAATTTTAGAATTTGTAGCTTTCACGTACACATTTTTATTGAACAAAGCGCTGTTAAAGATAAAACAAAGCAGGCTCGATACAAAATGTGCGAACAGCAACGCGTGTTCGACCAGGACGTTCAACTTAAAATATCTCAGCCGTAAGCCATAGTGTTAAAGAATATCCAAACTTGTCAATTCCTCGATGTTCTCAAAAATTGTGGTTATCCTAAAGCACCACATGACGAATGGATTTGACTTTGAAGCCTTAGACGGTTCAACTGGTGCAGGAATTCAACCCGACCGAATATTCACATCGCCCTAGATTCGCTGAATTCATTCAGGAACAACCGGCTGGTTTTTTAAAAAAAATATTTTTTCAGACGAAGATCATTCTCACATGTTAGCGTATGTCAACAAGCAAAATTTTCTCATTTGGGCTTCTGAAAATCCTACAGTAATTATCAAAAATAATGCTTAATATGGCACTGAATGGTGAGCTATGTGCCCTGCAAGCGGTCAATGTATCACACTATCGCGAGATGCTAGCAACTCAATTTGGGCCTATTATTGATGACGCGGTTTCAACTGGATGGTGCCACATATCACACAGCTAACGACCAATTTATTGCAAAGCAAATTTCCCGATCGCATAATTTCATGACAATCAGCAGTTAAGTGGCCAGCCAGATCGTGCGATTTAAGACCAGTAGATTATTTTTTGTGAAGATATGTTACGGGCAGATTCTATACGTAACCAATCAAGTCAAACTCAAATCAAATTTCAGCCTTAAAACATAAAATCTGTGATGTTAATCACATAAAATACTTTGATGAAAGACAGAGTCTATACAGAGCCAATTTTTATATCGGCAAAATAACATATTCTTTCTGGTCCGATGCAAATTTCGTCCGAATTTCGTGCATCCATTTTTTTTTTTTTTTTTTTTTTAACTCTCAAAATTATTTATTGTATCTTCTATAAAAAGAACTAACAATAAGTTTTAAAATCTTAAATTCTAAAAAAAGTTACATTAGTCCCGACCATGTCAGAACTAACCTTTTGGGTAAAAAAAGAAAAAAATTGACATTAAAAAAAAAACAAAACAAATGTTTCTAAGATGTGTCATCTGTAGCATTGAGGATTAAAGCTGCGGTATCCCTCTTTTTTAATCGGCTATGTCCACTATAATCCAAGATATTGCGAGCAAGGGGATTAGGATGGTCTTCGAGCTTCATCAAGTATTTGCCTGCGTATTTGATGATTTCTGTAGTCACTAGCGGTATGTCTAAGTCACAATGTATGTTTGAATTTCTGATGTACCATGGGGCGGAAGTTATCAACCGTAAAATTTTATTTTGCATACGTTGGATTCTATCCACGTTTGAAGCTGAGGCAGTGCCCCAAAGTTGGATTCCATAAGACCATATTGGTTTCAGAATACTCTTGTAAATTAGAAGTTTGCAATCTAGGCCAAGTCTCGAGTTCCTGCCAATGAGCCAGTGTAATTGTGTTAGCTTAAGTTTCATTTGTGTTAGCTTTGAGTCAATATGATGTTTCCATGTAAGGCGACGATCAAGATATATACCAAGATATCTCACATAATTATGGTGAGGAACAATGTGATTATTGATTCGAACGGGTGAACAATTATCTCTTCGCAGGGTGAATGCACTTTTGAACGTTCACTTTAATTCTCCATAATTTTAACCACAACTCCAACTGAGTTATATGTTGCTGAAGATTTATTGAGGCTTGATAGGAGTTTTCGTGCGAACTTAGACACGCTGTATCATCAGCAAACGTAGAAGTGTGGACAGTTTCACTTACAGGCATATCGCAGGTATATATCAAATATAAAACTGGTCCAAGAATGCTACCTTGTGGTACACCTGAGGAAATTGGTTTGGATACACTTACGAAGTCTCCTTCAACGACAGCAAATTTTCGTCCAATTATGTAGCTTTTCAGTAGGTTGCTCATATTACAAGGCAAGTGAGCGGTAAGTTTTAGAAATAGACCTTCATGCCAAACTTTGTCAAAAGCCTGTGAAACATCAATAAAAATAGCTGAACAATACTTCTTCTCTTCAAAAGTCCTTCTTATTACCTGAACCAATCTATGGGTTTGCTCAATTGTGCTATGTCTACTTCTAAAACCAAATTGATGGTTTGGGATACACCCACTATCCCTTAGCATTGGAGACAATTTATCCATAAGCAACTTTTCGAAAACCTTTGAAATAGTTGGTAATAGACTTATGGGTCTATATGACTCGGTTTTGGTTAGGTCTTTACCCGGTTTTGGAATCATTTTAACTTTAGAAATCTTCCAGTGGTCAGGATAGTATTCAAGCCGTAAAATGGCATTAAAAATGAATAGCATGATTCTGACTGCAATATTGGGGAGCTCCTTCAACATTTTGTTACTTATGCCGTCCATACCAGGAGCTTTTTTCGGATTTACTTCAGAAATTAACTTTTGTACCTCACGCAACTTAAACTTTAAGGGTCGAGGGGGTAATCCAACTACGCTCGGCAAACTAACATCATCAGTACATATGTGCGGGGTGAATACATCTTTCAAGTAATCGGCAAATAAGTCACCTTTTTCAGCGTCCCTTCTTGCCCAATCTCCACTGATATTACGTAGGGGTGGCTTGTACTCAACGGGCCTTTTAAGGTTTTTTGTAGCACGCCATAAAGAATAGTTGGAGTTTGGTGTAGCATCGAGGCCCTCCAGATATTTCTCGAAAGATGCAGTTTTTTCATATGCTAGTAAGTCTCTAAGCCGCTTTGTGCATTCTCTAAGTCTCTGCCTCTGCAGGGGCGATCTGTGTTGTTGCCAATCTCTTCTAGCTCTTCGTTTTTCCGCTACGAGACGTTCAATGTCTGCAGAATAGATGTGACCTAAAGTAGTCTGCGGATGTTTAGTTGTTGCAAGCTGTGCTGCTTGTTTAATATTTTCACTAAAAGTTGCAAGGCTACACTCCACATCCTCCTTTGTTTCTAGCAAAATATTCTCCGAACAATGGGTGCTGAGATATTTTTTAAAACTCAACCAGTTGATGCGACTGATCATATTTGTATCAGGAAAAAACAAATGTCTTCTAAGCGGGCTGCAAATAGTTACAATGGTTGGAGAATGATCCGATGATAAATCCATGGAAGATTCTACAGTGACTAAATTTCTTGAAATATTTTTTGTGACAGCAAAATCTATTACATCCGGAATTTTTTGTCTGTCGGTAGGCCAGTATGTAGGCTGACCACTCGAAGCAACATCTAAATCATTACTGCTAATAGCGTTGTATAATGCTCGGACCCTAGGTGTAATTAAGCGCGAACCCCAGTAATTGTGTTTCGCATTATAATCGCCAGCTGCCAGAAAACATGGTCCAAGAGCTTTAAAAAATTTTTTATACTGCTCTTCGGTTATTAAAAACCTGGGAGGAGAGTAGACTGATGATATTACTATATCATTTAAAAGATTTTCAATACAAATAGTTGTGGCTTGCAAATAGTCTTCTTGCTTGCTGTCTAAAAAATGGTGTTTCAGTCTAGACTTTATTAAAATTGCTGAGCCGCCGCATGCTCTACCTTTCGGATCCTTTGTATCATAAAATGTGAATCCATTAATTTTAAAAATACCCCTTGTGGTCAAATGCGTTTCAGAGACCAGCATGATGTCAATGTTATTTTCCGTGAGGAAGTATTCGAGTTCGTTTTTATGTTGGCGAATGCCATTTGCATTCCAGAAACATATTTTCAACGAATTCATTTTCTATTTACGATTGCCTGAAGCAAAGTAGTCTGCATTTGCAGCATTTGTTGCATCATGCTAGTCATACTAGTTGTGAAATTGTTTATTGTCTGCACAAGGTTGTCAATAGTAGCTGCAAGACGAGTAAAATTGAAGCTTGAGTTAGCGTCTGCATTAGTATTTGCTGATAGAACATTTTTTGGTGGAACAGTGTTGATTTTTAAGGCGTCGGCATACGATACATGAGTATTGATTGGTCGGACCATTTGGGGATACGAAGTAGATAAAATATGCTGTTTTTGGGCCGATGTAACTTTAGGTGCCGGTGTTGCACCCTGTCTTATGAAAGAATAAACGGGGCAACCTCTGTAGTTTGCAGTGTGATTACCGCCACAATTACTGCATTTTTTAAGGTTTGTTTCCCCTTTAGGTTTATTGCAACTAGCAGTAGCATGCAATTCTCCGCATATAACGCAAACAGATGGAAGTTTGCAGTATGTTTTTGTGTGCCCAAACTCTTGACAGTTGTGACACTGTACGGGCCCTGAACGTTTGCGGGGTTCTTCTTGTAATAAATTGAGAGATGTTGTGTTCTTTACTTCATCATGGTCTGATAATGACTGCTTTATTGGAAAACAAATGACAGAATGTATGTCATCAAAGTATATCTTAGACTAAGTAGAAGGAGAGAGCTTTTAGACATTTAAGTGTTATAATATACAGGGTAGTTACAAAATACATATCTTATTACATCTCCCCTTTTAAGTTATTATTTATTATAAATTCATATAAAATATTCTTCTTTCCTTTCACATCAAATTTAATACATTTTTAATTCATTTTTCATAGTGAAATTTAACATATGATATAGACTTAAAATAAAATTGAATTATTATTTAATTAAGTTATTATTTATTATAAATTCATATAAAATATTCTTCTTTTCTTTCACATCAAATTTAATACATTTTTAATTCATTTTTCATAGTGAAATTTAACATATGATATAGACTTAAAATAAAATTGAATTTTATTTGCGTTTTCTTAAAAAATATGAATTTCTGCGGTATTCCACGCCATCTTTATCAATAATATACGATCGAGGAGTTTTATGTTTTTGTATTACTTTTGCTTCTTGCCAATGTTTATCATCTTTTACCCATATCTTTTCCCCCTTTGCAAATTCATCTTTTTGTTTTGAATTTTGATCGTGATATTTTTTGTTGTACTTGTTATTTTGTTCAATTGTTGCTTTTACTTTACTATTATTATTATTATAGAAAAATAAATTTTTTGATGGGACTAAAGTTCTTGTGCTCCTGCCCATTAATATTTGAGATGGAGATAAATTAGAATTTTTTATAGGAGAATTTCGATATTCTAAAAGAGCAAGCCAAATATTACTCTTTTCTGCTTTTGTTTTCATAACAAGTTTTTTCGCTATTTGTACCATTTTTTCTGCGAAACCGTTTGATCTTGGATATCGGGGACTAGTTGTTGTTACTTTAATATCTAATTTTTTAGCCCATTGTACAAATTCATATGATCCAAAAGGAAAAGGAACATTGTCAGCTATTATTTCTTTAGGTAATCCATGACATGAAAATAGAACATCTAATTTTTGAGTTACTGCTGAAGCAGTTTTCTTATTTAGAGGTATAATATCTAAATATTTTGAAAAATAATCACCTACAACTAAAAAAATCTCCTTCGATATTTCCATAATATCCATTCCTAATTTTTCATATGGCAAATCCGGTACTTTATGATTTATCAATGGCTCTTTAATATTAGAATATCTAAATCTTTGACAAATTTTACAGTTGTCAATCATCAATTCAATATCGTTGTTCATAGACGGCCAATAAAGAATTTGTTTAGCTCTACTTTTAGTCTTTTCGTACCCTAAATGTGGTTTATGAAGTTCAATTAATATGTCTTTTGTTAAGCTTTTAGGTAGATAAATCCTATCTTCAAAAAATACAAGGTTATCTTCAACAAATAGATTTGATTTTAATTTCCATAGAAATCTCAACTGTTCAGGTAATCTGTTTTTTTCTTTTGGCCAACCATTATTACAGTATTTAATTATGTTGCTCAAAATTTTGTCGTTTTGAGTTTCCTTTTGAATTAAATTTTTCCTATCCTCACTGACATTTATGGAATGTATCATTTCTCCTAAACCCTTTATTTCTTCTACAGAAGTTGATTTTTTATCAAAACTTCGTGACAACCAGTCTGCCAGATACATGTATTTACCAGGTAAATAACTAAGATTCAATTTGTATTTTTCCAATTTTAATTTCATTCGTCGTAATTTCATTGATGGTATTTTATTATAATCTTTATTCATAATTCCTAACAGAGGTTTGTGATCTGTCACAATTTTAACATTTTGTCCATATATATAATCATGGTACTTATCACACGCAAAAACTATTGCCAACATCTCTTTTTCGATTTGTGCATACCGAGTTTCTGCATCTGATAGACTACGGGACGCAAAACAAACTGGTCGATTTTCTTGCATTAATGCACAGCCTAACCCATTTTTTGAAGCATCCGTTTGAATTACTATTTGTTTTGTGTGATCAAATGGTTTTAAAGAAGGAGCTTCTAATATTAAATTTTTAATAGATTTCAAACTATTTTCATGAACAGTTGTCCAATTAAAAACAATTGAATTTTTCATTAATTCTCTCAACGGATTACTGACCTCCGCAAGGTTAGGAATAAAATCTCTCAAGTAATTTATAAAACCCATAAGACGTTGCAAATCTTTTTTACACTTTGGAGCTCCTATATCTTCAATTCCCTTTAGTCTGTTTTTATCACACTCTATACCATCTCCAGAAATTTTGTGACCTAAAAACATAACCTCGTTCCGTTTCCATTGTATTTTATTCCAATTAAATTTTACATTATGTTTTAACGCTCTTTCCATTAATTCGCTCACTGTTTTATCATGCTCTTTTTCATTCTCTGCGACTACCAAAATGTCATCTATATAAATAATTATATTGTCAATGCCTGCAAAATTCTCTTCATTAATTTTTTGGAAAGCTTCTGGAGCTATTTTAATTCCAAATGGAAGCCTTTTAAATCTATAACAACCAAATGGTGTGCTAAACGTACAAAGTTCTTTTGATTTTTCACTCAAAGCAACTTGCCAAAATCCGTCTTTTAGATCAAAGACTGAAAAAAATTTTTTATTCACTAATTTAGGCTTAATTTGTTCAAATTTTGGGATTTCATAAAAATTATCCCTAATAGCCAAGTTCAATTCCCTTGGATCCATACAAATTCTTAAAGATTTATTAGGCTTTTCTACAACAACTAAATTCGAAATCCAAGAACCCGGGTTTTCGCATTTTTCTATAATGTCATTCGTACACATTCTATCAAGAGTAAGTTTAAGAGGCTCTCTGAGCGTTAACGGAATTCTCCTTGCTGGTTTAGCAACCGGAATCACATTATTTTTTAATTCTATTGTAAAATTATCTTTTATACAACCGATTCCCCGAAAAAGTTCTTCATATTTAGTTTTTAAGATATTTTCATTTAATTCAATATTAAAAATTCTTTTAATTAATTTCAAATCAACGCAAGATTGTAAACCCAAAATTGGTATATTATTGATATCAGATGTTACATAAAAATTTAATTTAGTCATGTGCTGTTTAACATTGCAATTCAGATTTATGACACCTATAATCGGAATTTTTGTTCCATTATAAGCAACTAATCTGTCACTACAATTTTGAACATACGTTTTCATGCCTATTTTTTCAACATATTTAAATGGCAAAACATTTATGGAAGCTCCCGTATCCAATTTAAATTTAATATTTTCATTTCCTATTTGAATGTTTTCATACCATGTATCACAATTATGATTAGATAATATTGAATCAAGATATAAGCTGGAATTACTATCAAAAGTGTTTAATTTTACTTCTTGTACATTTTTAAATTTACAAACATTAGCAAAATGATTTTTACGTTTGCAAATTTTACACATTTTACCAAAAGCAGGGCATTTGCCTTTAACATGTTTATTACCACAATATGTACAATTGAAAATACCTGTTTTACTTTCTGATTTATCCTGTGTATTCCTTGGGTCATGTTGATTCTTGAAACTTTCTTTTCCCTTACTTTTCTTCATAAAATTCACCACTTCCCGGCTTCCTTGCAATGTAACCATCTGTTGATTAGATGCCTCTGCAGCTCTCGCATATTGAACAGCTTTATCCATTGTTAAATCTGGGGTATCCAATAACTTTTTCTGCAACTTTTTATCATTAGTTCCCAGTACAATCCTGTCACGCACCATCCTATCCTCCTGGCTGAATCCACATCTTCGAACCATCTTCTTTAAATCCATGAGAAAATTATCAAACGGTTCTCCTTCTACTTGGCATCGATTACTGAACATAAATGTTTCATAAACTTCATTGCCTTTTGGTTTACAAAATTCATCAAATGCTTTAGTCACTGCAGCATAGTCTTCTTTTTGCTCTTCAGTTAGTGAAAACGTGTTGAACAATTCTACCGCATCAGGTCCAACGATATTAAGAAAAATAGCCACTTTTACATTTCCCTTCTTTTTTTCCAATTCAATGGCCGTGGCGAATATTTGGAAATTTTGCCAAAATATTCTCCAGTTTTCCGACAGGTTTCCACTAGTTTTTAGTTCGTCAATCTTTCTTACGTGGTCCATTTCAATATTTTTATAAATATATTTAATTGTTTTTGGTGGTCTTCCACGTGGTTTGCTTTTCCTTTCAATAAGACTTTTTTCTGCCTTTGCCAATCCCATGTAATGCTTTTTACTGTTCTTTTTACCGACTGCGCCATGTAATAAATTGAGAGATGTTGTGTTCTTTACTTCATCATGGTCTGATAATGACTGCTTTATTGGAAAACAAATGACAGAATGTATGTCATCAAAGTATATCTTAGACTAAGTAGAAGGAGAGAGCTTTTAGACATTTAAGTGTTATAATATACAGGGTAGTTACAAAATACATATCTTATTACACTTCTACCGTGATTTTTCTATGCAGAAGATATTGCAAATTGTAAATTGGGTGAGTTTCATTTTTCTTCAATTTTATGTCATTGGGCTCCAATTCTACTCGGAACAGAGGTTGTGGTATTTTCTCCCTATTAATTATGTTTACGACATTTTTAATTTTGAAACCTTGATCAATGAGGGCACCTTTGATTTCGTTTGGTTCAACACTTGGATCTACGCCCTTTACTACAACTTGCAAACCTTTTGCACTTTTAAGCTGATATGTATAAAAGCTTAATTTACTCTTTTCAAGTTCATTAACCACTTTACGGAAATTCGCCTCTTCGTGAACCTGTATTTTGGTTTCATCAATTTTGCCACGTTTTATTGGCATGACATAAAACGTTTTATCACCAATAGTCGAAATTAATTTCTTAACAAGGGCGTTTGAATTTTTTTCCCTCAAATAGATCGGTGGAGGTTTAGAGGATTTGGTTGTGCAGACAGATTTCTCGTTGTCGTCTTGTAACAAAGAAAATCGATTTTGAGAAATTACTGAGGCGGCGTCACTATTTCTCGATAACTTTCGAACTGATGCGACCTGGGACGATTTGGGACTTCGCCCACGTTTGGTAACCGTTA
Source organism: Trichopoda pennipes (assembly GCA_030448955.1). Taxonomy (NCBI): domain Eukaryota; kingdom Metazoa; phylum Arthropoda; class Insecta; order Diptera; family Tachinidae; genus Trichopoda; species Trichopoda pennipes. The sequence goes on along the minus strand of JASKUP010000041.1, from coordinate 1,020,352 downwards.
GGTATCTGTCCATTCCCACTTGGATCTTAGGTTTTTCGATGTCGATAGCAGTTGTAGCAGCTTCGTTAACTGAAGAGCAGGAACCCGACGCGGATGAAGTTGCCGATTTGAGTGGCACTGGAACCGATAATAATTCACTGGTTTGCGGTAGTGAACTTGTACGAACGCGAAAGTGTTGCTTTGCTGTTAGATACAGACTATCATCAATTTTTTTCGTTGTGTTGTTTTCGCTTACGTCTTCAGCGCTAAGGGTTAAATAAGCATTTCTGCCGTTAGTGCTTACTTGACAGTTTTTTGCTTTTGAGGTACTCATAAGAGTATCTCCCAGCTTTTCTTGCTTATTTTAATGTTTTTGTTTAATAATTTTTTAGTACAAAAAAAAAATTTTTTTTTTCCCTTTTTTTTTTGACTGTTATTATTTTAAATTTTACATCTGCTTTGGCCTTTATGGCCGGAAATACCGAAATTTTATGTTAACACAATGTCTTCGCAAAATCTATATCAGCCGCACTTGTCTCAACACAATTGGTCCACTTTCACGAGTAAACACCAGCTTTGGTCGCCCAGAACACACCGCCGTCAACAAAAAGCACGGCGCTGTTTTTTAAGTTCTGCTTTATGTTTATAGTTTTTTATTAATTTATGTTCTTTAAAGAAAATGACTTCAAATTAAATATTTTCTGTTCAACATCACACCACTGGTTTTTTTTATGATCGATTTCTTTTATTGAAACTTTGAATAAATAACTGTTTTCTTTTTTATTTTTCAATTCTTTCAACAAAAAATATTTTCCCTACTCGCGCACACAGAAGTTATACTCATAAACGACGGTACAAGACTGCATCCATTGACAAAAGAATATTACGATTGAATTACAACCACATACTTGATTATGAAGAACTTTTAGTTATTTATTAAAAGAGTAAGGGATAATGATAGTTCTTCAACTCCGATTTTTAAAAAAAACTATCAAATATTCACTAACCCGGTTAATCACCTAATATATTTGAAAATTGTATATTTGCAAGTAATTCTCATTTGCTGCAGTGCAGTCAACCCTCGGCCGAGCTCGACAGAATATTCGTTACTATGCAGACCTCAACATCAACAAGCCTCCTCGAACAAATGCAATTCCAGAACTTGTCTGGGGTTTCAACAGTGCGCTTCGATGCTAGCTTGTTTGTTGGCAGTCATGCCAATGAATTTCCAAAGTGTTAAAAGTTTGCTAATGTACCGCCGATTCCCAAAAATGGTGAGGTCAACAACAACCCTGAAATTACCGCCCAATTGAAATTTCTTCTGAACTTTCTAAAGTGAAAAATATGATAATTTTTTACTTAGCGACCGACCGTATAGTTTCTGTAAGGGTGCTCTACATGTGGCTTGCTAAATATCGCAGAAAATAAGGTGGTGACTCTAGACACTTCTAAGGCGTTTGATGGAGTGTGACATATCAAAACTTTGTTGCTTTCGATGTTAGTGATAATAGCTACAGTTTTATATTAAATTTTCTCAGGAATCGCCCTATATGAGTTGTTATAGAGGGGATTTCATCAAATCAATTCAAAATTAATTCAGGGGTACCGCATGGCTTTGTTTTGTCTGCTACCTTTCTTCTTATTTTTCTAAATTAACTTTTTTGTGAAACTTTTGTCCCTATATACTCTTAGGCAGATGATAGTACCAGTTGTCATCCGTACTTATTCAGTAACAAACCAAACCAGTTGAATATGTGTTTCAAAAGGTAAAATGGGTATGATACGCACAACCACGATCTTGCAACAATCTCCAAATGGGCCGTGTAAATAGACCCGCTATTAATGCATGCTTGCACATATATGTATGTTCGGAAGTGGTGCTGCATCTGTTATTGTAGGTAATATAAGAATAAAGGAATCGGAAGCTTTTGATGTGCTTGGCGTGAAAATCCAGCCTGATCTTTTATGGTTACGTTTACTTCACTTCATTCGATCTTTGTACTATTTATACGACCTGTTTCCGTCCAAATATAGAATACAACTCTCATGTATGAGCCGGTGCCCCAAAGCCTATTTTTGGAGTTGCTCGATCGCGTACAAGAAAGGGCCAAGAGGCTCATTGTGGACAGAAAGGTATCTAACTCTATTGGTTGCCTAGAGCATCGGCTGTATTTCACTGTTTTATTGTTACTACAATGGTAATGAAATTAATGAAATAATGTTACCAAACCCCACTCCCCGTTTCTTTCTCATAAAATGATTAAGGAGCCAGGCTCATCTCACTTTTGACCAAGAACACATGGTGAATGATCCGGATCCAGTGAGCATGCTATGTCATGTGTTTTGGACCAGGAGTTGGAAAGTCTCCGACTCTTCAGCAGGGAGTAGGGGTGGCGGCTCTGCTCCGAGCAACCAAAAATGACTTTTTGAATAGAGATATCCATCGGCTTCCTAGGGCGAGAGTGCATACTATATATCACCCAAAGTGGTCTGATCCATCGCCAGGTACTAATGTTAATCCTCTCACGTTTCCTTTTCCCATAACCTAATGCATTGCATGAGAAGATCCTATTGCCTGCGTCTGTTTGCTAATGTCAACGAAGACGTGAGATAAATATACTCACTCCTTAAGATTACAATCTGTATATCCACCCATATTTATTGGAGCCATATATAAATGCTTCTTAATTGATTTTGTTTTGCTAATAGTTTCCTTGGCAATTGACTAAAGGTTTATAAAGGGTGTTCTTATTGAAGTATAGACGTTTGAAATGGAATAAAACAAAGATCATTTATGTGAAGATAAACTTCTGTCATTATATATTAAATATGACTCGGACTATGTCTAATTTGCAGTCAAGGTTGTCCTCCAAGCAATCAATACTTTCGGGTCTACCGGCGTAGACTAGCGACTTCATATATCGACACGGAACGATTTTGCAGACCAATTCACTAGTCCGAAACGTGAAAATATGCGATTAGCTATGTGACATGTTGTGTCATCTGGTTGAAAACATAACGTCTTCACGTCATAGTTGTTTAACTGAGGAATGAAAAAATTCTGTAATCATATCTCAATAGCGATCACCATTGACTGCAATATCGGGATCACCATCATTTTTGCAGAAGTATGGACCAATTATTGCACCAGACCATAACACCAAACAGTAACTTTATCTGGATGTAATGCTGCTTTAAAGGATTATCATCACTCTAATTATGGCAGTTCTGTTTGTTTACGTACCCATATAAATAAAAGTTAACTTCGCCACCAAACAAAATTCTTCGCTTATTAAAATCGTGATCAACCGCATCAGTCTTTTCAGGTTAAAATGCCAAACCAAACTAAATATTAATTACTTGGCAGCTGACAAAATGGCTGACAATTAAAAAATTGTTGCCAACTTAAAGTTTTATACCTGTGTCAAAACACTCGGTAGGTTCATATCATGATTCGTTTTTATTAAATTTTCAAGCTCAAATTTCTAAGTTCTTAGTTGTGCTAAAAGAATTCGAATTCTTTTCTTCTGTCTTACAATGTGCTAAACTTTATACTTCTAAAATATGAATTATTTAATGGCATTTAATTTGTCGATTTTTGTCATCTTATTTATCTATTTTTAATTTTGCTTCCTCTGTCACCTTAGACCTACACGAATTTATAGCTATCACACTGTAGCACGGTTTATGTTTCATGTCTTTTTACTTAAAGCATATTTAATAAATGTTTGCCTTTTCATTTTACAATGATTTGACGACCACACACACTGTAACCAGATTTAAACTTAAAACAAAAATATAAATGAAAGAAAAACGATTTAGGCCCAATAGTCATCATATTTTATCATGCCTGGTGCTACTTCAACTGTTTGCTTACTGTTGCGGTGTTGCGGTTGTACAGCCGTTTAACTCCCAGTTGATTTTTGCTACCGGTTTTCGTGAAACGTATAAATAAATAATATATAACTTTGGTGTTTTGTTTTTGGTTTTGTTTTGTGCATTTATTGATTAAGCTACCACATGGATTTTCTTTAAACTGATGGCGACTGGAAAGGAGTTTTGTTAAGCCATAAGGCGAAATTGAAATATTCTATCAGAATAAGATAAGTTCAATATTGAATGAAAAATGCAAAGTTTACAATTTAGAGGTGAGGCTTAAGGGGACTCAATAACTTCATACAACTATACCTCTTGCGGTTTTTGGCTTTTGCAATTCAATATTCAAATGGTTAAAATAATTGCTTAAGCTATTAACTCTAAGTCAATATCACTTCAATTTATTTAATTGCAGTAGCTTTATCTTAACAGATTTTCATAAAAACAATGACTTTAAAACTAATACGGTTCAATAATATGACGCTTAAAGGGATAAAAAGACACACATAGCACCGCCCTTAAGATTGTTCTTATTTATTTCTGCCATGATATGCAGAAGCTGTGGCTTTAGCAAACCTCACACTCCGTGCCACAACTAATTTATTGAAGTAAACATTTGATAGCCGCATAGTTTCAGTGGAGATATGTGCAGTACGTCGCTAAACCCAAAACGATTGACAAATATGCGGCCGCAAATGGAAGAGGTCTGATTACACTATGCTCGAGCCAGCCAGGGGATTATATTTCGAATAAAGTAAGTTTCATGGCAATTTTAAAAAATCATTTTTATTTTATTACGCTTTAAAGTTCTATACCCCTATAAAACACATTTTATACATGCCACAAGAAGTATGGAGTAATCAATTTTATATTTGGAATTTGTCAATACTGAGCTATCTAGTTCATCATAAACCTGTATATGTCTTTATTTTGCCGCCATTTTGGTAAACATTAGTCTTGATAGCTTATATTTCGCAGCCGTGAAGTAACCACTTGCCAAATTTATTATGGAAAAATGTTCGATAAACCAACGTGTTTTAACCGTTAAAACATTTTCTCAAAATCAATCATCGATTACTGTGACGATGAGAAAATTAGGGGTAATTTTTGGGACGACAATCTGATTGAAAGATTTTTCAGATTTAAAATATTTTTGGAATCATATTAAATTAAATGCATTTCGTTGACTCCAAAATATATGTTAACTTTTGCATCACATGCTAAGCTTTTTTCTGTCCATTAAAACTATACTTAAGATAATCGCCGAGCAATCTCAAACACCAACTTATCATGCGAATACTAGCACACTTCCGAACACCTGATCAATGCTGACAAACTAGATACTCATACCACAATTATATATGTATATAGTTGTAAGTTGGACCACTACCGATTCTTTTAAACAAGTACATATAGTTAAAATGTATAAGCGGACTTCCTAAGACACCCATAACTGCGATTTGTTTCCTTGGATCATTATTAATAATTTTCTTAAAGATGGGAATCTATATTTTAGTGCTCTAGGTGGACAATAATCATATTATTACGCTTAACGCCCAACTATAACATGCATAATCCGGCATAAACTAATGGCAAAAGTTGGACGAAAAGTCTGTCAAATGTTTAAGCGAATCATCGAAGACTTTTACGTGACTTTTACGTGGCTTTGGACCAAAAGTACTAAAAAATGCAACCGTATGCATCATTGAATTTATAAACAATAAAAAATTTAATTTTATTGTAACTTGTGAGTCCCCCCCGGGGGCACATTTATGGTCTTTATGGTACGTAACAGCTGTCTAGATCTGTGCAACTGGGGGTATAAAGGGAGCCCAGTCCGCTGAAGACAGACAGAGAGTCAACTGGAAACACCACTTTATTTCCACGGGTATCAGTGAGCTTATTTGTCTTTTTAGACTTATAATAGTTCTCTGGCTGATCATTGAGGTTGGTCCCTATATGGGAGCATCGTGGTGGTTGTGGTTTTGCGGCCCCATAAGGGAATAATGAAAATTATGGTGGCCAGGATCATCTCGCTGATAATGACACGCATGGTAAATGATCCGTCCAGTGAGCATGTTTGATATGTGTTCTGGACAGGAGTTAGAAAGTCTCCAACTCTTTAGCAAGGTGTGATAGTTTGCAGACCTACCCTGGAATAATTCAAGTTGCAACTAGGTGGTTCTGTTGCTTAGAATTATGTCTTCGGCTATCTAAGACGCCTGTATGACGTTCCAAATTATACAATAGTGGTTTGTCCACCATCTGATTAAGACTACATAGTCAGGCGCGGATGTAAAACAAATCACACTCTGTAACTTGTGAGTTCAAAAAATGAAAAAGAAAATAAAATGTTTTAAGCCACCGCTCCTTTGAATTGCCGTTATAATCTCTTTTGTCATATATGCAATTTTTTCTCTGTAAATTTTCTATTAAATTCAGATAAAATATTTTTTGCCCTTCGTTGGAATTTGTTTACTAATGTATCTATAACGCAATGCAAAATCAGCTGTTTCCGTACGGAATATGCGATCAGTTTCGTCCTTCGCTAAAGCAATTGACATTTGAGGAAAAGTTTTGTTATGTACATTATAGTTCTTCACATATGATTATTAGGTATTTGGACAGTTGTTGTTGGCTTAAGCCTACATATACATAGTATAGTTAGACCTTTATTCCTTTAAATAAACAAACGTTTTGCTATATTGAGTTCCTTTATTGCAAAATAATAACGCAATACATTAGAGTAATAAATTAAAGGAAACGAATTATTTAAATTGAATACACACAAAATAAACACGATGGTAACTTTGTTGTCTCTACTCAACGATGACTCAACATGAATTAATTCATTTGCCCGGCAAGTGGTGCTTATGTATATTGTTGTTTTAAGCACTTCTCGCATAAACAAGAATATTCTACTTTAACATCATCTCATATTGTTGTTGTTATTGTTACCATTCAATTTTGGCACCTGCTTGGCTAAGTGTTTTGTTTTATTCTGTGTTAGTTGTTTTTTTTTGCAGTTATTTATCTTATTTGGTAGAATTTCTTATAAATATATTGTTGTTGTCTTGTGCGTATAAGATTCCTTAGAAAACTATATATTTTGTAAAACGCACAATGAGTCGTTTCGTTCACTATTTTGACTGATAATTATTTTCTTTTACAACTTAATAAATAATCTTCGTAACAATATTTTACTGTAGACACCACTTATCAAGTGAAAATTATTTAGTGCTGGGTTCCTAGGGAAGCTGTTATAATTCCCTAGGAATATTTCTATTTATATTCACTTTCTATGGCAAACATAAAGCATACAAATCCAGTTTAAAGAATTTTACCAAAAGAAATATAGGTTAATACGGATAACTATCTTGTGACAAACAAACAAAAAATACATCGGTGGTTTGCTTTGTATACATATAGAAGATAGTTTAAGTAAGCACACCTCTTAGGTCTAACATCTACGAAAGAAATTCATTTCTAATTTAATACATTTTCGTCGCTTCACAAGACCCTTGCCTACTGTTCATATGATCGTTATTTCAAAAATTTAGAAACATCAAAGCCTCGATTTGCACTGAGTTTGTTATGTGAAGGTCTTAACGCGTTGTAATTTTGAATGCAATAGACACTAATTATTGATCTTTGTTGCACAATTTTACTCATGTACATTTACCTCGTGCAAAATGACGTTTGCATTTTGTAATAGACAGTATAGTATTGTACCGAATACGGCCAAAACTAAAACACGTCATCTCATATTATTGGTAAGAAAATGGAAAAAAAAATCAGTAGGTAGTTAACTTGCTAATTAAAATTGAAGTATGTTACAACCCATAGGCCTCGAATATTTGGAGTCGAGATCAAATTTACATTTGTTTGTTACTTCATAACCAAATTTAATAAAATTTCATTTTGTTTCTTTTACATTCGTTATCTTCATGTCGCATAACTACTCGCAAAAATGTAGGGTTCTGTTTATTAATGATGTGTAACAATTTAATATGCCATGATTATGAGAGGAAATAATATTTTTTCCTATATTCACTTTAAGCGAATTGTAGGCGTTTACAGTTTAAACATTAATTTAAATATTCTTATCTTAGCTTAAAGTGTTACGAGTGATATTATCTGTATGGCCTGAGTGGTGTATACTTATTATATGCAACCATATCAAATGTTGTAAATGTGAGTTTTGACATAATTTATCGAAGATGAATTTATATAGACATTAGATATTATAAATGATTTTTTATTGGGAACGAGTAGCCTTGTTATTAAATGGCAAATAAACAGAAACAAGCCTTTGGTTTATTTATTTTTTTTTAATTCATATTAAATACAATTTTAATTGCTTCCATTGTATATGTAGTTAATCATTTTCTATACAATCATTATGATTATAATCATAATCATTTTCTATTAATCATTGCCATATAAATAATTACATATTTAATTAGAAAAATAATGTTGTTAATTAAATCTTTAATTTCATCAATTAAAACCTTAATTAAATGTGTGTTTTTATCGAATAAATATCGCTTGTAACCAGGAACATGATCAGAATATCTTAAAGCCTTTTTATCCACACATAGCAGTTTTCAGGCTACAATCCAGATATCACATGTTTATTTAAAAATTGGTTACGGGTAATATGTACCATTTTCGGAAATTTTGAAACGTTGAAATTTCTCGTTAGCACTGTAAGAAATTTTAACTATCAAAATAAAAGTAAATTTTATATCTATGTAAATAATTATTAGTCTTAGTAGCGGTCTTTTTTAAGTAAATTTAACATTACATTTTTTCAATATTTCCTGTGGAAAGCTTCTTCAGGAAATTATTTTTTATAAAAACAAAAATTATAACAATTTTAAAAAAAAAATTTTAAACCAATTGACAAAAACATATAAAATAATTTTCTTCATACATACATACATACATACAAAATTAAAATTTTAAAAATTTTAAACATACAAAAAACAAGGAAATGGAAATTAAATAACAAATTCTTTCTTATGAAATAATTATAACAATTTATGTGTGTTTTGAATTAAGTACCTATAATTCTGCGCTAAATTGTCTGTGTCTGTTTTGAAATTTATTCTCCTTACATTTGGTACATTAACAATTTGTAACATTTCTAACATATAACGTCTCTTATAGTTTTTTTCCATATCTAAAATTGATGCTTCCTCAAACTTTGGATAATGATTATATTTCCTTCAATGTGAAGATAAGGATGTCTTCTGTGTTGAAATATTCCTATATTTTTGTCCACATCTGTGACTAGCTAATCTTGTTTTAAGTTTTTTTTTGTTGTCCCAATATAAACTCTGTCACAGTTCATCTGGTTATTTCCTCCACATAGTATCCTGTATACTACATCAGATATTTCCATTTTTCCTATTTTATCCTTCATACTGCTAAATAATTTATTTAATGTGTTATGTGTTTTGTGTGCAATTATATATTTATCTGTGTCATATATTTTACACTTTCTTAATCTTTCTGATATTCCAGAAACATAAGTTAATGATTTATAATTTCTTGGCTCTGCCGTAGAATTTCCTAAATTATGCCTATGATTATCATTTTGTCTAATTAATCGGTTAGTTAATACTACTGGAAAATCATTTTCATGAAGTATATCTCTTATTGTGTCCTTATTCTTCAAACGAAATTCTCTATCACTTAGCGTCAATATTCTGTCTATCATATTTTTCGCCGTATTTATTTTCATTTTTCTCTGATGTTTGGAATAAAAATTTGTAATTCTTCAAGAAGATGTTGGTTTCTTATACCAATCAAATACTAACTTATTTCTCTTTCTTATTATCAATATATCTAAATATGGAAGTCTAGATTCTAACTCCCTTTCATTCGTAAATTTAATATCCGGATGAAAAATATTCAATTCTGACAAAATATCATGCACTGCATCTTCCGAAGTTATACAAAATCTACATACTTTGTGATAATCTTCGGTTTAATATGCATTTTACTAATACATGAATTTAGTAATTCCTCCATCACAATATCAGCAATAATTGGAGATGCTGGAGAGCCCATAGGGAGGCCTATCTTCTGTTGATATATTCTATTATCAAATTGAAAATAACTGTTGTCTTCAATGCAAAACTTAAGAATACGTAAAATTCCTTCTCAATAATCGTATTTTGCGCTATTATCTGCCATTTTTCCTCTATAATCCTCAAAGCTAAATCTACAGGTATATTTGGAAAAAGTGAAACTACATCAAATGAAAACAATCTATCATTATCTTGTATATCTATTCTCTTGGCTTTATCTTTAAATTCCAATGAATTTCTAATATTATATATTGATTGTCCTGTTATTGCCTTAAGAATATTCGTTATATACTTGCATAGTACATAGGCCGGGGAATTAATGCAAGAGCAAATAGGCTTTATATCTATGTTTTTTTTTTAAATATATTTAATAACATTTATCAATTAACCATACTTATTTGAAAATTCTTGATTTTTCGATAGTGTTAACATTCGATTACAAAACATTTTTATTTGCAACAAAATTTCGCACAACCCACTAAAATTAATTATAAGAAGACCAAATCTGTTTCTAGGCAACGTATCGCTATTTACAAATACACACACACAAACACACATAAAATTAACGCAACTTTTATTTAAATTTCACCCATGGCTTTATATTGTCAACAACTGCTTGCCACACATTAATACTGCTACGCTGAACTGAATATAAAATTGGTTCCTATAAATATTGATTTATGCTGCAAAATGGGGATATGAAAACATGACCTGCTGAACTGAAATTTTTGATTTGTATATTAAATTTGTTGGCATAATAAATGAATATACTATGACTGTTTTATCGTTTACACATAGAAGTGATAAATAAATAGGAGGTTTAAGAGTTTAGGATGAAATTAAAAAATTACATTCTTTTTAAAATCTCGGCATGTGCTTTAAAATTTTGCTTTTTTTAATCTTTCGCAACCTGTGTTGGGCATTAATGTATCAAATCATAAAAAATTTGTTAAATATTTAATAATAAAAAATATTCAAATCAAAATTGTGGTCATTTCCAGTGATATTAGGAAAATTTCATTATACATTTTTGTCCTTTCGATTCGCTTTAATTACCTAAGTCTTCGAATAACAAATTTAACTGCTGAATTTAAGAAATGGCAAATGAATTGTCATAATGCGCTCACTTTCTGATATTAATGTTTCGTAAGTTCTAGCCAATCACTATGTATAGAGTGACGCTTGAAGAACTAAGTCATCAATGTCAATGAAATTTATCATTGACCTAAAGGGTACTCCATATCAAACTAAATGCTTAACATGCATAAAACCAAAGCTAAAACCTAAAATCAGGTTTCATTGAAGACCCGATTTTTGTACTATTTTTGGAATATAAACATAAGCCCAACTCGTTTTTGATAGGCAAAAATACATCTTGTGTTGAATCAAATAAATAAAAATTAAATTAACGAAGTGAGGGCTTTTATAGCAGTTTTAATTTTAAAAATCGATATTCCCTGCACATTGATTTACAGCTGCCGAGCTATTTCCTTCTCACCAAAAACATACTTTGAATTTTATATTTAGCCAGAAAATACCACTACATAACCTACTTTCAGCCTATTCAACTAAATACGTGTTATTTTGGCCTTTATGGTACTTAAAATATACTCATTATCATTGCATCGTTTTCTTATTTCCATTCAAGTAACAGCAATTACAGATACATAACATGCACTATCGTCCTGGTATCTTGTATATTCCGACTATAAAAAGTGCCTTAGTCAGATGATATTTAAAGAACTTCATTGGCACTGTGCGGCAGGCAGTATTGTTTCACGGTCAGACTCTATTCTGCCTTTTAAAGTGCTAAAAAAATATTTATTATTTTTTTTTTGTAACTTAAAAATGGTTTAAATTTAATTAAAATTTAAGTTTATTAATTATATTCCAAAAAATTGTCTACAACATGAAAGTTTTGAAATGCTTAACGAAAAGACATGAAAGTGTAGCAAGAAATTTCCTGCAAGGGAACAAACTAAATTGTTCTGGTAGCTGCACGCAGTGTATGCGCTGAATTAATAAAGTGGTGTGGTGTTGATATAAAGCTGTGTGAGAACAGCGTATGCGCAGTATGCAAGAGACTGTGTAGGATCAAATATATTCAGAGCGATATTCAAATTCTGATATTTGCAATCTAAAATATTTTAACGTTTCATTCCATAACGTAAAACATAATTTGACTTGTTAGCTTTCGCTTGATAGAGTGTGGCCTGATGCACTTATGTCAAAACTTACTGCTTTTTATGCCGGATATAATTTCTCCAGATATACAGTGAGTTTTCTCAGGAATTGCACTATACGAGTTGTTATAGATGGGATTTCATCAAACGAGTTTAGGATTAAATCAGGGGCACCGCAAAGTTCCGTTGTTTCTCCTACCCTACTTCTTATTTTTCTATATGACCTTCTTTGTTAATCTTTCTATCCTATATAGCCCTAGGAGATGGATTCAAAAAGGCAAAACATGAATGACAGAGTCAATCACGATCAAATAATGGTGTCGTATGAATAGAGTCGATTTTAATACCCAGGAGACATGCTTACGCATAGATGTATATTCTGATACAATGTTGCATCTGCTAATATGGGTTTTTTTAAGGTTTTTTTGATGTTCTTAGCATGAAAATCCAGTGTGATGTTCAATGCACTCGACAAATTTCTGAGCTTTCTTAAGAAGCTTTCAAGTGCCTCGGCTTTCTAAAATCGTGTAAAAGATACTTGAATCCATCCAATCTTCGAACTATTTATGCCATCTGCTCAAAATTGGAATACAATTCTAATATATGGGCCGGAGCAAGAAGCTTATTAGGGTAGCAAAGTATCCAACTCTATTTGATCTCTAGAGCATCAACATAATGTGGGTTGTATTTCAGTATTTTATCTTTACTATAATGGTAAGTGCTGTAATGAAATTAGGGAATTTGTTCTCGCTACTTGCACATTTGTATGTTTAGCACGCTTTGCGTTGAGAACCGTTCCATTTGTGGTTAATTGGCCGGTGAGTCGTACTACGCGTTATAGAGAAAATTCGTTTTTTTAGCAGAACAATACGCACGTGCTACAAATTCCCTCAAGAGGTAATGAAATTAGGGAATTCGTTCCCGCTACTTGCACATTTGTACGCTTTCCGTTGAGAGCCCTTCCATTTGTGGTTAATTGGCACTACGCGTTACACTGAAAATTCGTTTTTTAGTAGAACAATACGCACTTGCCACAACTTCCCTCAAGAGGTCGGTTACTTTCAATGTAGGAAAATAAAATCGAATGTTAACAAAAATTTCTCCCTTTTTTTTCTCCCCATAACCAAATGCCCTGGTTCCTGCACAATTCATTGTATGAGTTGTGATCATTCCCTGATTCATTTTTCGGACACTCGAATTTTATACTACTACCACAGCTTCTCTTGGAGAAGCCTTATACCAATTCCTTCCCCAAAGTCACACAGTGTAGAGATATACTATGCAGCGCTACAAAGAAGCCGACAACTAAAAAGAAAAGAAAAATTTTGCCTGTTTTATGTTGATATATTTCAGCCTACTGTTAATTGTACACTTAAGGATTTTCTCAAATGAATTTAATACGTATTGTATAAAATAACTTTTAAATATTTTCAGATAAACCAAGCTTAATTGGCAAAATACCAGAGTGCTGCTTAAAGTAATGAAATAAGGTATTTCAGAGTAACACAAAACACCATTAGGTTGGAAATGTTGAATCAGTTGAGTCTATGTAAAACTATCCTCTACAAGGGAGTTTGTATATCGAAGAAGAAAATTACTATTTTAAAATCATCCATCTATAAAGGTGGACTATAATTCACCACTCAAGATATGCAGAAATCTAGGCTTAAGATCTTTAATAAATTTTATATTTTTTTGTTTTTCTTAATTGCAATTTTTAACTTCAAGCTCTAAATGTTTGACTACACTAAAACATAAATTGTTAAACACAGCCGAAAGGCCTGTTATCTTAAGGAAAAACATGCTATACCAAAAATTACATTGCAACAAAAACAATGGACATTATTTATAGTTGTTGTTTCGCCAACACAAAAAATACAATAACAACAAATTCATTCAATAACTTATCACAAAACCAGATTAAAAACCATTACAGAATTTATTAAAGTGTTTTTGTTTAAAAAACCCCAACTGTTAAACGTAGAAGTTAAGCTAAACGGGGCGTTATTTTAGCTACTCAGAAAAATTTAATCAGCATAAAGCACTTAATTGTTATTTAATTTTTTCAACACTTAATAGCTGCCGTTTTAACAGAACTAGTATTTGGAATTAAAAAAAAAACTCCAAAAACTGCAACTTAATTTAAAAAATGTCTATTCAAAGTAACCAGCACGAAAGTAGGAAAAAATAAATCGTAGTCCAAGTGGCTAAGAAAAGTAAATAAAAAATAATGGACATTATATAAAACAATATTTTTTAGACCAGCTTCCTTAATAGGGATTTCCACATATTTTCAGGTTAATAAGAATTTTCGAAATTAAAAAATATTTATTTTTCAACAAACTAACGAACTTAAATTTTAATTAAATATTAAACTATAATTTTGTATAACCCGCTTTACGAAAATAAAGAAAATTAGCTAGAGAGAAGAATTTCTAGATTCCCATCTGCTTTATTATGAATAAATAAAATCTCTGTTATGCCCGATACCTCAGCTATAATTTTTGTTAAATCTCATTTGTCATCCAAAACTTAATTGAGGATTTTATATACCGTTTCCGAAATAAGTCCCTTTTTTTCCGAACAGCAACTCTCCTCAGGCAGTGCATCGTACCAAAACTAGAGAAGGGGAGGAGAAAAGAGGAAATAGTGTTTGTGGACATTCGATTTAAATTTTCCTGCATTGAAAGTGACGGGAAGTTCATTCCATATATGAAACGTTTTGCTAAAAAACGAATGGAAACAAGTTTCCTAATTTCCTAGAGCACTTTTTTTTTTTTTTAAGAGAATTAGCACTTCAGGCAACAATGCCTATTTAGTCAAGTACCGTGCTACATTCTTTAGGAAAGGGATAGAGAATAGATGAAACAGTTGGTGAAAGTAGAAGGATAGTCGGAAATTAACTGCTGTATAAAGACAGCACAGCGACCAGTGACTATGCCTTCATCGCTGAGCAGCCCCACCGACAGTCAATTTTTATTTTTGTAGTGAAAAAAAACCAAGGTCTTCGTTGGGAATCGAACCCACAACCCCCATACTGACAAGCTAGTACACTACCTACTAGCCTACAGGGGCACCTATTGTAGTAATGATAAAACAGTGAAATTTAACCCACATTGCATTGATGTTCTAGAGAATCCATAGAATTGGATTCCCTATTGCCCCCAATGAGATTCTGAGCCCTCTCTCGTACGCGGTTGAGCAGCTACAAAATAAACTTTGGGGAGCCAGCCCATACATGAGAGTTGTACTCCATTTATGAATGGATTTATGTAGATTGGATGGAGTGAAGTAATTTTTACACAAATTTGAAAAACCAAGGCACTTGAAAGCTTCCTGTAAAATGCGAAAGGAAGCTGTAAAATGCGTGTAGCCAATCGAACATCACACTGATATATTCATGACAAGAACATTAAGAGCTTCCGATTCCTTAATATTTATATCACCCATTAAAACATTGAGTATTACGGGCATTAAAATCGACTCCATCCACACAACCCCATTCGGAAACTGTTGCGAGATCGTGATTGAGCTTATTATTCAAGTTCTGGCTTTTGGAACCCACCTCAAACTGGTTCGGTCTATTACTGAATGAATACGAATGACAAATGGTGCTTTCATCTGCGAGTGAGTATACAGGGTTAGAAGTTTGACAAAGAAGGTCATTTAGAAAAATAAGAAATAGGGTTGGAGAAAGAACTGAGAATCCTTCATTAGACATTCTGTGAAAGTTGTTAATCTATGCTTCCGTTTAAATAATTGTTCGTATGCGTTATAAATATTGAAAAGTGTTTCTTTAACAACTGCATAAGTTTTATATTTCTTTGTTTCTTTTCTTGTAATTGCAAAGGTATTTCAATGCGAATTTTTTATAGAAATAAAATTATTTAAGAATGAACCATTAGTTTAAATAGATCACTAGCGAAGTTTTCGTGGCTTTAACATCTTGCTGCAGTTTATATTATACCAAATAATGAAGCTTAATTTCGTGCATCATACGTTGCATCAATAAATAGCCTGAGTGCAAGTTGAATTGATACATCTGGGGCTCCATACCATATACGCTTCATTATTTAACTTTATTTGAGTTTAAAATCTGTCTTATTCAGTTTGGAAGACAACAAGAATTTAAAATCTGTTATCCATAGAGACACCCTATAAATTTTAATTTTTATACTTATTATGACGGGTATATACTTTGTATTAATTTCAATGTCGTTTATCGCGATAAGATAAGAAATTACATGTAAAACACGTGTCTTCCTAATTTCTGCTTGTCTTCGTGTCGAAGAAAGAATGAGCATCAAACTTTAATCATTCTGTGTGCATCAATCCACGTTGAACGTTATTAAAATCGGAACTGGTTTTAAATATAGTGGTCTTCAATATTGCACGTGGAGTAGACAGGCGTTAGACTTTATTATTTTTCTTAGATTTTTTAAATACTTTTTACCTTTTACGTAAAAAATCCGTCTGCCGTGGTAATCCAAAAAACTTCAGAGTAGAAATTCTAACAACAAGACCAGCAGATGATTATTCCTCACACAACATAAGAAAAAAAGGCATACTCAGGGGTAACGAACATTTTTCTGATAGTATAATCGTGAACTTATGAATTTTCCATATGTGGAACAAGCAACTCATATAAGGACGAGCAAGTAACATTGCATCTGTTTGGATTAGATTTTAGTTACTGATGGTTAGTAGAACTACGAAAAAGTGATTGCATTGCTAATATAGATAATGTAGAAAGAGAGTAATATAACATTAATTATTTTCTCCTGGCGCGCT
Source organism: Trichopoda pennipes (assembly GCA_030448955.1). NCBI lineage: Eukaryota > Metazoa > Arthropoda > Insecta > Diptera > Tachinidae > Trichopoda > Trichopoda pennipes. Next base: position 1,003,425 of record JASKUP010000041.1, on the reverse strand, counting down.
GGAATACCGACCCCAGGGGCAGATTTATATGCCTTGACGGAATCTCACCGTCATTACATGAATCAACGGGGGTAAAAGGGAGCTCAATCCCCTTAAAGGCTAGTAGGATCTAAGTGGACAACTCCACTTAATTCCACGGGAGTCAGTAAGCCCCAGAGTTTAGAGTTTTGTTTTTTTACCCTTTAGCTGTTCTCTGACTGATTATTGAGGTTGGCCCTTCGGGAGCATCGTGGTGGTTGTGGTTTCGCAGCCCTCGTTTGAGTTGTGTGGGTTGCATCATTCACAATGCCATAGAAAAGTAGAATTTCACCGTCATTACATGTGCCACTGGGTGTAGAGGGAGTCCCAGTCCCCTAAAACTGGTAGGAGCAAACTGGAAAACTCCACGTTATTTCCACGAGAATCAGTAAGCCCCCAGAGTTCAGCTTTTTAGTTTTTTAGCCTTTTAACTGTTTTTTGACTGATTATGGAGGTTGGCCCTTCGAAGCATCGTGGTGATTGTGATTTCATGGCCCTTGGTTAAGTTGTGTAGGTCGGATCATTTACTATAAACAGTATGAATGTCTCTGGTTCAGTGAGCATGCTTGTGGTTGTGTTCTGAAATTTTATTAAGCTTTAATGTGTTCTGGACCGGGAGTTGGATAGTCCTCAACTCTTCAGCAAGGAGTGAGGGCTTTGCCCTGCTCCGAGCTCTCGGAGTGGCGACAGAAGTGACTGTATAATAAAGATATCCGCAGGCTTCTTGCGGCGTGGGTGACGCTAAAATCATCCACAGTGATTTAATCCACCGTCAAGCTTACACAGCTAGGTACTGATGTAAATCTTATCACGCACGCAGTAATAATTATTTAAAATAATCTAAAGCTATACAGTTGATGCTGCATGGAGTCTACACAAGCGATCTCTAGATGATTGAGCGATAATATTACTTCTTTTCGGGAATTTTATACTCATTAAATCGTTAACACATATTTCTAATTATTTTTGACTTATTTTTATTATTTAATTATTATTTATATTTCATTTAGTTATCCCTCAAATAAGCTTTCATTTGTTTGATGAGATATAGCTAATATATTATAAATCTAATAAAACCCTAGATGTTTTAAGAGAAAATTATATTGGTGTAGTTAAATGGCAACATAAAATGTGCTATCGAGCTTTTATATGTAATCTTTATAGGCGAAACTAAATTGTAGTGAAGCACAAAAAATAAAAAGTAATTGCCATCCTAGAAAGTATTTTAAAAATATTAAAAATAAAATCGTGATTAAAATTAACTGATATTATTGACAAATATTAAATTAAAAAATTTGTTTTAATTTAAACATAACAAATCTATGTTATTAAGTGAATATCCCTGCTTTTATATATTCAAATTAAGTTTTAGCAAAAACATCACCAATAAAAACCACAACTAAGAGTGCCATACTGATTTATTATTCCACTGAAGTTTAAAAACCAAAAAAAAAAAAAAAAGAAAAATATTAAAATACTTTTATCAGTTGTCTAAAATCTTCAAACATTTATTTTATAGACTGGTAATGGAAACAAGCAATTTTTACATATGCCAACATGGTAACAGGTTTAAATTACACAGGCACACACAACTACACGTTAAATAAGCACACACGCCTATTCCAACTAAACTCTTTAAATTGTTTTGTCTGTATTAAGTTATCTTGCCTAATAGAAAAATGCTGTTAAAGATTATTTATAATAGTCAACTCATATTTAGAGATACGAAAAATATATGGCTAATAAAGCGTAAAAAAGCCTTGAAGAATGTAATTGATCATTGCGCCAATGTCTAGAGATATGGAAAATGTAAACATAATTTGCTTAACTTAGAGACATAATATTTTTTTTACATTTTACATTTTTACATGAATTAATATTAGAGATAATAGGAATACCAGAAAAGATTAAATGCTTAAAGCTTATTACCATTGTTTGTATATTAGTTTTTTATTAACTAAGAAGAATTTTAAATGTGATATTTTTTAAAATTTGAAAATGACTAGAGAAAAACTACTATCTTAATTTTATAAGGATAGGTAATAAACTTAACCACTTTACCAGGCGGCATAATGTCCTCCTGTCACAATCATTATAGATTAGCAGGTACTCTTTTTACCAAAGATATATTTTTATAGCCGCTGCAATAGCAACAACAAGAATTAAATTTAGAAATATAGGCCCGGAGAAGGATAGCTACGCCGATAACCACAGGGCTTTCATGTATAAGTGCTAGTCTTTTATAACGAAAGATATAACAGTAAGTAATGAAAACTTAAAAGTTCTCCTACGCAAGAGATGACCTTTGCATTATTTACAACAGCTTGAATTTTGAATTGCAATGAATTTACAAAGCGTTCAAGTAGAAGAAATTAAACGAAAATTTAGAAGATCATCTTTAATTTGGACGGATATTGTCTTCTCGTTTAAACTTTATTCAAGAGTTACTGTAAATTTTAAAAATAAATGAGACAAAAATTACAACTTGAAAGGTGTCTGAAATATAGTATGCCATTCTTAATGAATGAAAACAAGACACATTTAACAGATTTATGTTGTTCTATTTCTTTAATTAGGCAACCGAAGAGATACCAAAAAACTTGTCCATACTCTTTTACAATTACCATCAAAGAATCTCAATATATTTTTCCAGTTTTAGTAGAGGATTTTCGAAAGATCTTTTACTGATAACAAAAATAGGAAATAGACCCTTTATCAAAAGAATCTACCGATCAGGCTTAAAACAGTGTCGCTTCCGTTCCAAATAGTAATTTTTTTTAAATGCAAATTGCGAGATATTTTCAGAATGAATAAGTCACATTTTTTTGTTTTAAAGTTTACAGTCACATTATTGAGTACACTCCTAATCAATTGTTTACATGCACAAAATTGTTATTGCTTATAACAATTTAATGCAACTTATAGCGTTTTTAAAATACCTCGTCATACTGTTACATTTATACCTTTTATAAACGTTTTGTTATGAGTTCTTTATTGCAAAATAATTAACACCAGTTTTTAAATAATAACAATTTTATTAACTTTAACTACACAAAGTTGGCACAGAACAATTCACTTAAAATGCATGTCTTTACTTGATAAGGTTAAATTTTACACTGACTGACTATCCACTCAGACACTTCCCTATTTATACTTGTCCATTTAAAGTCTAGAAGATTTAAGAGACTTCTACTGCCTTTGTATCGCATTTTGTAGTTGTATGTAGTTTATTCGATGTATAGGCGCCTGTATGTCTGTGTGTATAGTTGTTTTTGTTTTTATGCTGATAAGGTTTCTGCTTGGGATTTATTTCAATACATTTATTGTTGCTTTTGTAAAAAACCCAGATGGTAAACAATATGTATGTTTGTTGTTGTAAAATTAGTTTTTGTCTTGCGCGTTTAGATGATAAACAGCATATATGTATTTTTTTTCCTTGCATGCCAGGCAGTTAGTAAACAGCATATCAAATTGTAGTTGTGTGTGTATAAACTTCTACGCAGTTTTTAACCAGTAGTTTGCCTTATTGCTTAATTATTTTATTATTTTCAGTTTTATTCGACCTTTTTTTTAAAATTTCTATTAAATTTTAATCTTTTTACTCGGTCCTTTAAATTATAACGCTTTATTTTTCTTTTTTTCTCTCAATATTCCGCTTTCCTTTGGAAAGCTTCTTCAGGAAATTATTTTTTATATTTTGAAAAACAAAAATTATTATTATTATTATTATTATTTTTGTTTTTCAAAATATAAAAAATAATTTCCTGAAGAAGCTTTCCAAAGGAAAGCGAAATATTGAGAGAAAAAAAGAAAAATAAAGCGTTATAATTTAAAGGACCGAGTAAAAAGATTAAAATTTAATAGAAATTAATTATTTTATTTTAAAACTTAAGCAAGATATATTCGTAACAATACATTGCAACCAACTTTTCGAGAAATTTACAAACAAAAGTTTTGTTTTTATTGTTTATTTGATTATTAATTTAGTATTGATGTTAATATATTTATTAATTTTATTTAATTTTATTTTTAAACATTTTGATAGTAATTATGCCCTTCAAAGTTGACGATAACTTCAGATATATAAAGTCACTACTACCACAACACGAAGGGCGTTATACTTTCACTGATCTGCTTTCGTTATTTTATATTTCGTATTACGTCGAAAGCACAATTTAAAAACTTAATATAACTTTATTATTTATGAGATTTGACAGTAGAAAATTACATTTATAACTGCAATCTGCCAATCAAAAGATACTAACAGATTAGGTAACAATAAAGGGCAGCTGCCCCTACTTATATATTTAAGACAAATTATGCTCTTGCGATACAATTTTTATTGTATGAATATCAATGCTTAGCGTATGTGTTTTGAGTTTATGCCCTAAGTCGCATGATAATAATGTGTTTAGTAAACTTAAATTATAATTATATCAGTAGCTCATGTTTGATTTGACAGGTAATTAGTTTTATCCTTCCGATATTGCGACATTACTTTAAAAATCATGGTAATGTTGCAGAATGTGTGCGAATATTGCATACGGATTTTGGAAGAAGAGAAGCACCGTCAGCTCTGTATGTTCGTTATCTTGTGAAAAAAGTGAAAGAAACTGGCATCCTCATCGATAAACCAAAGCGTGAAAAGCCAAAAACAGTGCGTACACCTGAGAATATTGCTACTGTGGAAGAAAGTGTGCGTGAAGCGCCTTCAACATCAATTCACCGTCGTTCTCAACAATTGAACATTTCAGAGACATCATTGAGACGAATTTTGTATAAAGACCTTGGTATGACACCATACAAAGTCCAATTGGTTCAGAAGGTGAAGCCAAGTGACCATCGCTTCGCTAAGTGGGCGAAGCGATCGATTTACAGAAAATGCTAATTTTGCAAAAAACAATCATCTTTTCAGATGAAGCTCATTTTGATCTTGGCGGGTATGTAAACAAGCAAAATTGTCGCATTTGGAGCGCAGAAAACCCGCACGCATACATCGAAAAGCCGACGCACCCACAACGAGTCACTGTTTGTTGCGGACTTTGGTCCCGAGGCATAATGAGCAAGGGGTGGGCGTTACAGTCAATGGCGGTCGTTATCGGGCCATGTTGAATGAATTTTTGTTCACAAAAATTAAAGAGGAGGATATTGGTAACATTTGATTTCAACAGGATGGCGCTACGTGCCACACAGCCGAAGCTACACTCGATGTTTTGCACCCTATTATCGAAGATCGTATTATTGGGCCACATCGGAGCTGCTATTTGACAGCGTTGGGCTATTATTTGTGGGGTGCCGTCAAAGATAAGTGTTGCGCCGACAAGCCAGAGACAGTTGACTTTTTAAAGGATAATATTCGTGAAGCCATTGGTGAAATACAGCTGCACACAATCGATAATGTGCTTAAAAATTGAACCGATCGTGTAGGCTACTGCATGGCCAGCCGAGGCAGCCGTGTGAATGAAGTTTTTTCCCATTATTAACCGAACGGATTGTACTTTCAAATAAAACAAGAAATTTGAGAAAATATTCAGTAGTTTTATTTATAGTGTTTAAACCAAAAATAAAGTTTTTTGGCCGACCCTTTATCTCATATACCTGTTTTATCCTTAAAAATATGAATATGTGCTTAAGCCCGGATTATAACCTGTTTGATTCATAAAGTTTAAATTGACAACATTTTTTTAACTGGGGGGCATTTTTTTAGCTGTCAAGGGATTACTGTTTACATGTGCTTAAGTTTTCTCAGGGGGTTTTATTTAATTGGGTATGATTTTACGTCATCCCGCGTAAAATTTGGTTTGTAAATAGACCGGTTTCTGCCATGTGCCATCTTCAGAGAGAAAAGAACACTGAACATAGCACATGGCCGAAACCGGTCTGTTTACAAACTAAATTTGATGCCGGGTGACGTAAGATCACACCCGATTATTGTTTAATTTGGTTTGATATTTCAGCATTAATAGATGACCATACATGTTGGAAGAATTGTACCAACAGGTTAGACTATGTCCGAGCCAGTCGTGACGGTCATATGCCGGAAGTCGTTTTTAAATTATAATATTATCTTTCGGTTAAAATAAATTTCAGGGCAATTATAAAATTCAGATTTGTTTTATTCCATTTCAAACTTCTATACTTTCATTAAAAAAATGTCCTATTTGTACATGTGGCCAGCCGAGGCAGCCGTGTGAATGAAGTTTTTTCCCATTATTAACCGAACGGATTGTACTTTCAAATAAAACAAGATATTTGAGTAAATATTCAGTAGTTTTGTTTGTAGTATTTAAAACAAAAATAAAGTTTTTTGGCCGACCCTTTATCTCATATACCTGTTTTATCCTTAAAAATATGAATATGTGCTTAAGCCCGGATTATAACCTGTTTGATTCATAAAGTTTAAATTGACAACATTTTTTTAACTGGGGGGCATTTTTTTAGCTGTCAAGGGATTACTGTTTACATGTGCTTAAGTTTTCTCAGGGGGTTTTATTTAATTGGGTATGATTTTACGTCATCCCGCGTAAAATTTGGTTTGTAAATAGACCGGTTTCTGCCATGTGCCATCTTCAGAGAGAAAAGAACACTGAACATAGCACATGGCCGAAACCGGTCTGTTTACAAACTAAATTTGATGCCGGGTGACGTAAGATCACACCCGATTATTGTTTAATTTGGTTTGATATTTCAGCATTAATAGATGACCATACATGTTGGAAGAATTGTACCAACAGGTTAGACTATGTCCGAGCCAGTCGTGACGGTCATATGCCGGAAGTCGTTTTTAAATTATAATATTATCTTTCGGTTAAAATAAATTTCAGGGCAATTATAAAATTCAGATTTGTTTTATTCCATTTCAAACTTCTATACTTTCATTAAAAAAATGTCCTATTTGTACATGTGGCCAGCCGAGGCAGCCGTGTGAATGAAGTTTTTTCCCATTATTAACCGAACGGATTGTACTTTCAAATAAAACAAGATATTTGAGTAAATATTCAGTAGTTTTGTTTGTAGTATTTAAAACAAAAATAAAGTTTTTTGGCCGACCCTTTATCTCATATACCTGTTTTATCCTTAAAAATATGAATATGTGCTTAAGCCCGGATTATAACCTGTTTGATTCATAAAGTTTAAATTGACAACATTTTTTTAACTGGGGGGCATTTTTTTAGCTGTCAAGGGATTACTGTTTACATGTGCTTAAGTTTTCTCAGGGGGTTTTATTTAATTGGGTATGATTTTACGTCATCCCGCGTAAAATTTGGTTTGTAAATAGACCGGTTTCTGCCATGTGCCATCTTCAGAGAGAAAAGAACACTGAACATAGCACATGGCCGAAACCGGTCTGTTTACAAACTAAATTTGATGCCGGGTGACGTAAGATCACACCCGATTATTGTTTAATTTGGTTTGATATTTCAGCATTAATAGATGACCATACATGTTGGAAGAATTGTACCAACAGGTTAGACTATGTCCGAGCCAGTCGTGACGGTCATATGCCGGAAGTCGTTTTTAAATTATAATATTATCTTTCGGTTAAAACAAATTTCAGGGCAATTATAAAATTCAGATTTGTTTTATTCCATTTCAAACTTCTATACTTTTATTAAAAAAAATGTCCTATTTGTACATGTGCGATTTGGAAGGAAAATTCATATATTAAGTTCTATCTACTTCTTCTATAAATCGGGTGGATTGCTTGTTAATAACCTGCATAGTTAATCGATTTAAATACGATAGACAATGTAATCTTTCGCTCGAGGCTTTTAGGGCACGTAAGTAACCTATTAACAAATTAAAAAAAATGCATTCCGCCTCTTATAAAATCTTCACAATAATACTTTCATTTGCCGCGTTTTGACTTCATTTTGATTCATAATTTATATCATGGTTAAAACATAATGTACTTCAACTTTGCCATTACCTTTTTGTTTCAGGTTTGTAGTTACAAAGCCAAGTTATCATAACTTTTAATAAATCTAATTACAAAATTGTATATAGGAAATTCGCAGTCATGAATTTTTGCTATAAAATATTTTTGAGAATGTAAAAATCAAAAATTTCCAAATTTACAATTCTTAAGCAACTTTTTCATTTTCTTCTTCCAATGGGAAAATATTGGTGCAGTTGACGTTGCTGTTCATTACAATCAATGACGCGTAATAACTCATAAACAACATTGGTAATCGTAAAAACAACAGCAAAAGCCAACAAATAACATAAATAGTTTATGGCTTCTACTGTAGCTGCCACATAAAAAACTCTAGCGCCACTTCTTCTTTTCTTGCATGTAGAAAAAACCGCACTAAAATTTAGGCAAATCCTCGTTTATATATACATACATATATGCATGCATGCATACATACACACATACATGCATATGTACATAATTATTTAAAAAATAAATATGAGGGTTAGCTATAAAATTATAAGAAAATATTTTATAATTTGTAAAGTATTTTTAGGCCTATTGGAGCTTCGAAAGGGTTAAGTGTCAAGCAAATTATTAAGCTACTTTTTTTTCACATTTATGATCATAATATTACTACAAGTTATTGTGAATAGTTATTAGACTAGACATTAGCAAAGATACAAAATGATTGAAATTTGCTTTAAAAATCAGTCAAAATTGTTTTCCATTTTTCGTCATTTGCCATTTTGCATATGGAGTGAACCAATCCACAATTATGTATAACCCGCTAATAGTGATATCATTTATCTGGATGAGATGCCAATTTAGCAGATTGCTGTCATACAACAACCACAGTTGTCAAAATTAAAATTAAATTTTGGCGATAATGCTTCAGCAGTTACGAGAAGGATGATGTAGTGGACGACGCTGGCCACACTTTCTTGAAGCGTTACCGTTGGTCTAAATACCGCACGGAAATAGAGGCACAAACTGGCCGAATTACAGCAGCGAATATAGTAGAGAATATGGTTAGCAGTCGCGAAAACTGCACGAATTATGTGGAACGAAGAAACGTAACCTGAATATGGTGACGATGAACCAGCACTGATTTGGTGCTCAAATTGGGCACCTGGACGCAGGCTTAGTGGAACAACATCATACTGACCAAAGAGGGATCCTCCACGAGGTCTTGCTAGAGCGGTACAATGGAGGGTAAAATATCCCGGACTTAAGGTGGGCTTTCAGCCGGTAGCTGCAACGAAGTCCAGCATACGGCGGAATGGCATATTTTCCCATCGTGGAAGTTCCCACAATTTGACACCTGGCTATTATTTCTACGGGAATCAGTAATGCCTCAGAGTTCCGCTAATTGTTTTTTAGCCTTTTAGCTGTTCTCTGACTGATTATTGACGTTGGCCTTTCGGGAGTATAGTGGTGGCTGTGTGTTTCGAGGTCCTCGTTTGAGCTTGTGGGTCGGATCACTCACAATGAAAATAATGAATGGTACAGGTCCAGTGAATATGAATGCCGGCGTGTTCTTAATTATATTAAGCTTCATGCGTTCTGTACCAGGAGTTGGATAGTCTCAAACTCTTCAGCAAGGAGTGAAAGCTGCGGCCTGCTCCGGGGTTTCGAAGTTGCAACTAGGAGTGACCGCAGGATAAACGTATCTAAAGGCCTGCTAGGGCGAGGATGATGCTACATTTCATCCGCTGTGGTTATGATCCACCATCTGATAATGGTCCACACGGCTAGGTACAGATGTAAATCTTATCACGGCCGCAGCTACAGCCCCGGTTCTGGTTATTGGTTGGGGAATAATGTGGTAGCTGTTGGTTTAAACGGTTGCTTAAAAAAGTTTCCGAAAAGATGATAACGCACAGGCTTAACATCCAATGTGCTAACTTGCACATGCAACAGGATAAAGAGTTGAATAGTCTCCAACTCTTTCACAAAGAGTAGGGGCATGGTCCTGCTCTAAGGCATGCGTCTTAGGGCTCGGGTGTATATTCTTCCTACATCCAGTGGTTGGTTAGTGATTAGGGCCAAGCGGCGAGACGCTAATTTCCTGTTGTGCCCCGTAAAATTAAAAAAGGGGTAGATCATAATTAGCTTTATTGGGAAAAGCTGTAGTTTCAACCACGCATTGATTTTAAAAAAAAAAATTTTTCTTTAATTTTAAACTTTTTAATTTTGAACCTTTTATAGGTGTAAAAATAATAATTATTTTCTTCAAAAAAAGTACGTATGGAGCACAGCTATCTACATTAAGGTAAAGTTATGTCTGAAATTTTTACACTCAAGGATGATTGCCATCGCAAGTTTCACTTCGACAGTTTTATCTTTAAAAAAGCATCACCTATTGCTCAAACTAAACTAGCGAAGTAACTACGAAACCAGACAGAAAATAGAGCTCCGTCAGAGATTAAACATCGAAAACAGTTTCTAGATGGAAAGAAATAAATAACAGTATAATTGATGTCATTCGCTTTGGTAAAAACCGTCATTACTGGCTATTTTTTCGGTATGATCGGCAAGTGTTTTTAATGCGATGACATTATTTTCAAGCCGCCAAATAACTTAGCCTATACTTGTTTTTATTTTTATGTTGTTCGTAGCAAAAATATTGTTGACTTTTTTTAAAACTGTTTACACAGGCCTCGTCTGCTGTATTAGCATTTCTAGTCAACATTTCTAAAAGTACTGTTTATGTGTATAATTCTATTTAGTTAATTTTGTATACATTCGGGTTGTACGTTTTTACAACAGCAACTCATGTTGTTGCTAATTTTAATTTTGCGGCATGTACTGGTACATTTGTATGTTTTTGTAGTGTTTGTTAAATTTTATTGAACTATAAGAATGTTTTATTACTCCAACAGCAAGCAAGCAGACAGTCATTATAACAGACTGCCAGCTAAGTTAATTCAAAAAATTGTTTTTCACCTAAAAAAAAAAAAAACTATGAGCTCAAATACCACGCATCATGGCACACAGTATACTCTAATATTTTATGAACCATTTGTTAAATGGTTGTAAAGATCGAACTAAACAGCAAATATTCTTTACTATTTTTCTATTTTTGATTTGAAGTTCTTTGTAAATGTTGTTACATACAAAGACACATACGTGCAAATTTTGCATGTTGTTGGTAGTTGGCCTAATATTTTATATGAAAGAGATCAATGTTTGTGTTGTTTTTATTTGTTGTAAATAACTGGTGGTTAACGAGAGTTTAGTAAGTGCAGTGACTAAAAAGTAACAAATGCTTTTTTGGTTTTTTCCTCTTCATTGGTAGGAATATACTTTTATTTATAGTTGTATTTCAATGTTATTCAAAGTGTGTTTTAATGATCCCAATTATCACAATTTGAAAATGTTCTAGGAGAATGGACTTGAAAAAGATTTACAGAAAGTAATTTGGATTTTTATTATGCCGTTTTTAGTGCGATGCTCACTACGAACATGAATAATTTGTGTAATAAATTTGTAATAAGGCTGCGTTAATAAACGAATCTTAGTGTGATAGTTCCTTAGATTTCGTATAACTTGTTTGGTCCTTTTAACTACATACTCTAGAACACTTATTTCTTATTTAATTTTATTTAGACTGCTTCCATTAGGGAAGTTTGCATTATTGATTTTTCTATTTTTAAAATCATACAAGACTTCGAGGTCATATACTTAATTACTTACACATACATAAACAATTTAATTGTATTAAATGATTTTAATTGTAAAAGGGTTGCAACTTATGCGCACTAGATATTCCGAAAACTCTATTCTTACAAATCTTAATCACCCCTTTTTGAATCGGACTCATTGTATAAATATAATATTACTTAGACGTGCCCTAAAAAGAACAAGAAAATAATAATTTAAAATAAATTCTAGTAAATATCTGGGAACAAGCTTTTTAAGGAATGTTTTTTGAAAATAGGATTCCAAAAGGAAAGCTCAAATCGATGAAGGCAAACGAATGTTTTTATTAAGGTATAGCAAATTGAAATGGGATAAAATAAAATTGAATTTTTTAAATTGAAATTTTAATTTACTTTTTTGACAAGGTAACCATCTGATAGGTAACCATCTGATATTAAATATGACTTCTGGCATATGATATCGACTGTCTTGTCGATAACTTTTTTCAATACTTGTGGCCTAATATCGGTAATAGCGTGACGAATGTTTTTCTCTAATTAGTCTTATCGACTTCAAATATCCCCACAGATAATAGTCGAGCGATGCTAAATCACACAATCTTGGAAGTCAATTCATGGGTCCGTACTGTGGAACAATGCGACTACCAAGCATTTCCTTCAATAAATCAGTTGTGGAAAATTGTTTAAACTACAGCTCCTACACACCATAAAGGGTTTATATAGAGGTTGTTATTTCTAATATGAATAAGGCTTCGCACTTCGAATCCGAAGATTGCAGGTTCGTGTCCTTTCACGGTCGCCATATAGAGGTTGTTATTCTTCTGATGGTTGATCATTAACTGCCTCTTTATTATTCATTTCTTTTATTTTAACAACCTCACTTAACTTAATTTAACTTAACGAATCAGAGATGGCACTACAGTTTTTCAACAAAAAATGTTTTTTCTACAACAAAATAACACAACAAATTTAGATTTAGATGATTCAAATTTTTATTGTATTACAAAGAGAAAACTTCGGAAATTATGAATGAAAAATGGTATCTGGCAAATGTCCATCACGACCACACTTACAGATGTCGATGCTTTCAGGAAAGTTTTTAATCACTTTTAAGCAAAATGGCGGTTCTATTTAATTTTGAGGCTGAAACGATTTAATTGGCTCCGTAAAGAATTTGTCCTTAACATAGCCCCGCAAATAATAATCTAGTGGTGTTAACTCACATGACATGCTGATTTTTTTCTTTTTAAGAGAAGTAGCACTTCAGGCAACAATGCCTATTTAGTCAAGTACCGTGCTACATTCTTTAGGAAAGGGATCGAGAAGAGATGAAACAGGTGGTGAAAGTAGATGGATGGTCGGAAACTAACTGCCGTATAAAGACAGCACAGCGACCAGTGACTATGCCTTCATCGCTGAGCAGCCCCACCGACAGTCAATTTTCAATTTTGTAGTGAAAAAAACCATGGTCTTCGTTGGGAATCGAACCCAAAACCCCGATACTGACAAGGTAGTACACTACCTACTAACCTACAGGGGCACCCAATTATCGTGAAGTTATGCGATCGGAAAATTTGGTTTGCAGTAAATTGATCGTTTCATTAACTGTTTAATATATGACACCGTCATGTTAAAACCACATGTCAGTGATATCCATTTCGTCAATAATAGGCCATAGTTAAGTTGTTACCATCTCATGAATACGTGATCCATTGACCGTTATCGGATTTCCAAACTCAGCTTCGAAAGAAAAAAAAAACGGCGCACTCACACCTCCAGACTACATTGCGCACCATACAGTGACACGTTGATCATGCAAGGGATTCTCAATAATCGCTCTAGGATTAACAGAAGCCCAAAAGTAGAAATTTTGCTCTTTGGCATATTCTGTTAAGTGAAAAGGGGTTGCGTCTGAAAAATAATCTTTTCAGAAAAAGCAGCCAGTTGCACCTGAATGAATTGAGCAAAAATTCTTGTAAGGCTTCAAAGTAAAATCCTTACGCAAAATTCGCCATATGGTTGTTTTGGATAACTACAATTGTTGAGAACGTCGTTGAATTGACAAATTTGAATCTGCTTAAACACTGTGGCTCACAGCTGCAATGTTTTCAGTTGAAAGACCCGATCAAACACGTGTTGGTGTTCGCACAGTTTGTGTCGAGCCCGTCGCCTTAAATTTAATAACTAAATTCTTAATAGCGGTCTCAGAAATAAAATTATATTGTCCGAAAATATTACGAATTTTACTAAATGTATCTTTAACAGAAGCACCATTTTCATAGTTAATTTCAATAATTTTTAATGCAATTTTAGTGCGAAATTGATTCATTGTAGCATTGGCAAGCATCTACTACGAGTACGTCTAATAACTAAATGTCAAAATAACATATTGTTGGTGTTGCGACAATTTAAAAATAAACTTCTTGTTAAAAAACCCGATAGTTGTTAAGCTGATGAACGAAAAAGTCAGTAATCATTGCTCAATAGCGACTGTAGCAGTCTGCCCAGCATTATTATTAAAGAAATCTTAACCACTGATTCCACCAGTCAATAAATCTCACTGAACAGTTTTTCGGGATGTAATGGATTCTCGCCACATGCTTGAGGATTATCCTCACTCCAAAATATGGCAGTTTTGTTTATATTTATATTCATTCATTTATATTCATTAAAAAAAAGTTACCTTAAAAGCTAAAAAAAAAAATTCGCTTATGACATTGGGATCGGGTATTTCGAACAGAACAATGATTTTCTAAAAAATATTGGAAAAATTTGGTATCGTTAACTAGGCTTCAAATATTTATATTGTAAATTTGTTTATGGAATCCCTATCAGGTATTTCGTACAGAATAATGGCTTTTAAAAGCAAAATTAAATATAAATCACTTGATACATAAAAAATGGCCGCCAACTTAAAACTCTTAATAAAAACATCCTTTGTAATCTAAATATGGTTAAAAAATAGCGAATTCTTACTGGGCAACAATCAATTATGAAACAAGCAAAATATCAATTATTAGATGAGAAATTCTTTATAATAATAATAATAACACGTAGGACCTAAAATTAGAAACTGTTGACGAAAACAGCAAAGACAGTTTCACTCACAAACACAATAGGATGTTAATCCTTTTTCAATATTGCTAGCTTTTGCCGATCAATACTTAACTCCTTCCAATATCAGCAGCCACAATCACTAACATTAATGATTTTGAAGAAATACAACAAAAATGAATATGAATAGGAGAAAAGCTCTTTGTTGCAAAGCTGTACTTTAAGGGTCGACATACGAGTAAGAAGGAGGCATTTGTTTGCCTTTCGTGGTATTTACTTCAGAGTCGACAGCTTGTGCCATCTACAGATTTAAAGCTCGACTTCTTAATTCTTTTATATCAGAATAATATGTACTCTTTAGAAACAAGTCATCGAGTTTTGTACAATTATAGTGAGCAACGATTGCATATGATTTGGCGTAGCTTTTATGGTAAATAATATAGACGCCATCGTTCAGGTTTATGGCACGAAAATCTGTTATCATGAAAATGATAATCGACCTACAGCATGCAGGAGGAAGGTTAATTATTGATTAAGATGAGATACCAAGGATTCTTTATAAAGCATAAAGTTTGTAGAAACGAACAAGATAACTAAATATAGGTCATACATATTCACTTAGTCGGAAATCTGTGTTGATGAAATTAGCGTTAAGCAGAATAGTAAGAACTAGAAGATAGGAACATTAACCTTAAATACATAACTAAATATGTAGATGACATTTTAGCTATAATTAAATTTGACGACAAAGATGAAATTCTAAAATCCTTGAACAGTTACCACCCAAAGATACAATTTACTGTGGAGATGGAGGAAAATGGAAAAATCTCATATTTGGACACAACAATGCAACGAAACAATGACAGAATACTTTTCGATTGGCGTGCGAAGGATATAGCGTCTGGGAGATTAATGAATTTTAATGCTACGCAACCCATGGCACAGATAATTAATACTGCAAGAAGTTTCATTTTTAGAGTTTTAAAAGAAGCGGAAATTAAACTCAAAACAGATTATCCTCAGACTAACATTAATAATGATAAGAACAATCCACAAACAACTTTCTACGGTGTACAATTTATACCAGGTTTGACTGATAGCAAAAGCCTGAAAGCAATAATAAAACTGACAAAATACAATTTTCGTATAAACCGAACAGCACATTAAGCAGAATATTCAGAATAATGAAGGATAAAATAGATAACCAAAAACAGTGCAATGTTGTATATGAGATAAAGTGCAAAGGCTGTGATAACGAGAGCTGTGATCTAATATACATTGGAACAACAAAACGAACATTGGAGACAAGAATAAGTGAACATAAAAACGATATTACAAAACGGGAAGAGACAACAGCATTATCACAACACATACTTAATACTGGAAATGCAGCTGACTTTGAAAAAGTCAAGATTTTGGACATAGAATGCAAACAAAGGGTAAGATACACGATAGAAAATCTCCGCATTCAACAAAACATTGACAACACTATGAACCTAAAAGAAGACGCGGATAATATAAACACCAACTACAGTGTTGCAATAACAACAAAATTTAAACGTTCTATTTAATTTAAATTGTGTTTGTTTTCTACTCAAGTTCAATTGTTTTTTGAAATTTGTCTAAATGTTAAGTTAGGAATATAATCAATATTATATTGTAAGTAAATTATTGTGGTGTATTTAATTGTAATAATGTAAGATTTTAATTTTTAAATAGACGAAACCCTTAAGAAAGTCAACAAGAAATTGACGAAACGTTGGGTAAAAGTGTAATAAAAAGTTTCTATTGACACGGAATATGTTTGGCCTGACTAGCTAAAGTTTATAAAATTAACAACAAAATAGTAAGAAGTTTGCATTATAGCCGTTGTTGTCTTACTGCTATCCCTTTTACTTAATACAAGGATCTGTAATATTTTGTGAACTTAGAATAATAGAACTCTTTTGAAATTGACAGGAAATTCATTTAAGCATGAGGATATACATCTATGATCTTAGCGGAGATGACAGGTATATAACAATAACCGTAAGGAAAAATTTAATAATATTCTTTAGTTACTTATAAAATATATTTTTTAAAAACTGCAGTCATCAAATATTGATAAATTTCTTTCAATAATTAAATACAAATCCGATGTAATTTTTTATGAAAGCTCGATCTTAAAGATTGCTTTTAATTTATAAGGATGAGAAGCGAGCTAGTTCTTTGTTCATAAAAATTAATAATTAATTTATAATTAATAATTATACAGTTATGAAACATACCAGATGATTTGATATGATGATTGTTTATCAAAAAAAGTTGAGTTCGTTTTTTAAAAAATACACTTTGCAGCACAATAGATGAAAAGCTTAAAGTAAACAGGCTCCTTAAGAAATGCAAAATTAATGAAGAATATTAAAAAGGTCAAGATAAAAATAAATTTTAAAAATATTATTGCTTTAAAGACAGCTAGAGATTTACACAGAAAAAGGAATAAAACTCCATGATTATTAACATAAATGTGGGTAGCTGCCAAAACCATTTAAAGAGCCATTAATGTGCTTAAGAAAAGCCATAAAGAAAAATGGAAACGAAGACTAAGAAGAGATAGTTTATCTATTTACGCAAAAAAACATTATCTACTGAACTGAAACAGAAAATAAAAATCCACATTTTATACAATGTTTTGTTGTTCTTTTCTTAATATATTTTTCATTTTCCAAACATTTCATAATATTGTTACTGACTTGAATAATTAGATGTAATAAGTCACAGCTAAAGGAGCCAGAAGTCAATGAATGGTTGGGTTACAATGAATCTATAAGGGGATAAAATATCATCATCTATAGCATCAGCAGTAGCTGGAAAAAAATGAGATCTGCAGGCAGTGAAAATTGTAGTGTCAAAAGGAATCATTCAATAAACTATTTAACTTACTATACGATTTAAAGAGGTAAAGTGACTATAAAATATCAAATTGATTTTAAAGTCAAGTAAGCATATTATTTTTTTCTTTATCAAAAATAAAGAATAGTTAAGTAAAAAAGTAATAAGAATAAAATATACTTTTAAATTTAAAGATTAGAAGGGTAATTAAATTAAAAAAAAATTTAATTATAACTATGATTTTTGAAGGAAAAAAGCGCTAATAAATTAATTAAAATTCTTCAAGTAATGACGAATAAGTTTTATTATTTCATTACAGATATTCGATTAATTATTTAGGGAAATAAATTTAAAAAACATGTTATTGTGTAGATGCAATAGGCACCTTTGGTTTCACACTGCAATTATAATATGGAGTTTATTTCTTGAAGCATTCATTTAGCATATTGCGATATATTAAGAACTTCAGATAACAAAAATACAATTTATTATATTCGGCTGTAAAACTGTAATTTAATTAAATCGAATCTTCCTAATCTGCCATTAAAGCTTTGCATTAGACATTTGCGTTAATCAAAATAAACAAATTGAAACACATACTTTCACTAAACCTGTCTTATGAAACTTATGCAGTAAATAAAAATAAGAAATTTCGTATAAAAATATATTAAATTAGATAAAAAGAATTATGTTTCGCATTTAAAAAAATCGTTACAAAATAAGAAATATTTCTAAAAACCCACAACTACACTTCTTAGTATATATAAAACCGAGAATAGAAAGTTTAATAATAATAAATTTAATAAGTGGGACAAATCTCAAAAGGAAGAGTACGTCTGCATCGATTCACTGTATATCTTAGCGTAAAATTTTTTTTATATAACATGAAAAATAGTTTAACAAATACTTCTAAAGCTAAAACAGTGACAAAATAAAATACGCAACGAAATACAAACACAACATAGCCAGATTGGCGAGCGCACTCGATGCAGTGCCATCATTATCAAGCTGCGTTTCGGATAGTGCTGGAGAGTAAATATTCGGTCTGTTATCATAAATACTGTTGGGTTTAGGTCGTTCTATCATTCGGGTTATATATAGTTATTTAGGTAAACTCTCCCACCACTTGGCTAATTTCCGTCCGTCTGAAGGTGTTTTTCATTTGTTAAAGTGTATGAATAGTTTTAGCGGTGCAAAAGTCGTGTTTACCTATTCGTCTATAATGCCTCTGTTAAAAGTTTTTGTTTTGTAGATTTCCTAGGGTGCAGTAATGTCATACATTCATCTATTTCCCCTTGTGCTTGTCCGTGAGTGTCAAGGTATAATACAATGTTGGAGTCTTCTCTTTCTCGCTCTTCTCATGCGCTCATATGTTTTCGTCCGTCCAGTTTGTCCTATATAAGTGTGTTTACAGGTACAAGTAAGTCTGTTTACTCCCCTGGATTATATTTGCAGTTGTTCCAATCGATGTCTTGAGATTATGTCTAAGAGTAATGCTGTTTTTTAATGCTGTGAGAAAACCTTCTGGAAAACGCTAAGTAAATCTATATATTTCAGGTCCTGTGTAAATAAACATGTGTCGTCCTGCTTTTAGGGTTGTATTGTCTAAACGGTTTGTCGATAATAGTAGGTTTGTAGTCGTTGTTTTGAACTATGGTGTAAATAATGTCGAGTTCTTTGTTGTACTTGTCTGAAGTAAGTGGAATTATTTTAAGTCCGTCTATCAAAAGTCTAAATGCTGCTAGTTTATGTTGGGTTGGGTGGTTCGAGCTAATGTAGATGATAAATGTTGGTTTTCTATAAATGTCAAAAGTTAGACAGTCACATCTTCGTGTTATTGTGGTGTCAAGATAATGCAAGTTTCCATCTTGTTCTGTTTGCATTGTGCATGTAACGTTATTATGGATTGTCTGTAAGAATTTGTTTGGCGTTCGAGGATGCATATGATAAAATCTACATTCCTACAGTAATCAGTAATTTTGTGTTTTTCCATTAATGATTTTACATATTTTAATTCGAAATGTTGTATGAAAATTTTCATAAAGATTGCGAAAGTTGGATTTCCCATGGCGAGTCCGTCAGATAATTTTTAAAAGTGGTTATTAAATCTAAAGTAGTTTTATTTTATTATTTGCAATATCTATAACGTCGGTGATGTGTTGGTTGCCGCATTAATTGTTTAATATGTTGCATTGGATAACTAAAACTTCTTGTGTTTGTGTTAAGGTATATATATTCTTAATATCAAAGGAAATGAGTAGCGTGTTTTCGGTTATTTTAATGTCTTTAATAGTTATAATTTTTTGACCTTTTTTAATATTTTTTAGTAATTTATTTTAAGCACTAGGTCAATTTTAATAAAAAATGTTAAAAAACTTTTATTTTTTATTATCTTTTCGATATTTCGCCACACCGTTGGTTGGCATCATCAGGAAAAACAAAAATAATAATAAACAAACAAATTTTTAAATTAATGTCTTTAAGTTTTAAGATAAGATCTTGTATATTATATACCGTATATCTATTTTGTAAATTTAGGACCGTGAGGTGCTTAGTCACCGCATGTGCTGGTACAGGTTTGTAACTTACAACTGGTCTCATTGATATATTTTCCTTGTGTATTTTCGTTTGTGCTTTGAATGCTGATGGTCCTGGGTAGGGTGTTTGTATACTTTTCCGTCGGTAAAGATTTTGCGGCGTTTTAATTCGCCACGTATTTCTCTTTGAAAAGAATCATTTGGGCAATTTTTAAATTTAGTGCAGTTGGTCTGTCGTATATATTGTTGTATTCTGTTTATATAATCTTACTACAGTCGTACTTCCTTTGTCCTCTTTAGTAATTAGTAGGTCTTTGTCCCGTAGCTTCCGCCCTATTTGTCTAGTTTTTTTATTTTTAGAGACTTGTTTTTGTTTTACTGTGTGTCTCATGTGTTCTTGTCAGTTATTTGGTAACCGAGTAATTGTTGCTTCGGCATTTACAATGTGTGTTTCAATTATTCTTTGTATCTTGTCAATAGGTAGGTAATGTTTCAGTCCTTTCTCCATTAGGTTTCTCTCCTTCTCACTGAATCGTCTGTCTGTTAGGTTTTTATATAACACCCATCATGTAAATTGCGTAAAAATAGTGGAAATGTATAGTATAGATCACAGAGTAAAAAAGTAAAAATTTTTTGAATTTAAAATTTCTTCACGAACAACAAACAACAAAAAATACTTGTCTGTGACAAAAGTGGGCGAAAATTAAGCGTGGTTACTTAAACTTGTACTTGAATTTTAAAATTTTAATTTTCTCTTTACATTAAAACCGCTTTTAGAATTTTTCATGCATTTAAAAAAATGAGCAAAATTGGTCTAGCCATTCTCAAAAAAGTCACTTAGCAACTTAAATTATTTACATTTATTATGTAAAATATTGCATGGAATATTAAATCTATAATTTACGTTTAGTTATTAATCAAAAATTCATAAATGATTATTACGACAATTTATTACACTCACACTAGTATTTGTTTTAGATAGCTATCAAAATAGAAAAATCTTTTCATTTAACAATGAAATTGTATTTCAACATGAAAATCTCTGAAATGAAAGATGATTTTTTTTAACCCTCGCCACCACCAAAAACATATTTTACCAATTATGATAAATTGCCAAAAAAACAAAATAAATAAATAAATATGAAATTAAATTCATGGCTAAAATAAATGAATCTTTGAATAATAATTATGGTGATTGAATAAGATGAATCAAAATCATAGGAGGAGTAAATTTTCTAGTATTTGTTTTGAAAGATGTGAGTGTAGATTGAAATGAAAGATTGTTTTTTTTTTGGAATATCTATCAGAGAAGTATGAGCTGATGTAATAATGTTAAAATAAGATAAATTATTGAAATTGATTTTGTGTAATTAAAATATATAATTTATATGCAACAATATGTTAGCGAAGTTTATGTTTTAACAACATTAAGAAACAAGAAAAACAAAAATAAAATAATTTTCATTATAAACGAAGAAGTGTAATTTAGTTTTTCCTCTCGTCTTTTAAAAACTTGTTTATAATTGCAAAAGAAAAAAACAAAATAAATAAATTAGTTTTTTCTTGTGTTGAAAAGTAGAAAATGTGAATGATTATAGTCATTAAGTTAGTTTTTGTGGTTATTGCATGTTTTTGCTGCTTAAGTCCACTGGCCGGTATGGTAATGACATGATTTTAATAGATTCATTTTGTATTAGTGTGTTATTGTTGTTTCGTTAATTTCCTTAAAAGCTTTTTTTAGTATAATATTTTTCTGTATCTGTAAAATAATTCATATTATTATCCTGGTTTTATTAATCATATCCGTAACGTTTTTAGGGAGCTGTCTTTCCGTAGTGTTTAGTTTTTTTTTATTCTTCACAAAAAAGTTAGTTAAAGCAGGTTGTCTTTGGGCAAGTAATAGAATAACACAGTTCCAAAGGTTATTTTAAAAAATTATATAAAATATTTTACCCAGTGTTATAATTCATGCAGATATTTCCTTCCTATTACAAAACTCTAATCAAATAGAGAATTATAACTGACGCAAGAGAAGCTAAAAAAATTAAGAGTCAAATACCACTTTAGGTCTTTGTAAAAAATACTTAACCATTTCTTATTTCGGATGCTATAAATGTTGAAAAGATGTAAGGAAAAATAAAATCAATATTGATTATTGGTGTTTTGTTTAAGCTGGATGTTTGTGTTTATTGATTTTAAGCCACTTCTTACTTGGTCGTAAAATATTTAAAAAATAATAAGCAGCTTTAGCTTTTCTAAGTTGTGGTTAATAAAGCAGTAATTTTATTTTAATTAAAATTCTTATTAGCATACTGAAAAATTAAGTTATAAAAAATAATTACTTCCAAAAAACTATTTTAAACACTTCCAATATAGTTATCATTCCTTTCGGATGTTGGCTTGCTACGATCGGTGAGCGCTTTCGATGCGATAAAATCACTATTAAGCCGCATTTAAGAAACAAATAACTTAATACATCCAATATTATTTATATTTTTATTCGACCTGGGGGAAGAAAATGCTCTATTGTATTTTGGTAGCATTTAATATTTTTTATTTTCTTCTAAAGTGAAGATTTTCAAATTTACTAAAAGAAGATAAATTATTTTAAAAATTTGAAAGGTGGGCTAACGAGTTCACTGATCCATACATAACAAAACAGTTATGCATATCAGTTGTGAGATTAATTTTTTGGGACCCACATATAATTTATACAGTAACCATATTGAATCGCTTCAGAAACAATTTCTAATTTTCTGCTTCTAATTAATCAGATTGCCAATGCTGTAAAGCCGCAAAACAATGATGAATGTATGCTTTGCAATCAGTTTAATTAATGTAAATACTGCAACTGAATTCCTGATTTCTATTATCTGTTTTAATGTTCCTTTTCCTTAAACTCGATGTTATCAGCCGCTGTTCTTGCATTGCTTCCGAAATACTTATTCAAATCCAATTCCAGTTCGAAGAGTTTGTAAAGATTTTAATGGTCTATTTATCGGCTTTTGCAACAAGAAGTTTGCTTTTTAATTGAGGCAACATTAATAACGTAATAATCTGACATTTATTTTTTGACGTATTCGCAGTGGATGTAATGGCGATTGTTACAATGAATTCAATTTTGCACGAAAATCGCATTAAAATAATTTAAGTCCACTTTGAAAATGGTGGTTCGGTTAAAGGTACATTTCGTAAAATTCGTTATATAATTGTCCTTCTGAGACTGGTCGACAGACTTGATAGGAAGTGTGCAAACACCAGCGCGTGTTCGATAAGGTCGTCCTAAACAATGCAGACGTGAGCAACAGTTATGAAGCAGATCCAAATCTGTCAATTCCTCGACGTTCTCAGGTAATCCCAAAAATTTGCATAAGGGTTTGACTTTGAAGCCTTACAAGATTCAACTGGTGCAGGAATTAAAGCCGACCGACCATTCATATCTCTGTGTATTCGCTCAATTCATTCAGGTACAACTGGCTGCTTTTTCTGAAAAATTCTCAAAAATTGTGGTTATCTACATCCAACACATTGTGAATTTTGATTAAGGAGCAACCGACTAGTTTTTTGAAAAAAAAATTTTTTTAGATTAAGGAAGCCCATTTTCACTTGTCAGGGTACGCCAACATGCAAAATTGCGGCATTTAATTTTTGAAAATCCTAGAGGTTTGTTGAGAAGCTTTTGCATGCTCTACGTGTCACTGTGTAGTGCGCTATGTGGTCTGGAGGCGTGATTGGGCCTTCTTATTTTCGAACCTAAGGTTGGAAATATGGTAACGCTCAATAGATCACGATCAATTTATTGCAAATCAAATTTCGCAAGCATAATCTCACGATTAGGTCAATCGTGAAATTATGGCACTGAAATTAAAACTCTTCTTTCGTTTTTCTGGCCTGTCAGTTAAACTTGTCTCCTCATATCTATCGAACCGTATGCAATCGGTGTTGGTGAATAATGTTTGGTCGGATAGCTTACCTCTTACTAGAGGAGTGCTACAGGGTTCCATTCTAGGCCCGCTACTATTTTCACTCTATGTGAATGATCTGCCGAAACAACTTTCTAGCTGCGGTATACACTTATATGCAGATGATGTGCAGCTAACACTAAGTAGCTCTGTTCGAGATATTGACTCCAGCATATCCTCCTTAAACGATGATCTGGATAGAATTTACCTTTGGGCGAATGCAAATGGGCTTTACCTAAATCCATCTAAGTCGAAATGCATCGTTATATGTAAAAGAGGTTTGCAGCCCGTACTGTCACATGATATTGTATTGAACAACGAGAGAATTGTGATTGTTAAATCTGCTAAAAACCTCGGTATTGTATTTAATAATAGATTAACATGGACTGATCATGTGAATATGCTGGCAGGTCAATTGTTTATAAAGCTTCGAGCTCTGTGGTCAACACAATATTTTACTCCTTTGAGGATACGAATCTTGCTTGCTAGAATGTATCTTATACCCGCTTTAACTTATGGATGTGAGTTGTTTGGATGCTGTGACTCGGTCAGTAGGAACAAGCTTGAAGTTATGTTCAATAATATCGTTAGATATGTCTATCAACTCAGAAGATTTGATCATATATCACATGTCTCCAACAATCTTCTTGGAATCTCTTTTCAGGGACTAATAAAGGTTCGTACCCTTTTATTTTTGCATAAAATAATTGTGACAAGAACGCCCAAATATTTGTTTGAAAAAATATGTTTCTTCCAATCACCAAGGCACAAAAATATTATTTTGCCTCGTCATCACTGCCTCGTATCCGAATGGCAATTTTATATTAATGCCGCTCGTCCCTGGAATAGTCTTCCACTAAGTCAGCAAATGAATAGCAATGCTAACAATTTTAGGAAATTTCTATATAATTATTTCACCTAAACTATTTTATAATTTTTTATTTTTTCTATTTTTGTTTTTTGTATCTTAAGAATACTATTGTAATATTGTACGTTCCTGTACTATAAATATAAGACACAATCTTGTTGTACAGGAAGTGGAGAAATCGAAATGAAATGAATAAATGAAATGAAATAAATGAAATAATCAGCAATTAAGTGGACAGCCAGATTGTGTGATTTAACACCACTGGATTAATTTTTGTGGAGCTATGTAAAAGACAGAGAGAACTAATTTAATCGATTTCAGCCTTAAAACTCGAAATCCATGATGTGATTAACGATTAAAGCATTAAATAGATAAGAATTAAGGGAAAAGGAAACACAGTTATAAGTAGTTGCCTTCGAGTATTCTGATAAGCTAGTTTTTGAATGTAGCTTTTTAAAGAGGATATGAAAAAATACATGCCAGTAATCTTCGACTTGATTACAGAAAACGAGAGCAAGAGAACAAACAATCGTGGAGAAGCCTTACGTACTTTTCCTTTTAAATATTTTAAATTAATTGGCGCACTTTCGCATGCAGTTCATTCTTTAAGCACAGTGGTTAGGATTGAATAGAAAAACCGAAATTGCGCGATTGTAGATTAAATAATTTCTTTATTAACTTTTTATAATGGCAGATTAAGGTCCTTGCAGAAAATTCAATTTTTTATATGCTTGGAGTTCCGAGGATTATGCGTAGAATTTTAGTTTTGGCACCTTGAATTATATTATTTTTAAGACTGAAGCTGAGGCAGTAGTCCATAACTGAATATTCAACAGAAATGAACTAACATAATGTTTTCCCTCCGTATAAATAACCAAATTGCAAAATATAAAAAAAAATTATCGCTGAAGCGAACCTGAGGCTAACGAATAAAAAAGGAAAATATTACACAGAGCCTGCTGCTTCACACAACTATTATAAGTTTTAAAAAGTGTTATGTAATTCAGTTAAGTTGTACTGTCTTGGCGCTGAGCACAGAATTTCGTGATAAGATTTACATCTGCACCTGCCCGTGGGCCTTTATCAGATGGTGGTCAAACAACTATAAGTGAAAAGCAGCGCCATTCACGCCCTAGGAAGCCGAAGACTAATTCTAGCAACAGGTCTTTCCTTGTTGCAATTTCAGCGGTTCCAGAGCAGAGCTGCAAGCCCCTACTCCTTGCTGAACAGTTGGAGACTATCGAACTCCTGTCCAGAATTAATGACTAGCATGCTCACTGGATCTGGATCAGTGAGCATGCATGTGATTAAAGGCGAGATGATCCTGGCCACCACAAATCAATTCATGCTAAGGCCGCAAAACCACAACCACCACTATACTCCCGAAGGTCCAACCTCAATAATCAGTCAGAGAAACAGAGTGTGATTTGTTTTACATCCGCATCTGGCCATGTAGCCTTAATCAGATGGTGGACAAACCACTATTGTATAATTTGGAACGTCATACAGGCGTCCTAGGAAGCCGAAGACATAATTCTAAGCAACAGAACCACCTAGTTGCAACTTTAATGATTCCAGGACAGGGCTGCAAACCATCACACCTTGCTAAAGAGTTGGAGACTTTCTAACTCCTGTCCAGAACACATGTCAAGCATGCTCACTGGACTGGATCATTCACTTTGCGTGTCAATATCAGTGAGATGATCCTGGCCACCATAATAACCATTATACTGTTATGAGGCCGCAAAATCAAAACCACAACGATACTCCCATATAGGGGCCAACCTCAATGATCAGTCAGAGAACTATTAAATGTCTAAAGAGACAAATAATGAACTCTGCGGCTCACTGATCCCCGTGGAAATAAAGTAGAGCTTCCAGTTGACTCCCTGCGTGTCTTCAGGTGACTGGGCTTCCTTTTTCCCCCAGTTGCACAGATCTAGATAGCTGTTACGTACTATAAAGACCATAAATGTGCTCCCGGAGGGGAGTCAGAGAAACAGCTAAAAGTCTAAAGAGACAATTAGCGGAAACTCTGGGGCTTACTGATTGCCGTGGAAATAACGAGGAGCTTCCAGTTGTCTCCAGCTGACTTCAGGGCACTGGGCTCCCTTATACACCCAGCAGCACAGGTCTAAGTAGTCAATTCTATTATTCTATAAGACCGATAAAGTGCCTCCGGGGGGAGCTAAACACAGAATGATTGATCGTCTACAATCTCAAAAATTTGAACCTCACTATGAATTAATAGGTAAAGCATAATTGTGAAACATGCAGCACTCAAGGACGCCATAAGCACAACCCAAATTGCAATATTTTGAATAATCCTGATCACATTGGTCTTTTTTTTCTTGGACCAGCACTCAGGAGATGCTTAGTATCAGAACTAGGAAATTAGGTTATGGGGAGAAAGAAAAAAGCAGTAGTATTTGTGGGTATTTAATTTGTACTTTCCTACATTGAAAGTAACAGGAAAGACCACTTGAGGGAATTTATTCTACATACGATTATTCTGTTAAAAAAATGAATTTCCCTGTAATGCGTAGTGCGATTTCCTGAAAATCAACCACAAATTGATACGCTCTTAACGAATATCAAGCTAAACGAGAAAAAGTTTGAGTAACGGGAACACTTTAACTAATTTCTTTAGAGAACTTACCACTGTAGTAACGATAAAACAGTGAAATACAACCTACATTGCATGGATGCTCTAGGGAATCAATAAAGTTGGATACCCTACCATCCCCAATGAGCCCCTTAGCCCTCTTCTGTATGGGGTCGAGCAACCCTAAAATAGACTTTGCGGCACCGTCCCATACATGAGAGTTGTGTTCCATTTTTGTGCGGATATAGGTGGTACAGTACGATCGGATGGAGTAAATTATCTGAAACTGATATCTTGGACTGACTGGGACTGAGATATGAATTCTCTTGACTACCTTAAATAACTTTAAAATACAAAATAATAATTGCTCAACTATAATTTAAAATTTATATAAATAATTTGCATTAAAAATAAATAATAATTTAAAATTTAAATTATTTACGCAATTGCCAGACTTTTTTCCAATTAAACATTAATAGCAATTATTTCGATTAAACGAGCCTTAAAATTTTAAAAGCTCAATTTTATAATCCTTAACGAATATTTAGTTAATTGCCACCCTTTTTGGTTATATTTTCGCTGTTTCTTTTGCAGACATTAATTCTAAATATAAATAAACAAAATTAACAAATAAAATATGAAAAATATAACAACTAAATAACGTACAATTTTACTTACCGATATTGAATGCATGACAAACAGCTAAACCATTGTTGGGTGTACTCCAGATGCCACTCAATAAAATCAAAGTCAATGTCAGCCAACATAAAGTTTTATTGTTATTAACACCATGACGCTTAATGTGGCAATAACTTTTAACTTTATTTGTTGTAAAATATTTTAAATGAGCAACAGCAGTAGCAGTAGGATATAAAATACGCAAGTAGAAGTGATTTAAATTAAACTGATGAATTTGGAAATAGTTAAAGAAAGCGTGGCTATATTGTCTAAAATCGAAGATGTAAAATTTGTTAGTGTAGGGTGAGATACTGGCAAAGTATTGTTTGGGGTAGCAGCGAAAGGAGCTTAATAATAATTCGTTTTGTTGATTAAATTTTGGCTTTGTATATTGTTCTTTCAATTGCTTGTGTTGTTGTTGTTGTTGTTGTTCTCGTTGTTTGTGATGCAATAATGTTTTTTGTAATTTTATAGCAGACATTTTATGATTAAAAATTTCCAAAATGTTATTCGCTTAAAACAAAATATGACTGAATATTGTTGTTTTTGTTTTAACGTCAGAATATTAGTGCCAGTAACAGTTGGCAAGTACGTTTTTCGACTACAATTATAGCGAAATAATGATAGAAATTTTTATTTTTAGTGTTGCGTTAGCCCGTTTACATATTTACGTTGTTAAAGGAATTGCTTTCGTTTTACTAGGCTATTAAACAAATTTTCTTTAAGAACATATTTAAATTCTTTAAGATTTTATTATTCTATTAAACACTCATATTTAATTTATTTTAATTTAAATATTTGCTGAAAACATTTATATAAAAATAATATATATATTTCTTGTTTCTTCAAATGTAAAATCTACTCATAACTCTTGTACTCCAACAGGAACAAGCTGTTGCTTGCTGTTGGTATTTTTCTTATTGTTGCTCACTAAAGTTTCCGTTTTTCTTGACAGCACTGCAGGATTTCAAGACACTTTTATTTTGTTGGAAAGAAAACGAAATATATATTCTTGCCATTTTCTTCCTGACACTTTTTTTGCCTTCACCTCTTTAACTTAACTCCCAAATTTTTACGGTTTTAACGATGTGTATTTTCTTAAAAGTACAACGACGGCATCATATTAAGAAATGTGTTTTTGCACTCGCGTTAATAAATGACATTAAAGTTAAAATTTTATTATAAATTCCTTTATTTTTTGTAACATAACGGGTTAAGGAATTGTTTAATGAAAATTAAACAGCAGCCAAACTTTTAAATTAAAACAGGAACAAACTCTAAAAGGAGAAGAAGAAAATTACAGACATTTATTATTTAATAGGTTGAATTTAATAATGACGTGTAAAGTTTTATAATAAGAATGTTTTGAAAATGAAAAATAAATTGAATTTTCTATGAGTTATAGTTAAGGAAATTTAAAAATTTTCGAATTATTTATAACTCGCACTTGATTTTAGTATTATAAAAAATAAATAAACTCAATTGTTTGTCTCCACGTATATTTTTAAATTTTAAAATCCTTTTGTGAAAGAAAAGTTATTAAAAAAATGTGTGCTAATTCTTAAATAAAAAGGGAACAATTCAACTATAGTAGAATATAATACAGTATTTGTGATTAGTTCATCAACATCCTTTCCATCCCTTCACTTTACAGAAGGTTACAGAAATGAACACCAATTTTAGTATGCAAATATGTTTACGTTTTCCTTTCAATTTGCCCACTTTGGCTATCGTACCCTTCAAGAAAAGTACCGTACAAAACCAGTGTTGTAACGTTAGAAGTCTAATGTCGTCGAGTGATCGTCAGCGGGACATACTCCTATGAATTTCTGTTTTGTGTCTATATCGGTATCTTTTATATGAATTTCTATTTTATTTATAATAATTATAATATTTGTGTTTTAAGTCCTCCCCGGGGGCACATTTATCGGTCTTTATAGAATACTTGACTATCTAGAGCTGTGCTGCTCGGGATAAATGGGAGCCCAGTCCCCTGAAGGCAGCAGGGGTCAACTGGAAGC
This sequence comes from Trichopoda pennipes, assembly GCA_030448955.1. Taxonomy (NCBI): domain Eukaryota; kingdom Metazoa; phylum Arthropoda; class Insecta; order Diptera; family Tachinidae; genus Trichopoda; species Trichopoda pennipes. The sequence continues at coordinate 973,231 of JASKUP010000041.1, read as the reverse complement.
TCCACATTATTTCAGTAGCCCGCAGAGTTTCCGCTATTTGTCTCTTTAGGCATTTAGCTGTCTCTCTGACTGATTTTAAGGTTGGCCCTTCGGGAGTATCGTGGTGGTTGTGGTTTCGCGGCCCCATACAAGTTTGTTTTTATGGTGGCCAGGATCATCTCGCCTTTAATAACACCCACTGGTGAATGATCCAGATTCAGTGAGCATGCTAGTCATGTGTTCTGCACCCGGAGTTGGATAGTCTCCAGCTCTTCAGCAAGGAGTAGTGGTTTGCAGCCCTGCTCTGGAAACGTTGAAATTGCAACTAGGAAAGACCTGTTGCTAGAATTAGTCTTCGGCTTCCTAGGACATGAATGACGTTGCTTTTCATTCACAGTGGTTTAACCACTATCTGATTAAGGCCCACGGCCACGTGCAGATGTAAATCTTATCACGAAATTTCTATTTTAAGAAAATAATGTATTTATTTTTATATGAATTGATTTAATCTTAAGTCAAATGAATTATTATTTCATTTCAAAATCAGTTGTAGGATTATGGAATTATGTTTACATTTTATAATAGTTTTAAATATTCTTAAATTTTAATTTCAATTAACGGCAGCTCAGTGGGCAACGACATCTAGCAGGATAGTTTAGGCAGGAGCTGACGCTTCGTGGTGAATACAGCCGTCAGCTGTTGTGTATATGGACTTCCGAGGTGGCGCATGTGTGTTTGTGTATAGGTGTGTGTTGGCAGAATAGGTATAAAAGGGCGAACATCATAAATAATAAGGTAATTGGTGTGCGCCCCGAGGAAGAACACCAGGTAATATTATTTTAATATTTCGGACTGTTAGGTAAAACAGTCAGATTATAAACAAAGCGGAGGTTTTAACTCAGCCTAGTTTATATCCTGAGGCACTTCTTGGAATGACTAGAGTATTGGACAGTTGAGCGGAGCTCTTAACCCAGCCAAACTTACACTGTTTTGGTTATTTCCATTGGACGCGGTCTACTAACTGTAGAGCGGTCACCAACGAAGCGAAGGTTTTAACCTAGACGAGTTTGTGTTCACTATCGTCACTGTGGGTGACTGGAGCGGAGGTTTTAACCCAGATCAACTTACATTGTGTTGGTTATTTCCCTCGAACACTGACCGGGATACGTAGGAGCAAAACGACAGAAACCGCCACACACACAGCAGCGCACAATAGACGAAGCCGAGAAGGATTAGTGGCAAATAAAGGCTGAAGAATTATAACAAATCAAGCGAAGCCTTTTATTTGTCCCTGAACGCCGTTGTGTACACCCTAGCAGCCAGGGAAAAGTGTAAATCGCTTATTTTTAAGCTGCTGTCAAGCGGAGAATTAGTGGCAAATAAAGGCTGAAGAGTTATAACAAATCAACTGAAGCATTTTATTTGTTCATGGACGCCGCTGAGTATACCCCAGCAGCCAAGGAAAGTGTGTCTTTAGAGTGTAAATCACTTATTTTTAAGTGAGTTTATTTTAAGGGTGAACCAAGAGTTTATAATACTATAGATGATATGATTACATATCCTATTTGCTCAAAACTTAGATATTTCATAAACTGTTAGGCAAAGTCTATTGTGTTGATAAAAGGAAAACTAAAATAAGTCCATAAATTATTATTAATCTTTGAATAACACAAATTAACTAAATTGCCCAGACAAAGAAGTTATAGCTATTTCAAACCTGCAATAATTTTAATATATTTTTATATTGAGAAAATACGGTTAAGGAAAAAGCAACGTAAATATTTAAAATTCTGAACAATTTCAATTCTATTGTTATGAACATTTTTGGAGTTCCTATTTGTTGTTGTTGACTCCTTTGAACTACAGATCTGCAAGCGAACTAGTTGTGTGCAACAGCCTCTTACCTTTATCTAGCCTACTTAGGAAGAATGATAGGTTCTGTAAGCAAGCAAAAAAAATTAAAAATTCAGTATTTATTTTTATTCAATATTGATGTTTTCTTTGGCTGTGCTCCGTTAACGATGGTCAGTAAAAACCTTAAGCAAAAATTTGTAAAATAACTATATTTTTATTTGTCTACACTGTGGTCCTTTTATTACTTTTTCAAAATGCACTACAAACTGCTTCTAATAACAAATTGAACATTAACACTTTCAGAAACGAAATGTCTTAATTAAAATTCAACAAAAACTAACTATTAACTAGAAATAACTCCAGAGTCTGTATTCTCCTACCACCACCACCAGCACCAACCAAAATTTTCAACAATGCAATAACACACACAAAGGAATTGCTAAAAAAATAAAAAACAATTACCAGAATTTATATTCAGGCAGTTTCAAAACAATTAATAACGCTACAAAAGGAAATCCATACTCACATTTAAAATCAACCAGCGACCAAATAAATGAAAGACCATTAGAAATTTAAAACCAGCACAAAAAAATGGGAAATTCTAACCAAATTGTTATGAAACGTTAAATGTACATAACTACTGTAACATACTTTAGTACAAACGAACACAACTATTTTGTACAAGTTAAAATAAAGAAGGAGATAGAAAGAAAATAATATGTTAGACTTGCAACTGCCGCATTTAATAAAAGATACCAGCCACCAAATGGCTACAACATTGGCAGCTTGTTTGGAGCAAAACAAAAAAAAACACATGAACATTTTATTTGTTAAAGCTTTTAAAACTGAAAACTTTAGATTCTACAATTCTTTCAGCATAAATATTTTTGCTGTTTGTTTGTTTGTTTGTTTGTTTGTTTTTGGCAAACTGGTATTTATGAGACTCATAAACATGAGAAAAAGAAAATAATAAAAAAACTAACAGCCGAAACAAATGGCCCAGGCAAAATGTAGACAGGGAATTCACACATATTTCTATAAAGGATGAAAAATATACGAGGTGCATTAAAAATATCCAAGAAAAGTTGAAAGTTTAACAAGCTTCAGAAAACAAAAGAACGCTACAAGCACACAGCAAAATAGTAAAGAGCAATCAGTGGCCTATAGCCTATTCAAGCACTTCTATCATAAAATAAGTTCCAGAAAAAATTTCCTTCCATCCGTTGAGTCCAATTTTCGATGATTCGTTCGAGCATTTCGAGTGATAACTGGCGAATGATGTGCGTGATGTTGTGCTCCTAGGCCTGAATCGAAGCGGTATTGTCCGCATAAAATTTAGACTTTATATATCCCCACATGAAAATGTCTAACGATGAGATATCACACGATCTTGATGTCCAATCGACCGTCCCAAAACGTGAAATTATTTGCTCTCAATAAATCCATTTATTGATGCGATTTGTCTTGTTGAAAGCAAATGATCACGAGCTTTAATTTCAGGCATTAAATAGTCGGTTATCATGGCACGATAACGGTCATCACTGACGGTTACGTTCGCATTCCACCGGCACTACGTGCTGGACGTAGTCCATTCGGTCGAATATTATCCAATAATGAATGCTGGGTCTCAAAATAGGTGATGGTGTTGTGAATAGTACGCTCAGTACGTTGTTCACGCGTAAGTCTTTACATGATGAATGTCAAACAATACTAAAGAAAACTAACAAGACAGCATGGAACGACTCACACCTGATCTGTCAAAAAAAGGCTGTTGAAAAAAGTATCTCTACTTGAATCACATTATATATGATTAAGAAATGACATGTCATTATTTAAGAAGATATCAAGAACACTAAAAACAAGAAGATTTACAGAATATATACGATCATTCAAATGAAAAAAGAGAAGACTCCAACTTTGCACTACACCCTGACAGTCATGGACATGCACCAAAGATGCGATGATGGATGAGTGTATGAAATTACTACATCCAACAAAAAATGGACGAAGACTAGGCGTTCATGAAAATATGAAAATCTTCTACAAAATAAAAACTTTGAACAGTGACATTATAAATGAATAGGTAAAGGCGACCTCAGATACAATTTTCACACGACTAAAACTATTAAACAATCTAACAAACGAAAAACACCCTCACACGGACACTTTACCTGAATAATAATAATACACGAAGGAAGTATTAAATTAAATATTAAACCGTACCCAAATAAAAATTAAATTAGCCCTGCAGGTGTTGGGCAATCTACCTAATTGAGTAGATACGATCTTAATGCGTGATAAGGTTCCCATCAGTATCTAGCTGTGTGAGCCATAACCTGATCTGTTTTCAAATCACTTGGGTGATATGTAGCGTCACCCACGCTCTAGTAAGCAGTTAGAGATCTCTATCCTCTAGTCACTCCTAGTTTCAATCTCGGGGGCTCGGAGCAGGGCCGCCACCTTCAATATTTGCTGAAGAGTTAGACACTATCCAACTCCTGTTCCTGTTCTCTGTGTTCTTGGTTAAAAGTGAGATGATCCTTAACCATTTCATGAGGCCCTGCGAAACCACAACAACGACGATGTTCCTGAAGGGCCATCCTCAATAATCAGTCAGAGAACAGCTAAAAAGCTGAACTCTAGGGTCTAACTGCTTCTCGGTGGAAATAACGTGGAGTTGGCCAGTTGCTGCTAGCCTTTAGGGGACTGGACTCCTTTTAACCGACGGTGACACATGTAATGGTGTTGAGATTCTATCAACATATATATATGTGCCCCCGGGGGGATGCGACCCTAATTAAAGAACTACTTGAACCAGAACACTGACTCACCAGTACAGTTTACAACACGGCTGAATAATGATGTCCTTACATCGAAAACGCTCGCCGCTGCCCGAAAGAGATGACAATAATATTTCATTTACTGGCGGCACAAAAACCAAAAAAACTTAGTAACACTACAGGGTGTTTACACAGCCACTAGACTGAAAAAAAATTTGACAAGTTAGAAATCCAAAAAGCAGCGATATTGCCAATCATTACTTACCGCAAATCGTTTTGGCCGTTTATTTATTCGTTTGTTCGTTGCTATTTTTAAGAAATAAATATTAATAAAAAGGGTAACACTGTTACATTGCAAGTTACGTATCACAAATAATAGAGAAAAGTTTTTTTCTTTAACAAGTTGTTAGCTAGTTTTTTTAATAACTTATACCGCAATACCTTAACCATCCTCCTAACTTTTGAAATGCACTGCCGCTCTTATTGCTGCTGCTTGTTGCAGAAAAGGCAAACAAAGCATGCAAATTTTTTATTTCTGAAAAACAGATGTACTGCCAGACATAGAAAACAAAAATAAATAAAACAATTCTTAAGCTACATAAAAAATGGAATCTAAATGAATAGAAATGTGTATTAAAAAAAAGGACAATAACAACAACAACAACAACAAATTAAGACCATTCTTTTTAGTTAATTTTTTATTCCGAAAAAAGTATGTTGCAAGAGCATCAACATCATCGTCATCTTAGTCGTTACTATCATCATGTGAATATATATTTAACAACCAAATAATAACCGAATAATATAACTGATTGCATGTAGCGGTTTCATTGTGTTTGTCCAAAATGTAAATGTGTTAGCAAGAGTAAGGAGGGTAAACAGACTCAGGGAGCAAAGGACTATATTGTAAGTCAAAGACATAAAACATAAATGCCTTGAAGTCATATTAATATTAGTTGTTAATTTTTGTTTTATTTTTCAAGGCATTGAAATGATATACAAGCAAACAGTGATACATAGATACACACACACATGTTCATATATGAATGTGATGTTTGACATTAAAGTTTTGTGTATTCCTAGCAAAACTATATGTGAGTAGGAAATAAATTCCCTAAAAATTTGACTTTAATATACAATATGAGAGTGAGAATATATGACAGAGAAAATATCGAGTGCTACATTTAGGGCGGTTGCTTTTAGTCTCTATATTAAAAAAGTTTAAATAATATTACAATTTTTAAAATACAATTTGAAAAATATGAAAGTTGTGAGGGGTTTATCCTGCTTTTATTTTTAGGCATGAAAGATTCGAATCTAAACCAAGAGATTTAAAGTTGTCGAATTTAACATTGATAGCACAAATTTTATTAGTATTTTCTAATGTCATTAATTCCTAAAACACTTAAAGTCACGCCATGCCAACCTCGAACACTATTGTTAAATAAATTTATTCGTAAATATTTACCGATTGTAAAAATAAAATTTTTAGGTTAATTTTAGTTGAGGATATATATTCTAGCTAATGAAAGCATAAAATGAAATTAAAATTTATTCATTATTAAAAAATATTTAAAAACTTCAATTGGTACAGAAACACTGCACAAGCCAAACTGGGACATTGTTGAATATTTCATAAATTGAAATTTTGTGAAACTAGCTTCACCACAACGGCTTTTCAAAGCTGTGAAATTAAAATTCTAGGGATGTCGAAACAAAAACGGCAAACAAATATTGATGTCAGGGAATTAATGATGAAACATGTTAAAAATGGAGAAAGTTTTCGGGAAATTTATAAAATAAAAGCCATTTAACCATTTAACCTGACGGTGCCAAATAAAGAGAGAAAAACTCACAACAAAATATTTCCTAAGGCAGAGGAATGTTTGCTTTTGAGGGAATCCATTTTTAAGTCCTGCAGAACTATATCTTAATCAGATTTTGGAAAAGAAATTAAATTTTCTTCAGAAAAATTAAATAATAGAAAAGGTTATCAAAAGTCATTCAAATGGAGTCACGTCGTGAAATTGATGAAAATTAATATATTTTGAAACGATGGGATACCTACTATTTGGATGGAATGCAACCAAGAGCTACAACGCGATAAAACTGACTTCAGTGCCGAGCCGTGTGAGACATAATCTAATGGTGGATGAAATCACTTTGGGTGATATGTAGCGTGCACTCACGCCCCAGGAAGCCGAAGCATATCTCCATCCAACAGGTCATTCCTGGTTGCAATTTCGGTAGCTCGTAGCAGAGCCGCCACCCCCACTCCTTGCTGAAGAGTTGGTGACTTTCCAAATACACATGTGTGTTCTTAGCCAAAAGTGAGATGATCCTGGGGTCTTAATTAGTTCATTAGGGCTTGCGTAACCACAATCACCACGATACTCCCCGAAGGGTGATCTAATTTAACTTATAATTCAACTTATAATTTAACTATTCATTGTATTACGAAGAGAAAAGTTTCGCAATTATCAATGAAAATTGATTGATGTCGATTATTTCATCAAAGTTTTTAAGCAATTTTATTAATCACATCACGAATTTTAAGTTTTAAGGCTTAAATCGATTCGATTGGCTCCCTATAGACTTGTCTTTAACATAGCCCCACAAAAAACAGTCCAGTGGTATCAAATCACACGATCTGGCTGGCCACTTAACTGCTGGCTGTCATGAAATAGTGTGATCGGGAAATTTGGTTTGCAATATATTGATCTTTTCATTAGCTGTATGACATGTGACATTATCCTGTTGAAACCACATGTCAGTGATATCCACGTCGGAGCCTAATCCATTGACCGATACTGCATTTCCAGCGTCTACGAAAAAAACGGCCCAATCACGCCATCAAACAACATAGCACACTACACGTTGAGCATGCAAGGGCTACTTAATAATCACTTTAGGATTTTCAAAAGCCCAAATGCGGCAATTTTGCTTGTCGATATACTCTGACAAGTGAAAATGGGCTTCGTCTGAAAAAACGGTTGCTTCAGAAAAACCAGTCGATTGAATTCAGAAAAACCGCATTGAATTGAGCAAATTTACGGCCATGTGAATGGTGAGTCGGCTTAAATTCCTGCATCAGTTAAACCTTGTAAGGCTTCAAAGTCGAATTTTTACGCGAAATTCGCCAGTTGGTGGTTTTGGATGACTACAACTCTTTAGAACCTCGAGGAATTGACAAATTTGGATCTGTTTCAACAATGTGGCTAAGGACTGCGATGTTTTCCGTTGAATAACCCGGTCGAGCACGCGTTGGTGTTCGCACATTTTGTATCGAGCGTGTCGACTCAAATTTGACGACCAAATTTTTAATAGTGGTCGCAGAAGGACGATTATGTTATCCGAAGACATCACGAATTTTACATAATGTAATTTTAAAAGAACCACCATTTTCATAGTGGATTTTAGTTACTTTAATGCGATTTTCGTATGAAATTGAATTCATTGGAAAAATTTCCAATACATCTACCACGAATAGGTCAAAGAACTAAATGTCAAACCTGTGATGTTTTTGGAGTTGCCACATATTGAAAAATAAACTTCTTGTTGAAAAATTCGACATATGCGAGAATTGCTGAAAACAGCTATTAAAATTCATCCCCGGTGGGCAATAAAAAGAGTTTAAGTCCAAACATTAGCGATTGAAGACATATAGGTAAAAAAACAGCTTTTAGGCGTGAAAGTGATAAAGTTTTATTGTATTAAGGTGAATAAAGCGTGTAATTTAATTTTAAACTCTAAATCGTTGTGGAAATTAGTTTGCAGTAAAAGAGCAATACAATACAACGCTTATTACTGCAATAAACCTAATAAGTAATGCAATATTCTAAATACGTATTCACTTTTGCGTATGTAGTGGCGAATTATATTTAGCTCATTTAAGAACAAATGTTGCTCGAATACATACATAAATCAATTCTAACCTCTAATAAATTGTTTCAATGTTCATTTTTTATTAAAATTGTTACAGATTAGTTCGCAATAACAGTTAATTAAAATAATATATCGCTACGAACAGCTAGAGAAAATAATTAACAGTAAAAGAAAAGTAAATCACACATCGTGCATTTTAAAAACTGCGTAGTTTTCTAGGAAATCTTGTAGACACTAAACAACAACAAGATGCTTTATAAGAAATTCTACCAAAGAAGTAAAGAACAGAAAACGAAAACAACTTACATAGAACAAAATAAAATACACAGCCAAGAAGGCGGCCAAGCTGAATGATAACAAAAACAACAACTATGTGGGGTGATGTTAAAGCAGATTATTCTTGTATCTGCGAGAACCGCTAAAAACTACTTTATAGGCACCACTTCCCCCCCAACCTCCCGGGGCACATTTATTGGTCTTTATAGAATACTTGACTATCTACACCTGTGCTGCTGGGGGTATAAGGAAGCCCAGTCCCCTGAAGGCAAGCAGGGAGTCAACTGGAAGCTCTACGTTATTTTGACGGATATCAGTAAACCCCAGAGTTCCAGTAATTGTCTCTTTAGACTTTTAGCTGTTCTCTGTCTGATTATTGAGGTTGGCGCATCGGGAGTATCGTTGTGGTTGTGGTTTTGCGGCCCCAAGCATGAACTGATTATGGTGGCTAGGATCATCTCGCCTTTAATAACACCAACGGGTGAATGTTGCGGATCCAGTGAGCATGCTAGTCGTGTGTTCTGGATCAGGAGTTGGATAGTTTCCAGTTCTTCAGCAAGGAATAGTGGTTTGCAAACCTGCTTTGGAACCGCTGAAATTGCAACTAGAAAGACCTATTGCTAGAATTAGTCCTCGGCTTCTTAGGGCGTGAATGATATTGCTTTTCCTTCCCAGTGGTGTGACCACCATCTAATTACGGCCAGGTGCAGCTGTTAATCTTGTCACCAAGTGTTGGCACCACTTGCTGGGCAAATGTACTATATAAATTCATTAATCAGTGTTGAAAGACAACAAAGTTGCCATCGTGTTTATTTTGTGTGTATGGAAAGTAAATAAATCGTTTAACTTCATTTTGAAACTCTAACCCACCATGTTATTATTTTGCAATAAAATAACTCAAAACATATAATAATTTCCTACAAGGCCTATAAAATAGTCTCTGTATTTTTGAATTTGGACACACTTTAATATTTTGTGTTTAATAAATAGTTCCACCGGTTATTTTCACTCAATTTTACTTTATATGCAAAAGTTCTGCTTTTCTAACATTGTGCCACTGCAGTTCATGGCACACATCAGCCACACAACAAGTTAGAACAAGAAACTCTATACGATGTTGCTGAAAAATAATGGCGTTGGAAACATGCTTCCAATACAACTCATCATACATATTAACTGCATTCGTAATGTATGTAGATACATAAGAGTGCCACATTTCTAGAAAAAGACTTGTGTAGGCAAAATATCTAAACAGTATTTGTATAGCGGAGGTGTTTACTGATGTTGTTTTTATGCCATTTCGGCTTGATTCATTAAGTTTGATGATGTGAAATTTTTAAGTGTTTTTTTTTGTTGTTTTTCTTCGTTTAGGCGCACACAATTTTTTTCCAGTCATTTGCGTTAAAAAAAATTTTGCGTTGCAAAACTGTTGTAAATTGTATGACAAGCGGCCGCATAGTCTGCAACGTTTCCTTTAATTAATTTTAGACACTCGTTTTATTTTCGCCTTCATCTTTAAGCACTAAAGCATGTGATTTCACTTTATCTATTTCGGTGAATGGGGAGACGTTTGCAAAATTATTGGCTTAACTAAACGCCACTTGCACAAAAAAAATGAAATAAAAAGGGAAGATTTTTTTATTTTTTGTTTTTTGTTAACAGTCAAAACTTTAACTTTTTTATAGAGTGTTTATAATTAAAAGATGAAACGCTTGATTTGACCGGAAATACTTGTTAAATGAAAGAAAAAAAAATAGTTCATACACATAGAAAAAAATTCATTTAGAATTGTTTGGCTTAAATTCTATTCTATTGAAGCATTTTGTGTGATTTGTTTTCAACTCATTACATAATATTAAGCAGCTTTCTGCTTGAATGTGACTTTTTGTTAAAAAATAAGCAAACGAAGAAAATTTCTGCTGAACTAATTATCATGTTCTGTGAAGTGAACAAATAAATTTTGTTTGGTGTTTCGTAATTTTGTAGTGTAAAAAAATGATTTTCATTTAAAAAGTGACCTTTAAATTAGAAATTATATTAATTTGTTTAATTAATAATATGACGTTTAATGGAAAAAATAATTGTGATGAAATAAAAATGGCTGTCTTGTTGAATAAAAGACATTATTTTTTAACAACACAAACGTCTTCTATGTCAAACTAACAATTTCTTATTTAGAAGTAGTCTTATTATAAAGTCATTTTTTTAATATGCATTTTCTAAATCTAAATGTGCACTTTTTCTGTTAAAATATGTGATTTTTTTTTTACAGAAAAATTTAATTTTTGACGAAAAACCTTTCTAATAAAATGTGACTTTATCAAAATATTACTTTTTGGTTACTATAATGAAAAAGTGACATTTTAATAACAATTGTTTTTTTTAACGACAAGCTGACTTTTCCTTAAAAATTATTTTTTTCATACCAACGCTACTTTTTTGTAAAAAGTGTTTTCTATAAAATATTCATTTTTGATAAAAATATTTTTTAAGAAAAAGTGAATTTTCGATAAAAAAAGGGTATTTTTTAGTGAAAAATTATTAATGAAAACGTGACTTTTTGATAAAAAGTGTTTTAATGAAAAGTGACTCTACTTAATAACCTTTTTAATAAATATATATTTACTAGCAATCAAAAAGTGACTTTTTGATAAAATGTGACTTTGTATTAAAAAATGCTTTTTTTTTATCAAAAAGTGACATTTTAATAAAACTAACTTACTGACTTTTTTAATAAATATTGTTCGTTTTTAATGAAAAAATGACTTTTTGATAAAAAAAAGCGTTTTTAATGAAAAAGTGAATTTTCGATAAAAAAAATGGTGTTTTTAATGAAAAAGTGAATTTTTGATACAAAAATTTATTTTTAATGAAAACGTGACTTTTCGTTAATAAGTGATTGTAATAAAAAGTAACTCTACTTACTAATTTTTTTAATAAAAATAGCTTACCTTTAACTATGAAATGACTGTTAGATAAAATGTAACTTTTTATTAAAAAAAGTGACTTTACTTACTAGCTTTTTTAACAAATATAGTTTATTTTTAATAAAAAAATGACTTTTTGATAAAAAAAATTGTTTCTAATAACATGTGAGTTTTCGATCAAATTTGTTTTTTTATTAAAATTTTTTTTTTATATCAAAAATTGAATTTTAAGTAATAGTGTTTTTTCTATGAAAAAGAGATTTTTTGATAAAAGTAGTTTTTTATGATAAAGTGACTTTTTGATAAAAAAAGTGACTTTACGATAAAAAATGTTTTTTTTTTAAAAGTGACCTTTTGATAAAAAAAAGTGTTTTTAATAAAAAGTAACTTTTCGATCATATTTGTTTTTTTATTAAAAATTTTGTTTTTATCATAAAGAGACTTTTTGATAATAGTGTTTTTTCTATGAAAAAGTGGTTTTTTGATAAAAACAAGTAACTTTTCGATAAAAATAAAAGCTTTTTTTAATAAAAAGTGATTTTTTGATAAAAAGTGTTTTTTAGTGAAAAAATTACTCTAATAAAAAATTTTTGTTTATTACTGGTCATAAATAGTGATAAAATAGTGTTAAAAAGTGTCTTCTTTTATAAAGATAAATTGACCTTTTTCGCGTAGCAGTAATAAAAATTAATAAAAAAACTAATTTTTCAATGCAAAAGTGACTTTTTGGTAAAAAAAGTGAGCGTTTTAATAAAATAGTGACTTATTTTTTTAATGAAAAGTGACTTTTTTGGCAATAAGCGATTTTTTTTACTGAAAAACAAGACAATTCTGATGAAAAGTTATCTTTTTGATAATAGCTGAGGGTTTTGTTGAAAATGTGACGTCTTTTGAATAACATTATTAAAAAGTTAATTTTTTTCTGATTTTCTTAACAAAATATTAATTATTTTAAAGAAATTGACATTTTGTGAAATACAGACTTTGTGTTAACTAAAACGATATTTTTATTTAATTTTAGTTTTGCATGAAGAAATATTTTTTCAAGAAACCTTTTTTTAATTTGCTTTTGTTGATGAATGTGACAGCTAGTATACTTTTAATTATTATTTTTTCTTTTAGCACGAAACTACCCTTTTGTGTAAAAACAGATAATGGAAAAAAAATTTTGGAAAAGATAACAAATTTTATTTCTTTCCAGCATTTTGAAACAATAAATTGCCCCGCAAGAAATAGAAATTATATGAGATATTCAGTAGTTAAAAAACTTTTAAAGAATAGTCATCGTTTTAGAAATAGTGACATAACCATAAGAGAAACTAATATATTCTTTAATAAACATTAATCAATAAAAAATTAATCATTTAGAAACCTTTAAATCAAAAACTGAACAATTTAATATAAATTAACCGCAAAGTACATTAGCACAACATCCCTTTAATATTCGGTTTTACCTTTTGCCTTAACAAGCATTAACAACTGTCATAAAACAACTTTATTTTTAATGTAACTGCCAACTACATTAAAACGCAGTTTTTCTTTTCAGACTAAAAAACTAAAAACAATTTTCTTAAAAAATATTTTTCTTTCATGTTGGGTTTTATTTGATATTGTTGTTGCTCTTATATTGTTACTGCTGTGTTAACTTATCCTTTTGTTTTATGTTGCCAACATTTTCCAGTTTGGTTTTTTTTGCGTCACACTTTCTTATTTTCTTTTTCTTATTTTGACACATTTTAGTTATGAAAACGACAAAACTATTTTCTTCTTTTTTTTTCATTTATGACGAAATAATAAAAACTTAAGAAAATGTATGAGATATAAATGACATTTAACATGAATTATACGCTGTTTATTATGGTTAAATAATAATAATGGAACGAATAAGAAAAAATGGGTTAAAGATGAAGAAAAGATAATATTATTTAGAAGATCTTGAGGAATTTTTATATTACCTACTTAAGTTAGAGTAGATGTATTTTTTAGCCCTGCGGTAGCTAGCAATGAAAGTTTCAGAGCATATTCAGCTAAGGTTATTTATAGCTGAAACATCTTTAAATGAGTTTAATATTTTTCTTTAGCAAATTACAATAAAAGCACTAAACGAGAGCTTGCCTACTTAGTAGTCGAATTAAATATTCAATAAACAAGTTAAAAAATTCATATTTTTAAATAGTATTATTACAGAGCGTCCGCCAGGACCTTGCTTTTCAGATATCCCCACAAATGAAATTTCGAAGCAGTCAAATTAGGCGACTGTGGTGGCCTATCAACATCACCATTTCTTGAAATAACTTGTTGTGGATAGAAGTCTCACAATAATTCCACTGTAATCCTGGCCCAAAACATGTAACTGTGGCGTTAAAAAGTTTTCAATTATATTACGATATCGCTCTCCGTTCGCAGTTACCGTTACGCCGTTTTCATTCAAATGGTTACTCTTGACCGAATTACACACCAGACTGTCACTTTTAATGAACGCAAAGGTTATTGTTGAATAATTTTAGAGTTTCCCATTATCCAGAACTGACTATTCTGTTTATTCACATATCCATTATAAAGAAAATGGGCCTCGTTACTCATTATGATTTTTTCATGAAAATCGGGGTTATCATCGACCAGCTATAACATCCTATTGACATATGTTCGGACACGTAAAAAAAAACTATTGTTGTGTCAACTGAATCTTATATGGAAACAAACGCAAATCCTTGTGCAAAATTGTGTTTAAAGTTGTTCTTAGAAGACCAAGCTCCTGATCACGGTGTCGAATTGAGGTTGATGGTTTATTTTAAACACTTTCTTGAGCAGCAGTAATGCTTTCAGCTGATTTTGCAGTACGCTGTAATCTATGCTTGGGCCTATCACATACAGACCTTTTTCTTCGAACTCATTCACTATACAATACATTGTTTCTCCCAAAAATTTCAAGTAACTTTCTCATCGTCACAGTAATGGATGATTGATTTTGATAAAATGTTTAAACGATTAAAAGTCGTTGGCTTATTTATTTTTTCATAACAAATTTGCCACGTGTCTACTTCACGACTGCCTAATATGAACTGTCCATACTAATGCTTACCTAAATGGCGGTAAAACAAACAATTTCCTCACCCATATTTTTTCGTTGCATGTATTGTTTTCATTATCTTCTAGAATAATTCTATATATTATACATAGCTTCCGCCATAGTAAAGCAGTGCTTTTAGTGAAAATATAAATTGACTGCAGTAAAATTATTATAAAACTTTGAACATTTAGGAAGTTTAACAAAGTTATTTATAGCTGAAACATCTTTAAATGAGATTAATATTTTTCTTTGACAGATTATGTTCAAAGCACTAAACGAGAATAGTCGAATTAAATTTTTGATAAACAAGTTAAAAATATTAAATTAAATGTTTATACGCAAATATGGTTTTAAAGACAACAATAGTATTATTATGTATAACAACAATATGATTTGCTTTCTCTTCAATCAGAGTTACCATGTTTTTTCCTTGCAAGCATTGTTTTCATTATCTTCAAGTATAGTTCTATACATAACGGCTTCCACGATAGCAAAGCACTTCGAATTTCAAACGTTTAGGAAGTTCAACAAACGACTTTAAGTTAAGGTAATACAGGGATTTAAAAAACTACAAGAACTAACTCTTTCTTTACAACAATCAACAGCAGCAACAACAATAAAAATTTGACTATAATGATGTCATGTAAAATGTAGAGGAAAAAAACAAACATGGAAAAATATAATAAAAATAGTTTCATTTGTTGCTGTTGCAAGTGGTGCAAGTGTTTGCATTACTAACTTTTTACTGCCAGTTTTTGTTTTCATTTCTATAAATTCAAATAATGTGAAGGTTACCAAGAGCAACTTAAATCAAAAACAAGGTTAAATAACTATATGCTTGAATGCTTCAAGAATAAAGAACTGCAATTTTTCATGTTATTTTCTACTTTTTCATTTACGTTTCAAAATAAATGCATTTTTATGACAAGTAATTCTAACTATTGAATAGCTATTCAAAAATGAATTTTTATTTTTGCATGCAGTCGTATTTAGTTGAAGTAGTTCATTTAGAAAAACTAAAAAAAATGTTCTGTAAATAAATTTCAGGTAAAATATTGTAGATTATTTTAGAGAAGATTAAGTTCAAATGTAATTTTTTTTAGTTAAATTATTGCTTTTGAAGTATAAACGATTATTAAAAGGTAGAAAATAATAGAGGCCAATTTTCAAATGGAACTATTGAAAATTTTGTGAAGAACTATTCCCGAAAATAAGAACTTTTTGTAAAATGAAATTAATTTGTTAAAATTCTAGTATTTAATGAAATGGCTGAATAGATTTTTTTGGACTGCGCTAAATTTCTACAGGAAAATAAAGACTGAAAAAACTTCCTTTTAGACTGATAAAAATTTGTACTCAATAATTATTACTGATGACATCTTTCGATAGAAAAGTTGTAACATGAAAATTTTCCACAGAAAAACCATGGTTGATAAGATTTTTTTTATCGAAAAATCATTACTGATGCGATTTTTATAGAAAAATTATGACACAAAAATATCTAAAAGTAAATAAGGACAGAAATAAAGTTTTTTTTTGCATATAAAAACTTGTACTCAAAAATTATGTTGAAATTTTTTAATAGAAAAATTATGACCGATGAAAATTTTTCACAAAGAATATATAATAATAGAATATTTTTTAGTAGTTAATTAGAAAGCACTAAGTCAATTTTAATTTTAATTATTTTTTAATTTTATTATTTTTATTTTCCTGATGATGCCAACCAACGGTGTGGTGAAATATCGAAAAAAGTTTTTTAGAAATTTTTTGTTAAAATTGACCTAGTGCTTTCTAATTAACTACTAAAAAAATATTAAAAAGGTAAAAGAACTATAACTATTATATAATAATAGAATATATATATATATATATATATATATATATATATATATATATATATATATATAATATATATAAGAATATATACTTTATCAAAAAATCATGACATGAAATTTTTATAGAAAAATTAAGCCTGAAAAATTTGTTTTAATTGAAAAGCTATTACTAATAAAATTGTCTGAATGTTGAAATAAAGTTTTTTTCCTCATAAATATTTGTGCTGAAAAATTTTGACCAATGAAAATTTTGACCGATGAACATTTTTCATAAAGGACTTATGGCAGATACGATTTTTTATAGAAAAGTAATGACTGATGAAGTTTTTGTAGACAAATAGAAATATTATGACTGATAAAACATTAGAACAGTAATGACTCTTAAAAATGTCTAAAGAATAATAAAGGCCGCAATGAAGTTTTCTTAGGCATACAGATTCGTACTGAAAAATTATGACTGATATTGAATAGAAAAATCATAACATAAAAGTTTTCCACAGATGGGATTTTTTATTGAAGAGTGATTACTGATGAAATTTTTCTAGAAAAATTATGACTGATAAAATTATTTTATAGAAAAGTTATGACTGATAAAAATGTTTGCAGAAAAGTAAAGACTAAAATTAAGTTTTTTAGACATAAAAACTTTGACTGAAAATATATGGTTGATGAAAATTTTTAATACTGAAAAATTATGGCTGATGAAAATTTTCTACAGAGGAACTATGGCTGATAAGAGTTTTTGTCGAAAAATCATGACTAATGAAATGTTTATAGAAAAATTATTACTTTTAAAATTTTTGTTGGAAAAAACTTACAACTAATTAGAATTTGCAGAGTGATAAAAAATTGTACTGAAAAATTATGGAGATTTTCAACAGATGAGATATTTTATCGAAAACTCCTGACATGAAATTATTACAGGAAACAATATGACTACTAAAACAATATAATAGAAAAGTTAGGACTAATTAAATTTTTAAGACTAATAAAAATTTGAAGTGAAAAATTATGACATAAAATAAAGACTGAAATGAAATTTTTAAGACATAAAAGAATTTATGATATCAAATTTTTTAATAGAAAAATTATGACTGATGAAAGTTTTCCACCGAGAAACTCTCATCAGCCATCGAAAAATGACTAAAAAAATTTTTATAGAAAAATACTGATCGATAAAATTCTTTTAAAGAAAGGTTATGAATAATTAAATTTTTTAGACTGATAAAAATTTGTATTTCAAAATTGTGACTGTTAAAAATGTCTACAGAAAATAAAAACTGAAACGAAGTTTTTACAACACAGAGAGAATTTACGTTATGAAATTTTTGAATAGAAAAATTATAACAAGAACATTTTTTTGATAAGATATTCTATCGAAAAATAACGACTGACGAAATTTTTATGGAAAAATTGTGACTGATAAAATTGGTTTAAGGAGAAGTTATGACTTATTAAATTTTTTAGGCTGATAAAAATTTTAAGTGATAAATTATTACAAATTTTTTTATAGAAATAGTATAACTGATAAAAATGTCTACAAAAAAATGCAGATTGAAATGAGGTTTCTTTGAGGCATAGAAATTTGTACTGAAATTTTATGACTGATGTAATTTGTGAATAGGAAAATTATGACATGAAAATTTTCCACAGAGAGCTATGGCTGATGCAATTTTTTATCGAAAAATTATGACTGATGACATTTACATACAAAAATTATGTTTTTTTTTATAGAAAAGTTACGATTAATTAGATTTTTTAGACTTAAAAATATGTTGTGAAAAACTATGACATAAATTTGTTTATAGAAAAATTGTGGCTAATGATTATTTTCGAAATTTATCTGCAGAAAAATTATGGTATAAAATATTTTTCAGAAAATTGAAGACTAATAAATTTTTTGCTTTGGTAAAATCATGATTTATAAAAATTTCTGACAAAAAATATTATGACATGAAATTAACAAAATTAAAACAAGAATTAAAAAATCAAATTATAGAAATTTGCCTATACAATTTTTATAATTTTATAAAAAAATTATTACGCAAATTATAACCAACAAAATTATTTTATTGAAAAATCAGGACAAGAAAATCTTCTGCAGAAAGTTTTATGACAAATAAATAAAAGGTCCAACAAATAATTTTTTATGTTTTAAATGCTGTAAACAAAACTACTGATTATCAAATTCCTTTTTTTATTTGAAAATAATTTGATTCAAGTGGCCGTCTCCGCTGGCCATGAAGTAGCCTGCACGATCGGTATAATTTTTAAGCACGTTATCGATTGTGTGCTGCTGTATTTCACCAATGGCTTCACGAATATTGTCCTTTAAAGCACCAATTGTCTCTGGCTTGTTGGCGTAAAACTTATTTTTGACGGGAGCCAACAAATAATAGTTCAACGGTGTCAAATCGCAGCTCCGAGGTAGCCAAATGATATCAGCTCTGCGGCTGATAATGTGATCCTTAAAAATAGGGCACAAAACATCGAGTGTAGCTTTGGCTGTGTGGCACGTAGCGTCATCCTGTTGAAACCATATGTTGCCAATATCCTCCTCTTAAATTTTTGTGTAAAAGAAATTCGTTTAACATGGTCTGATAACGATCGCCATTGACTATAACGGCCACTTCTTGCTCATTTTTGAAGAAAAGATCAAAATGAGCTTTATCTGAAAAAGATGATTTTTTTTGCAAAATCGGCATCTTCTGTAAATCGATCGCAGGCCCACTTAGCGACGCGAAAACGCATTGGATGATCACTTAGCTTCAACTCCTGCTTCAACCCAGCTCGTTATGCAAAATTCGTCTCAATGATGTCTCTGAAATGCTCAATTGTTGAGAACGACGGCGAATTGATATTGATGGTGCTTCACGCACTCTTTCTGCCGCAACTGCAATATTCTCGGGTGTACGCAATGTTTTTGGCTTTTCACGCTTTGGGTTATCGATGAGGATTCCAGTTTCTTTCACTTTTTGCACAAGACAACGAACATACGGAGCTGATGGTGCTTCTCTTCTTCTAAAATCACTACGTAATTTTGGCACACATTCTGCAACATTACCATAATTTTCAAAGTAATGTCGCAATATTTCCCAGCGTTATTCAAACGTATACACAACCATTTTCGTTCAGCGAAAGGATGAAACAAATTTCCTGTTAAATCAAACATGAGCTAAGTGTTACCATTCACGAAATAAGCACTAGTTGAAAAAAAACGTTAGATGGCGGGCCCTTTAATCGGAATACAGATAAATTCCTTTTCACGCACTGCTATCAATGTTATTTTACCTTGTACAGCTCCGATATATTTTTTTTTTCTTTGTCTTCCCTTTTTTTTTACATTAAAGTATTGTGCACGCCGCATTAACATATAAGACTAATGGAAATAAGGATGTAAATTAAAATTAAATATAAGTCGCCAAAAAAAATTTGAAAAAAAAAATTCGGCTTGAAAATGGTTGAAAGATTTCGTTACGAATAAATTTCTGATAAACTAATATGTAAAATTGAAATTTATTCCAATCGAATTCAAATTCTATGACAAGGCTGAAAATTGTTTTCTTTATTATTGTTTTTCAATTCTAGAATTTAATCTTAAATTTTTAATATATGTAACTTTGTAATAATTCTGCAAAAAAAAGCCATCAACCACATACCAAAATATCCTTTTTACGACTTTTAGTTCCTTTTTTTTTGTTATTTCTTTCTGCAAAACTTATTCGCATGTCTTTGCAATTTTCAAGCAACATAAATAATTTTTGCTGTGCTCATGTATGTTAAATGTTACTGTCCACCCTTCTTCACTATTTCATTGGCCCAAAAGTGTAGACAGCTTTTTTCGATTCAGAGTTCTTAACCATATAAATTTTTTTCGGACTCTGTTGACAGCCAAATATTTTTAAGTGTTTCTTTTTCTCTATTGTCCATAAAGATTGAAAAATAGTTGTTTTAAATGGAAAAAAGGGAAAAATGTTCTTTAAATTTTATTTAGAGCTTTTTGACTGTTAACGCAAACAAAAGATGAAAAAGTTGAAGTTGTTTTTTGCTACAAAATAACAAAACGTAAAAGGTTAAGGTTAGGGGGAGTTGTTAAGTTTGTTTTCAAAAAGAAACAGAATAAAGATAAAATATAGCACAATATGTTTTTTAGGAGTATGTGACTCAAGCTTATAATTGCAATAAATGTCCAGACATTTGTTAAAAATGCCAACAATATACTAGACAGTCTTAACTAAATTTTTCTAAAACAAAAAAAAATATGGATAAATGGCAAAAAAAAACGTAAGTAATTTTCAAACAATTATGCAGTTGTAGCAAAACTGCGATGAAGACACTGTTATTTATATCCAATTCTTAGGGTTAAACTGTTTTTTTGTTTTAAATGAAGTTAGTTTTTAGAGGGAAAAAATTAGTACGAAATGCCATTTAGCATGATTAATAGAGTCTAGAGCTTAACTCATAAAGCAACAAACATTTTTAATAGCAATAAATAGCAAATAATCACTTTTGAAGTCAAGCAGATAATAATTTTATCTATTGACATAAACCAAAGAAAACAGAGTTGCAAAATTTAAGAGAATATTTCTAAAAAACTCTAAAAGCAGATTTAAGCAATCAATTGGGATATTGAACATTTATACACACGAGCGCCAAGAAATCAAATATTATAGGATGTTAAGAAGCTCATGTAAAGTTCTTCATTAATTAATAGTAAGGACATCCGTGCTACAAAACTACTAACAAATTTTTCAGTTAAATAATACTTAATGTGCGTTAAGTAGAAAGATTATCCTCCGGTGACATGTATTCTTCAACATTATTTAAGATAACTAAAGGGACACCATCTAACGTTTTCTTTTTCATCTAGGGCTTATTTTGTGAATGGTAACACTTAGCTCATGTTTGATTTGACAGATAATTAGTTTTAACCTGCCGCTAAACGAACATGATTGTGTATACGCTTGGAGAAAGCTGGGAAATATTAAAAACCATGGTAATGTTGCAGAATGTGTGCGAAAATTGCGTATGGATTTTGAAAGAAGAGGTGCTTCTCCGTATGTTCGTTATCTTGTGAAAAAAGTGAAAGAAACTGGCATCCTCATCGATAAACCAAAGCGTGAAAAGTCAAAACCAGTGCGTACGGCCGAGAATATTGCTGCTGTGGCAGAAAGTGTGCGTGAAGCGCCATTAACATCAATTCACCGCCGTTCTCAACAATCGAACATTTCAGAGGCATCATTAAGACGAATTTTGCATAAAGATCTTGGTATGACGCCATACATAGTCCAATTGGTTCAGGAGTTGAAGCCAAGTGACCATCCAATGGGTTGTTGCTTCGCTAAGTTGGCGTGCGGTCGACTAACAGAATATGCCGAGTTTGCAAAAAAAATCATCTTTTCAAATGAAGCTCATTTTGATCTTGGCGGGTATGTAAAAAAACAAAATTGTCGCATTTGGGGCACAGAAAACCCGCACGCATACATTGGAAAGCCGACGCAGACAAAACGAGTCACTGTTTGGTACGGATTTCGGTCCAAAGGCATAATTGGGCCATTTTTCTTCGAAAATAAGCAAGGAGTGGCTGTTACAGTCAATGGCGATCGTTATTGCGCCATGTTGAACGAATTTTTTTCACAAACATTGAAGAGGAGGATATTGGCAACATTTGATTTCAACAGGACGGTGCTACGTGCCACACAGCAGAAACTACACTCAATGTTTTGCGCCCTTTTTGAAGATCGCATTATGAGCCACAGAGCTGATGTCGTTTCGGCCACCTCAGGGCTGCGATTTGACATCGTTGGACTATTATTTGTGCGGTGCAGTCAAAGATAAGTAATTCGCCGACAAACCAAATACAATTGACGCTTTAAAGGATAATATTCGTGAAGCCATTTGTGAAATACAGCTGCACACAATCGATAATGTGCTTAAAAATTTTACCGATCATGTAGGCTACTGCATGGCCAGCCGAGGCATCCATTTGAATGAAGTTATTTTCCATTATTAACCGGAAGGATTGTACTTTCAAATAAAAAAGAAATTTGAGAAAATATTCAGTAGTTTTGTTTACACCATTTAAAACACAAAAAAGTTATTTGGCGAACCCTTCACTTTGTAATTGCTTTATAGCACTATCTCCCTTTTACTGGCAGCTCAATATTATTCCATATGCAAAAGTTTGAGGCTACGTTTTATAACTTTGAAGTATCGTGAGGGAGTTGGTATAATTTCTTACTTGTGTTGGGATGTGTTTGGGTAGGAGCCAACAAAAATGACACTATGAACGAATAATTTTGTTTTATTGAATTCAAAGTCTAAATCAACGTTGTCTTGAGAATCATCACAGAAAAAATTTCAGTTCTCAATTCTGGTAAATCCAACTGCTGCCTACAATACAAAATAAAATATCCACTATTACAGTTTGGGTATTCATACGTGTCCTCATAGAAAAATAACATAGTAATTTTAACAATAACAAAAATAAAAAAATGACATCCTTTTTTAATTAAACGTAACTAATTAAAAACTCCTTTTTTCGGACCAACATTTAGGAGATGACCACCAATTATGCATTGCAGTGTACCCGAACTAGGAATTTCGGTTATGAGGAAGAAAGAAGGAGTAGCGTTTGTGGACATTCGATTTTAATTTTCCTAATTTTGAAAGTGACAGGAAAGACCTCTGGAGGGAGTTCATTCCACATGTGAACTGATGCGCTATCAACGAAAATTAATTTAAACGTAAAGACGTTTGAGTATCGGGAACAAAATCCCTAGTTTCTTATCACTTACCATTATAGTAACGACAAAGCAGTGAAATACAACCCAGATTGCGTCGATGCTCTAGGGAATCAATAGAGTAAGATATCCTGTGGTCCCCAGTGAGCCTCTGGACCCTCTCTTGTGCGCGGTCGAGCAACTCAAAAATAAACTTTGATTCACCGGCCCATACATTACAGTTGTTATCTATTTGTGGATATAGGTGGAATAAATAGTAAGATCGGATGGAAATACTTCATCTTGAAAGTTTCTTAACAAACCTGAAAAATGTATTTAATCCATGCAACATCATACCGGATTTCCATGCCAATAAAATTACGAACTACTGATTCCTTACTACTTATATCACTCATAATAACAGATGCAGCATCATTTTTGAATACACATCTATGCGTTAGTGGGAAATTTGAGCTTTATGGTTATTAAAATCGGCTCTTTTCATACAACCCCATTCGGAGATTGTTGCTAGATTATGATT
Organism: Trichopoda pennipes; assembly: GCA_030448955.1. Taxonomy (NCBI): domain Eukaryota; kingdom Metazoa; phylum Arthropoda; class Insecta; order Diptera; family Tachinidae; genus Trichopoda; species Trichopoda pennipes. The sequence continues at coordinate 949,359 of JASKUP010000041.1, read as the reverse complement.
GAGCGTATTTTTCATGTTCTACATTTTGGAACTCACCTCCAACTGGTTCGGTCTATTACTGAATGAATTACGAATAAAAAATTGTGCTAGTATCTGTGAAAGAGTATATAGGGTTGAAAGTTTTACAAAGAATGTCATTTGGAAAAAGAAGAAATAGGGTAGAAGAAAGATGTTTAAAAACTTTAAGTATTTCAGTTGAAAAAAATAAATATGTTTTTTGTTTCTTGTTCTTAATAAAATTTAAAAACTTAAACTAAAGAAGTTCGACTGGTAGTTTCAAAAACTAAACTACAGACACACACCACTCATTTGTGGTTGCTGCATAGGAATCTGTTTGATAGTAGAACATATATATATATATATACTGCGATTTAAAGAAAACATTGTGAAGGAATAAAAAAATTTTAGCCAATGATAGGACATCGCAACGGTTAGAAAAATTCATTATTTATCAAGTAAGTTGGTTAAATGGGTTATATTTACAACATACACAATCTGAGCTAGATAGTTATGCAGGATGTTTAGTCAAGTTGTGGCAATTTAAAAAAAAGCTGCATTACATTTTGCTAGTGTCGAATTTTGCGAATGAGTGTTATTAAAAATGAAATATGCGTGAACTTATTATTTTTCTGTTAATAAGAACAGTTATTTGAAACTAAAAAACTTACAAGGAGGAGTCACTAAATATTAAAAATTTTGCAATTTAAAAGTTCATGAAATCTCCAAATAGAATTCTTAGAGATGCAGGGAACAGATATCATTACTGCGAAATGTTGCATGAATATTAAAATAAAAAAAATAAGACTTGGAAATTTCTTTTTCTGAATCGCATAAAAACTTAATTATATTATTTAAATTTTCAGGGAATGGTTCCACTATCCAAGTCAATGTATAGCAGATATTTATTTATAAGGTCCAATCAAAAAATTATAGGTTTGAAATATATTTCAAAAATACTAGGCAATTCTTTAGAACGTTTGAAATGTGTAAAGAACATAAGAGTAAACGATTTTTTTATTCTATTATTATATTGTGGAATACAATGATCAAATCATGTATATGATTTCTATTACCAAACTCCAGTTTTTTAGAAAAACTTCGCTAAATTAGCTTAGTTACTTACATCTCCCAGATTTTAGTAAAGACACAAATCGGTAAAATTTCATCAATTACTTTTTAATCTAAAAATTATTTCAAGATGAAATTTTATTTATGATAAAATTTCTATTACGCTTTGAATTAAATTTTGATTATTTTAAACGATTTTTTTATCAATTTATATTCTTTGTGTATTGTTTAAATAAATAATAATAAAAATAAATAATAAATTTATTTAAACGAGATAATACGAGTATCTTAAAATTATATTATTACTAGCTGTACGACCCGGCTTCGCTCGAAAGCTATTTGCTAATTATTAATATTTTATGTGGAGTTAGAAAATATAATTTCAGTATAAAGAAGAAACGACATAAATTTTTCTCAATTTATTATTTAATTAGTTCTTAAGGTAATTCATTAAAAAATAAACAAACAAAAAAGTAAGCATATAAGTCATTTTAAAGCTTGATAGTAAACAATATTTTTTGTTTTCCTGTTGGGAGAGAAAATAAACAATGCTGACGGTGTACCAACTCTCGAGCATGCAACATACAATTGCCCGTGGGAAAAACATTGGGATTTTAGGTTTAATCCACACACTTTTAGCGATTGTCCTTGTCCTTTATTAATCGTCATTGCGAATGCAAAGCGAACAGGAAATTGGACAGGTTTAAACTTACTTAATCACTTGGTATGATAGGTATCCTTGGAATAAGCACCTCCTCACCTACAAACTTTCTTATAATTATTATTATCAGCGTTTTAATAACCAATGTAGTACCATTGCATAGTGTTGGCTGATTCAGGTTACGTAACATGATTATTACCGCTCCAACGTTAAGCTTCAAGTTATGTGGTGGCATTCCCGGTATATCCAATGAATTCAGGAACTCTACGGGGTAGTTAACAATATTATCAGGATCGGTAATGCAATTAATCGATTTATACAAAAACAATTCGCCATAAATTAAGCTTTGGATTTTTAAATTTATTTCATCAACGTATTTGTTTTTTGCAGCTAAAATGGGTCTTTCTCTTAACCAAAGGTAATCGCTGTAATTTTGAGCAATATGTGGGAACACTTTTGCAATAAGTTAATCTTTAGACGTTGTGAATTGGCAATAGCCCATTGGAAAGGAAATCTGGCCTGTTGTAGAGTTAGTCAGTATTTTTCCACTGCCAATGTCTAGCAATTGCTTTGAACACACATAACCTGATCATTTTATTGTGAATTTTAATTGAAATAAGATTTTTTTCCCCAAAGTTATGACGTTATTATCGCTAAAAAATATATGAATAGTAATGAATTAAAAAAATCTTCAAACAAAAAAAATACATGAATTACTGTTGACATGTTAGAACAATGTTCGGTTTGGCCCAAGTTGAGGATGTTGACTCTTTTTATTTGGTATTTTATTTTCTTTTTTTTTTATTTGATCTGCGCATTTTTTAGGGTATGCTAAGAATACATAAGTGTGTTTGCACATATGCAAACTCGTATACACAAACACTAAAATTAAAAGGAAAAATGTACAACTTACGACTACGTAGCTCCATCAAACCAGTTTGAACAAACATGTTGAGTTGCGAATAACTTATTTGTGTTTACAACAACAAAAGCAAGAAGAAAATGAATAAGTGGATTTTCTAAGTTTTCCGGAAAATTTTATAATTTTTTTTTCATACAAACCATCTCCTAAAAGTTTCGAATCGAATTAAAAAAAAAATCAAGCAAATCGCTCGAGTCATTCTCACGTCATTACATTACATACGTGGACCATTTCATTTTTATATATATAAATAGAAGATGTACTTGATTTCGAAAGCTTTACATATAACTTTACATATCCTATAGGCTTTTATAAGGGGCTCTATTTTACCATTCCTCAAAGGTCTGCAAATCCAAGGCACACAACTCCTCACCTACCAGCAGGTTAAATTTTGTTTAAATCAATTAACAAGTTAAAGATATAGCCGTTTTAAAATTTTTACTAAATTTTTATTAAAAATTGATTTTTTATAAAATGGCAGTTTTTATAAAACTTTTTAAACACACATTAAATCTTTGTTAACTTTTTGTCAAATATTCTATATCTATCGCAAATATTTAAAACTTTTAAGTTAAAAACTTAATTCATTACATGCCCAAAAGACCAACATAAATGAAAGATAACAACAACTAAACAATTGCAACAAGTTCAAAACTAAACATACATATATCTACCTATTATCTATAGATGTATGTATGTTAAACAAGTTGTTGGTGGGTGTAATTTTTGACAAAAGAAAAAAGGAAAATATATTTGTTTTAAAAATCATATGTTTATGGCCAACAGGAGAAACAAGTGCTTGTAACTATAAAACCCCATCTACAGTAGAATTATCAAAGAGATTTTAGACAGAAACATTTTTAATGCCATAATAAATGAATGAACAAAAATTGTTTAAGAAAATGTAATGGCAAATAATTGAGTTATAAAAAAATAGAGTCTAATAACAAAACAAAAATTATAGTTAAATAAACTTAAATGGCCTGTAAAGTGACGGGCCCCTGCAATAAACTGACAATGGGGCCATAAAAACTAACTATTTGGAGTAGGGAATAAAAGAAAAAAAAACAACTAACAATAAGACATCAACAAGTATTTAATAATAAAAAACGACATTTGGTGCCAGTTAAGAGTAGAATTTTGAATTTCATTCCTTTACTTGAACGTTACAATTTAATTAGTTTTCAAAAATTGTGTATTCGGAAGAGTTTGAAAACTTCAAATAAAAATTGCCCAACATGTGCGTTGAAACATTTCAACGTAATACTTGTCTGTGTTAAAATGAGCAGGCGTTAAATTTTCTATTTCCTTGTCGTTTATTCCTTTTCTTTTTTTGGTTTTGCTTACAGCATTTTAAGCCTTCTTTTTATTTATTGTATAATAATGTGTTGACGTAGGGAAACTTGCCACACTACTACTACTAGTTGCAAAATTCATATGGGTTGTTCTTACAAGCTTCATATGTTGCATATATATAAACGAGTGTCGTTGTGTTACAGATGGCGCCTTAGGATATAGCGGTATGCGTACATCTGTACATTTGTGCCCGTATATATATGCGAGACCAACAAATGTAAAAACATTTAACAAATAATGTGAATGTCACAAAAAATTAAGTGCAATATGAACTAACATCATGTTTTCTTATGCCATCATCATCTACATCATCTACAAATAGAGTTAATATTATAGCATATGGATTGAGAAGACCAGTTATAGGATTTAATTTTCATTTAAATTCATTTCAATAAGATTTTTCAACAAAATTGGTTGCAATTTTTTTCTGAACTTTTTGTCTAACATTTCTTTTCACACTGAAACCAACTTAATAAAGTGTGTTTTTCTATAGAGGTTTAGAACTTTAAAATAGCAAAAAACAATGATGACTGTTCTTTTAAATTGACATGAAATTCATTTTAATCGAGAGATAAATTTATAGCATTATAATTTAAATATAATTTCTTTCATATGACATTTGCTGTGGACATAGTCTAATCTGGAGGTATAATTTTCTATTTTTTACAACATTTGTGTACATATATCGGCAATAAAATGAGGAATATTGTCTTCAAGTTGCCGATTGTTTTAGACTTATTGGGATAGACAAGCGGCTTTACATATACCCACAGAAAATAGTCTAGCGATGTTAAATCGCACAATCTTAGAGACCTTAAATTGGTCTCGAATGGTGAAACTATAAAGTTTTTTTCAATAATTCAATTGTGGCACGAGTTGAATGATATATTTCGGCGTCTTATTGAAAGCCCACGTCCTGCACATCTTAGTTGTTCAGTTAATGAATGAAACAGTCAATAATTATGGCTCTATAGTGGTCACTATTAATTATATATTTCTCTGACCAGTATGATTTTTTAAAGAAGTATGCAGCAATGATTCCACCAGCCATCTACCAGTCACTTTTTCTGGATGTAAGCAGGTTTATCATCAGTCAAAATACGACAGTTTTGTTTATTAATGTATCCATTGAAATAAAAGTAAGCATCATTCGCTTATGAAAATCGAGAGCAACGGCAATCTTGTTGACAACCGTATTTCCAAATTGGTAGTATTTATCAGGCCTCAGTCTATTCAAGTTAAAGTGATAAACTCCTAAATGCTGCTAAACATAAATCACTTGATCGCTAACAAAATGGCCTATCTTAAAGTTCTGTACATCTAAAAAAAATACAATATTTTCCATACAGCAATGCAAATTTCAGTTCAGCAACATTTTTTAACATACATAAGACTATATAAAATTCGATGACTGACTCCCAGACATTTTAAATTCTTAAAAACCATAATTTACTTTTACGAATGCTATTTAGCTATTAATTTAGCGGTTAAGATAAATAAAAATATCAAAAACTAAAATAGCAAAATTTGTTTAATGAAACTTTATAAAACACAGCTGAGAAATTTCTTATTAAAACATGAAATTTACCTTCCGGTAAAACCCCTTGTTTCTGGCTGTTTGCTTGATACGATTGGCGAGCGCTTCCGCTGCGATGACATTATTATCAAGCCGCCATTTTCATAGTACTGGAAAGTTACTATTAGGTGTGTTAGTCTCCCCCCACCCACCCGGGGGCACATTTATAAGTTTTTATGGATCACACAACCATCTAGACTTGTGGCTTCGGGGGTAAAACGGAGCCCAGTCCCCTTTAAGGCTAGCAGAAGCGCAACTGGACAATCCACTATATTTCCATGGGAATCAGTAAAGCCTTAGAGTTGCGAATATTGTCTTTATAGCCTTTTAGCTGTTCTCTGACTGATTATTGAGGTTGGCCGTTCGGGAGTATCGTGATGGCTGTATGTTTCAAAGCCCTCGTTTGAGTTTGTGGGTCGGATCATTCACAATGAACACAATGAATGGGCCAGGTCCAGTGAGTATGAATGCCGTCGTGTTCTTAATTATGTTAAGCTTTATGCGTTCTGGACTAGGAGTTGGATAGTCCCCAACTCTTCAGCAAGGAGTGAAGACTGCGGCCTGCTCCGGCCTTTTGGAGTTGCGACTAGGAGTTACCGGAGGATATACGTATCCGAAGGCCTTCTAAGGCGAGGATGACGCTACATATCATCCAACAGCGGTAATGATCCACCATCTGATTAAGGCCCACGGCCAGGTGCAGATGTAAATCTTATCACGTATTAGGTGTGTTGGTATAAATATTGTAGGATTTAGGTAGTTTTTCATTAAAGTTGTATCCATTTACGTATATAAGGCAAAATTATACCAAACTTAATTCAGATTAGTATGGACTACCCTTATGAAATTTAGTTTAACTATGTTAAGTTTTACTACAGAATAATTTACTTTTTTTCTGTAAAAAAATTAGTTTTCTGATGATATACATTTAACTTCACAGAACTTTTAGTTTTGGCACATATTTTATAACGATTATTCAAATATCATTTTTCGAATTAATAAAAATTTAAGTCTTTGTAATAACGAACTTAACTTCAAAAACTAAAATTACATCAATAAAATTAAAATAATTCATGAAATTGAAAATAAAATTATTTTGTTAATAAGAATTAAATTTAAGTCACAGCAATTTAAATTTAAACTGTACTATTCAATTTTAAGTATTAAACAGTAAATTAATTAAATTTTTTTAATTTTCAAATTAGGTTTTAATTAAACTATTAAACTATTTTAATATTATTGTCGAATGAATAAATATTATTCTGGCTAAAGTTTTTAAACTTAAAATTTTTATGCAAGAAAAAGGTTTTGTTAAAAACAACTGGTCACCTTATTTTTTAAACAAGTGCGAAAACATTTTTGGCATATTTTTTTTTATATTTATTTTCTTCAACAACATAAATGTTTTTATGTTGCTTTAATGTTGTCAAAGTAATTCATGGCCAATGTTAGCAACTAACAAAACACACATTGATGATGTTGCATTTAAAGTTTTAATTCACACAAAAATAAACACAAAAGCAATAATAGCAGACAAACTCAAATAAAAGGACAAACATATTTGGTAGTAACAGTTGTTGAAACATATGTGTGGTTATGTTCATCTTCCTCTGCTTCTTATAAGTCTAAATGCTAACGAAGCTTGTTGTGACACCACACACAATCATCATAAGGCAAACATATAACCAGACATCTTTTACAGCTTACAGGCAACTTCCGCCTACATTTGTTTTTATGGCTTCGCTGAAATGTCTGTCTGGACTTTTTGTGACTCAGTGTATGATATGGAACCATATATATGTATAAATATACCTATATGTATATTCATGTTTTTGGTTGCTTTTTTTTTAAGATAATTTGGCTTTAAGAGATTTTACAAACTGTTGTGTGATTTTCTTGTAAGAAACCCGAAAATATTGAAAAGTTGTAAAGGCAAGGAATACACGCCTACCTAATTATTATTATTATCTTTCTTTGTATTCTGGCATTGACACTTGACACTTTTCCTCTAAGGTTTTGGCTATACAGTAATCAAAAATCACAATATATATGTTTGTATAGATTGATACAGAGAGGATATTTTTTATAAAGAAGTTATTAAAAATTATTCCCTGAGGTAAAGTTAGCTCAACTTCCCTTCAGTTTCATCAAGCAATAAAAATTATAAAAAAAATTTAAAACTATTGTGTAAATAAAAATATACTCAATATTATATGAAAATATATCCAAAGAAGTACTATGATTTTCAGGCACTTGACTATAAGGATATTAAAGCAAGGACAATATTCAAAAACTTATATGAAGCATTAATGAACTTGGCAATCGATCACAGAGTTTCCAAGCCTCTAACTGAAAAATATTAACTGCAAAAATAATCAAATAGAGTCCAAATTATCCCTTTTTGTTAAGGCCACACTGCTCGTTAGATCATTAACATTCACAAAATCCATCTCTAGATATCCCATCCAATTCAGCTTATATATAATTGTTTAAGAATCTACAGTTCGGGATATATAGAGGGAAAACTTAGCAGGAAACAATAGCCCCACTAACTTCGGAATACAATTCGGTTTCGGATTTTTGTCTTTAAATAATCATGAAGATAAATTTATTCAAAGTAAATATCTCTCTTTTCTTTTGGACCAGCACTCAAGGAAATAACCTCATGCAATGCATTGTCCCAAAACTAGGAAATGAAGTTATGAGGAGGTTGAAAGAGGGAGGAGTAGTGTTTGTAGATATTCGATTTGAACTTTCCTTTAATGTCAGTGACAAAATAGACCTCTGCAGGGAGTTTATTTCACATACGGACCATTCTGCTAAATTTTTCCTGTAAAGCGTAGTACGATTCGTCGGCTAATCAACTACAAATGGATGGGCCCCTAACGAAACAGCATGTTAATCGCAAAAACGTGCAAGTAACGGGAACAAGTTTCCTAATTAGAGCCCTAACCCTTGTAGTAATGACAAATAATGGTTTTTGAATAGTTTGCACTACAGAAATGAGACAACAAAGGGTCTACCATCTAACGTTTTTTTTTTTCTACTAGTGATTATTTCGTGAATGGTAACACTTAGCTCATGTTTGATTTTACAGAAATTTACTTTCATCCTTCCGCTGAACGAAAATAGTTGTGTATACCCTTGTACAACGCTGGGAAATATTGCGATATTACTTTGAAAAGCATGAGAATGTTGCAGAATGTGTGCGAAAATTGCGTACTGATTTTGGAAGAAAAGAAGCAACGTCAGCACCGTATGTTCGTTATCGTGAAAAAAGTGAAATAAATTGGCATCCTTATCGATAAACCAAAGCGTGAAAAGCCAAAAACAGTGCGTACATCCGAGAATATTGCTGCTGTGGCAGCAATATTCACCGTCGTTATCAACAATTGAACATTTCAGAGACATCATTGAGATGAATTTTGCATAAAGACCTTGGTATGACGCCATACAAAGTCTAATTGGTTCAGGAGTTGAAGCCAGGTGACCATCCAATGTGTTTTCGTTTCGGTAAGTGGGCCTGCGATCGACTTACAGAAGATGCCGATTTTGCAAAAAAAATTTTCTTTTCAGATGAAGCTCATTTTTATCGGGTATTAAACAAGCAAAATACATTGAAAAGCCGACGCACCCAAAACGAGTCACTGTTTGGTGCGGATTTTGGTCCAGACGCATAATTGGGCCATTTTTCTCCGAAAATGAGCATGGAGTGGCCGTTAGAGTCAATGGCGATCATTATCGGGCCATATTGAAGGAATTTTTGTTCACAAAAATTGAAGGGGAGGATATTGGAAACATTTGGTGTCAACAGGACGGCGCTACATGCCACACAGCCGAAGCGACTCTTGATGTTTTGAGCCCTAGTTTTGAAGATCGCATTATCAGCCGCAGAGCTGATGTCGTTTGGCCACCTTGGATACCGCTGGACTATTATTTGTGGGGTGCCGTCAAAGATAAGTGTTACGCCGACAAGCCAGAGACAATTGACGCTTTAAAATACAATATTCGTGAAGCCATTGGTGAAACACAGCTGCACGCAATCGATAATGTGCTTAAAAATTGGACCGATCGTGTAGGCTACTGCATGGCCAGTCGAGGCAGCCAGTTGAATGAAACTATTTTCCATTATTAACCGGAAGGATTGTACTTTAAAATAAAAAAAGAAATTTGAGAAAATATTCAGTAGTTTTGTTTATAGCATTTAAAACAATAAAAATTATTTGGCGGACGCTTTATTTCCTATCACACTGCATTACTACTTACTATTTCTCTCGCATAATAAATATTTTAGTTCGAAATAGCCTGCATTTTCAACTACTCGGTATTTTTCTGTAAATTTTATTTGAGTACTCGGTTCTACTCGATTACTTGAACGTGTTTGAAAATTTTTGATGAGAGAAATTTAATTGCATTGTATTTTACTCATATAATCGTTACATGAAAATGGTTTAAAAAGATTGTTTTCAATTTTAAGTTCTGTTAACTTAAAATATGCGTTTTTAGGAACATCCCTTTGTTTGTTCTGAAGTATTCATGAAAACATCTATTTGTAGGAAACGGTGTTAAGAGCTGCCAAATTGTTTCAAAGTTTTCAGTCTTTTCCAGTATCAGGAAGAATAGAAAATTATTTAATAAAGAAATTATTATGTGACGAAAAATAACCGCTAGCTAATTGCATATTTGTCATAATATTTTATTCGACTTGTATATCTTTTTCTTTGCGTAGTAGAGTTGCCATATAATTGCTTATTCATTATTTATTTAAACCTGCACCTGTTACTATGGGTGATATAGGTATTACGGAAGCTTTTGATGTTCTTGGCATGAAAATTCAATGCGATGTTCGATGTACTAAACACATTTTTTAAGTTTCTAAAGAAGCGTTCCAGTGCCTCGGTTTTTTAAAACAGTGTAAAAGATACTTCACTTTATCCGATCGTCGTACTATTTATACCACCCCTATCCGTCCAATGATGGAATACAACTCTCATGTATGGGCCGGCATCCCAAAATCTATTTTGGCGTTACTCGACCGCGTACAGGACAGGACCAAGAGAGAACGGTGGGGTATCCAACTCTATCAACTGTCTAGAGCCTCGACGCACGGTAGGTTGTATTTCGCTGTTTTATCGTTACTACAATGGTAAGTGCTCTAACGAAATTAGGGGACTTCTTCACGAAACTTGTACATTTTTGCGTTTAACTCGATTTTTGTTGAGAGCGCATCCATTTGTGCTCGATTGGCCAGTGAATCGGGCTCTGCATTACAGGGAAAATGCGTTTTTTAACAGAACAGTTCGTATGTGGAATAAGCTCCATACATAGGAAAATTCAAATCGAATGTCCGTAAACACTACCTTTTCTTTCCTCCTTCCCATAACCTAATTTCCTAGTTCTGGTACAATGAGTACTAGTCCCAACTATAAAAAAAAATTTATAACCATTTATTAGTTACTACCGTATGAACAGTGCGGCAAAATATTTCTGACTATTGAAAAATCTATAAAATGAATCTCTTATTAAGCGATTTAAATTTAACTTTTAAAATAAAAAAGAAAGGAAAATTAATAATTGGTAGCAAAACATTATTTCTAAAAAAATGCCTAACACTACCTAAACGAAACCCCCAAATTTTAATGAGCTATGCGTCTAATACTGAAGTAAATATTTACAGAGGAAGAGTAATTTTAAATGCAACTGTCATTCTTTGTTTATGAAAGTAAAATATTTGCCAATAGAAGAAAAACATGTTAAACATATAGGTATCATGTAGGTGTAAACTATACAAACTACACATGCTTTACAGCATGCCGCCGATATTTGTTGTTTTTATTATAATTTTTTTTTTTTTTTGCAACAGCAACATTTTATCGTATATTGGCATATTTCATGCTTTAGCATACCTACTGATAATGACTAAAATTTGAAAAGAAACATTTTCTCGTGCACGACATTATTGTTTGCTTAATCCTCCTTCACCATTATCTGTTGTGGAAATAAATTAAGGCAATTTACCATCCAAAAAAAAGCCCCTAAATAATGTCATTAAATTATAATAATTTATGGGCGCATATTAAAATTGATTAATAATGTATTAAAATTAATTTAGAAAGTATTGATTTTTACATTAGCTTGCGAAAAACAAAGTGAAAGAATAAGACGTATAATGGTAAGAAAATATAAAGGCGCAAGCCCGACCAAGTGACACCTTTCTTTTATGTTACTGTGATTGTGTTAAGAAAAGTCTATTCGACTTAAGTGAAATGTATAGATTTTATATATTTTTCAGCTTCAATAATAGTAAATTAACTAAGGCTTTGTTAGAGGTGCCCGTAGTATCAGCTATGAAATAGATGGCATATTCACTAAGTATTAATTAAATGAAGAACATATGAAGATATTTCACTAAATTCCGAAGAACTTAAAATAAAAAATATAAATATTAGAAAAGCTGAGTTACACCAGTGAGCAAAAGTGCTTTAAATCCCTACAATAAATAAAAAAAGTATGAATAATATGAATATTTCAGGGCTTAGAAGTGTTATCAAACAAGAAGTTTCTTTTCTAATACAAAAAATGTTGACTAAAATGATTCTATTCAATTATTATTAGTTATTATTATTATATTACGAAGTGAAAAGTTCGGCAATTATGAATCAAAAACAGGGACCGTAACTATTATGACTTTCATCAAAAAAATAAGAAATAAGAGTTATTTTTGATTGTTATATTTTCAGATAGAAAATAAGAGTTATTTTTGATATTTATTTTTTTAAATGAAAAATAAAAGTTATTTTTGATTTTTATATTTTTATATCAATACTAAAAATCAATTCAAAATTCGTGACATAGGTAATATGTTTACTAATCTTTGAAGAAAACTTATTTGTAATAGATGAAAGCTCCGTTGCAAGCTCTCGATCTGTTTTAGCAGATAGTTTAAGGTCAATGGAGATGAGATATTTGTCTTCGGACGACGATGATATTCCTACGGCAATAAATGACAGCGTCCGCAAAGCTTTTTTTGAAGTAAACAATTGCAAAGAAAAGCGTTTCGATACTTCTGCTAATTTATTGGAATATTGGGAGAGCAAAAAATTTGTGTGTCAATAGCTTCGAAAATTAGCTTTAATTGTTCATTCTGTACCTGCCACTCAAGTCAGTGTAGAAAGGTCATTTTCAGCACTCAGATTAATATTGGGAGATTTGAGATATAATTTTTCTGAGGAACATTTAAAATCAATTATAATGTTAAAATTGAACACCTGAAAACGGCCTCTTAACACTGACTTGAATGGCAGCCAAAACTTATAAGCTATTTCTATGCATTCATGTTTTTATAGCTGATAATGGGTAAGTCATATAATATATTATATTCATATAGAAATTTGAGTTTTGAAATGATTTTTATTATTGATATAAAAATATAAAAATCAAAAATAACTTATTTATAATTATTCGGAGTCTTGCTGTCAATGCTATGTTGATTTTATGAAAAATTCTCATAGAATCAGTTTGGCTTTGGATATAAGGCTCTTAGGTTTTTCTATACAATATTGGGGTAAAATTCACTGATGAGCTACTTGAGCAATAGTGAAATTGCAGTATGGATGGGCTCTCCCTCAATACAATACATTTCAAATATTTTTATTTTTATTTGAATAAATGTTTTATGAGAATATCATAAGATGTTTAATTTTTAATAAAAATTTTTGTAATAAATATTTCGTGAGAATATCATGAAATATTTATTTAAAGGAATCAAGCACGAAATAAAATTGCTTATATTGAAAATGATTCCGAATAATTATAAATTACATAAATCGAAAATAACTTTTACTTTTCATTTAAAAAAATAAAAATCAAAAACTTTTTGCATTTCGCCTAAAAATCATGATGGTGTAATTAAAAGTTTTCCACAATGTTCACTTATGTATGATTTATTTCTTCAAAAATTGAAAAATAACTCTTATTTCCGGTTCCTGATCAAAAATGATATCCGACAAATGTCTACCACGGCCACGCTGACAGATGTCGATTCTTTTATCAAAGTTTTTAATCACTTTTTGGCAAAATGGCTGTCATATTTCGTTAATCACATCACGGATTTTGAGTTTTAAAGCTGAAATCTATTCGATTGGTTCCGTATAGACTCTCTCCTTAACATAGTCCCACAAAAAGTAATTCAGTATTGTTAAATCAAACGATCTGGCCGGCCATTTAACCGCCGATTGTCCTGCAATTGATCATTTAATTGGCTGTGTGATATGTGGCACCGTTCTGTCAAAACCAAAAGTCAGTGATATCGACATCGTCAGTAATAGGCCAAAATTTAGTTGTCAGCATCTGGCGATAGCGTGATCCTTTGACCGTTACCGAATTTCCAGCCTCATCTTCGAAAAAAAAACATCCCAATCACGCCTGCAGATCACATAGCGCACCATACTGTGACACATTGAGCATGCCAATAATCACTTTAGGATTTTCCGAAGCCGAAATGCGGCAATTTTGCTTATTGAAATACCTTGACAAGTAAAAATGGGTTTCGTTTGTAAAAATGATTTTTTTCAGAAAAACCTGCCGGTTGTTACTGAATGAATTTAGCGAATCTATGACTTTTATTCCTGCACAGCACCTCAATTGAGAACGTCGAGGAATTGATAAATTTAGATCTGTCTTAACACTGTGGCTCACGTCTGTTCTCACATTTTGTGTCAAGCCTGTTGATTCAAATTTAATGACCAAATTCTAAAAGCGGTCTCAGAAGGACGATTATGTTGTCCGAAAATATCACTAATTTAACGAAATGTTACTTTAACAGAACCACCATTTTCATAGTGGATATTAATCATCTTATTGTAATTTGCGTGGCAAATTGAATTCATTGTAACAATTGCCAATGCCTCTACTACGAAAACATCAAAACACTAAATGTCACAACTACCATGTTGTTGGTGTTACCACAATTGAAAAAAAGAAAACTTATTGTTAATAAACCCGGTACAAGTAAATCAATTTTTGATTGTAATGAAATATATAAATACAACTTATCAATTAATCGTGAAAATCCCATAGCGTATATCTATTTCTGCATTTTTTTCCATCTGTTTTAATTATATTTTTATCAACATTCAAACACTTTTGCGCGCCAGTATATAACACAATAATCCTTATACTTTTTAAGTAAAACAACTAAATTAAAGGACCTTATCATTTTGATTATCAATCACAAAATTAAATAGAATTTTCAAAACTATATTTTATATAAAATTAATTAAAATTATTAAGAATATATTTGTTTTTTTCTAAAATTTGTTATTAAAACTTAATTGCTTTTTACTTGTTAATATGTAAATGTATAATTCCAAATATTGAATAAAAAATAAAAAAATATATTTTTTTTATATTAAAAATTTAAATTTTTACCAAAGTAAAAATTAAAATTCAATTTGGGTAGAGAAGATCAAGAATAATTGTAAAAAATTTATATATAAAGTAAAAACTTTATTTAAATTGATCCAATATTTTCTTTTAATCTTTTTTGTACTGTCATGCCAATAAAAACACAAACACTTACACACACACACATAAACCCTGTCAATGGTGGCCTTAAAATAAAGCCAGTAACCTAGATTCCAAATATTTTTTCTACACATTCCAAATATCTCTCATTTCTTTCTTTACAGTTTAGTTACAAATCATTGGCAAAAATCGTTACTAATAAAAGAGGAAAACGGAAAATTAAATTGCAAAAAAAAAAATGGAAAGTGAAGAGTAACATGAGAAGAATGGAATCGAAAAATTATATTGCCACTTCATCATTGAATAGGAATTTCAATATTTGCTTAACATTTTGTGTGCAATAACGAACGGAAATTGTCTATCTTTATGCTAACAAATACACTTGCAATTATATGTATTAATCCTTAGTTACGTGTGTGTGGGTATGTGTGTGTGTGTATATTTAAAGGTACATATGTTTACTTAGATGCTGGAAGCAGAACAAATTTGTTAGGCTTTATTTGGTAGGTGTCACAGTAATTTAAATGATTTTATTTTAGCAAAAAAAAATAAAACGGATGCATTTTTATATGAGTTAAAGAATTGCTCCTTCAAAAAAAAGCACGAAGCTTTTTAAAATCTTCAATCGAAAAATGTTTCCCAATACCTGCCGTTAAGGACATACGACGATAACAGGCAATAGGCAGAAGATAGGAGACTGTCTCACAACCCAGAATTACATAATGCTTTAGCTGCAAACTAAAAGGGATGTCAGGTGACAATTTGTTCAATCAAAAATTGCATCGGTAAGCGCATGTGAAATATTGATATATTACCTATTGACGCCGTAGCTTATTTCATCGACAACTAGGACAAGAAAGTGTGTTCTGATCCCAATGAGAAGTAGAAAAGCAGACACTAAATCTGCCATAAAGTTGACAGATTCCAGTTAATAAGAAATCACTTATGTCACTTTTCTTTATTTATTAACATAAAACATAACAGTCATGCTAAAAGTGATCTTTAGGCGACCTACTAAAGGTTCCGCCAAGTAACTTTTTTTTGTTTAAATGCTATAAACAAAACTACTGAAACTGAAAGTACAATCCTTTCGGTTGATAATGGAAAATAATTTCATTCAAATGGCTGCCCCGACTGGCCATGCAGTAGCCTACACGATCGGTCCAATTTTTAAGCACATTATCGTTTGTGTGCAGCTGTATTTCACAAATGGCTTCCCGAATATTGTCCTTTAAAGCGTCAATTGTCTCTGGCTTGTCGGCGTAACACTTATCTTTGACGGCACCCCACAAATAATAGCCCAACGATGTCAAATCGCAGCTCCGAGGTGGCCAAACGATATCAGCTCTGTGGCTGATAATGCGATATTCAAAAATAGGGCGCAAAACATCGAGTGTAGCTTCGGCCTTGTGGCACGTAGCGCCGTTCTGTTGCAACCAAATGTTGCTAATATCCTCCTCTTCAATTTTTGTGAACAAAAATTCGTTCAACATGGCCCGATAACGATCGTTATTGACTGTAACTGCCACTCCTTGCTCATTTTCGAAAAAAAAATGGCCCAATTAAGCCTCTGAACCAAAATCCGCACCAAACAGTGACTCCTTTTGAGTGCGTCGGCTTTTCAATGTATGCGTGCGTGTTTTCTTTGCCCCAAATGCTTGGTGTGCCAAGATCAAAATGATTTTCATCTGAAAAGATGATTTTTTTTTGCAAAATCGGCATCTTCTGTAAGTCGATCGCAGGTCCACTTAGCGAAGCGAAAACGCATGGCTTCAATTCCTTTGTACGGCGTCATACTAAGGTCTTTATGCAAAATTCGTCTCAATGATGTCTCTGAAATGTTCAATTGTTGAGAACGGCGGTGAATTGATGTTGATGATGCAACACGCACACTTTTTGCCACAGCAGCAATATTCTCGGGTGTACGCACTGTTTTTCACGCTTTAGTTTATCGATAAGGATGCCAGTTTCTTTCAGTTTTTTCACAAGATAACGAACATACGCAATTTCCGCACACATTCTGCAACATTACCATGATTTTCAAAGTAATGTCGCAATATTTCCCAACTTTGTTCAAGCGTATACACAACTATATTCGTTCAGCGGAAGGATAAAACTAATTATCTATCAAATCAAACATGAGCTAAGTGTTACCATTCACGAATTAAGCACTAGTTGAAAAAAAATGTTAGATGGCGGACTCTTTATATTCTACATTAATGAGAACCTCCATCTGATCACCAAGTCACTTGCTATACAAGTGCCGTTTACTCAAGATAAAAAAACTTTATGTTGTTTAGGTCGACATCCACTGTAAAAATATTCTCAGGGATCCTTAGCCTTTTTCCAGCCAATGAGGGATATATCAGTCAGCTTATCGGTGACGCCTCATTATTTTACTCATGTCATTTTCTTTCACCATCCAATCAGAATCCAATCTACTTTGCTTTGATCCCACTTTCTCCATGCTAGTTTACATGAAACGAATATGACTTTACATCCCCTTCTGTAATTGGACCAGATTAAAAATTCCAGTTATAAAGAATATTGTAAGTGGTTCACTTAAAGTGCAATTTAAGTGGCTTAGCATCTCTTGGATATTTGTTTATTTACTTGATACTTAGTGAAAAGAATCTACTAATTTTATTACAGAGGAAAGTCCTTAGAAAGGAGAAAAAATTGCCCTAATATAATTTTCAAATATTCAGAGATAGTCCTTTAAAATGGACCGTTTTTAAACAGTTCTTTTTCTTAGTTTTAGGCAAAATAACTTATTTTTATTTACTTAGTTTTTGTCATTAATAGACAAAAGTAAGTAGATTTTTCACATTTTTTTGCCGTTCGAAATCCATGTTTTCCATTAAGGGGCTATGAGTTTACTTTCCTTTTTCTCTTCTGATTTTAAAGCTTTAAGTTTACAAATACTGATAGAAAGGTATTGCAACAAATTTTATAGTATTTTATGTCTTTTAGTATGTCGTATTTTCAGTACTATTTTATATAACTTTAAGGACATGCAAACAGGTATGTGTGTGTTAACTGAACAGGTGGTTTATGGTCAATCGAGGCAATTTATCTATTTGAAACTTAGTTTTCTTTTATTTTTACTATTTTCAACTAAGTATCTACTAAATCGTATAGTATCCTTTTGGAAAAAATGCCTTTGTCATTGAGCATTTAATAAATATTTGGCAAAAATTCTAAATGCTTAAGATAAAAAAATAACAAAAAAAGACATTGTTCAAATATTGATTGCTAAGTGGATAGAATAGATTTTACGTGCTTTGGGGTAACATTTTTCTGTACTTGAACTCTTTTTTTATTTATATATTTAATACTTTACTAAATCTTTTTTGGGTCATACATAGTCATTCGTATTTATATTTATTAAAATGCTTTCACTTTTAAGGAATTTTCTTGGATAAGAATTGCTTCAGAATTATTTTCTATTACATAAGGAATCTTTCGTCTTATGTAAACAAACAGAATATAAATAAAAAATAATACCTGGTTACATTAGGCCACTTAGAATCATAAATATAAAGTTTTCTTTTACTTTTATTTTAACTCTTCTTTTCTTTTATTTAAACTTGTTATAACAAATAACTTGCTTG
Source organism: Trichopoda pennipes (assembly GCA_030448955.1). NCBI lineage: Eukaryota > Metazoa > Arthropoda > Insecta > Diptera > Tachinidae > Trichopoda > Trichopoda pennipes. The sequence continues at coordinate 930,637 of JASKUP010000041.1, read as the reverse complement.
ATTATTTATGGAATAAAGAATTTTTGTTTAAAGTATTCTACAAAAATGGCTGAATATTTACAAGTCACATGTGGGTAATTAAATTATAGCCTTGCAGTAAAAAACTTTAAATTATTTTGCGAAAAGATATAAATAAAAATTAATTGCACAATTTTTTGTTTAATGTCTAATTTTTTTTTAAAAAATATTTAAAATTTGTGACTTTTTATTTTCTTAATTATTATTTTCAAATAAGCAACTCATAGGTTCCTCATTATTCTTTCGTATAAAGACACTTATTCTGCAATAAAATTAACAGATTCGATTTAATAAGAAGTCAGTTATGTTAGTTTGGCTAAAGTTCGTGAAAATTTTAATTTATTAATTTTTTAGGAAAAAAAAGTTATCTACAGATTTTTGTGCTAATATTGAAAGACAAAAGGAAAAATAATTCAGCAGCAGAATGTAATGCAATGTTTTATAGCTCGCTATATCAATCTTCAACATCATTTGCATCTCTTTCTTCTCCTGCTTTTAAGGAATTTATTAAGTAAATATTCAATATTAAAAATATTAATGTGTAATTTTTTAATTTTTTTTTTATCATTTTTAAGTTAATCCACATCAACTTGTGCTAGATTTCCTTAAAAATAAATATTTCATAATATTCTCATAAAATATTTGTTATCCAAAAAGTATTTTAAATGCATTACTGTGGGAGAAAGCATATCCATATGATCATTTCACTGCTGTTCTTATAGCTCATCATTGGATTTTACCCCAAATTTTGTATAGAAAATTCAGGAGTCTTATATCTCATTAAGTCGTTGATTAAATGAGAGTTTTCATTGAATCAAAACAGCAACATAAACGTGAATTTAAGCCAAATTATAAATATTTTCTTTAATAGTAAAAGAATGTTTTAAACATTAACTTTAGCTTAAACTACTGGCTTTTTAATAGGGATTACAAAATTTGTCAAAAGAATCTTTTTCCTATTGAAATTAATTCCTTAAATTTTCTTTGTAATTATTATCAGATGTTTTCTCCAAATTTCTGTTTTTATTTTTGCTAAAATTTACAGCTGTATATTTACTTAATGCTTTGTTAATAATATTATCTTCTAGTCAAAGACGGATAATCTACTAAATAACACTTTTTTAATATATGTGCTTGGCTTTTCCGACGGGGTTAATTTCAATTTTATTTGGGTACGGTTTTCCGTCGACCCTCGTCAAATTTGGTTTGTGAACAAACCGGTTTCGGCTGTTTGCCATCTTCAGTGTTCTTTTCGTACTAGTTGCGTTCTATTGTTAGTTGTGTTTATATAGTTCGTGTCTCCCTTCGTGTTATTGCGTTCGTCACTTACTGTCTTTTTTGCCTGCATCTCTCTCTCTCCTTTTTCATTTGTCTCTTTTTACCTAATTTGTCGTCCCTTTTTCATTCGTCTTCTTTCCTAACTAAATCCTTTTACGATCATGCTTGTTGTCCGTTTTTGTTCATGTGTGAACCTATTGGGTTTTTTTCTTTTTTCTTCATGTGACATAATAATCTGTAATTGTACGTTTATGATGTTCTTTATTGCTTTGGTCTTCTTTCCTAACTAAATTCTTTTACGATCATGAATGGAAGACACAAGGACATAGAATTTACAATGGAAAAGGAAGAGGAGGGGAGAATTAATTATCTGGACCTAACGATCAAGAGAAACATAATCTCGAACAGAATCGAATATGAAATATACAGGAAACCAACAGCAACGGACACAATAATACACAACTCATCAAATCATCCCCAGCAACACAAAAACGCAGCAATCAGGCAGTTAATAACAAGACTCGAGAGAACACCACTAACACGGCAAATGTATATGAAGGAAATGGAAACAATATACACCATAGCGGAAAACAACGGATACAAAAAGCGCCTCGTAGATAACATCAAGAAACAAATTGGAACGAACAAAGAACAGGAGAAGAAAGGGAAAAAGTGGGCTACATTAACATATATGGGAACATCAACGTACAAACTGGCGAAATTCTTTGGAAAACACAACATCAATACCGCATTCAGAACAAGAAACAACCTAGGCAGAATACTACGGAATGGAACAACCGAGGCGAATATACTTGACAAACAAGGAGTGTACAAATTAACTTGTACATGCCATTATAGCTACATCGGGCAAACAGGACGAAAAATTAAGACCAGATTTAGGGAACACATCAGAGACTATAACAAGAAACTACGAGAACCAAAATCGACTCCAGAATCAAACTTCGCGAACCATATATTTAACAACAAATGTACACCAGGACATATTAAGACAACGGTTAAACTGCTCCACACACAGCACAAAGGAAGGAGACTAAATGTATTAGAAAACATGGAAATATACAAACAAAAAACATTTGACGGACGAATAATAAATGAACAAATAAACACTGCTTCGGACACAATATTTGAACCGTTGAAACATTTTTACAGGAAAACAAACACTACACCAGCACAAAAACGTTACGCAGGTGCGCAAGACCAGGGCAATAAGGAACATCATAAACGTACAATTACAGATTATTATGTCACATAAAAAGGGGAAGAAAGAAAAAAAACCCAATAGGTTCACACATAGACAGAAACGGACAACAAGCATGATCGTAAAAGAATTTAGTTAGGAAAGAAGACCAAAGCAATAAAGAACATCATAAACGTACAATTACAGATTATTATGTCACATGAAGAAAAAAGAAAAAAACCCAATAGGTTCACACATGAACAAAAACGGACAACAAGCATGATCGTAAAAGGATTTAGTTAGGAAAGAAGACGAATGGAAAAGGGACGACAAATTAGGTAAAAAGAGACAAATGAAAAAGGAGAGAGAGAGATGCAGGCAAAAAAGACAGTAAGTGACGAACGCAATAACACGAAGGGAGACACGAACTATATAAACACAACTAACAATAGAACGCAACTAGTACGAAAAGAACACTGAAGATGGCAAACAGCCGAAACCGGTTTGTTCACAAACCAAATTTGACGAGGGTCGACGGAAAACCGTACCCAAATAAAATTGAAATTAACCCCGTCGGAAAAGCCAAGCACATATCGGAAAATGCCTGTCAGGCCTACAATCTAGACACAATTGGACTGATAACAATTTACAAACGACGACAATTAAAAGTTATGACAACAAAGGCAAACATTTGGTTCAACAAACAATGCCTCGCATCGAATGTTACACCAAAATATGCCAGAATACAGATTAGGATCAACACCACAGCAAGCAGGAAGACAATAAAAAGAGCACAAAGAGACTTTGTGAAATTCGAGATCAGGAACCTTTATGCCAAAAAAGAAATTACGAACTCGGAATTACTAGACATTCATCTTAAACTAGCAGAACGACTTCCAACCGACGTACTCATGAACACATTAGACCAAATACGAGCAGAAAACGCGAAAACAATAGAACGAAAATACGCAACTTTAAACAAGAAACTCGGGACACTAACACATTTAACAGACAACAAAACGCGCAAAAACGGCAATTTCTACCCTAGATTTTTGAATCTAACAGAGGTCACCATCAGCAAGCAAGAGGCTCAATTATTGGAAAAGGGATTAAAACACAACATCACGGAAAACAACAAGAAAAAGGAAATAGAACAGACCATTGTGGACACAGAAGTCGCAATAGCGATGATCCCAAGCGAAGGACAAGAGCAAGCCAGGCACATCTGCAAACAAATAATAGAGAAGGAGGCCAAGTCTACAAAACACTTGAACGGAGGGCACAATACAATTAGGAGACTGAAACGTAAACTGGAGGCGAACGACATCTTGGTCACAAGAGCAGACAAGGGAAACACAACGGTGCTCATCGGTGAACATGACTACATCGAGAAGACTGAACAGTTAATAAAAGACTCTAAGTGCAAGAGAATTGGTAAAGATCCTACGGAGGAATACCAAACGAAAATTAAGGAAATTATAAAAAAGGCGACAAGGATAATAAGACCAGACATGTCGCACACATTGACAATGATGAATCCATCCGCACCAGCTATGATAGCACTACCGAAAATACACAAACCGGAGATACCAATGAGACCCATAATTAATTACAAATCTGCACCAGGCTACAAACTTTCGAAATATATGAAAACAATATTGAAAGACACCTTAGACCTGGAATATAAGCATACAATAGTCAACACTACAGAACTGATTAATAAACTGGAGAATGTGAAAATAACGGAGAAAACAAAACTGGTCTCTTTTGACGTGAAGGACTTGTATCCATCAATTCCGGTAATGGATACATTGAACATTGTTCATAGGACAGTAGAAAACAAAACGGAAAACAGGGAACTAGCAATACAAATTACAGGCACACTAAAAGCGACACTGGAACAGAATTACTTTAAATTTAACAACAATATATATAGGCAGATAACAGGACTAGGGATGGGAAATCCAACATCTGCCACCCTCATGGAAGTATTTATGCAGAAATTGGAAGAGGAATACGTAAGGGAATTAAAGACCAACTTCGGAGTAATATTCTACGCAAGATATGTCGACGACATAATATGTATACTAGAAGGAAATAACGAGGAGCAAATTCTGGATTACTTGAATGGAAGACACAAGGACATAGAATTTACAATGGAAAAGGAAGAGGAGGGGAGAATTAATTATCTGGACCTAACGATCAAGAGAAACATAATCTCGAACAGAATCGAATATGAAATATACAGGAAACCAACAGCAACGGACACAATAATACACAACTCATCAAATCATCCCCAGCAACACAAAAACGCAGCAATCAGGCAGTTAATAACAAGACTCGAGAGAACACCACTAACACGGCAAATGTATATGAAGGAAATGGAAACAATATACACCATAGCGGAAAACAACGGATACAAAAAGCGCCTCGTAGATAACATCAAGAAACAAATTGGAACGAACAAAGAACAGGAGAAGAAAGGGAAAAAGTGGGCTACATTAACATATATGGGAACATCAACGTACAAACTGGCGAAATTCTTTGGAAAACACAACATCAATACCGCATTCAGAACAAGAAACAACCTAGGCAGAATACTACGGAATGGAACAACCGAGGCGAATATACTTGACAAACAAGGAGTGTACAAATTAACTTGTACATGCCATTATAGCTACATCGGGCAAACAGGACGAAAAATTAAGACCAGATTTAGGGAACACATCAGAGACTATAACAAGAAACTACGAGAACCAAAATCGACTCCAGAATCAAACTTCGCGAACCATATATTTAACAACAAATGTACACCAGGACATATTAAGACAACGGTTAAACTGCTCCACACACAGCACAAAGGAAGGAGACTAAATGTATTAGAAAACATGGAAATATACAAACAAAAAACATTTGACGGACGAATAATAAATGAACAAATAAACACTGCTTCGGACACAATATTTGAACCGTTGAAACATTTTTACAGGAAAACAAACACTACACCAGCACAAAAACGTTACGCAGGTGCGCAAGACCAGGGCAATAAGGAACATCATAAACGTACAATTACAGATTATTATGTCACATAAAAAGGGGAAGAAAGAAAAAAAACCCAATAGGTTCACACATAGACAGAAACGGACAACAAGCATGATCGTAAAAGAATTTAGTTAGGAAAGAAGACCAAAGCAATAAAGAACATCATAAACGTACAATTACAGATTATTATGTCACATGAAGAAAAAAGAAAAAAACCCAATAGGTTCACACATGAACAAAAACGGACAACAAGCATGATCGTAAAAGGATTTAGTTAGGAAAGAAGACGAATGAAAAAGGGACGACAAATTAGGTAAAAAGAGACAAATGAAAAAGGAGAGAGAGAGATGCAGGCAAAAAAGACAGTAAGTGACGAACGCAATAACACGAAGGGAGACACGAACTATATAAACACAACTAACAATAGAACGCAACTAGTACGAAAAGAACACTGAAGATGGCAAACAGCCGAAACCGGTTTGTTCACAAACCAAATTTGACGAGGGTCGACGGAAAACCGTACCCAAATAAAACACTTTTTTACTAATTACCTGATAACAGCTGAAGCTGGCTCAACTTATTACACTTAACTTGATTTTTTCTTAAATTCAAGATGAAAGTTTCAAAAATTGAGTTTCAGTTTAAAAAGATTTTAATTAAGTTTATCGTGTTTCTACAATAGTAACAACTTGTTTATGCTTATTAAAAAAATATTTTTAGTAAAAAAAATATTTTCAATAAATTCTCATTTTAAGTAGAGTATAAATTTATTGGTGTAATTTACTTTTATCAAAAAAAAACTGTTTTTTACATGATTTGTTATAGAAAAAATGTTATTTTATCTAACTTACTTAAGTAATTTTTAGAATTTATTATTATAGATATTTAATGCACTTCTACGATAATTGTATATTGCCGTGTTTTTTTATGTTTACTGTGTTTTTGCATAAAAGTATTTTTGAGTGTTTTTACTGTGTTTTTTAAATAAAATTCTTATTTAATCAATTTGACTTCAGGTTTGGAGAGACTACAAAATTAGGGAAAAAATCCACTGATGAGCTTTTAGACGGGTAGTGATATGGCTATATAAATATGCTTTCCCCCACAGTAAAACATTTTTTTAACAATAAATATTTTTTGAGAATATCATAAAATATTTAAAAATTTATTCATAAATTTTTTAAAATTTTTAGTAAAAAATATATAATTTTTTGAATATGGCTGCTTTTAATTCGATATGTTAAATTTTGGCGTTTCTGTAAATATCTTGTAGCATGCATATATAGTCACTTGTGCCGATACAGTGTAGTGTGAGTTGATTGTTGTGATGATCTATGCAATCAGTGATTAAATTGCTTAGGAGATATCATATGTCTCTCTAAATTATTCATTCTAGCAGCGATGACTAACAGTGAATTTAGTTGTGAGTGAGAATAAGCTTACAAATGTATTATACTGCAAATGTGAGTACACATAATCGCTAATACTCACTATGTCATATTCCGTCTGGGAAAATAATTTTAAAAAAATTTGATATGAATTTTTTTATAAGCATTTTTTGTACACAAATTAGAAGTAAGAATTGCTATATAATAAGGAATATATTCCTTGGCAGTTATCATAATTATACAAAGAATCGAGCTAAACTGCTAGCTCGCTACACAATAAAGTTACAGGCGAAATACTGGTAAAAACAAAAACTTTTGTTTTATTATATCACAAACTTTAAAAGGTATAATAATGTGTTAATATTATTAAATTTTAGCATAACAATGATTTATGTTATTTGGAAATTAAGTTAACAAGAGGATGAATATGAGATTTAATTGAAGTGTTTTTTTTTTCTAATTTATTAAAAAAAATGCAATTGTTATAAAACTAAATAAAAAATAAAAACATTAAAATGGTTTTAATTAATTTTATTAAACTTAAAATTTGAAATAAAGTTTTCAATTTCCTCTGTTTTTGTCTTAACTGTAGCAAGAAATTTGCTAAACTTCATTTACAGCGTTCTAGAATATAGATTTTATTTACCAAATTATTGTACGCATTGCTATTGAACACAAAAATAAAAATCAAAAAAGTTTTTAAAAAAACAATTCGTTTGAAGTATAAAAAACTTAGCTAAAAAAAAAAAATCCAACCGGAAATCCTTATTGATCTATAATTTGGTTTGTTAAAACTTCCTAAAAGTATTTTAAGAATTTTACTGTTTTATTTCTTGCTGTTCTTTTGTGGGTCAACTCGAACTGGCAGCAGAAGAATATAACAGCTTAACACTTGGCAAATTAAATGTTATTTTTCTCCCTTGAAGGTTTTTTTAAATGTGCTGGTGTTGAATTTAACACAATTTAGAAAAATTCTTAAAACAAAAATAAGAAACCTAAAACGAAAATAAAACATTGTGTTTAAAGATTGATGTGTATTAAATACCATAAATTTTATTGGTTGAAATGTCAAATGAACCTGGTTTGCGAGGGTATTCAAGGGTCGTCACAAAAAAATAATATACCACACGATTAAACATTATTATCGTCTTTATTATTCTATTTGGGTTGGGTGCTGTCTACAATACCCTCTGCGTACTCGGATGATGACCTCGTGTGGAAGCTGTTGCCGACTTGTCCCTTACGGCAACTATTATCCAGCCGACGGTTTCTCGGAGGAGTTGGCGAGCAGGATCTTCGCTCGCAAATGTGCCTAATGACACGAGGAGCTGCTGCCGCTCCCTAATGACGAATTGGCCCGAAATATTACGTGGTCGCCAGTTTCCTGTGGAACTTGAAGATCAGGTATCTCTTACAGATGTGTCCAACCACAATAGCTGCTGCTGCCACTCTTCACTAATAAGTTGCCCTAAGATCTACCTACAGAGATTTTTCAAACGCCAGTGGTAAATCTCAATTTGTACTACGTTAAGATTATTAATGAGCAGTACCAAAATAATAAAATTTTTTGTTACGTTTGAAATTCTAATTAACCTAAAAAGACTTTATATTTCTATTCGTAAAATTATATAAAATAATAAACCATTAACACAAATTATATGAAATAATAAATTATAAAAAATAATAAAATTTAGTTGTTATTGAAAATAAAATATTATATAAGATATGCATGTAATAGGTTTCACATTAGCAACTGACCGTTTGGCCCTAATCTGACGGTGGTCTTACATTGGATGTTAAGCCTGCATTACCATCTCTTCGGAAGATTTTTAAAAACTAGCTGGTTAAACAACCACCACGTAACTCTTCAAGGGGCTTCACCAACGAGCAGAACAGGCCTGGAGCCCTGCAGTCAAGTGGTTGCCGTGGTTAGCAAAGTTTGTAATCGGATTTCGAGAGTCCTTTTAGTTTGGGGTCTTCGGTTTAATAAAAACTCTCATTTAATCAATTTGTCTTAAGATATCAGACTCCTTAATTTTCTATACAAAATTTGAGGTAAAATACTTTGATGAGTTATATAAGCAGCAGTAAAATGATCATGTGGATATAATTTCCTCCTAAGTAATACATTTACTTGTTTATTTGCACTACTTGTGTACATTGCGTTTTTTTTTTAATTCTTTACAAATATTTTTTGTTTTTTTATTTTTAAATTACATAAGAATGCTTTCAAAGGAACACCTTATGTAGAAAAATTGAAAATAAATTGCTCTGTTCTTGTATAGAAGTGCTTATGAGTTTAATTGTTTGCTGTGTTGTTTAAACGAGAACTCTCATTTAGTCAATTGCGCTTATTGTAAGACTCTTGAATTTCCTATAAAAAAATTTGGGTAATACCCACTGCTTATCTATTTGCAAAGTAGTGAAAAGGACATACGGCTATGCTTTCGCCCGCAGTAATATATTGCAAATATATTTTTATGAATAATAAATATTTTAAGAGAATATTATAAAATATTTATTAAAGGAATCAAGCACAAATTAATTAAATCAACAAATTATATTATTATTATTATTATTATTATTTTTATTATTATTATTATTGTTATTATTATTATTATTATTATTATTATTATTATTATTATTATTATTATTATTATTATTATTATTATTTTTATTATTATTATTATTATTTATATATTACACACACATATATATATATATACTATAATATATATATATTAAGTTAAATATTTTTTTATATTTTCCCTTTTAGGAAAATGCGCCCATTTCTTGATCGTGCAAATTCTCAATAAAAAATGTAATTTTATGTTTTGATTTTTCAGATTAATTTTTACATTTTTCGAAAAGAAAACTATTTTGATGTTAAATTATACATAACAACTATTGTACTACACGAAAGTAAAGTATTAAACATAAAACTAAATTTAACTTAAAAAGTGAAATGTAAAAACTAAGTGAAAAAAAATAAGTCAACAAAATAAGAATTTTTTGCAAAATAAAAAAAAAATTCATTTTGTTAAAAAAATTAATAAAGAAATTTTAAACTTACGAAAAAACTAATTTAAAAATTTCATCGAATGGAGAAATAAAAAAATAAATATAAAATATATAAAATATCAAATGCCAAGCAAAACATTCACAACAAGCTAAATGTGCTCTCTCTTGTTTCCCTCGAATATTTTAATTTAGAATTTACAGCTCTGATCTGTATTTTGGTGGCTATAATATATATCAAGAAATTTCATATTTTAAAAATATCATACATTTATTTATTTTTGTATTATTATTTTATCATAACCTGATTTCTTCATTTTTTTCTTACCCATTTATTTAAATTTTTAAACTAGAAAAGTCCTTCTACATAGTGTTTAGCTAAGCGAGAATAAATTATCATAAATTATACAATATTTTTTTAATTGTATAATAGCATTTCTGTCATCAATTCTAAAAGAAATCACATCTATATATGGAAAAGAGAACTAAAAGCAAGCAGAAATTGTCATTTAGAGATGAATTTATTACAAAACTAAACAAAAATGTAGAACAATTTTTCTCAATATCTAAAGATCTTCTTGTGGCCTACAGTTTTTCATTTAATCTGTAGTTTATATATGTGGTTTAAATAAGTGGATTGATAGATTTATGTTAATTATGTATATAGAGCAACTTGGTAATAGTTTGCCATTCCGTTTAGTTTTTATATATTTAAAATTTGCATAGTGGGGCAGAATAAAAAAAATGTTTATACTAAATCAGGTAATCGATTAATATAATATAATATAATATAATATAGTAAAATAAAATAAAATATATTTTTAAACAAATCTCACAATCTCTTACTGGCAGAGCTATACATTAAGTAGCGAATAAAACTTCAATTATAACAAAAAACCGCCTAGAGGAACCGGCCAATATTTAAGAATATCATTACAAGCTTTTAAATCTTAACACTAAAACTTAACTGCAAGATTAAATAAGAACACATAGCACTTTTAAAATAGTATACAGAAGGATTTTCAGTTTAAGAGTTAAAAATAAAAAGCAGTCGTATTAAAGCATGAAAGTAAGAAAAATTACCCTGATTAAAAATTAAACTTCTAACTGTTGCTTATATGCATAATTCGCCCAGGCGAATGGATAATGGATATGATAATAGTTTACTGATATTAAAGTGAATAACAGGTAATTTATTCATCGGAATCATTTTCAATCTAAGTAATTTTATTATTTGTGCTTGATTCCTTTAAATAAATATTTCATGATATTCTCACGAAATATTTATTACAAAAATTTTTATTATAAAATAAACATTTTATGATATTCTCATAAAACATTTATTTCAATAAAAATAAAAAATATTTGAAATGTATTACTGCGGGGGAGAGCATATCCATATTGCAATTTCACTTTCGCTCACAAAGCTCATCAGTGAATTTTACTCCAATATTGTATAGAAAAACCTAAAAGTCTTATATCTAAAGCCAAACTGATTCCATGAGAATTTTTCCATAAAATCAACATAGCATAGACAGCAAGACTCAAAAACACTTCTATACAAACACAGCAAAACATTTCAAAACAACAAAAAACATTGTTTATTTTCAATCATTTCTACATAAGGGTTGCCATTGGAAACCATTCATATGTAATTTGAAAATTCAGAAAATAAAAAATATTTGTAAAAAATTTTACAAAAATTTCTAAGAAAGCAACGGGCACATGCAATGGAAATAAGTAATTTATTCATCGGAATCATTTTCAATCTAAGTAATTTTATTATTTGTGCTTGATTCCTTTAAATAAATATTTCATGATATTCTCACGAAATATTTATTACAAAAATTTTTATTAAAAAATAAACATTTTATGATATTCTCATAAAACATTTATTTCAATAAAAATAAAAAATATTTGAAATGTATTACTGCGGGGGAGAGCATATCCATATTGCAATTTCACTTTCGCTCACAAAGCTCATCAGTGAATTTTACCCCAATATTGTATAGAAAAACCTAAAAGTCTTATATCTAAAGCCAAACTGATTCCATGTCTATGCTATGTTGATTTTATGGAAAAATTCTCATGGAATCAGTTTGAGAATATCATGAAATATTTATTTAAAGGAATCAAGCACAAATAATAAAATTACTTAGAGTGAATAACAGGTTGATGCCACATGTTTTAAAAAATAAAATTGCAAAACGAAAAATATTCAGATTTTTAATGGTCTTTCTTTCGCGCAGTTAGATACAATAAATAATAGTCAAAAAGCAAAAGCTGTATGTTTTACTGAGATCACCTTCTACGTTCGTTTTGCTTTCAACACTATAAGTGTTGACCTCGAATCTTTAGTTACAAATAAATTAACAATTAAAAACAAATTTTTTAAGATTCTCCAACTGTTAAAAATCTTCAATTCTATATAAAATCTTATAAAAATAAAACATTCAAACTGTCAACTTCAGACTCTCTAAACAACGTATCTATAGACAATACAAATATAATATTAATAATTTATGCATTAAATCGAATGAATGAAATAATTTAATTTTACAATCGATACCTTTTAACTTAGATATACGAATAAATTTGTTTACCAAAATAAAAATTAGTTTGTTTTTTCTTTAATATGATTTTTACCATATGTAAATGAGTTTATAGATTAAAAATATATTTCCTAAAGAGTTCTGTTTAAATGCAAATCTTCTAAGAAAGTGATTTAGAGCGTAAACTATAACTTTCTTAAAAAAATTAGCTTTTTGTTTTATATAAATACCCAGATATTAAAGAAACACATCATAGTGTTTATTTTACTATCTAACAATCACCATGAGTTGGTTAAGAGGATTAAAACTAGTATTAATTATAAACAGCTTAGCAGTATTTGCAGAAATCGAAAATGCTTCAGAAGAAGTACCACGCATTATAAATGAACAAGGTTTGGGAATATACATTTGTTCTGTTTAAATTAAAAATTAAATATTTGTGTTAACTATTAAATTCTTTTAGATATTCGGCTTTTAATAAATCCTTTAAACTTTCTTAATACGAAAACCACTACTACCACTACAGCCAAACCCAAAAGACCGCAATATCCTTATCCCAACTATCCTCGATATCCTTATTATCCGTATTATCCTCCTTATCCTTATTATCCTCATGTTTCATACTATCCTCATTATCCCCCACATCCCACAAAACCAACGCATCCCTCTACACACTCCACTAAACCGTCTAGACGACCTTCTAGGAGACCATCTAAGCGACCTACTAGAAGACCCTCTAGAAAACCGTCAAGAAGGCCACATTCTACGCCAGCCTCTTCATCACATTTTCTTCCGCCATATAATGGATACTACCCTTGGCCTGTACCAACAACAGTAGATCGACAACCCCTTATATTCTATATATCTCCGTCAGGATTTGTGACTACAAATGCAGTTGAAAATAATAACAATAATAAAAACAACCCAGGGAGTAAAGAAGAAAAAGATAGAGATGAGGTTGATAAGGCCGAAGCTGATGTAGATAAGGACGATGTGGACGATAGCGCCGAAACTGCTGGAGGTAAGCCCGGTAAACCTAAACCTAAACCTGGTGGAGGTAAGCCCGGTAAATCTAAGCCTGGTGGAGGTAAGGATAAGGATGATAAAATTGAAACTGCAGATAGGGAAAAAGAAGATCGCATGGATTCAAGATATTATCTAAGAAATTCCTTTCACCCATACACTGAATCTGCAATAATGGATGAAACGTTGCATAATCCTGAAGAAATATATGATGACCATTCAGCTGATTATGATTACGAGAGTGCAGTAGCTGCTCGTAATATACAGCCCACTAACGTTTCTATTGTAGCCGTTAGTGAAGAGGACAATAATCAATTGCCACTAGATATACACTTGTCAAGTCGTACAGATGCAAGTCACGTAAATAACACGTTGCGTGAGCAAGAGGCTTTGATTTATTTAAAAAATTTTAAAATTGGCAGAAAACTTAAAGCTGATATTTAGGCGCTTTAAATATAAAATTTTTTAAAAAATCTTCCATTTATTTTAAGCTTAATTCTCTAACATGAAGATATTTTGTTGATTTATTTATTATTTTTATTTAAATTTAAAATCTATTTTATCTTTTTACAAGATTTTAGTGCATTGTTTTGAAGTCTGCAAACTTTAAGGAATTAGCTGCTTTAATCCTCAAGAGTATTGCCTAGCATTTTTAGGCTTCTTTTATGAGCAATTAAGCTACTAAAGTGCATCTATTAGGATGGCAAAGTTTGAATTATTAAAGAATAAAAATAAAAAATTTTATTATTTTGAATAATTTTTAAGTCAATTTACTTTAATTTGTGTTTGATCCCACATTAGAACACATTAGAATATCATAAAATATTTCTTATTAAAAAAAATGCTTTAATGTACTTTAAAGGAAGGCATATCCTTATGGCGATTTCACTACTGCTCACATAGTCCATCCGTGAATTCTACCCCAAATTTTGTATAAAAAACTGTAGAGCCTTATATATCAAGCCAAATTGATTAAATGAGAATTTTGTTTAAACAACATAGCAAAAAGACAATAAAACTCAAAAATACTTTTATATAAAGACATAGTAAACATTTCGAAACTATTTTCAAACATAAATTAGAGTAAATTATCAAAAATAATTTATAATTTCTAGTTTAAAATTTATTTTGGCATTAAATTTCATTTTATACTATGGCTGCAGTCTGGTATAAAATTTAGTTAAAAATGATAGAAATAAAGATTGGAAAAAACATATTTAAATAAAATATTGTTTTCTAAAAAATATTAATTGTCTAAATCTAGATTAGAAATATATTATGATTAGAAAAGAAGCATACGAGCACATGTAAAAATGTGTGTCCCAAATTAAATACTAAATTTTTTAAGCGGACATAAGTAATATGACTTGATTCCTAAAGTTCTTGCAGCACTCAGATTTTATTACAAACTATAGTGGAAATCATAGGCTAGTTCATGTAGCAAGCTCTAGTTTATGCAACAAAAAAATGTTAAGTAAAAATAAGATTACCACCGAAGTATATTTTGATAACCGTTATCATACGAAACTACAAACTTGAGAAATTCAATGTAGTTTCAGGTCGTGGTATGCTGTTGGATGCTAAATTAAATTTTATACAGCATATTTCGTTAGCCACTAACAAGACACGTGCAGTTTTATGTACTGTTTTATTTACTGTTTTAGTATCTGTAGGGATCTTGAATTCATAGACCGTGCCAATAATAGCTAATGCTATTGTTGCATCAGGGCAGATGTCTAAAGTTGTAGTAAAGAATGCTTCATTCAGCCCGATTGAAGAAAAAAAAGTTTAGTAAGTTATAAACAAATTTTATAATGTTTTTGAAACTTATGATCAATATACTCTGGCAAATTATCATGAACATTGCTATCATATTATCAGGATTAGTTTATAATCAGTCATAACAATGTGCAAGTTATAGATATTTATGAAAGAAATCTTTTCCTTTAACTATGGTGCAAGTTCAAGTTGGCTTAAGAAAACATTCTATATATTAGAACAGCAAATGATAAGTCATTATACAGGAATAGTGTTTAAAAATTTTACCCATTTGAAACAAGTTACATTCACATTAAATTAATTATGTGCATGAATATCATGGCTATAGAGCCATGATTACTGCCTTTACATTTATCAGTTAAACAACCGTGATGCGACGAAACTGTGGCTTCAACAATATCGCCCAACATGTCACACAGTTCGTGCCACATCCAGAAACACTGACTGGTTGGTGTAATTTATGGTTCATACTTCTGCAAAAACGATGTTTGTCAGATGTTACAGTCAATGGTGACCCCTATAGAGCCGTTATTACTGACTTCTTCATTTATCAATTGAACAACCATGATGTGCAGGAGCTGTGCTTTCAACAAGATTTATTGAAAAAAAAAACGTTTGATAACCGCATAGTCTTATGTTTGGGACCCTCAAATTGGATTCGATTTAACGCCAGTAGTATATTGTATAAGTTCAAAACGATTGACCACTTGGATTACAACGTTCGCTGCGTTATTGCCGGTATATAGCCGAAAATGTCAGAAAAAATTATCAAAAATTGGATTTCCAGATTACACTCCGTCCGCTCCAGCCATAGCGGTCATATACCAGAAGTCATATTTTAATTATAATGGCAACAGATTATCTTTCGAATAAGGTAAATATCATGCCAATAAAAAAATTATTTTTATTTTATTTCCTTTTAAACTCTTTTTATTACAA
Source organism: Trichopoda pennipes (assembly GCA_030448955.1). Lineage (NCBI taxonomy): Eukaryota > Metazoa > Arthropoda > Insecta > Diptera > Tachinidae > Trichopoda > Trichopoda pennipes. Next base: position 914,402 of record JASKUP010000041.1, on the reverse strand, counting down.
TAAAAATAATTTTAAAAAATGAGAAAGTGAATAAAAATAAAATAAATTAGGTCAAACTAAAATTTATTAAATATATTTGCTGGTACCGTACATTTGACAAAAACCGGATTGAAATTAAGAATAATTGAAGATTTGAAAATCTAGTTAAAAACAAGTGTTTAAGGTGGGTACAGTACATTTTTTTGTGTCCGTGTTGTCAACTTTCAGGGAAATGGCGTGCCGCGCTTTAAGTAACTTAGAAAATAATCTTTAACAATGAAATTTTCTATATATTTGAAGCTTAATAAAGTCGGTGATTTAATTTAAACGTAAAAATGAGTAGTACTGTACAATATAGAATCGTCTTTTATTTAATAGGTCAGTTATTCAGAATTTTTTCCACACTAAAAGCAAGACAAATCATTGCTTAAAACTATCGCAATATTCTTCTTTGTATGATTGTGTAAAACTAATTACAAATTTTCAGTTCATATGCAACTGAAAACTTTTTTTCTCTTCTTTCCTTTGTGAATGCTAAAATCTTAAGAATTCCTTTGGCTTTTCCTTGAACATTCCAAAATATGTTTTATGAATAAACCACAAATCTAATAAATGTCATATTTTCATTAAAAAGAAACTACAAAAATTTAATAAAACAAAGCCAGTATAACTAAGCCCTTTTCATTCTAAAAACCACTATTTTTTTTTTTCCAATTTTAGTTTTCTTGTGACACAGGAAATTTGTGATAACTTTTATAAGCCATTCATTTTAATTCACATATTTCCACATTCTTGCAATCATATCAAAAAAAATTCAAATGAAATTGTATATGAAAATAGGCATGACATATTCTAGTCTACCACTACCATTCCAAACTGTCATACAGGTGCTGGTTTACGAAGTTTTATAATTTTATTTTTTTATTTTATTTTGCCAGTAACAAAATAAAACACAAAAAGAAACACAAGTGCAAATTTCTATTTCCAACAAATAGATAAATCTATATAATTCTACTTTTTTCAGCATAAATCCTATAGAACAGCAACATCTGATGTTGTCTGTTAAAAGTCCTGTAACTTAATTCCTTTGTGTGGGATATTTTATATTAGAAAGTAAATAAATAAAAAGGTGTATAACTCTATAATATCATATAATAATCAATTAGATTAAAAGCAACCTTGTGTTCTTTCCAAAAATTATTTATAATATTATAGTAAAAGAACTAAGTCGCTAATTCTTCATACGTTTTTCATTTTTAAGAAAATATAATAAATTCCTGCTTATAACTTTTACATAGCAAACTTAAATTTACCTTAAGATTCCTTTTGCGAAATTTCGTTTTAACGTAACGGAAACAATTTTTAATGCTTTTCTGTTCATAAACAAATTATTTTTTAATTTCTTATTGAAAACTTGAATAATATTCAAGTTTTAAATAATATACAAGTCTTTCTACTTCAATATTGACTTGTATATTTAATATTTATTTTCAAGAAAAATTCTTATTCGAAAGATTTTATAGACCTTTTCGAGAAGTTTAAAAATATTATTAAACTAATGTTAATAACAGTTTGTTTGATTATTAGCTAGATATAAATAGAATTCGTTTTTAGGTAAATTTACAAATAATTTTCAAACAACTAAAATACATTAATAATCGATGTTTTTTAATCCAATTTTTTTTTATTTTTTTTTTTATTAAGAATTACGTAATTTGATTAATCACAATTATTCCTTTTAATTATCTTTTAATTCATTTTATTGCAAAATAATAACACAGCACTTTAGAGTTTTCAATTAAAATAAACGATTTATTTACTTGTAACATACACAAAGTAAAAACGATGGCAACATCACCTCTGTAATGCCTTAAAAGGTTCTTTATTATTTTATTTTATTATTCTTGAATTAATTCCTATCTGAGACATTTACAAGAATATTCTACTTTAACATCACCTTATATTGTTGTTGTTCTTATCATGTTTGGCTGTGTGTTTTGTTTTGTTCTGGGGTAGTTGATTTTGTTTTCTGCTGTGTAGCTTATTTTGTGGAATTTCTCAATAACATGTTGGTGTCGTCTTATATTTATACGATTTCTTAGAAAATATGCCGTTTGTAAAATACACAAATACACTGATACTGATAATTATTTTCTTCTAAACTTAAACAACTCATCTTCGTAACAACATTTTAAAATAGGTGGAATTATTTTCTCAGTATTAAACATTTTTTTAAGAAACTTATCTAATTCTAAGAAAGGACTATGTTTCAGCCGAATAATTTTTCAAAAAATCTTATTTAAAAGATAATGACTTAGTAATTTTTTTTTTTGGTTTTGAATTTATTACGAAAACATTCCTTGTTATCGTGAATTATTTGAATATTTTGTTGAATATTTCCTCATCCATGTTGTTATAGCACAGGTTTATTAAATCCTATTTTGTTTGATAATTTATTTTGTTAGCATTTCTTCAGCATTAAATATTTAGATATTTTAGAATTTTTTGTTGTTTACTTATCCGTTTTTGATTTGACAGTTGTCGCCAAAAGCCAAAAATTTTAGAGCCTTTAAAATTTTTTATACGAGTAATTGGCTTTCATTCCATTCTAGTTTCATATATTTGCTTTTCTTGAATACCCTTATTATAAGAAATATTTAGAAATGTATATATTCGACAAAAATGACTTTTAGCTTAAAATTAGGGAATATGCTTTTATTTTAAATAAAAATAAATTTTAATTGTATTCAGCTTTTTCAATAAATAGAACTCTCATCTAATATTTTTGTTCGCAAGCCCTAATAGAGCCTATATATTTCTAGTTTTCTCATATTTTTTATGAAAAAATGTGTGTTATTAAAATAGCTTTTAATTAAATAATTGATTAAATTTTTCTTTAGTATTCGAATAAATTTTATTCGGTTATATTTTATTCGAATAATTGTAATTTTGCTCGATTTTTTCCAATTAAATCTTATTGCTTATGAATTTATATTGAACATTTTTTTTGTAAATCAAAAACTGTATGATGAAATAAAAAACATTTTTTTCGCATAATTTTTCGAATAATAGAAGGAAATTTATTATTTATTTCGTATTACAGTCTTGAAAATGAATAAAAACTGCTAACAGCCAATTAACGTTTTTGAAAAATGTGAAAATACTTAGATTAAAACTTTAATTATTTATGCAAATACAAGGCAAAAAGTAATGATGTGATGATGGCAATGAATGCTCATGTTCAAGTATGCGATAAATTTCAGCATGTGGCCGTTTGGTCCTAATCTGGCGGTGGTTTTACCACTAGGTGCATGAAAAAGTCTCACTCTCGCACTAAGACACATACTCGCCTTAGTCGTAATTTTTGACTGCACGGTAGCAGAGCCGTGCCCCTTTCCTTGCTAAACTGTTGCATGTGCAAGCTAGGATATTAGATGCCTGCATTAACAAATCTTCAGAAGCTTTTTAAAAGCAACCGATATAAACCAACAGCCACCACGTAACTCCCCGAAGGGCCTCACCAATAACCAGAATAGGGCCGTATATTGTCACTGGTCGAACTATGTCTCTTTCAGTTTAGGGCTCCTGCTAGCCCGGGCGACTGGTATCAACTTTTACCCCCGAAAGCACATATTAGTATTGGAAAGCGTTCCCCCAAGGGTAATGTTTGTTCAAGCAAGCATTTATATTTCATCTTACTATATACGTCAACTATAGTTCAAGCTGTTTTCGCCGATTACAATAAAAATTTTTCATTTTTTAAGTATAATTTAAAACATTTTAAAATAGCCATCTTTTATTTTCTTCATAGAGAGCTTTTGCTTTCTTTCTTTTTTCAAATGCTCCTACAAAATACCCCATGTAAAAAGAAAATTTATCATTTTTTGTACAATAAGTTTATGTTGCATTTTGTCTGTTGTTTTATTTCTTATTTTTCATTTTCTACAGTTGAGTATTTGTATAACTTTTTTATAACAAATCCATTTGTTGTATAAATTATTGTTGTATAAATAAGGGCATTCATAAGATGGCAAGACGACCTAACTTGCATAAATATATAAAAAATATATTTATATATATTTATATCAAGAGTAATAATGTTTTATTTTAAAAATTGAATTGTATCCATCAGACATTTTATAACTTCTTTTTTCAAGATATTCTTATTTTTCTTAACAGAACTACATGCCAGTTCTTTAAAACTACTCTTCTATCCTTGCAAATATTTTATGTATTTTTATTTTTTTATTTCTAATAGTTTTTATTCTTTTCATACTCCAACATGTTCGTATGTCTGTTTCCTTAGGTGCATTTAGTATTTATTTTTTTTTTCTCTTTTAGTCGAATATTTTTGTTTTGTGTAACATTTTTCATACATTTTTCAAGAATATTTGTTTCATTGGTGTAGTCTACGTTTACAGATACAAATCAATAGAAAAATTTAAGCTGCATAAGCAATGTTTGTAGTTTTTGTTGTTAAATGTAATCAAATGTATTTAACAAATTGTATATGAATTTTTATGAAATAAATAATAAATAAATATAAACATTTTATTTAGGTAAAAAGCAGCTAACCATGTATAAACAAATAAAGTGAAATATTCGAAAACATTATTTTTTCTAAACTTTATACAGAGGAATTTAAAGAGAGTTTAATTTCAATACGTATTTTATATTTTCAAAATTTCTAATATTGTAAACTGTGTTCCTCGACATATGGCTAATAAAAGTTTTATATGTTACCGCCCGTATTAATGTTTTACGACAATTATTGGCGACCCTGCCAGGAGTAATATAAATTTTATAACTTCATTTAGCGAGCCATTCGAACTCTTCGCAGCAGCAAGGAATTAAATAAAATTTCTTTATGTAAAAAAATATTCATAGAGGGAAATTACACAAAACCTTTATACGAAGATAAACTTTGAGATTTTTAAATAAACAAAGGAACATTTACAATAAAGGCAGACCATTGAACGAAAATAAAGGAGCAGTGCAAATATCCACTACGGCTCAAAACATTGATATGAGAACTTTAATGCAACAAATGGCTAATATGCAAGCCCCAATAGAACTCATAAGGACGCAGCACCAGCTACAAGATCAGGGTTTAGAAGAGAGAATAATACAATCCCAACAAAATCAGTATTTGAAGATTGTTTCTGCTAACCGAAGGATAGCAAATGAATTGAATATTGGAGAAAAAAACATGTGAAATTAGATGACTTTAAATCCTTGCCTGTTTGTGACGGCAACATAAACAACTACAGAATGTGGAAATAAGACCTGACTAGAATGATGGAAACTATAGGCAACTAAGCGACAAACTTGAGTCCAGGGAACTGCAGCTTAAGTTTTGGCGAATCATGGCAGAATATTACATTTTTATGCCATCCGCGATAGACTTATAAGAAATATGCGAACAGTCGACCGCTGTATATGCTCCAGGATGTAATAAAGAGATGTATCTATTAGAGGAGATCATTGGACGAATATGATGACGATATAAACAAACACCTTAACTTGATCACCTCAAAAATATCAATGTCACGTTGAGGCAGATTTCGTGCCGATCTTCATAGCTGGAGTCAATACCATATTTATCCAGTCAGTTTTATACAGCAACACTCCGCATGACTTGGAATATGCACATACGGTTGCAACGAGGATCAAACACAACAACCGACACCAAAATTTCAGGTTGTCCCATAGTGTAAGAAACTCACAACAATATCATCAGAAATATCAACGGCATACCCAAAGCCAACAAAGTTTTATAGCGCCGAGACGGAACCATGAATAACCTCACCCAGAACCAATGGATATCTCATCGGGTAACATATTTAGACAACCCACACGCTGCAATAATTTCAACAAACGAACAAGAGAAACCAGCGGTGAGTTTAAAGTTCACAAAATAATATATGGTTATAAGGATATCAACACCTATCACCACAAGATGATGACACTCAGTGTACATAAGCGGAAAATGGTATGATAAACACATTAGTAATTAAGCCTTTAAACTAAATATCGAGTTGCTCTGTCAAACAATAAGCGACGGCGAAAGAGATTACAGGAGCAACGCATAATTATGTTAATAAACATTTAAAATTTAATAATTTAACAAAATTAAATGAAAATGAAGAAGTAACATCAACACAGAATAATAACGTCAAAACAAACAATACAATTTATAGGTAAAGCCATAGATTTCTTCGAAACTAACTATATAAATAATTTTGACTTAGTTCGGGGATGGTAAGGAATAAACCAAATAGGAGTAATAAAAGATGCTTGAAAATATTCCGTGTGGGTGTTCATAACTGGAGTCAAGAGCAGCTTTATTTAGTCAACTTTATACAGCAACACACCGCATGACCTGGAATATGCATATACCGACATCAAAATTTAAGGTTGTTCCATATACATTACCCACAACAATACCATAAGAATCATCGATGGCATCCCCAAAGACAACAGAGTTTTATCACGCTGAAGCGAAACTGCGAACAACCACACTCAGAACCAATGAACAATAATTTCAACAAATGACCAAGAGAATCCAGCGGTCATTTTTAATATCAAAAAACAATGAGCAATAACCACCTATCACCACAGGATGATGACAACCATAATTACTGTTAAGAAATATTTAAAATTTAATAATTCAACAAAATGAAAAGAAAATAGACAGGTAAGGCCATCTCCCTTATAATTTCGAAACAGACAGATTTCTTCGAATATATAAAGGATTTAGATTTAATTTTAGGATGGAAAGGAATAAACAGATTAGGAGGAATAAAAGATACACGCAAATTAACATTTACAGTTGACAAGCAAACTGAAATGAAAGATAAAATAAATTCTTTAATAGGCGAAAACAGTTATAAAGGCATAGAACCATTACCTTTCACTACAACAATTGAGGCAACGATTAGGACTAAAACATATGACCCCTTATGAATGAAGCAATATCCTTATTTCATTGCGGACAATGACTTTGTGAACATGAAACAGTTTAGCGTAGTATGAGTCCTTATTATTCACCTATTTGGACTGTTCCTAAAAAAGGAGTAAACGAAACAGGTAAACTAAGTGTACGGATTACTATTGTTATTTTTATTATTAATTATTATTTTTACTTAGTTTTTATTTGCTCTTATTTGTTTGTCACTGTTATTTAAATAAGTTTACAATATCCAAGGTGTTTGTGCAAATTTAGGTTTACAATTTATTTTAAATATGCTTATTAATGTAATTTCTTTGTTTATTAAATTTATTTATTATGATTTAGGTTGATACTGATGCAGCTATTTATATAGGTCACTTTATTTAAAATTATTTATTAAGTCTCAGCAAAATTATAGTTTACAAATAATTGTTTAATATTATGATAAATGCATGCAAATTAATTAGGTCATTTTATTGTATAAAAGACAATTACTTTTTGGAAATAAATCAATCACAATTCATTAACCCATACACAAAGGTATTGAATTTTATTTATTCGAATAAGTCTTTTAGTTACAAGTACTAAAAGACACTAAAGGAAAAACAAAAATAGTATTTAGTTCTGACGTACTGTTTGAACTAAAATTACTAGAGTTCCTTGATTCGTACATTTGGTGACCCCGACGTGATACCTTTGTGTAAGGTTGTGATATATTGTGTAAGGAACAATTTGAATAAAGTTCGCACACCAACCAAGGCGTAGCTTCAAAAATCAGGAAATGTCTTCAACAGAAGAACTTCTCAGCTTACAGAGCATTGTAAGTGAAAACATTCAGCGAATCGTTCGCAACTACAAAAAGGATCCAGCTGCCAGGAAAAACAAGGCCTATTTTAAAGAACGTTATCGTCGTCTGTCTGACGAATTAAACGAATTTACGGAAGTCGACGAGAAGCTACGGTTAGTTATTGAAGACAAGTCTGACATAGATTACTTCAAAACTAGCCATTATGATAAGATACAGGCATTGGCACAAGAGTGCCTTAGCATTTTCCAAAATGAGGTAACTCGGCTACAGAAGGAGGAACTTAATGATCCACATGCTGTTCAGCAACAGTCTAGGGATCAACAATCAAGTCATCCTGGTCATGAAGGGTGTGGATCAAATGCCGATTCGTCATACGGATTAATTGGCAAATTCTCCACTAGACTGACAGCACTGAAGAAGTTGTTAATTGGACTTTCAGAGCTACCTAGTGGTGAACCTCAACAATTCTACAGCATTAGAATTGATACCATAAATAAGTTGTGGAATCAATTAGAAGAATTGTACGATCAAGCATGGGATCAATGTTCAAATCCACTATATAACGGTTTAGATCAAGATGCTTACGAAACTGTACGTACAATGGTTATTGACGGTTTGACGAAGCTGCAAATCATGAGTCCTACCAAGGTTTCTTCCGCTTCAACAAGTGGCCATGTCTCTACAGTTATGGCATCAGCAGTGCCTCTCCCGAAGATAGCAATTCCCAAATTCAATGGGGAATATGAGAAATGGACACAATTCTACGATATGTTCCTACATATGGTACATCAACAGCCGATCCCTGATGTTCAGAAGATGTGGTACCTCAAATCCAATCTTACTGGGGAGGCTGAAAAATTTATTAGTCATCTGTCAACCACAGAAGGTAACTACGACTTAGCATGGGCAATGTTGCAGGAACGATACAACAATAAACGAATTCTCGTAGCAACATTGGTCGAGAAGATCATCACTCAGCCATCGTGCAGTGCAATCTCTGTTTCCATCAAGAAACTGCATGACACAACTCGTGAGTGCCTACTGGCATTAAATAACATCGGGATTGTAACAAAGGATTGGAACCCTTTGTTAATACAAATCCTAATCAAGAAATTGGATCGTACCTTACATATGAGGTTCGAGCAGTCTCTTAGCAAACCAAAGGAGCTGCCAACAATTGAAGAATTTCTTTCTTTCTTGGAATTCCAATTCCAAACCATCGAGGCCATCACTCATAGAGAGAAACCAACACATACTTCAAGTAAAATTGTATCGACAGCAGCAGGGGTGGTTAAAGGAGCGACCAGATGCAATCTCTGTAGCAACGGAAATCACGCTCTATACCACTGCAGTATGTTTTTGCGATTACCGGAAACTGAACGATTGAAGTATGTGCAATCACGAGGGCTATGCTTTAACTGCTTCAAACGTGAACATGCTTCAAAGGATTGCCCATCGAGCTCATGCAAAAAATGCAACAGAAAACATAATACATTACTACATATTGAGGGTTCCGGTAAACATCAAGTCAAGCAGACTTTCAATTCAGTCAACTCAGATAAGGCCAATGCAATAGTGTCGTCCACTTCAGCAGATTCTTCATCAACACAAGGTGATTATGTTGTACTTGCAACAGCAAGAGTAAAACTAACAGCACCCAATGGAAACTCGACATATGTCCGCGCAATTCTTGACTCCGGCTCACAAGTAAACCTAATAACTGACCATGTGGTAAGAAAATTAAATGTATCAACATCCACAGCATCATTGTGTATCGATGGAGTAGGAGACGGAAAGAAACGTCTCTCGAAACAATTAAACGTAAGTCTACAATCAATAAACAGTGGATTTCAAACAACCGTAGAGGCATTTGTCATCCCAAGTATCATCCCATCTCAACCAAGCCAACATATCAACTATTCCAAGTGGCAACTCCCGAAATTAGCCTTGGCCGATCCTTGTTTTCATCAGCCAGGAAGGATAGACCTTCTGTTAGGCGCAGAGCACTATTTCAGCCTAGTAAAACCCGAAAAAATAAATTTATCCCATGATCTCCCAATTCTGGTAAACACTTCACTAGGATGGATTATTAGTGGAAAAATTTCTACAGGGCAGGGAGCAATTGACAATGCAACTTGTGCAGTCCTACCTCGGAAACTACAAGATTTCGACGATGAGCTACTAAACCATGTCATTGAAAGGTTGTGGCAAATGAAAGATGATGGGTCAACTAAAGTGTGTTTCTCCCAAGACGAACAACAATGTGAATCACTTTTCGTTCAAAATACTCATACAAATGATGAAGGACGGTTTGTTGTCAAATTACCGTTTCGTGAGGATCCCTCTGCATTGGGAGATTCTAAGGCAACAGCCTACAAGCGATTTCTTTCCCTTGAAAGACGACTTATGAAGGATCCATTGACCAGAGAGGAGTACATAAAATTTATGGATGAGTATCAGCAGATGGGCCACATGACCGAAATCGAAGGGACGTTGATACCAGCACCCAACTACGTCATTCCACATCATGGTATAGTGAAACCAGAAAGTACAACTACAAAACTTCGTGCAGTTTTTGATGCTTCCACAAAAACATCATCCGGTTATTCGCTAAACGATTTAATGCATACGGGCCCGACAGTTCAGAGTGATCTGTTTTCTATACTCATTCGATTCCGTTTACCAAAATTCGTCTTTACTACAGATATTGAGAAAATGTATCGACAAATTTTGGTACATCAAGACGACAGGAAATATCAGATTATTATATGGAGAAAGGAACCTTCTGCTCCCATAAAATTCTACCAACTGAACACAGTCACATACGGAACACGAGCTGCACCGTACTTGGCGACAAGATGTCTTCAGCAGATTGCTCTCGAAAATGAAATCGATTATCCACTAGGAGCTCAAATGCTAAGAAATAATTTTTACGTAGATGATGGTCTTGGGGGATCAAACAGCTTAAATACAGCAATCGAAACTCAACAACAACTAATACACATTCTGAAGAAACATGGGTTCAACTGCCGAAAATGGAGTGCAAATAACAGTCAACTTCTTCAGAACATTCCACAAGATCAACGAGAAGTTAATCTTGACTTCAATAGTGGTCACAAAGAGCCAATTAAAACGCTGGGCTTAATATGGTTACCAAAACTTGACCACCTCTGCGTCAAAGTTAAGGTGGACCCAGTAAATGTTATTACCAAGCGCACTATATGTTCTGATTTGGCAAAACTTTTCGATCCACTTGGACTATTGGCCCCCATCGTAGTAAGGGCAAAGATATTTATTCAACACTTATGGCAGGTCAAGCTAACATGGGACGAAGTTTTACCAGAGGATCTCAGCTCAACCTGGTCAAGGTTTCGAGAAAGTTTAAGCACATTAAACAATCTTCAAATTTCGAGACATGTGTTCAAAGGTGATGTCCCATTAACCACTCAATTGCACATATTTGCTGATGCTTCCGAGAAGGCCTTTGGCGCTGCAGCGTACGTTCGATCTACATTTAAAGACGGTAGAATAATAACAAAACTACTATGTTCGAAATCCCGTGTGTCCCCAATTAAACGGCAAACTTTACCACGGCTAGAACTTTGTGCAGCACTTTTGGCAGCAGAATTATCTCAACGTATTCGAAAGGTTATGCAAATAATAAATTTACCAATATTCTTGTGGACAGACTCTGAGATTGTCTTGTCATGGATAAATTCGAATTCATCAACGTTCACGACGTTTGTGGGTAACAGGATATCTAAAATTCAAACGCTAACCTCTCCAGTACAATGGCGACACGTTTCCTCAAAGGACAATCCTGCAGATATTCTATCAAGAGGGTTGGCAGCTAAGGCACTTTCAGAGAGTCACTTATGGTTTTTAGGGCCATTATTTTTACATGGAAGACAAGAATGTTGGCCCCAAGAGTTTAGGCCACATTTACAAATTAAATCAGACCTTGAAAGAAAGAAAAGTGAGATGATTGTCTTATCAACAGCAACTGAAGACAATTTGGTCTACAACATTGATCACAAAGGCTCGTTTAGAAAATTACAGCGAATAATATCATATGTCCAGCGCTTCGTTAAAAATGCTACTGACAAACATTCACCAAGACCAGATCTCAAGGCATTAACTACAGAAGAACTTGAAGCATCACTGAAATTTGTTGTCCGTGCCATTCAAGGTTACGATTTTGCAAATGAACTCAAACAGCTCAAAGATCAGCAAGAGCTTCAGAAAACCAGTTCGATCATCAGTTTAACCCCCTTTATTGACATCGAAGGCATTATTCGAGTAGGCGGCCGACTAGAAGAATCTAACTTATCTTACGATTCTAAACACCCAATGATTCTTCCATACAATGATACACTAATGTCGCTTCTATTTAAATCAGTGCACGAAGAAAATAAGCATTGTAGTCCACAAGCTTTATTGGGAATTATTAGGCAAAAATTTTGGCCAATTAAGGGAAAATCAATTGCATGATCTACTGTAAAAAAATGCGTACAATGTAGTCGAGCTCGTCCCAAGCTGTGTCAACAATTAATGGGAAACCTTCCACAGGACAGAGTTACACCTGCAAGGCCGTTCATTAACACAGGCGTTGACTATTTCGGGCCAATATGGATCCACTATAAAATAAGAGGAAAACGACCAACAAAGGCATATGTAGCAGTGTTTTGTTGCTTTGCCACAAAGGCAGTGCATTTCGATCTGGTTAGTGACTTATCAACTGATGCTTACATTGGTGCGCTCAAACGTTTTATTTGTCGACGAGGACGGTGTCAAAACATCTATAGCGATAACGCAACAAATTTTGTTGGTGCCAACAACAAGTTATCAGAACTCTCTGAATCAATATTTTCTGAGAATGGGAAGGAATCTATAACATCAACATGTAGCTCAAGGGGAATACAGTTTCATTTCATTCCACCCAGATCTCCTCATTTCGGAGGACTTTGGGAAGCAGCTGTCAAATCAGCAAAGTCTTTACTCGTTCGAAGTGTAAGTACAGCTTCACTGACATATGAAGAATTGGAAACGGTCATCATAGAAATTGAAGCCATACTGAACTCTCGTCCATTAACACCAATGTCTAATGATCCCTCCGATATGTCAGCATTAACTCCGGGACATTTTTTGATTGGCGAAGCTCTCACGTGCCAAGTGGACAACGCGGCCAACCCAAGGAAAATGTCACTTCCATCAAGGTGGGAGCTTGTTTCGAAAATCAAGCATGAATTTTGGAAGAGGTGGTCCACCGAATATCTACATGAACAACAACAGCGTCAAAAATGGAAAACTGCAACGTCTAACCTCAAACCGGGAGATATGGTCATTATTAGGGAGGACAACACGGCTCCAATGAAATGGCCGCTAGGACGAATATTAAATGTCTATCCTGGAACTGATGGACTCATTAGGGTTGCTGATGTCAGAACCACCACTGGAATATGTAAGAGACCGATACACCGTTTGGCATTACTCCCTGTTGAAGAAAGTCAAGACCCAAACGCAAAAAAGCCGGCCCTAAATCAAACCAATACAGACACAACCATTGAAGATGGAATTAATGAACCCAAGGCCAAACGAGCAAGACTACCATTGAACAACATCTGCACAACACTTTGTGCCCTGTTTTTCATTCTCCCAGTAATCATGGGAAAAACAATTGATAATAAGCGATTTGGATCACAGCTCGGAATTCATTTTGAGGAAATTGGATCAACGTATATATCGACAAGTGAATGGAATCTTGTGGTGTATTATGATCTATCAGCATACTGGACTGATACAGACTTTTTAATAAGTGGCACCAGATCGTTAACACAACTTTGCAGGCAAATGAAGTCTAATACATCATGTCTTAACATAATAGAGCACTTGCAGCACATTGAAAGGGACTTAAGTTTGGACAACAGGTTACTGTACAAACCAAGACAAAAGAGAGGTGCGATTGATTTTGTGGGAAATGTCGCTCATTCACTATTTGGTGTACTGGATTCTGAATATGCAGAAAAGATGTCATCGACCATCACCAAACTACAAGAAGATGACTCATTCATACTGAAGCTTGTAAGGGATCAAACATCAGTTATAAACTCAACTATGAATATCGTTAATCAAGGTCTAACTGCAGCTAAATTCAAATTTGACAGCCTTCACTCTACAATAAATCAATTAGTAAAATCTGAAGAACTGCACAACGAGGAAATACATGAGCTTAAGCTTGCACACCTGTTCAATATGGGATTCATGCAACTGTCACTAATTGCAAACAATCTGCAAAGAATACAGGCAAGCATTCTAGAGGCATTGACTGACACCCATCACGGGCAAATCAACCCGTTGCTGTTAACTCCAACACAACTAGAAGCTGAAATACAACAAATTAAAACTCATTTACCTGAATCACTAATGTTACCAGTAGCTGAACATGAATTGCTAGAATTCTATAGATTAATGAAAATTAAAGGTGGACTAACACGCGAGTACGTGGTGTTTAGTCTAACCTTGCCGTTAATAGAACATGAAAAATTTCATCTTTATAATTTAATTCCAGTACCTACTGCAGTAAACAACACAATGATAACGATCGACACTTGCAGTCCCATATTAGCAATAAACAAAGGGCTGAGACAATACTTTCCGTTATCATTGGATCAAATCAAATCATGCACTATGATTCAAACAGATACATTTATATGCTACGGTATACAATTGGAGTACAACTATGGAGCAGAAAAGTGTTCATGTGAAATTAACTTGTTCAACAACATTACGATTCCACATTGCAGATTAAAAGGCCTTTCGATGAATGTAACATGGACAGCACTAACTCACAAGAATCAATGGATCTATACATCGTCATCAATCACACATGCCACTGCAGTTTGCAAGAAGGAAATCACGACTTTAAATCTAGAAGGCTCTGGATTATTAACCATTAGTCCAGACTGTATTCTTAAGCACGACTTCATTCAAATGTCTGGTCAGCAGTCGATATCAACAATGACTGGATTATCATATACTAGTCTTGGGAACATCTCGGATCTTTTACTTGAATCTAGCTCAACAACCGAAGGGCTCAAGCCAACAAACTATACTTGGACAATGGATGAAATGCCAATACAACTCAATGAAATAAAGGCTTTACAATCTAAATTGGAAGCAATAAAAACATCAGAGTTTCAACATCGCTCAACTACAACCCACGGCATTACAGTTGCATACTCAGCTCTAATCATTAGCATGATAGTTATAGTACTGTTCTTAATTACAGCCTTATTACGCCGTAAATTTAATACCGCTCAATCATCGAATAATTCTCTGCAACAATCCAACAATAAACCAACACCACAGCCACGCCAGAACTTTACAATTGACGTTTAACATATACCTCCATTTAATTTACCGTTGGTAAATGCGGGGGAGGATGTACGGATTACTATTGTTATTTTTATTATTAATTATTATTTTTACTTAGTTTTTATTTGCTCTTATTTGTTTGTCACTGTTATTTAAATAAGTTTACAATATCCAAGGTGTTTGTGCAAATTTAGGTTTACAATTTATTTTAAATATGCTTATTAATGTAATTTCTTTGTTTATTAAATTTATTTATTATGATTTAGGTTGATACTGATGCAGCTATTTATATAGGTCACTTTATTTAAAATTATTTATTAAGTCTCAGCAAAATTATAGTTTACAAATAATTGTTTAATATTATGATAAATGCATGCAAATTAATTAGGTCATTTTATTGTATAAAAGACAATTACTTTTTGGAAATAAATCAATCACAATTCATTAACCCATACACAAAGGTATTGAATTTTATTTATTCGAATAAGTCTTTTAGTTACAAGTACTAAAAGACACTAAAGGAAAAACAAAAATAGTATTTAGTTCTGACGTACTGTTTGAACTAAAATTACTAGAGTTCCTTGATTCGTACACTAAGAAAACGCATGATCGTTGATCTCCAGAAACTAAACTCGAATACAGTGACAAATGAATATATTTTATGAGTTAATTTGACTCTTAGAGTCAGGTTGTAGCTAAAAAAGGGGACTGAGAAAAGAATCGCTTTTGTTTCAATGGTGGCACGAACGAATTCGTGCGCATGTTATTCGGACTACAAAATGCCCCCTTAATATTTCACAGATTAGTCGACGGCATCATCAGAGAGTACATTGGTTAATGTGCATATGTTTATGTTGACGATGTCCTTATATATTCTTCCTTTGTTTTATTAAGTATAATCAATACTGGAAATCGAGTTTGCCTTATTTAAAATTATAAAACAATTTTTAATAAAATGATTAGAAAATTTTGTTTTTAAGAACAGACATAATTTCCACTTTATATATTTAAAAATAATTTTATTATTTGATCCTTTTTCTTGTACTGAAAATTTTAACGTTAAAGTGAAAAAATATCTAAACAAATTTGCTTCATCTCTTACCTTTAAAAAGGGATTTTCTTTCTAACATTCTACCAAATTATCTTTGTTTTCTTGAATATAAAATGTTTTAAGATTAAGGCAAGATTTGAATTTCTCTTAATTCTGCAAGGAATTAAGTGCAATTCTGAAAAGAAAAACTTTGGAAGCTAAGCAACATATTGCTGTACTTTCAAATAAAATCATATTAAGCCATGAAATATATTTTTATTTTAATTCATTTATCCTCGACATTTTCACATTTGGGATTCAAAAAACTCAAATATGTTAATCAAACAGTGTTTGAACGACTCTATTGGGTTTTTTTTTAAAGAAGTTTGTCCAATTGTAGCAACACCAACAATATGATAGTTTTGACATCAAGTTTTTTGACGTATTTGTAGTAGATGCCTCGGCACTTGTTACAATGAATTCAATTACGCATGAAAATTGCACTTAAATACTTAAAATCCACTATGAAAATGTTGGTTCTGTTAAAGTTACATTTCGTAAAATTCGTCATATTTTCGGAAAACATAATCGATATTAAGATTTTGGTCGTTAAATTTTAGTCGACAGGCTGCGCACTAACGCAGGTTCGACTGTGAACGTGAGTCACAGTGTTGAAGCAGATCCTAATTTGCCAATTTCTCGACGTTCTAAACAATTGGGGTTATCCAAATCCACCACATAGCTAATTTTAAGAATTTGATTCTGAGGCCTTACAGGTTCAACTAGTGCAGAAATTGAAGCCAACCGACATCGCCGTAGATTCACTCAATTCATTCAGGCTGGTTTTTTTGAAAAAGTAATTTTTTCAGTTGAAGTTCATTTTCACTTCTCAGGGTATGTCAACAAGCAAGATTGTCATATTTGGGCTTCTGAATATCCCAGAACGATTATTGAGAATCCTTTGCATGTTTAACGTCCACTGTATGGTGCGCTATTTGATCTAGAGGCCTGATTGGATCGTTTTTCTTTGAAGATGAGACTGGAAATGCGGGAACAGTCAACGGATCACACTATCGCGACATGCGTACAATTAAATTTTAGCCCATTATTGACAACGTGGATATCACTGACATGTGGTTTCAACAGGATGGTGCCACATGTTACACAGCCAATGAAACGATAAATTTATTGCAAACCAAATTTCCCGATCACATTATTTTACCAGAATCAGTGGTTAAGTGACCAGCCAGATCGCGTGACTTAACACCAGTGAATTAGCATTTTTGGGGCTATGTTAAGGACAGAGTCTATACGGAGCCATTCGAATCGATTTGAGCCTTAAAACACAAAATCCGCGATGTGATTAATGAAATGGGACCGCAATTTTGCCAGAAAATGATTAAAAGCTTTGATTAAAGAATTGACATCGATTAGCGTTTGTATATATTATTTTTAAGTTATAATTGCCAAAATTTTCACTTCGTAATACAATAAAGATTTTAATCACTCTTATCTTAATTTTTTTGTTTTATTTTGATTTAGAAAACAAAGAATACTGAAGTTGCTAGAAAATGCTGCATTACCTTCTAGTGGTGTCTAGTTTTTCTGATTGTGTTTTAGAAATATATTCCAAACTTTATAAGAATGTCTTTTGTTTTTAAATTTAAAATTTTTCACTTTTTAGAAACCAATTTTGGCTATAAAAATAAAAATGAATTTAAAACGAATTAGAATTAATTCATTCATACGCTATAATAACAAACAGCTTCACTTTAATTTTAAAATTTTAAATTTATACTTGTTATTTTAACTAATTTTACTTGTACTACAATAACGCAAACTACAGCTAAAAAAAAGTTCGAATAAAAAGAAGCCCAAAGAATTTTTTCCCTAAGGGATACTTCTACCTGTAAAGTGGATTTTTACTATTGAATTTATACACAACTTTTCAATACAAAAATTCTTTTGTTATAATTTCAACGTAAAATTTTTATTTCGTTATACTTTAAGGGCAAGACAATAAAGAGACCAAACAAGAAATATTGATTGTTAAGAGGAGGAAGTATACCTCACTTAGTATAAGTATTTCGAATTATTTTAATTTATTCATTGAAATTAGTTATAAAATTGACAGATATTAAAATTGAATTTTAATGTTCAGAAAAAATTTTGAGATTTTTAGTTTTTGGGCTTAACTTCCCTTATAGTATTTTTGATATCCATTTTATATGTTAAAATTCTACTGAAAACAGAGAAGAAAAAAAAACAGAAAGGCATCTAAAACAGGAAGTTTGAAATTTGACATGCTTTTTTACTGGACATTGAAAATTTTGTTAAGGTAGATTTTTTTTCCTTTGCTAACTGCACAAGTTCGTAGTTGTAGCAGAATATTACACAACATTACAATAAAACAATACAACAAAAAACGTTCTCACATTCACATATACTCACGTATAGTGTCCATGTATTTGGAATTTATGTCCTTAGAGGTTATGTTACAGGATTTCAATATAGTTTGTTTTATATTGTTTGTTCTTATTTTCATGTTTGTATAGTAGTTTGGTACGAGAGTGTTTGAAGTGGAATTTAAGGCGAGATTTACAAATTGATGGATTGCTACTCTTTCATTTGAAGAAAGCTAAAAAACTAGAAAATAATACAAAAAAAAGAGCAGAAATCTAAAATTTTAAAACAAAGATAGATGACACGGAAGTAGTTTCAATGGTTGTGTTACTACCATAAGCTTTGGTTTTTTTTTCTCTGCATTTTTTCCTGTTTCTGTTTCGTCTTCCTGCTTTTTTGGCCTTTGTTTTTTGAAACTCAAATAGGTGAACATGGTAATGACATATTCGAGTGATTTAGAAGAGATTTTCTTACTGAGATGCAAAAAAACAAAATACAAAACCCTGGCAAAAACTGAAATAAATTTGAAAAACTGAAAACTGTTATTTTAAGGTAGAAAAAAAGGATAAAAGGAAACAAAAAAAAACTATAACAAGAAAGCAGACAATGATTACAGGTTTAAGAATCAACTCCATTGTATGTTTTGCGTTAAGAATTTGCTAAAGAGAATAAAGAAAAATTAATTAAAATAACTTGAAAATTTTTTAGAACATCCACTACTCTCACAAATTGGTTTACCATTTTAATTGGGGATACAAATTTAATCGAATCATCGATACGTAATATTTTTATTTTGGAATGGAACGAATATGAGTTTTAGTCATATTAAAATATTATTTGGATTTTAATTTTCTTAATTCGAAAAGGATTTAAAATGCTGGAGAGTAAGTTTTTAATATTCTGTACGACTATCCAATATGCAATATATATGTATATATATATATATATATATAAATATGTGTGTGATAAGATTACAATCAGCACCTAACCACGAGGACTTTATCTGATAGGGGTCTTACCACTGGGAATAGCAGAAAGTCGAGTACAAGGTAGCATGGCCGCACCTCTACTTCTTGCTGAAGCGTTGAAGACTATTCAACTTCTTATCTTGTTGCATGAACAAGCTAAAAACCTGCGTTAACATCTCTTCGAAACTTTCTTCAAAGCCCGATTAAAATAACAGACATTGGTCTGTAACCAATAACCAGAACAGAGCAACAACTTCAAATATTTAATACGCTTTCTGCAGTAGTCTTTCCTGTACAGTTTAATGTAGAAAAGTCTAAACGTGTATATCCACCTAGCAAAACACGAGGCTTGAGCTTCGCTTTAAATTAATTTGCTGTGAGTCTTTTCTTTAATGTTGAGTTAAAACAAATATGAGATATGACAAATATATTTTCTGTTTTAGGGTAAGAAACAAAGGTGAATAAATATGAGCTATTTCAGCTCCAAATAAAAATTGCAACTTAAGCTTAAGGTAAAGCTTAAGCGAATTGCTCTTCAGTAGAAAGAAGGAATTTAAAAAAAGATATTTCTTTGTTTTTGTATAGCCAAAACACTAGTGATACTTCTCTTTCTAAATAATAAAACCAGTATCGCTCTCTTTTTCTCTTCTTAAACGGAATCAATTTTTTAAGTTTTTTCCTCTTAAAATATATTACAGGATGTTAACTATAGCGTCATTAACCATTCTCATGTACCGCGAATTTCTCAGGCTGGTGCAAGCCGATACTCAATTTATCTGACGGCTGACCGACAGCGTGTCAAATTGAAATGACTAAAATTCTATTCCCGCCTGACCATGTAATAGCCTTACCCACCAATTACCAGCCTGCCGTTGTTGATACGATTAAAATTCTGAATCAAATCCTTGCCGTCTAACTGGTGATAGCCTACTGTCCGCCTTGGCCTAGCTTGTTCAGCTAGGTCGAGTAAGATTCTGGCTTGACTGAAGAAAGAAAGGCTTAGTGTTTACTCTTTACTTAGGCAAATAGAGTTGTGGACAAATAAAGCGACTCCAAAACTCACTTTGCCAAATTTGTAGGTGTATCCCAATTACTTAAATTCGAAAAAAATTCTGACTAAAGTTAATTAAGTTGCTCCTTTTCGACAGGACTCTCATTTCTAATTCAGTTGAATAAAATTCTAACTTACTTTAAGAACTGCAGATGTTAAGAGTTGTGTTTTAATTGTACGTTTTCACAGATGCATCTAATACTGATTACCAGATGGCACTTCTTATCGGCTATTCCTTTTTTCAATATTTTTTTGCTGCCATTTCTTTCCGCCTTTGCTAACTATTTATTCGATATGAACGGCGAGCGCTTTTGATGTCAGCACGTCATTCTTACATCGTGTTCTAAGCTGTACTGAAGAGTCAGTGTTTGGGCTTAGGTTGTTTCTTTCTTAAGGTCGTGTAAGTAGAATGCCCGCCACAATATTCAATATTTTCTTCTTTTATTATCATCTAGGTTCTTGTGCCCGTCTGAGGGTGTTCTCTGTTTGTTCAAAGGTATGAGTAGTTTTAGTGGTGTGAAAATTGTGTCTGAGGTTGTATATACCACCTGTTCGTTTATACTGACACTATTAAAAGTTTGGTCATTAAATTTATGTTTTAAAATATATGTGTAAAATACTATTGTTTTGTAAATGTCTTATGTATTTTCAAAATTGTTTTTCATTTAAAAAATTTTTTAGTATTGAAAATTTGTTTGTATGTATGTAAAACAAAAAATTTTTTCAATTTGTCGTTTTTTATTGTTTTTTGTTTGTTTTGTTTTTTGAAAAAAATTTTTGATTATTTTGGATTTGTTAATCAAAAAATTTTTTCAATTTGTTTGTTTATTATTATTTTTGTTTTTCTGATGATGCCAACCAACGGTGTGGCGAAATATCGAAAAATTAATAAAAAATAAAAGTTTTTTAACATTTTTTATTAAAATTGACCTAGTGCTTTAAATTAATTACTAAAAAATATTAAAAAAGGTCAAAAAAATTATAACTATTATGATCAAAATTATAAAATATTAATAGAAAAAGCTGATAATAAAATAGTTACCTATAGATATTTTAGACTACTATGGGTCAAAGCATCTAAAATAATTTCGCTCAAATATTTTTCTTATTTTCTTAGAGCAAAGATTATTTATTGAATAATTTCTTAAAAAAAAACAATATAAAACAAAACTCCAGTAATTATTATGTGGTCATAGTAATTTTTTTATATAATTTATACATAAAGCCATAAAGTGTATACCACACTTGGCTTTTATAATTAGACGACTTCAATTAAATAGCACACAAAAACAAACCAAAAACCACAAGTAAAAGCCTTATACATATTAAGAAGCTAATTAACATTATAAAATCCACAATAATATTACTTTCCCTATTTCTGATTGCATTTTGGCTTATTTTATTGTTACAAGTTCACAAGAAAAAAAATAAAAATCAAAAGTTTCTATTATTATTATTATTATTTTCATAATTTCGTCATTTCATTTTGTGGTTTTAAAAGGCCCAGATTGTTATAATACAAAACAGGAGCTTTGTCATTAACAAAAAAAATAAAATAGAGAAGGCATAGCAAGCTTGTCGCAATTTATAAATTAAGCCACTTAAATTAAGCAACAATGCCAAGACATTTTAACTAACGACGATTACAAAAATAAAGAAAATGGCGTTTAATGACGTATATAAATACATAAGTCATTATGACAAGTTGGTGTCGTGCATTAAATATTTATTATACATTTTATTTATAAACGAGTAATTTTCTATTTGACTTTCTCTTTCAAAAGTCACTTAAACCCCTCCCGCTGAATTACTCTATGCTCCATTAAATATTTTTTTCTTTTTGTTGGCCATTGCACAGTGGTTTAAAAACCTTTTTTTGGAAACAATTCGGTCGCTCATAAACGACTTAAGGTATCCTAATGAAATGTCACAGAGACCAAGCAGAGGTATTTCTGGATAAAATTGTTGACGATGGGCCTTGCAGGGTAAAGAGAGCTTCTGGGTATGACCCCATAATTTCGTACCTCTGCATAAAATTTTTTTTATTTGTTAACAGTTTTTTTAACTTAACAAGACCTTGAAAAATAGTTGAAAGAATTTCAGCCTAATAAGTAATTTTTATAGTATTTTTGGCGTGTTTTGACGCTTATTTTTGACGTGATGTACTTTATGTTTGGATTAGTATTCTAAAATATTTGATACATTCTTAATAAAATTTAATGAAACAGAGGTAAGTTTACATCTGACAGCATGTTTGGTTAAAAACTTACAACCCTTTGAATTGAGAAAGGATTTTATTGTTTTCTTGCTTATATAATTAAGATTTACTTCGGTACTAGTAAATTTGTTTCGACTATTTTAATAGCAACCTATTACAAATGCGAATAAAAGAGTCAGCCCAAAATTAATCAGTTATATCAAAACTCCTCGGAGTGTAAAGCAACGATTGAAACAAAACGTAAATGATTATAAAAGGCCCATATTTTGACTAAATACACCGAAAATGATTTAACAGCCCCGTAGTTAACAAAGCCAGCGTGCCCAGTTTTGTAAAAAAAATATTTTTCGCCGTTTAAGGATTTTATGTGTTAAAGTAGAAAAAAAATAAAATTTTATTTTACCATTTTATAAAAGGTTCTTCTATATACAGATATAGTATTTCAAAATTTTTTTAGAATACCTCGATCCGTTTGGATTTGGTGGCAACTCAAATTCTATATTTTATTTTTCAAACGAACACGTTAACGTAAAATTTACAGTTTTAAAGGCAAATGACATCTAAAAAAATTATACCTAAGAAATCTTATACACACAAGTCAATAACAATATGCTTATAAGAAATTATATCAAATAAGACAAACAACAGAAAATAAAAACAACTAACATAGAACAACACAAAACACATAGCTAAGCGGGCGCCTAAATTTAATAATAATAATAACAACAACAATATAGGGTGATGTTAAAGTAGAACTGCTTAAAACAATTATACTTGCCACTACTTGCAGGGCAAATTAATGAATTCAGGTTGAGTTATCAGCGAGCAAAGACAATAAAGTTACCATCGTGTTTATTTTATGTGTAATTTAACACTCTAAAGTACTGTTTTATTATATTGCAGTAAAAGAACTCAGTATAACAAAACGTTTATTTTTACATTTAAAAAAGAAAATTTTACTCAGAAATACCTCTGCTTGCCCTTTGTGACATGAGCTACCCAATTATTAAAAAATAATAAACGGTTTTCAAACAACTGTGCACTGTTAAGTGAGCCGGCAAAAACTTTTGTTGTAAGAAAAATAAAAAACGAAATTTATGAAAGAAGTTGTTTGAAAATTAAAATTGTAACAATAACTTAAATATTTGGTAAATCTATTTTCTTTTTTTAGTTTTTCTTTATAAAGGCTCACGCAATTGTATCATTTTTCTAGTCTGTCTCAGAAATGAGCTCTATGCCACAACAGTGAATCTGATAAATAACATAATAACAGCAGGAGTTTTAAATAGACAGTGTAGTAAAAGCAAAAACTGCACAGGCTAATGATTAATCAACAAATGTAAGTTTCTGCTATTATTCATTATAAACTCATAAAGTGAAAGTCTAAAATATAACCTTATTTGTTCTCAAAGTGTAAGGTCAAATAACAGCATTTTTATATTATTTTTAATGCTGTTTGAGAGTTTTATTGATTAAGGTAATTGTATCGTTAATTTTAATTTTTGTGTATTTTTCCTAATATTGTTTTTTTTAATATAAAAAAGTTAAATTTTTACTAGCTTTTCGGCAAGGAATTCTTTTACCTCAAATAGAGCTGTAAAAAATTTAACTTTTCTTTCTATTTTCCATCTGTCATGTTGAATGACTAGAAGTTTGTTGAAATCCACAAATAGAGAAAGCGACAAAAAATAAACTGAATTAATTGTGTTTTGGTTATATTTTTTGTTGCAGTTCTGTTTTTTCAATCTCACTTTACTGCCACTATTTCGCTTTTCTTTTAAACCACACAAACCATAGAAATAAACACATCTAAGCAAAGGAAAAACAATCAATGGAAATCTATATAAAATTCAACACTAGAATAGTTTTGGTAGCATTAACAATTACTTATGCTTGTATATGGTTATCCTATCGAGACAGACAAGTATAAGTAGGAGGTGGAAATTTAAAATTTAAAATTTTGGCACGATGAAATCGTCTTTGACTTCAAATTTGTTCACTTGATTAGACTAAATTTTAAATATTATTCTTTTGACAGCTTTTCAAATTAACTTTAGCATGGACTCAATAAGGTTTTGCTTAAAACTAGAACATAATTCCGAAGAAAACACCCATTAATATATATAACAACACGACGATTTATCTAAAAATTTTAATGCCAAACACTTAGTTTTGTATTATTTTTCCAACCTAAACCTTTGAAATGACTTGATTTGACAAATAATTTGGAGTATTTTTTTTTAAAGAGAAGTAGCACTTTAAGGAACCATGTCTATTTATTCAAGTACCTTGCTACATTCTTTAGGAAAGGGATAGAGAAGAGATGAGACACAGATGGTGAAAGTAGAAGGATAGTTATGGAAATTAACTGTCGTATAAGACAGCACAGCAACCAGTGACTATGTCTTCATCGCTGAGCAGCCCCACCGACAGTCAATTTTTATTTTTGTGGTTAAAAAACCAAGGTCTTTGTTGGGAATCGAACCCACAACGCCCAGTCTTACAGGCTAGTATAATACCTAGGCTACAGGGGCACAGGTGTATTGTCAGCACAATTAAAAAATGTGGCTAAATTCTTATGAAAGACTATTATTTCTTTTAATAAATAATAATCAAATAAAACGATTTAAGAGATTTTAAATTTTAAAAACGCCAGGTCACAACCACAACCTGTGTTTATTCATTAAAATATTTAGATTTAAGACGATTTTTTTTAATATCTCCTATTTTTGAAATAAAGCTTCGAAAAATTTTTTTTTTTCGGACCAGTACTAAGAGCATGACATCCAGTCATGCAAAGCATTGTGGCAGAACTAGGAAATTAGGCTGTGGAGAGAAAATTTTTCGATTTGAGTTTTCCTTCATTGAAAGTGACAGGAAAGACCTCTCAAGGGGGTTAATTTTACATTCAAACTGTTCTGCTAAAAATTAAATTTTCCCTGTAATGCATAGTGCGAAAGCAACAAATGGATAGGCCTTTAAAGAAAAGCGTGGCAAACGCAAAAAACGTGCAAATAACAGGAGCAAGCTCCCTAATTCTTAACGATAAAAAATTGAAATACAGCCCACATTGCGTTCATGCTCTAGTGAATCATTAGAGTTAGTACTGTCTCCGATGAGCTAGATAGCCTCTCTTGTACTTAGTCGAGCGACCCCAAAATAGACTCTGGAGCGCCGACCCTTACATAAGAGTTGTATTCCATTTCTCGACGGTTATAGGTGATATAAAACGTATGAAGATCGGAATGAGTAAAGTATCTTTTACACTGTTTCAGAAAACTTAAAAGCTTCTTTAGAAATCTCTATGTAGTCCATTAAATATCAAACTTAACTTTCATGCCAAAAACATCAAGAGCTGCCGATCCTTTATTTTTTATAATAAAAGAAGCAGTATCATCCACGAACATACATCTATACGTAAGTATGCAACATTGAGTCTTACAGAGATCAAAATCGATTATATTCACACATCCGAAGAATGTTGCGAGATCGTGATTAAGCATATTATTCATGTTCTGCCTATTGGCCCCCACCTTTAACTGGTTCGGTATATTAGATCTGCTGGCATCTGCGAAAGAGTATATAGGATGGAAAGTTAGACAAAAAAGGTCATTTAGAAAAGTAAGAAAAAAAGTAGGTACCCCTAAATTAATCTTGGACTCGTTTAATGAAATCCCATTTATAACAATACGCATAGAGCGATTCCTGAGAAATGTTTTAGTATTATAAGCCTGACAAAAACTAATTTATGTCGCCTTTATTTAACATATATTTTAATTTTAAAACTTTTTAAGAAATAAAAACTATTTAATTTTTTTTTCATGTTAATTTTGTCAAGAAAAAAATTTTAAAGTAAAATAAACATCTGATACCTTTATAATATGCATTTTCTTTACTGCTGCATTAATCATCATTATGAGAAATAATTATAATTAATCAATCAGGAAGTCCAGAAATGTATAATTAAAAAAATGTTCATTTTTCTCTTTATAAATGGTTACATATATTTGCATTTTACCTATTTAAAAATGACTAAAACTTTTTGTAAATAATGTTTTACTAAATAAATTAAGAAATTATATAACAGAAAATTTTTACTGATTAAAGAGGAGCATTTTACTGTTAATGAAGTTTTTTATTTATTTTCAAAAAATTCGATTGCTAAAATCAATCTAACACCTTTTTGCCTTAAGAGCTCTAGAATATAAATCGAATGTACATTTTTAACTAAGATTTCAAGTTAAGATAATAAAAATTAACCTAAAATTTTATTATTTTTTCATTTTTAAATTTTGTACGTGAAAAGATTTTATAAAATTTTCTGTTCAGGAATTTCATGGAATATTTTAATATAGTGGGATCTTATTTAAATAGCCAAACATGTCATAACATTATATCTTTCCTATACGAGTGGAACTTGCTACTCAGCCACAGTATAGAAAATACTGATGTGTGGAAATGTCTGTTACGTTAATTCAATTGTTTCGAAATTCTGCATATTTAAATATTGATTGTTTCTGGTTCTCGATTTCGCAAGAGTTGTGTTTGGATAAAAAAATTTATTTAAAATCTAAGGGTTTGGATTTTCTCTTTATTTCTTTTGTGGAAAAAGGTGGAGAGTGCAAATAAAAATTTTTTAACATTCCATATCGAACTGGTACGATTTTATTTATTGATTTTTATTTTCTACACTATTTTTGGCAGATTGTGTAGTTATACAGGCAAACTTCACAAAATTATGATACTGCCAAATAACACTACATGAACCTAGATCATTAGAACTATGGACATTAGATGTCAAGGAATTAAATACACGGTGGTATATGTGTCAAATACATATCGATTATATCAGAAATCAAGGGGTGTATTTAGTTATTGTTGGTGAGTATTAATGCAAGTTATTTGAATAAACAAGGTTTATAGTATTGACGTTGCCATAGTATTGACGATTCTCTTTAGTTGTTAGAATTCTATAGAAAAAAATATTTACTACATTAACTGGGCTGCGGACACCGTGGTCAAAATATCATATTAATATATTAAAAATCGGATATATATATTCTTCTAACGCGGTCTGTAAATTAAGTAATGGAACTGATTATTTAACTCCTTTGTATTCCAATAAAATTACAATATAATATTGTCACTCACAAAATAGCTTCCTTCTGAAGCGACACAGCTTTGGAGACAATTTTTCACTCCTGGTAGGAGTGCTAGAACTCCGATACCTTCATTTGGTGGGTGCAGCCATTTCAATCTTTTCGATTGTCCCACAATAAATTCCCTTGAGATGATTTTTCAATTTCGGGAAGGGGAAAAAATCAGATGGACTTAAGTCAGGCGAATGTGTAGGCTGAAGGGCCACATGAATATTTTTACGTACCAAAACCTCATTTGTTGAAATTGCTGTGTAACAAGATTAATTTCTTCTAGTTTTCGATTACGCAAAAGTTGTTTTTGGATTTAAAAAATTTATTTCAAATCTAAGGGTTATTTTGATTAACACTGCGAATATGTTTTTTGTTTTTTTTTTCTGTTTTTTT
Organism: Trichopoda pennipes; assembly: GCA_030448955.1. NCBI lineage: Eukaryota > Metazoa > Arthropoda > Insecta > Diptera > Tachinidae > Trichopoda > Trichopoda pennipes. The sequence continues at coordinate 886,076 of JASKUP010000041.1, read as the reverse complement.
TGGCAACAATGCCTATTTAGTCAAGTATCGTGCTACAATCTTAAGGAGAGGGATAGAGAAGAGATGAAACAGGTGGTGAAGGTAAAAGGATAGTCGGAAATTAACTGCCGTATAAGACAGCACAGCGACCAGTGACTATGCCTTCATCGCTGAGGAGCCCCACCGACAGTAATTTTTTTATTTTTGTAGTGCTAAGACGGTCGTAAAAATAATTTGTCCCATTTGATGTTCTACAAAAAACAAACAACATAATCCTAAAGAAGAAAAACTTTTTTTCTTTATATTTCATATAAATCACTAGTTCTGATACAATTTGTACCGGCAAACACATCATACTGGCTAATTTTTAACTAGAAGATTTTTATTTTTAATTACTTATAAAAAAAAAACAGATTGGAAAAATAAAATATATTTTTCATAAATTTCTGTTTGCCATTGTATTATAGCCCTAATTAAATTTATAATAATATTAATAAATACGTTTATATAAACATGTTAAGCAATTAAGTAATTTATGATATTAAAACAAACTGCATAATTATATTAATTTAAACAAAAAGCAAACTTAAATTATATCTAATTGGACAAATAACTTTTGAAAACAATGAATTACATATTAATATGTATCTCAACCCTATAATACAAGTGAAAAAATCTAACCAAATAAATCATTATTTAATCAATGATAAAGGACACGAAAAACCTACATAGTTGTTATAGAATCATAACAGAAGAATCGAATTTTAGTATTTCTTCATGACTTTTTTATTTCATGTAACAAATTTTTATACTTGAAAATATAAAAATCCTTAGCTATTTGAAAACACAAATGCTTAAGCATTTGTCAGCGTGTGTGTATTTTTCTGTGTGCGGTTAATTCCCTACATGACTTATTACTTGTTGTTGAATGTTAAAATCATGTTGTAAGTGTACATGATTCAATAAACATACTCGTACATGCAACCACTTGTGTAAAAGATCGGTATATTTTTTTTTTGGTTCCCCCCCATGGTGAGCAAAGATGCTTAATGAAGATTAATTTAGATTATGATTTGATTTTTTCCATCATCATCATCATTATCTACAAAGAGTTTGGAGGAATAATCAAAAACTGTTGGTAAATGTTTTTCAATCAACTGTTTAAAGGCGAAAGGGCATCTGATTTGTAGATATTATCTGTAAATGGTGATGGCCTTTTGTTAATTAACTTTATTGTTTCTATTTTTAGTATTAAAAAAATTACACTTTTCGACTTAAGTTTATAATCACAATTGTGTATAGCCTGCAATAGCATATGTGTTAGATGTTGATGATTAAATTTAACATGCATTATCGTAAAATTTATGTTCACTTTCATATCTAAAACTATTTGTTTAGTTATAAAATGAATTACCTTTTGGTTCCCATCTAGATATAATGTTTTTAAAGGCGTACATCTAGATATAGCAATGCTATAGTGATGAGAAACAGTTAGTGAAAATTAATCCATACTGAGCTAACATTTAAAGTTGTCACCTGCAAGAAATATATTGAAAATGGATTAAAAACACTTTTTGCACGATTTACAGGTTTCACTTTTTTGCAAGTCAAAATTAAATTAAGTTTTTAATTGACTCAATCATATATTTTTTCTCAAGACCTGTGTTTAATATTAAGGGTTTTTTTAATAATTTAATTATTACTACTATTTGCAGAGGTGTGTGTGAGGGTTGTATCCTGCCTCCTGTATTTTTCAACTTATATTCGGAAGCAATTTCGTGATAAGATTTACATCTGCACCTGGCCGTGGGCCTAAATCAGATGGGGGTCAATCCACTGTGAATGAAAAGCAACTTCATTCACGTCCTAGGAAGCCGAAGACAAATTCTAGCACAGGTCTTTCCTAGTTGCGGTTTGTTATGGGGTCGCAAAGCTACAGCCACCACGAATCTACCGAAGGGCCAACCTCAATAATCAGTAAAAGAGACAGCTAAATGCCTAAAGAGGCAAATAACGGAAACTCTGCGGGCTACTGATTCCCGTGGAAATAACGTGGAGCTTCCAGTTGACCTCTGATGCCTTCAGGGGACTGGGCTCCCTTATACTCCCAGCAGCACAGGTCTAGATAGTCAAGTATTCTATAAAGACCGATAAATGTACCCCCGGGGTGGATTCGCAAGCAATATTTAAGGAATCGATCAGTGATATTGAATCAAAGTAAATGGTTAATTTATCAACAACATTCGCTACGCTGATGACACTTATATTCTGGCAGACAATATGGCTGATGTACAAACTCTTAAACAATTAGTAAGCAATCAGATGTTCAAATTAAGAGAAGGATCGCAGTGGCTAGGACCACATACAGTAAATATAAGAAAAATCCTTGCAAGCCGAGAAATTAATCTTAAACTTTGATTTAGATTTATGAAGTGCTAAATTTGGTCGGTACTCATGTATAGTGTTGAAGCTTGCACGCTTCAAATAACTACTATGAATAGACTTGAAGAATTTGAAATGTGGTGTTAGCGAAGATTGCTCAGAATACCATTGGTGGACAGAATATCAAATACTGAAGTGCTAAGAAGAATAACAATCAATAGTGTATTACTGTCAAGCGTTAAACGAAGAAAAACAACTTACTTTGAACACATTATGAGAGGTGAACATATAAATTTCTACAACTTATATTGCAGGGAAGAATAGAAGGACGACGAGACATTTGAAGGAAACATATTTCTTGGCTGGGAAATATAAGAAATTAAACGGGGCTACGAACAATTAGGGCACTTTTACATTCAGCAGGAAATGACGATAACTTTCATGAAACACTTATATGTACTGGTCACATATATTGATCATATTATTAATGGATTTGTAATAAAAGAAGAAAATTATTAATTATTAATCATCAATACCATTTTTGCATAATTTATTAAACCAACTAATTTGATAAATAAGATTATGAGGAGTATTTATAAATAACTAGCGTGCCCGTGACTGCTTTGCAAGTCATTTGTGGTTTGTTTTTATTCTGCAGCGCTCTGTTTTGTGTGCGCCAAATAATTCAATCATTCAAGAAAATTAATCAGAAAGAACACAATTTCTTTTTTTTTTCGTTTTTATGTTGTTGATCTTTTTCACAATTCAATATTTTTGTGTGCTCATATAATACGTCTTATTCTACGACTATACGACATTCTTCGATCGATTTTGGTTAGCGATATAGACAAATAAAGCAGTTGTTTTATTAACACGTGAACATGATACCTATAATTGATCATGCGAAAAACGGGGGTATTGCAAAAGCAACAATAATGGGTAACTGAAGCCGTTTAAAATTAAACAGCAAATCTGGAGGAATCATAGCAATGCGTGATATCAACGCATCCTCGCCCTTATATTTTCCTTTTAAAATTTTTGCTTCAATCACCGTTTTCATGACTTTTTTGAGTACTAAACGTATCCCATTGCAAAGTCGTGGCTGGCAGATACTTCTAAGCAAAATAATTGGTACACCAACTTTCACTTATAGGCGGTGGGGCGGCAGTCTAGGTAACTCAAGCGAATTTTAAAATTCCAGTGGATAATTTACAACATGGTCTTGATTGGGAACAGAGTGTGGTTTGTTTTACATCCGCACCTGGCTATGTAGCCCTAATCAGATGGTGGACAAACCACTATTGTGTAATTTGGAACGTCATATATGCGGCCTAGATAACCGAAGGCATAATTCTAAGCAACAGAACCACCTAGTTGCAACTTTAATGATTCCAGGACAGGGCTGCAAACCATCACACCTTGCTAAAGACTTGGAAACTTTCTAACTCCTGTCCAGAACACATGTCAACCATGCTCACTGGACTGGATCATTCACTTTGCGTGTCATTATCAGTGAAATGATCCTGGCCACCATAATTTTCATAAATCCCTTATGGGGCCACAAAACCACAACCACCACGATACTCCCATATAGGGGCCAACCTCAATGATCAGTCAGAGAACTATTAAATGGAAATAAAGTAGAGCTTCCAGTTGTCTCGCTGTCTGACTTCAGGGGACTGGGCTCCCTTTTTCCCCAGTTGCACTGTGTCTAGATAGTGGGATATTCTATAAAGACCATATTTATATGTCCCTGGGGGGGAGTGGGAACAGAGTCAACCGATTTGTAGGTAAAAATATTGTCGGGAATGTCATTAAAAATCGTCACATTGATATCCGAAACATCTGCATTTTTCGCAGCTAAGATAGCTCTTTTCCCCCAACCAATAATGGTATCTAAAATTTTGTGCAATATCGGGAAGTACGTTTGTGACCAATTCTTGTTTTGATTGTGCAAAGTGTCAAAAATTATCTGGAAGCATAATCATTTTTGTGGTGGGGTCAATTGGAATTGTACCATTTCCAATTTCTAACAATTGCTTTGAAAAACGTTCGACTGATGGATCATTTTGCAATAGAACACACAAATTACACACACACACACACAAAATGCAACAAAGTATGGAAAACAAAATTCTCTATTTGTTTGCATATTCACTTGCTATGAACATGAGCATATTTCGATTTGTATTGCCATCGCATTCTGTGCAAGCACACACACAGCAACGTACAAACGAAAACATACATTTCATTTGATACAAAACATTGAGTGGAAGTATGCAATGGAAAACAAATTTTGATTTTCTTGAAAAATTTGTCTTGTTTCAAACACGCACTGAGGAAGCACTATTCTGCGTGAACGCATGAAATAAAGATATAAACCAGCGAACGACCATTATGAAGGCACTGTGAAAATTTGGTGGAAATCCGACGGCTCATCACGTCAAACACTGGCAATCAACGGACACCTATATTGGGCTTAATTTATAAATATATATATATATATATTTATTGATTGATAGATATATATATATATATAGATCAATATTATAATGTGTTACAGAAAGTCCGCACATGTGTAACTTAAAAAATGTTTCTTTTCTCTTCATATATAGTCACATATATTTGCTTTCATATATGAATTTCCGTACTACTTGGCTTCAGTTTTTCAACGATTCAATAATTAACAAAAATATTTGTAAATAATTTTTTACTAAAAAAAAATTATGAAATTCAGAAATTTTTATAGTTTTTTAAATTCAGAAATAATATATAACATCATTAAAGAAGAGTATTTTACTCTTTGTAACCCTGTTTATGTTTTTTATTTAAAAAAAAAATCATTTTCTAAAATTAATTTCTTATCTTTTTGCATTAATAGATAGCTCTAGAATATAACTCGATTGCACATTTTGAAGTAAGATTTTGAGTAAAGATATTAAGGATTAACCTATAATTTAAATGTTTTAGATTTTTGGATTTGTACGTAGTCCTTTGAATTCTCTGTTAAGTTATATGGGCATTGTAAACTATAAATATTATAAAATTTTCTGTTCAGGAATTTCACGGGATATTTTAATGCGATTCGTTATCGCACCACTATCAATAATGTTTTATTGCAAACTATGGCCGGGATATAGTTTCAGCAGAAGTTGTCAGTTAAGTTTGCTTTCTTCGTAGCATCCTTGTACTCAAACTTGTTTGAAAGAATTATAAGGCTTAGCCTAGAATATGAAAAAACCGGTTCACATAGTTTTGTGAAAATCTCTCCGAATTTCTATATCTTAAGGTTATAAAGCGAAAAATAACATTCACTGAAGTGTCCCTTAGAAAGTTCAGGTTTTAAGTGAGTCGTCAACTGGAGCTGTCTATAGATTAAAATTTTCTTAGAACTTAAGGAATGCATTCCCTCATATGCATTGCCATTATGTAAAAAAATATTAACTTGCACCGTCACCATTAATTTGATAAAAAATATTACTGTGACAGACCGACAAACATACACGATAGCAATATTACAAACGTTATATTTTTAGACTTTAATATCGTGATATTTGAATTTTTTCAATCGCTTAGGTTAAGCAGTAAGAGCTGTCAGAATTACTCATTATTGCCTATAATAATTCGCATATACTCAATTTCCATGGAGACAACCAGAACACATGATCAAGTTCCCTTTACTTTTCAGTTCAATTACCTCCAACAATTTCTGGAAATCCAAAGATCTAAGTGTATTAATAATTCAGGGCAATGAAGAAGAAGATATATCAAAATGTTCGCTTACGCAGAACTTACAATATGTTGCCGGCTATTGTGTTTTTCTAAGGATAAAAAATTTCGAACAATTGACGACTAAACAACAAAAGGAGACTTAATTTGTGGTAAAATCTCAGTAATATAATAATTATAATTTGTTAAGCACAAGGTTTTTATATAAAAATTAAAAAAGAAAAATTATTTTCATTTTCAATATTTACCCACACCATTAGATGGCCGCTTCGGGAAAAGAAAAGTGTATAAACAATTTGATTATATAAAATAAAGATCTCTAATAACAAAAGCGTTAGGACTATTTCGGAGATTCTGTAACATAAATATTTACACCCAAACTTTCTTTGTTATTGATTCAAATAAACTTTATCGTTGATACAACTACAATTTATAAAAAAATTTAAATTTACACAATATATAACCAAAATATACTTCTATGATATAAAAATAGTTATTGTATTTTTTGAAAGCTTCTTTTACATAATAAATTAAAATAAATTAATGGGGCATAATTTAAACACACAAGCAATGGCAGCCTTTAGTTTAAGGTTTTGTTATTTGCCTCTGCAATGGTGCAAAGGCAGTGAACTCTGATTGAGCAATGGTTACTAAAATGGAATATTAAAATAAATACCCAGAAATCATCTCATCTCACTTACGTTCTACGGAAATACTATTCCAAAATTAAATAAGGTAAAATACTTAGGCCTCCATTTGGATAGAAGACTAACATGTAAGGATCATGTCAAAGCTAAAAGAAAGTCCTTAGATATTAAAACAAGAAAAATGTATTGGCTCTTGAAATCAAGATTAGAACTGAGTCTGCAAAACAAAATAAATTTATACAAAACAATTTTAAAGCGAGTTTGGACTTATGGCCTTCAACTCTGGGGTACTACGAGTAATTCTAACGTTGAAATACTTCAGAGATATCAATCTAAAACGTTTCGGTTATTGACAAATGCTTCTTGGTTTATAAGAAACAACTGCTTACACAATGATCTGAAAATACCAATAATAAAGGAAGAGATCAATAATTTCAGTGAAAAATATTTGAATAGATTAAGCAACCATTCTAACTTATTAGCTGTTTCACTTCAGGATGATAGTGAGGAGATACGAAGACTGAAGAGATTACATGTTCTTGACTTACCCTTCAGAATATAGTTAAGTTTACGCACTTACTATTTTGTAACTTTTGTTGAGTTCACTGGATCTTAACAAGATAAGTTATTTTTTTCAAATTATTTATAAATTTTGCTTAATATTTTTATTGTAAATAGATTGCAAAATAAAAAAACTAAAAAAAAATTTTTTTTAATTTGTCAGAATGAGCACTTCTATGGAGTTACTCTTTAAATTTTAGATTGATATTTTATTCGTGTTGCTTTAGGTAATTTTATATTTCTATAATTATACTTGTTCTTAAAGCAATACATTAAAGTTGCAAAGATACACGCCACTACATGAATTTAAGTGAAAACAATAGGATAAGAAGTATGGAACTCAATACTACCCCTACAATTTTTACCACATAGTATACAGATTAAACAAAATTATGATTTTTAATCCATTGCATGAAAATGTTTGCTTAAAAAGTATATTTTCTATGAAGTTTCTGATTATTACAAAATATTGGATCGTTTAGATTTGTTTTGGCCAGTAAGTGAAATACTATTGTCATTCCTTTCCGTCTTTGCTAGCTGGTTGTTACATATAAACGTGTTCGAGGTGATACGGATGGTAGTGTCTGTCATAGTTGGTGTACAAATGCTAAACAGTTAGTTCCGCGTGTTATTATGATGTCAAGATAATGCGAATTTCTCTTTTGTTGTTGTTGTGGATTGTGTTTAAGTCTTTTAAAATTTGTTCTTCGAACTTGGCTTAAGAATGATTTCTTCACATCGAAAGCGCTTCGTCGTTCTTATTAAATAAATGGCGGAAAGGAATAACATCAGAATAAAAAATATATTTTGTTCGGTGGGAATTTTAACTTAAATTCTTTTTGAAGAAATTATTTTCCTTTATGTAACCAGTTATTGTGAAATATTGTTACGAAGACGTTCTGTTAAAGCTTAATACGGAAATAATTATCAATAAAAAAAGTAAAAACGAAATGACCTATTATGGCTTTTTACAAATAACGTAGTTGTTAAAAAATCTAATACACATGATAAGAAACTTAAAAACTCCAAAAATTAATGGCTTCGCTGGCTGTTAAGTCTTCTTAACCAATAGCTCTATGAGTATAAATTAAATGATATTACAATAATCGATCCAGTGAAGAAGGTCCTATTACTGGGAAGTGTTAAATGTATTCATTTTTTAATTTGTTTGAAAGCTTAATAAGGCGAAAATAAAATCTTTAGATTAATGCAATGTTGAACAACCATCACCGTCTAATTTTCGAATTATTTTTATTAAATTATTGCATACGAAAAACTGGCAAGTTGCGAATCCCAAGACTATTCTGGGTTATCTGAACCCAAAGTGTGCACAATATTGAAAGATTCTCTCTAACTATTATTTTAGTCGAATTACTGCCATTATTTAACTATAAAATTCCGGATTTGTTTTTAGTTTTAGAAAAAAATGGACACCCTTTATTATGTATAAATTTACATAAGGATATACACACATTACACAACCTTCCCTCCTAAAAGTATGTTTTCAACTAATACAATAACAACAACAAAAATACTTGCCAACAACAAAGTGATACATGTCTGACAGATATCCTGCAGACATGTAAATTATGTTATTTGTTGTTGCTGGTTTTACTTTTTTAGTATATCATTCATGTGAGATTTTAGGGTTTTTTTTACTGCTTGAATTTTTGTAGTTGTTCTTTTCTTTCTTCTGTTGTGATGCAATGACTTAAGTTGTTGAAATATTTTTAGTATTTTTAAAAAGTCTGGATTATATTGTTTCTATTCATTCAAAAAATAAACAAAAATTAATCTAATGTGTTTGAGATATTTAAAATTTAAATATTTTTATTAGTTAGTTGTTTTTATAAGGAAATTAGTTTAAGTAAAGGATATACAAAATTTAATTTATTTAAAAAGATAAAAAACACGAGTACCTATTTCGTTCAACAATATTGCGTCAAACTATATGTGAAGATAACTGATTTTAAAATTGTGAAAACGCTTTGGCTTAGTTAAGGCGCTAAACTAATAAATAAATGATCAAGGGTTTAATCTGGCTTCTTAAGGAGAAGTAAAAATAACAAATAATACTCTTGTCTTTATATTTGCAACTTCAGAAAGAAATAGGAAGAGATAGAGAAAGATTTCATTTGCAATAATTTGCATGAAAATTTATGAACAGAATAAGCAGCTGTATTTCAGAAGTAAAAATTTCAAGACTTTTCTTTCATTTATTTATTAATTACCTAGCACAGCAAGATGGATAGCTTATAAATTACAGTGCTAGTGATATTGTAAAATTAATTCTAATATAAAGAAAACATATACAACTCCCATGAAGCAAAATGTGTAAGAAACCACCTATGGTGGTAACACCATTAAAAATAACATTTTTTCATAGCCAATGCCTCCTCCAGCCAGCAATGTCATTAATTTTTGGAGTTTTTAAGTTTCTATCTTTCTCAGAAGCTGTGTTATTTGTAAAAAGCCACAAAATAATTTAATAAAATAATTTAAGTAAAATATTAAGTTTCTGAATATGAAATGGCAAAGGGTTTCATAAACTGGTTGTAGAAATGAAGGAGGGTCGTTGAGATAGCAGACTCTTGTATTTCCTCTGGATTTAATTTCTGCCACATTGTGATCTTTAAAAAACTATTTTATCATATAAAAATCAGAGCTGTTGAGAAGCTAGGAGCGTTGAAAGAAAATTAAGCACCTGAATTTCAGGAGATCTTCGAATGCTATCCAAAAAATAAGTTTGGCGTATGTCGAGTTATGATCGCGGCGGTCCATCTGAAATATATAGCGAGCAATATTGTTGTATACCACTATCAATTTGTACCGGTTCGTGCGGTCTCAATTCGCATAAATTTTACAGCTGTAAATGAGTTAACGAATTGAAATCCTTTAGAGCCCATAGGATACGAAGCTTTTCGTAAAGTCTGCCAACAACAGTGTCGATATGATCAGTTCAAGTTAGTTCATCGGTAAAAAATACGCCTAAGTTACACGCAGGGTACATGAACTTAATATAACTGCCACCAATTTCCACACGAATGTTATCAATAGTTTTCCTACATTTCGAGAGAAAAATACATTTCAACTTTGAAGCGTTGATATGCAAGCCATTATTTATTGCCGAGCAGGTAATTATGCTCAAACCGTAGTTTATTTTTTCCATACAGATGGAAACATCATTTATGCTACTTCAATTATAAACCTATACATCAGCCGATTACATATGCATTTTACTACTGATAGCAATATGAGGCAAGCTTTTTATGTCTTTTATGTAAAGACATAAAAAAGAAGTGGTACTAAGTTTCCTACCGTTACACGCACTACCTGAGATCGGTCAGAGGTAGGAGGATATTAAGTTGCAGGCCGAGCTTGAGAAACGAACTAATTTCCGTAGTTTTTCTAACAAGACTGAGTGATCCACTGCATCGAACGCTTTACTATGATCCACCGAGTTCAGATCTAATACTCTGTAGTGAAACCCACCTAATACAAATTATGAATATTCAAACCTAACTCAAATTTCTCAAAGTAAAAGGTGTTTTTTTAAGCTAGATAGAACTTTAAATTGTAAAAAGTAACACAAAAAAAGAAATTTTGATGAAACATTTTTTTTATTTGTTTCAGTATACTCTGACAAATCATCATGAATAGACTCTCGCTTGAACAACGCTACGAAATTATCCAAATTTACTTTGAAAATCAGTCGTCGATTCGCGCAACTTATAGACGACTTCGTCATTTTTATGGCGTACATAATCGTGCATCTGAACAAGCCATTCGTCGAACTGTCGAGAGATTTCGTACCACATACTCTCTAGAGGATGCAATAACACCAACACGTCGAAGGAATGTGCGTACTGAAGAGAATATCGCCGCTGTAAACGAAAGTGTGGAAGAAGATCCAAATTTATCAATTCGTCGTCGGTCGCAGGAATTAGGGCTCTGTCCGTCCACTACGTGGAAAATTTTGCGCAAAGATCTCGGCCTACACCCGTATAAGATCCAGCTGGTGCAGGAATTAAAGTCACGAGACCATTATATGCGTCGTTTTTTCGCCGATTGGGCTCTAGAGCAGTTGGCAACTGACCCGTTGTTTTATCGAAAAATTGTGTTCAGCGATGAGGCGCATTTTTGGCTTAACGGGTTTGTTAATAAGCAAAATTGCCGCATATGGAGTGAGACCAATCCACAACAGACCCTACAGACTCCATTACATCCATAAAAATGCACCGTTTGGTGCGGTTTTCACGCTGGTGGCATCATCGGACCTTATTTCTTCAAAAATGAGGCCGGAGCTCGCGTTACGGTCAATGGAGATCGTTACCGCACCATGATCAATGATTTTTTGTTTGAAAATATGGATAACATTGATCTGGACGAGATGTGGTTTCAACAGGATGGCGTTACGTGCCATACAACGAACGCAACCATCGACTTATTGAAATCAAAATTTGGCGATAAGTTGATTTCGAGAAATGGACCTGTCAATTGGCCTCCAAGGTCGTGCGATTTGACTCCACTCGACTATTTCCTGTGGGGCTACGTGAAGTCACTGGTTTATGCTGATAAACCAGCAACAATTGACGCCTTGGAAGACAGCATTGTTCGTGTTATTCGTGACATACACCCAGCAGTGCTCGAAAAAGTGGCCCAAAATTGGACGTCCAAAATGCGCTTCGTCAAGAACAGCCGCGGTGCCCATATGCCCAAAATCATTTTCAAATGTTAATGTCACGTATTGATCCTTCGAATAAAAAAGAAATTTTGATTACAATTTAATTTTTTGTGTTATTTTTTACAATTTCAAGTTCTATCGGGCTTAAAAAAGCACCCTTTACAATGCACTAGTAGTGCATACATGGTTACTATTGTTATGCATACGGCGACTAAAAGGCCTTAAAGTAATATAGACTTTGCTTGTGTGCGTTTCAAGTGACACATTTATTTTGTGGGAAAACAATCCCAAAATTAATGATCACATTACACTTTTCGCCAAAATTATAAAAATACTACTTTAAATTATTAATATTAATAGTATTTTTACTTAATTAGTTTTACATATTGCAGAACCATGCAATCACTAATTTTGGGATATTATCTAAATTTATGATTGCCTGGTTAAACCAATACTAATTATATAGTCAATATAGTTAAGAATAGCTTTTAAGTATGAGTGAGTTTTATTCTCACTAACCCTAGGTTAGTTAGAACCTTCTCATAGTCGGTATATAACCGACTGATATGTAAAGCATCAGATCCATTATAATTATTTCCTCCAAGCTCCCAGTTGAGCTTCTTAACTTTAACTGCTCCTAGCTGAGCACAAAAGAACAATAGTAAATAAAGAAAAGGAAATCAGTTTTAATAAATAAAACTACATTACTTTTATTTATAAACCAACATATTACATGGCGATACTGCTAGGTTATTACAACTCTCAATTATGTCCATCAAAGTTTGTATAGCTTCTGCACTGCATTATCGAGTCATCATGATGCCAACGTATCGAAAGCGCTCACCGATCGTACCAAATAAACAGCCAATAACGACAGTTTTCATCGAAAGAAATGACAACAGTAGTCGTATATATTTTGTAATTAAAACAGAAATAATTTGGATTAAAACTAATAAAAATTTGTTGTTATAAAATATATTAATATTTTTTATTAACTCTGAACTATAGGTAATTTAGTAAAAGCGTAGATTTATGTATAGCAATTATAGCTTCTTCTCAAATTTTATATTTTAATGTTCATATGAAGTCATATTGAATCCAAAGTTTACTACCTGCATTTAAGAAAGTTTTCAATACTACTACAATAACATTAACATAAACAAATTAAAATATTTAAATTTAAAAATTTTTTCCAAAAGAGTGAATATGTAAACAGTATTATTCAATAGCAGATTAGGTTTGTAAACCACTCTGCATGCAAGTCTCCTCATTAATTTCTATATGCCACCCATTGATTAGTTTGGTATTTTGTAATTTAAAAAACTAAAGGTGTTTTTTGTTGTTGTAATTGTTTTTTCTTTTTTGTTAAATTAATTAGAAACCATTACTAAAATTATGTTGGAAAGATAAGCTAGATCAGCGAGTTTGGTGTTTGTTTTATCTTTAGTACTGATATCCGTAGTTGAGGTTTTAGTCCACCAGCTGTTAAAGATTTCTCCTTTTGATATTGTGAACATGTCTATAAATTATTTTATTTATGATTTAATTAATTTTTGTTATATGCTGCTTATACAATTTAATGAAAATCAATTAAATTTTATGTTTCTTTACAAAGAAAACTATTTAATTAAAAAAACTTCTGTTTTATAACATCAAAATGAGTAATAGGAGATATTTATTTTTTAATTAAAAATTGAAAAAAACCTTTGCCTCTTTCACACTGAGACTATTTTTCTTGGAAGTTCAATTAATTTTTTTTTTAACAAGAGAAGAAGCACTTCAGGCAACAATGCCTATTTTGTCAAGTACCGTGCTACATTCATTAGGAAAGGTAGAGAAGGGATGAAACAGGTGGTGTGAAAGTAAAAGGATAGCCGGAAATTAACTGCCGTATAAGACAGCACAGCGACCAGTGACTATGCCTTCATAGCTTAGCAGCCCAACCGATAGTCAACTTTTATTTTTGTAGTGAAAAATCCAAGGTCTTCGAACCCACAACCCCCATACTGACAAGCTAGTATACTACCTACTAGCCTACAGGGGCACTTAGCTAGATCATAAATACTGTAGTCATTCCATTTGGTGAAAACCTTCGTTACTGGCTGCTTGTTTGGTATGAGCGCTTTCGACGCGATGACATCACTTTCAAGCCGCGTTTTTAAATAGTACTGAAGAGTTTCGGGTCGTATGTATCTATTTATGTAGATAAATTGGCCCGGCACCTGGTATTTTATGCGGGGCGAATGTAATATTTCCGTCTTTTATTATTTGCTGGAGGATGTTTTTTATTTGTTAGATTGCATGAGTAGTTTTATTGGTGTAACAATTGCGTCCGGGTCGTGTTTACCTGTTCGTTTATAATGTTGTTATTGAATGTTTTTGTTTTGTAGATTTCCTTGTTTTAAAGGATGTCATATTAATGTCATATATTCATCTATTTCCCTTGGTGTGTTTCCATGAGTGTTAAGGAGTAATGAAGCCTTCTCTTTTTCATTTGTATGAGCGTGTGTGTTAGGTAAACCTTCTTTATAATATTCTTCCAGTTTATCCTGGTTATAGGTACAAGTAGGTCTATATACTCTTCTGGAATTACATCAATAACTAAAAACAAAATTAGGGTAAATAGCCTTGCGAGATACAAAATGGGTTATGCTTACTGCATCAGCAATGCTATGGCTAGGCAGTTAACTCAATTAAATAAAATTATTAACATACTAGCAAACCCAGCGAACTCCGTTTCACCACCAGATGGCTTCGTTTTGTGTAACATTTCGTTGAGGGATTAAAATATGAAGAAAAATTATTTTTTTGTTTCATGTTTGAAAAGGAAAAATTTTATTTCATTGCACAACAGTAATGAATTCATTTCGATTACAAAAATGAAGTGGAATTTAGTTGAACTTCTCTAAGTAGAAAATGAAAGTGAATCCAAATGAAAGAATACTGAATCGAAGCGTTATACGTGTCCGGAAATTATCCGTTTCATTGAAGTGCTCTTTGGTAAACTACATTTTTTGTTTTTTGGTCTGACGTTGAATACGGTGTGACTTCTGATCGTGCGATGGTGTAGTGTGTGATGGTGTAGTTATTACTTGTTTCAATTGATTCTGTTGGTGTGATGGATTGGTGTGAGTGATTGGTTTAATAAAATCTTTTACCTTGCAAGTCGGCATGAAACCGCCTTCTTGAATGATATTAGCTGCAAAGGAAGTCATGCAAAAGCAGTTATTGTATTCAAGGGTGCGTTGAAAAAAATGGTTGGATTCGGGATCAGTTTCATCGAACAATGGTTTCAGTGGCTGTGGTGGTGGTGGTGGCGCAGCACAATCCAGCCGTTTCTCTTTTGAACTTTAACGCATTGCAGTATCGTCATTGGTCCAATATCTAAATTGTCATCATCACTGTAGTTCGCAGTAGGATCATATTGGAATGCCAAGCGATTGTATGATGCCAGTGATCTTCGTGTGCTCACGCGTTGTCTCAATCCGGCATTTTCTCTTATTATATTTTGTCTTTCTTCGCTTAAGTTATGTGAATACACTTGTTACTGGCTTACATGTCTTGTGCGGCTGCCGATGTTCGCACGTATTCCTCTCGGCATTTTGGACTATGGACAGACTGGTGAATTTAACCTCAAATGCACGATCCACATAATTTACACAGTTCAACTTACAACCTTAAGGATAAATGCCTGCTGTTGAAGTTGAATACAAATTAGCACAATACGCGTGATTGATTTGATGGTTTCCATTTGAACTGTTAGGAAACGAATAACTTTAACCTCAATTTCACGTGCGCATGAGTAGCTGTCAAACAATGAATCATGCACCAGCGCCATCTACTTAAAATTATACATATTTATTTTCCTGAGGGATACTCAGAGATGGCGTTGTATGTGAAAAATGATTTTCTCTGTTTTCCTGCTTTTCTCTTGAAATTTTTCCTGAATTTTCTTCAGTGAGCCCGAGACCTTTCCGCCGTGGAAATCGGTCCGCGCGTTCTGAAGTTATAGTGCCAGGAAGGAAAACCTGTTTTTTTATATGTAAAGATTGATAAAATGTATGAACGAAAAAGAATTTTTGTGTACACAACATTTCAGCTCTTCAAATTGTTTAAATAGAAATCTATTTTGTTTTACTGGTCGACCGTTTAATGCTTTTGAAGGATAAGCTTAACTTTTAATATTGCTGCAGGTAAACTTATTAGATTCATTTTCTTTCCAAACTTTTCCAGTTTGTAATACCCCTTCTAAGTGGAATATTGATCCAATCATATGAAAGTTATTCGGATGTGATAAAAGGAACCCCGTATTTTGATAGCTGTCGTATTGTATGAAACTAAAATGTTCTAATTTATGACATATGATGATATCAAGGAAATTTATAGAATAATAAATTCTTAAGTTCTACATATATACGAAAACTGTTCCAACCGCTTTGTAATATAAACATTTTTTTGATTGAATTAATATTTTAATTTATAGTTTGTCTTTCGGTTAGGTTTCCTGAAATACAAGTTTCTTCAAAACAAAGTTCATCACAATTTATGGGAAGTTTTGTTTTATAATTATTATTGCAACATACATAAAACAAAGTAGAAAGGAATGAAAAACCAATGAAGCGTAGTATGTAAGTTAAATACAAACTTTTTATCCAGATCATAATATATTTCCTAAAATATAAATATATTTACTATTTAGAATTTAAAAATTGAACAAATTAAGCAAAAATTACTATTCTCTAAATATTACATAAAATGCTATTTATTTATCTACCTTTTCAAACAATAATTTAACATTAAGATTCAGTCAAGTAACATCTGTTGTGGTTGCAGAGCATATTTATTTAAAGATACCTGAAAAAAAACATACTAACTATATATATTGTCAGTTAATTTGTAAATGAATTCCATTATAATGAAATGTTTGTTCCCAACTTAATAATTGTTTTGTAATATTTTATTTAACCATTATTTATCAAATGAATTTTTGTTAGCCACCAGCACTTTTATTATAATTATTGAATGGACTACATAAAAATATCCAACACTTTAGCAGTTGTTAAACAAAAATATAAAACCAAGAGTTTAAAATAATAAATAAAAGATAAAAAAAGAAACAATTAAAATAAAACTGAATTACACAATTGAATGAGTTTTTAAACAAACATTTACTGTTTTATGGACACAAAAAGGCTAACGGCAAATAATAAAAGTGATCATGGGGAAAAAAACTATAAATAAAAGAAAACGAACAAATAAAAATGCAAAAATTTGTATTGACAATTGATGAAAATTTCTGGGGCTGTTAATTGGTAAACACAAAGAACAAAATTCACTGAAAAATACTTAAAACTGAAAGACACAACAGCAGCGGTTGCTGCAAACAAACAAAAAAAATGCTAATTAAACCCTTTTACGCCATATAAATCAATAAAATGTTATAAAACATTCAACGGAACTGTCTGATGATTACTTTTAATATAACAATTTATATGCAAAATCAAATGACCGTAACGAACAAAAATAAAAACTTATTAAAAAAAAATATGTCTATAAAAAGATATCCACAACTTCTATGTGAAAGTGTTTAGTTTAGTGTAACCACTTTGTGCTTAAGCCATAGCGATAGATACACTGGCTAACAAAGCGGTCAGAACCGTACCATTAATTTGTTAAATTTTATTCTTTGTTTCCTTAATTTGTTTTCGAATAGAAGATAAAAGGTTCAATCAAACCATGATATGTTAACACTGAATTTTATATGCGGGTTTACATCTGTGATACAATAACAAAATATAAAGGGTCAGCCAAATCACTTTTTTTGTTTTAAATTCTATAAACAAAACTACTGCATAATTTTCTCAAATTTCTTTTTTTATTTGAAAGTAAAATCCTTCCTTCCTTCCGGTTAATAATGGAAAATAATTTTATTCAAATGGCTGCCTCAGCTGGCCATGCAGTAGCCTACAATTCGATTGTGTGCAGATGTATTTCACCAATGGCTTCACGAGTATTATCCTTTAAAGCGTCAATTGTCTCTGGCTTGTCGGCGTAACATTTATCTTTGACGGCACGCCACAAATAATAGTCCAACGGTGTCAAATCGCAGCTCCGAGGTGGCCAAACGACATCAGCTCTACGGCTGACAACGCGATCTTTCAAAATAGGGCGCAAAACATCGAGTGTAGCCTCGGCTGTGTGGCACGTAGCGCCGTCCTGTTAAAACCAAATGTTACCAATATCCTCCTTGTGAACAAAAATTCGTACAACATGGCCCGATAACGATCGACATTGACTGCAACGGCCACTCCTTGCTCATTTTCGAAGAAAAAGGGCCCAATTATGCCTCTGGACCAAAATCCGCACCAAACAGTGACTCGTTTTGGATGCGTCGGCTTTGCAATATATGCGTGCGGGTTTTCTCGTGCCCCAAATGAGACAATTTTGCTTGTTTACACACCCGCCAAGATCAAAATGAGCTTCATCTGAAAAGATAATTTTTTTTGCAAAATTGGCATCTTCTGTAAGTCGATGGTCACTTGGCTTCTACTCCTTAATCAATTGGACTTTGTATGGCGTCATACCAAGGTTTTTATGCAAAATTCGTCTCAATGATGTCTCTGAAATGTTCAATTGTTGAGAACAAACGGTGAATTGATGCTGATGGCGCTTCACGCACACTTTCTGCCACAGCAGCAATACTCTCTGGTGTACGCACTATTTTTGGCTTTTCACGCTTTGGTTTATCGATGAGGATTCTTTTTACTTTTTTCACAAGATAACGAACATACGGAGCTGACGGTGCTTCTCTTCTTCCAAAATCCGTATGCAATTTCCGCACACATTCTACAACTTTACCATGATTTTCAATGTAATGTCGCAATATTTCCCAGCGTTGTTCAAGTGTATACACAAACATATTTGTTCAGCGTAAGGATAAAACTAATTATCTGTCAACTCAAACATGAGCTAAGTGTTACTATTCACGAAATAAGCGCTAGTTGAAAAAAAAACGTTAGATGGCGGAAAACATTAAAAGAAATATTGTTAATCAAAAAATTTGAACAGACATTTCCTTTAATGAAATTTAAGCCAAAGGTGACATTTAACTTTATTCTTCGGCTTTTTAAAGTTAGCAGCTTCATTAGAGAAAGTCTACTAGTGTAGGAAGATGGAGTTAAGGAATTCCATTGTAAGCCGTAAAGACGAAAAAACAAGAAATGGTTTTGCACCGATTCCCTGATATTACTATGAACTTTTTAAATTAAATACCAAATTATTAAGCCATATTTTAGAACAGGTTTGACGCAAGAAGTTTAAAGATGTTTTGTGACAAATCAGTCACTAAACTCCTTTACCCAGCACTTTATAAATCAGGGAATTGCACGTGCTTGTTTGATGGCTAACAAAATATATTGTATAAAATTTAATTTAGCATCCAGTAAAACACCAAGAACTGAAACTACTTTCAGTTTCTCATGTCCGTAGCCGTTTAAAATATATTACACGCTTGTATGGCATCTTCGAAAGCAACATAAGTATTTGCATTTTCAAAATTCAACTCCATAAGGTCAATATTACACCAGTAACTCAATGCCTCTAAGGCTTTTTGCAGGAGAATATGATCAGCGTAACGATTATATGTTTGAAATATCTTCTTGTCACCTAGATATAATAGAACGCTTGAGTATTTAATGGCATTGAGTAGATCATTAATTATAAAGAAAAATAGTAAAGGACAAAGATGGCTACCCCGCAGCACAGCAGGTGAAACAAAAATTTCTTTGGAAGTAAGTTAATACGCTTACTTCCAAAGAAATTTTTGAATGAACCTCTTGAGATCTGTTTGACAGATATGAATTAATCCACTTAAGTAAATGATTTGCGAATCCCATAAGGTGAAGTTTCCTTATCAGAAGTTTTCGTTCGACCTTATCAAATGCCTTAACTAAAGTCGGTGTAAGTGGCATGAGTTTGTTTTCGTTGAACAAATCCCCGATTGGCTAACTTTGTTAACTTTAAAGAATCAATAACAGTTGAATAACCGCTTCATAAAACCATAGCGAGAAAGAATCAATATAGATGCTGAGAAAGGAGGTCAGCAACAATTTTCTCAAAAAGTTTAGATATAGCGCTAAGTTTAGCAATACCTTTTTATCAATCATATATGTCAAAAAGTGCGCGTAGTATAACGATCATTTGACTAGTTTCACTTACTGAAAAAAATAAGACATTCTTATTTTTTTTTTAAAGATAAGTCAACAATTCCTACTTAGTCAAGTATCGTATCATTCCTTAGGAAAGGGATAGAGAAGAGATGAGACAGGTGAAAGCAGAAGGATAGTTATGGAAAATAAGACAGCACAGCGACCAGTGATCATGCCTTCATCACTGAGCAGCCCCACCGACAGTCAATTTTTATTTTGTAGTAAGCAGCCAAGGTCTTTGTTGAGAATCGAACCCACAACCCGCTACCTGACAAGCTAGTATACTACCTACTAGCCTACAGGGGCTTTGGAGATGTGTTTAAGAAAATAAATAGATGGTACCTGGCATGATATTCGTTTCGCTTTAGCTCTTCAATAGTAACAGATAATCATTTAGAATTGGTACAGAGTATCTAATCACAAAAAAATTTACAAATATATCTTTATATCTTAAACTAATAGGCAGACGTTTGTACAAAATTTTATCATTTCACCCGGAATAGGGACGAGATAAAATACGAAAATAAAATTAAGCAAAGGGTATAACACGATAGCACATGATTATGTTAGTAGCATTATTTTTAGAACTGTAATAACCAGAGTCAATTACTATACTGATAATATGCATTTCAAAATCTCCGGCACATATATATAATATACATAAAACTAAAATTAAAGAGTAGCCTATTTATGGTAAAGAACCCTGTATATGTGAGTCGAACTTGCTTTAGGCGAATTTATTTTTCGTTCGCTCACCGTATAATTATTTTTTAAATATTATTAAATAACCAACAAAAGTTATTTTTTTACAAAACGCAACATTATAATATATGGACTCTTAAAAAATACACATTTATTTCTTAAAGCAGTAAAATACCAAGATGTGGAACTACATTCATTTTGTCAAGTTCAAAATATATTGCATGTTTGTATGACATCTTCGGAAGAATCACATATATTTGGACTTTTTAAGGTTCAACTTTATATGGTTGATATTACACAAGCAGGGGAATATGATCAGCGTGACGATTGTATGTTCCAAATATCCTGAGGTCGTCTGCATAAAATAGAACGTTTGAGTATTTAATGGATTTTTGCAGTTCAATATTAAACAAAGAAATTAATAAAAAAAACCAAATGGGTTCCCTGCGGTATACCAGATAAAAGAAAAACTGCATCGGAAGTACGAGTATAATAAATGAACGTGTTAACTTCGTAAATTGCACAATAATTTTTTTTTATTAGAAGTTTGTGGTTGAGATTTAGACAATAGAATAAAAAAAGAATCCTTCCATATTTTAGAAAATAAACCAAACTACATTAATATGTTGAAGAATTATTATAAAAGGTCTTACCAGTGCCGTAGCACATTTGTTAAGAATGAAAATCGGAATACCATTAATTAACAATCAAATGTTGATCTGAAATCAATGAAGTATATTAAAAGTTGCAAAAATTATTTTTACCTGGGAAATCGATCGATTTAAAATTAATTATTTTTGGCTTGTTCGTTTTTAAAAATTTATTATCATACATATTTAGAAATTTTTGTTTTCCACTTGTTTGTTAAAATCAATTAGAATTCACTATAGTATTTAAAAACAAACATTTTAAAATCAATCGATTTCCATTAAATGCAGGTTTAATAATTGTCTGTCTTTAACTAATGACACCCGCTATGAATCGATATCCTCCTAATAATTCTGTCACTTTGTGAAAACCCACAGAATTACCATGCATGGGAGGATATGGTAGATGAAAGTTAGTTCTACATTATCAGTTGTTCGAATAATGGGTAACAGTATGGTATTGTCCTCCTAATAATTCTGTCACTTTGTAAAAAAGCACAGAATTACCATGTATGGGAGGATATGGTAGATGAAAATTAGTTCTACATAATCAGTTGTTTGAATAGGGGATAACAGTATGGTATTGTCTAAAATAATTGATTGAAATTTAGGGTCACACTAAACTAGTCCTTAGTGTGAAATTCAAAGGTTTTTAAATTTCCTGTGTTGTAACAATTTATTGACATTATTAAATATACTTATTTTCCAGATAGCAATGTGTGCTAAATTTTAAATACTCTCAAGTTCAATTATACTTTACGGCTACTTAAATAATAATCAAAATGGTATAAAAACACTTCTTCACTTCTAGCTTAAATCGATTTTAGTTTAGGTTTTTAATGCCAGATATACTTCAATTTTATTTGTAAAATTTAACAGGTATAACTTTTCCAGTTTCCCTTTTTGTATTTATTCTACGGAAATTTAATTGTGGCTTAGTTCACATCACCTCTAGTTCAGACCTTTTGTAATTTTATCAAAGTTTCACCTTATTTTTGCTTTAATTATATCAGATTTTTCAACAAGAAGTTCGTTTTTTAATTGTGGCAATACCAACAACATGATAGATTTGCCATTTTGTTTTTTGACGTATTTCGTAGTAGATGCATTGGAACTTGTTACAATTAATTCAATTTTGCACGAAAATCACATTAAAATAATTAAAATCCCTAGTAGATTGTTCTGTTAAAGTTACATTTCGGACAACATAATCGTCCTTCTAAACCCGCTTTTAAGAATTTGGTAGTTAAATTTGATTCCACATGTTCGATATAATATTTGCGAACACCAGAGCGTGTTCGAACTGGTCGTTCAACTGAAAACATCGCGGCCGTGAGCCATAGTGTTGAAGCAGATCCAAATTTGTCAATTCCTCGACGTTCCCAAAACTTAGAGTCATACAAAACCACCACCTTGTGAATTTTGCGTAAGTATTTGACTTTGAAGCCGTACAAGGTTCAAGTGGTGCAGGAATTGAAGCCGACCGACCAATCACATCATCATAGATTCGCTCCTTTCCTTTCATTCAAAACAACCGGCTGGTTTTCTGAAAAAATCATTTTTTCAGACGAAGTCCATTTTCACTTATCAAGAAGGCTTCGCATGCTTAACGTGTCACTGTATGATGCACTACTGTGTAGTCTGGAGACGTGATTGGGCAGTTAGTTTTTTTCAAAGATGAGGCTGGAAATCCGGTAACGGTCAATAGATCACGGTATCGCAAGATGCTAACAACTGAATTTGGCCTATTATTGATGACGTAGATATACAGCAAACCAAATTTTCTGATCGGATAATTTCACGACAATCAACAGTTGAGTGGTCACCCAGATCGTTCGACTATGTTAAGAACAGATGATTAACGAAATAGGGCCGCCATTTTTCGAAAAAGTGATTAACAACGAAAGAATGAAAGTGAATGAAAGAATCAACATATGTCAGTGTAGTCGTGGTGGCCATTTGCTTATAACATTTTTCATTCATAATTGCCGAACTTAATCTAATTTTTTCGTTTTATTTTGTATTAGAAAACAAACTTTTTGTTGAAATCAAAGTAGCGAAGTGTTCTCTCTGATTTTTAGCCGCTTCTTCTCATACATGTGTGAGAGACTACAAAACATTTTCTGTTTTCTCATTTGTGAATGCGACGATTTTTTTCTTTCTATTCATAAGTGAAAAAATGAGAAACACACAAGTGTTCATTTTTGAATACATACAATTTTGATAATTTTTTTATAAATAAAAAGATCGTAAAAAAATGTGCGTTAAGCATTCGCGTACATAAACGCACATATTTGGTAATGTGCAATTGTCGACGTATGCAGAAAAAAATGTTTTTTTTTATTTCTTTTAAAATATATTGCAAAATTGTATTTTGAGTTAATATGTACCCATGTGTTTTTACTACATTTTACGGTAAACTGCGATGGTAGGTAGAACATTTTTTACGTTCATTTAAGAGAAATTTTATAAAATTTCAACGTTCATAAATGAACATATATATTTATGAAAAAGAACAGTAATGATATGAAGCTAATTTATAATTCATCATATACGAATAAGACTAATAATTCTTGTTGTTCGCATTCATGTATGAACATAAGCAGAACATTTTTTGTTGTTCGTTTATGAGCGTGAAAAATAAATATAAAATTTTAGATTTCTCATTTATGAAAAATATCATGAATGTTGATTTTTGAATATTCATAAATGAAAAATTCTGAACCCTGGTTGAAATAAAGGGTATTCAATATTACTTATAAATTCTAAAAGTTATTATTAATTTTTACTTTTCCTTTTTGTATTTAATCAACTGAAATTTAGTTTTGGCTTAGTCCTGTATCTCCTCCAGTTCAGGTCTTTTTTGACTTTATTGAAGTTTCACTTCAGTTCTGGTTTAATTTTAAGTTCATTGTATTTCTTATTCAGCTTTAGTTTATTTCTAAAATTTAAATAAAATTAGTTAAAGTTTACATATGATAAAGTTTTACTTTTAGCTTAGTTTTACTTTAATGTTATTCGATTATTATTTTGTAGTATAATTTGAATTCAAAATTACTTTACTATTAAAGAGTTAGAATATAAATATAACAGCGTGGGTAACTTACTTAAAATATAAAGTATAAACGAAAGTGTGTTGGTTTTATGAGCAGCTAATTTTAAGTTTTAAATGCAAAAAAAATATTTTGAGTAAACATTTCTATTTTTATTTAATTTTCCTGAATCAACAGTTTCACACTAACATCTCTAACTGTTCTGTAAACAATTTTGTAGGGGCTAGAAGATGCAGTAGTGTAAATAGAATATTTCTTATTTTAAAACTTAAACACGCACCAATTTAATTTGTCAACATCTTTCCAAACAAAACTTAATAAGAAAATATATAAAAAAAGGGCATAGCAAAAACTAACCATCATCTTCAAAATACTTTTGACCAAAATAGCAAAAATAAAAGCTGAGAAACTTAAAACGAACGACAATGTCATTCAACACAATACTTGAAAAACACTTTAGAGCTTTAATTCACATTCACACCCACCCACACTCCATTTTTTATTATTCGAAACCGATTTTTAAAACACAGATACACACACACACACATACATGAACAATTGTTACACAATTCTGGAACATAATCAACAAATGTTTTGGTACATTTGTATAAAAAGTTGTAATAAAAATCAATAGTTTATTACTGTTGTTGTTGTTGTTTGATGCCTTTTCCAAGCAGCCAACCAACTAACCAACGAACCAACCCATCTTTTGCCATTCGATTTCGAAATCCATTTTAAGAAGTATCTTTGCAACTGTAGAGTTTTACGTTGGTGTTGTTGGTCCAATCTTCATCAGCACCAGTCAGTCGTAGTCGCAGTCGCAGTCGTTGTGCCTGGCGTAAACTCGTTAAAACGGGTCACGTTCCATGTTTATCTTACGAGTACGATTTTAATAGAGCCAATACATTAAACGAGTAAAGTGTCATTTTCTTCCTCCAAATACTAGTGGCAGTGGAAGCACAAATAAAATTTACACTTACAAACAACTACAACAAATGTCTTGAATGCTTAAGGAAAGAAAATGGAAAAATTAAACTTTAAACTACAAATAAATTGCTGCACTCAAGTTGCTGTTTTATTTTCTTCCTCTTAATCTGCTTTTTTCATTATTTTGCTGTTTGTAGTTCATTGGAAATTGATAAAGATAATTAAATTTAATTTTTAGTATTTGTAGAAATTCTAACTTAAGTGTAACAAAATAAAATAAAATAAAGGAAATGAAAAACAGAAAAATTTTATAAAAGCGAAACCGAAAGTAAATGGGAATTTTGGTAGTTTAGTTTTTTAGTTCAAGGTTTTAAAGATTGCAGTACTTTTTTGTACAAGTACTGATATGGTACTAAATTTTGGCTTTATTTTAGGGTTAAATTTTAAAATTATAGAAAATTAATTTTAACTTTTTAAATTTACGCATTCCGCAGCTTTATGAAGGATCCATACAAACATTAAGAACTTGATAGTTTT
Source organism: Trichopoda pennipes (assembly GCA_030448955.1). Taxonomy (NCBI): domain Eukaryota; kingdom Metazoa; phylum Arthropoda; class Insecta; order Diptera; family Tachinidae; genus Trichopoda; species Trichopoda pennipes. The sequence continues at coordinate 860,021 of JASKUP010000041.1, read as the reverse complement.
ATCCCAGTAACAATAGCATTACTGGAATCAAACCATCAGTTGTCAATCTTAAAGTGTTTACTACAAAGACAATTGCTCCAAATAAAACTCATCACACAAAGTTTTTACCTAAAGGTACTGAAATGGTATTAATTACAGTAAACAATCGAAGGCATATAGACTGTATGATTCCATCTCTAGAAAGCTTCACGTTAGTCAAGACGTAGTTTTCGTAGAGTGTCAATTTTGCGATTAAGAAACGCGGGCAGATTATTCAAGACCGAATTATTTTTTCGATACTGGTTAATGATAAAAATCTAATTAAATAAGCAAAAGATCACGACACTGAATCAGTCTGAACATTCAGATGAAAGCGATATTTCAGAGCAACAAGAAATCAATTTGTCGAACCACCAATCAAGAATAGGACGAGATCGCCCTAGATATATGAAAACGGTAACTAGAGGTCGTCCGAAAAAGTTATTTTTGACACTTAGTTTGTTGACGTATTCGTAGCAGATTAATTGGAAATTGTTACGATAAATACAATTTTGGGTGAAAAACGCATTAAAATAATTAAATTCCCCTATGAAAATGGTGGTTCCGTTAAAGTTACATTTCGTCAATTTCGTGGTATTTTCGGACAACTTAAGAGTTCTTCTGAGACGGCTATTAAGTATTTGGTCGTTAAATTTGAGTCGACAGGCTTGGTACAAAATGTATGAGCACCAACGCATATCTGACCGGGTCGTTCAACTGAGCTATAGTTTTCAAACAGATCCAAATTTGTCAACTCCTCAACCTTCTCATCAAATGGGGTTATCCAATACCACCTAACGGCCATTTTTGCATAAGGATTTGACTTTGAAGCCTAACAAGGTTCAGCTGACAAATGTGTATCAGCTTCAACACTGTAGCTCGCGGCTGCGATGTTTTCACTTTAACGACCCTGTCGAACACGCATTGGTGTTCGCAAATTTAATGACAAAATTCTTAATAACGGTCTCAGAGGGACGATTATGTTGTCCGAAAATATCATAAATTTTACGAAATGTTATTTTAACAGAACCAACATTTTCATAGGAGATTTTAATTATTTTAATGCGATTTTCGTCCAAAATTGTATTCATCGTAACAATTGCTAATGTATCTATTACGAATACGTCAAAAAACTAAATGTCAAAGCTATATTGCTGTTGGTGTTGCTACAATTAAAAAACAAACTTTTTCTCGAAAAAAGCGTTACCTAGCAAATTCAACAGCGCCAGTTATTTTACACTTATTGTGTAAACTTACACAACGTAACACAAATTCTCATTCAGAACATTTGTCAGCGCTAAAGCAAGTGCTGCAATATTTAAAGAAAACTTTTCATTTCGCACCTGCGCTCTAATTGTCCTTGTTTTCTTTTTGTCTACAATTCGCAGTGAATTGAACACGACGCACACAGTTACGACATTTCGTATTTGTTATGGTAATACTGTTGCCTCTTCTCAAGATTATGGTTACTGTAATTATTGCTGTTACTATTGGTGCAATCTTCCTTGCGCGTGCTGGGCTCAACATCCAAGTTCTTCTTCTTTAACAATAAGTAAGTAAAACTATATAACACCACATAAGAAAAACATATTTTTTTCAAAAAAAAACGAAATAGAAAAATGAAAATTTTGACGTAAAACATAATTGCTCAATGTGGAGTGAAACAAATCTACAACTGACCGAATAAAGTATTTATTCTGATGGCATTTATGGATTTTATTTCTTAAAAAAATAAATAAAACGGAAGCTCACATTTTCGCAGATTGAGGTTATTACTTAATAAGTGTCAATGATTTTTACTTAAATATAAGGATCCATCCCATCCTGGCAAAGTGTGGTTTTTATTGGTTGGCGCATTGTGCCATACGGTGTACGCAACCTTTAATTTCTTGTAATGCAATTTGAAAATAAAATTAAATCCCGAAGTGGCCCTGTCAATTAGACTAAAAAAATGTTTCGATTGTACACATCTCTATTTATTTCAGTTTAATTATATTGTCACTAATTTGTGCTGATACTTCTAGTATTTCCCCCCGGGGGCACATGATAGTCTTTATAGCTCCTACAACTGCCATCTAGACTGGTGTCTTGCGGGGTAAAAGGGAGCCCAGTAGGCTAGTAGGAGTCAACTGGACAATCCACTGTATTTCCACGGGAATCAGTGGCCCGCAGAGTTCCGCTATTTGTCTCTTTAGGCATTTAGCTATTCTCTGGCTGATTATTTAGGTTGGCCCTTCGGAAGTATCATGGTGGCTGTGTGTTTCGAGGCCCTCGTTTGAGTTTGTGGGTCGGATCATTAACAAGGAGCACAATGAATGGTCCAGGTCCAGTGAGTATGAATGCCGTCGTGTTCTTAATTATATTAAGCTTCATGCGTTCTGGGTCAGGAGTTGGATAGTCTCCAACTCTTGAGCAAAGAGTGAGGGCTACGGCCTGCTTCGGGCTTTTGAAGTTGCAACTGGGAGTAACCGGAGGATATACGTATCCGAAGGCCTTCTAGGGCGAAGATGGCGCTAAATACCATCCACAGTGGTAATGATCCACCATCTGATTAAGGCCCACTGCCAGGTGCAGATGTAAATCTTATCACGTAATTCCTAGTATTTATCATTTATCAGTCTTTATGGATTACTTAACCATCTAGACTTGTGTCCTTAAGGAGTGTAAGGGAGCACAGTCTCCTGAAGTCAGCAGGGAGTTACTAGAAGCTCCACGTTATTTCCATGGGAATCAGTAAGCTCCACAGTTCCGCTAATTGTCTCTTCAGCCTTATAGCTGTTTCTCTAACTGATTATTGTGGTTGGCCCTTCGGGAGTATCGTGGTAGCTGTGTGTTTTGCGGCCCCTCATGAATTTTTTTAGGGGGCCAGGATCATCTCACCTTTACTGAGAACAACGGATGAATGATCCTGATCCAGTGAGCATGCTAGTGATATGTTCTGGACCAGGAGTTGGATAGTCTCCAACTCTTCAGCAAAGAGTAGTAGTGCAACTAGGAAATACCTGTTGCTAGAATTAGTCTTTGGCTTCCTAGGGCGATAATGACGTTGCTTTTCATTCCTAGTGGTTTGACCACCATCTGATTAAGGCTTACAGCCAGGTGCAGATGTAAATCTTATCACGCATTTCTAGTATTCTTTTCCTCGGGGGCAAGCAGTCTCGATGGATCTTTTTCCTATCTTGAAATGTGCCTTCGGGGGTAAGGCATATTTCAAGGAGGAGACATAGGACTCTCAAAGTCAGACCAGTAAAATTAATAGATATATACTAGTGCCACGGGAACCACGTGGTTGTGGCTTAGTTGGGCTTTGAAAAAAGTTTCGAAGGGATAGTAAAGCAGGTTTAATCTCCAATGTCCTAGCTTGCATATGCAACAGGATAAGGAGTTGGATAGTCTCAAATTTTTCAGCAAGGAGGAGGGGCACGACCCTGCTACCGTGCACTCAAAAATTGCGACCAAGACTTGTATGCGCAAGTGGACGCTTTTTCCTACACCCTGTGGTAAGACCACTGTTAAGGTTAAGGCCATCACGGCCTGGTGCTGACATAAATCTTATCACGTAAATTTCTAAAAATGGCATCAGACATCTTAATATTATGAATTACTTGAAAGGTATGGAACTGCAGAATTTCATAAAAAAAACATATTGACAAAATTGCTTAATAGCAACTTTAAATCATACTCATATGAAAGGATTTTTTCTTTATATTGTATTATTCCTTGCATTTTAAAAAAAAATCTATCGTATAGCTCTCATAGGAAACAATAAAATTAATAGCAGTACACACAAAATCCTCTTTTTACTATTGTATTCAAAAAGCACTGACTCAGTACAAATTCCCAATACGGATGAGACATTAATTTCCTGTTTATCAAATTAAAACACAAAAATAAAAATTACCCATAAACAATGACCATTTAAGAAAGATATTTATTAAACATTAAGCAAAAAATTTTGCATGAACAAATTGAACGAAATATGAAAAAGAAACATAAAATTTGAAACTCTTAACATTTCGAGCCCTTAACTTGCCGTTTTTTGTTTATTTTATTTTCGGTTATGGCCATCAGGCATTTACAATTTGCAGACACATTAATCATATTTTTTAAAGTTATTTTTCATTTTGTTTACTGTATATTTTTTAGCCGTTTTTTTAAATAGAAAAGTCAATATCATATTGAGGTTACCAAAGAAAATATTAAAGTTTTAAAATTTCAATATATAAGCAGAGGGCTTAACTTTATTTTATTGATGTTTTATCATAAAAAAAAATGGCAACCAAAAACTTTTCAAATATTTTCGGTAAACATGACAACAATAAATGCAAAATATAACAACAAAAATAAAAATAGTTTTTGTTATAAATAAATTATAGTTCGGTAGAGCTGAAAGTTAATAAAACAAAACTTTGATTTATTGACTGAAAAATTAAGGAAGAAATAAACAAATTGATATTAAATTTAAACATTTTCTGAAAGAATCTGTAAGAAAAAATAATATTAAAAGGATATTATAAGTAAAATTTTATCTGCAACTAAACTTAAGAGAAATCTGACTACTACGAGAAGTAAGTCAATCTTTAAACTAAGCTAATAGTTAAAAATGAATTTCGATTTCTGGAGTAAGCAACTCAGGAGTTATTATCAGTTACTGATCACCTTTGTAAAGAGGTGCCCTCTTTACAAAATTTGTTTGTTTACATGGTATACCAGCTACGACCCTTCGTTTTGTTTGGTTATAGAATCATAATTACATTTCACAGGCGAAAAATTACCTGCAAAATTTTAAAAACTATAAGTCATAAAATGGCAAAATACGTTGGTTAAGGACTCGCAAGTGCAGTTTCAAAATCCTGAATTGCAGAACCCTACATTTATGGTAAGCAATATTTTGGTAACAAGCCACCAGGTAAGCAATATTTTGGTATCAAGCCACCAGGTCGCAAACTCCTGCATAACTGACAGCTTTGTTAGTTTGTCGAATGATTAGAGGAAATCATTTTAGCGCAGCCAGTTAATAATATTTGTATAAAGAATTTCTTCTTCTATAACTTCTTTATGAAAAACTTTTATCTATAAAAATTTTAGAAAATTTTAAACAGTGTAATTATTCTATTGAAAAATTGTATTTTTCTATAAAAAAAATTTTGCTAGCCATAAGTTGTCTATATAAAACTTTCATCAGTCATAATTTTTTCTAACACACAAAATTTTTCAATCACAACTTCATCAGTCATAGTTTCATTAGTCATAGTTTTTTTATAAAAGTAGTGAAACAGCTCAGTAATTTAAAGACATACAACTACACACTCTGATTAGTTTGTGAATGTTAATATCACTAAACTAAAGGTATCACTGATAGCAATGCGAAACAATTCAGAATTTGTCATGGAGCTATTTTTTTAGAAACCCTAACTCTACTTAACAGATTTCAGCTGATAGTAGCTTCGACTACGATATTTTAGAAAATAATGACTTTTACTGCTACGCGTAGCTCGGTAATAATTAGACTATGGTACTGCCATTTAGGTAACTACTTCGAGACAAATAGCAGAATTAAAAGCTTTCCTTGTAAAGTTTTAATGCACCTTTATTCCGTAAACCAGAATTGGCTTAAATTCCTTTACCCATCTGGTAGACGACTGGCAACATTTTGTTGGAATACATAAATTTTATTCGTTAATTGCAATTGCAATCATAAGGGCACAGATGACAGCAACTTCAATTAAGGTATGGTTTTGAATCCCAACAAAATGTTGCCAGTCGTCGGTTAACATAAGATATTTTTTTGGAAACTATACACTAAAAAAATTTTATCGCTGTTTTAATAAATTTGGGGACATACTGTCAAAGAAAGATATTTAACACCATGATTTTATGGAAGTGAAAAGCCAAAAGATTTAAGCTTTTCGCCACATAAATTTCTTAATCAAAGATTTCTTTGTGTTTCTAAATACTGGATCCCATTCCGTCTACTTTTTTCAATCAAATGCCTGAGGTCATAGTAATCATTCTAACTTTCAACAAGTAGTTTGTTGTTCAATTATGTCGAAACCAACAACATGATAGTTTGAATATTTAGTTTTTGACGTATTCGTAGTAGATGTATTGGCAATTGTTACAATAAATTCAATTTCTCACTAAAATCGCAATAAAATATTTAAAATCCACTTTGAAAATACTGGTTCTGTTAAAGTTACATTTCGTAAAATTCGTGATATTTTCGGATAACATAATCCTCCTTCTAAGACCGCTATCAAGAATTTGGTCATTAAATTTGAGTCGACAGGCTCGTTAAAAAATGTGCGAACACCAACGCATGTTCGACCGGGTCGTTTAACTGAAAACATTGCAGTCGTTAGCCACAGTGCTAAAGCATCCAATTTGTCAATTACTCGACGTTTTCAATAATTGAGGTTATCCAAAACCACCACATGGCGAATTTTGTGTAATAATTCACCTCACCATAGATTCGCTCGATTCATTCAGGAATAATTGGCTGGTTTTTCTGAAAAAAATGTTTTTTCTGATGAAGTCCGCTTTCGCTTGTCAGGGTATGTCAATGAGAAAAATTGTCGCATTTGGGCTTCTGAGAACTCTAGATCGATTATTGAGAAGCCTTTGCATACTCAACGTGTATGTGGTTTGAAGGAGTGATTTTGCAAAGATGAGGTTGGAAAACCGGAAACGGTCAATAACTCACGCTATCGAGAGATAGTGTGATTCGTTTTACATCCGCATCAGGCTATGTAGCCTTAATCAGATCGTGGACAAACCACAATTGTATAATTTGGAACGTCATACAGGCGTCCTAGGAAGCCGAAGACATAATTCTAAGCAACAGAACCACCTAGTTGCAACTTTAATGATTCCAGGGCAGGGCTGCAAACCATCACACCTTGCTAAAGAGTTGGAGACTTTCAACTCCTGTCCAGAATACATGTCTAGCATGCTCACTGGACTGGATCATTCACTTTGCGTGTCATTATCAGTGAGATGATACTGGCCACCATAATAACCATTATACTGTTATGGGGCCGCGAAACCGCAACCACCACGATACTCCCATATAGGGGCCAACCTCAATGATCAGTCAGAGAACTATTAAATATCTAAAGAGACAAATAGTGAACTCTGCGGCTCACTGATTCCCGTGGAAATAAAGTAGAGCTTCCAGTTGACTGCCTGTCTTCAGGGGACTCGGCTCCCTTTTTCCCCAGTTGCACTGTGTCTAAATAGTTGAAGTTCTATAAAGACCATATTTATATGCCCCTGGGGGGAGCTATCGAGAGATGCTATTAACTTTATTTTGGACAATTATTGGGGACGTCGATATCACTGACATATGGCTTCAACAGGACGGTGCCACATTGCATACAGCCAATCAAGCAATCAGTTTATTGCGAACCAAATTTCCCGGTCGCATAATTTCACAACAATCAGCAATTAACTTATAAGCCAGATCGTATGATTTAGCGCCACTCGATTATTTTTGCGAGGCTATGTTAAGGACAGTGTCTATACAGAGCCAATCGAATGGATTTTAGTCTTAAAACTCGTAATCCGTGATGTTATTAACGACATAGGACCGCCATTTTGCCAAAAAGTGATTAAAAACTCTGATGAAATAATCGACATCTATCAGCGTGGTCGTGGTGAATATCATGGCCAGATATCCAGCTGCTCATACTTCCGAAGATCTTACCGGTTTAGGAACTAATTCTTCTTAGGTTTAAGGAGAAGCATTTTCTTTTCGCTAAATTCACGCTCTTTTTTACAACAGCCTTGAAGAAAAGTAAAATTTTTAATGCTTAAGCAGACTGCATGTGAAAATTTAAACTGCTAAAGATAATATTGCTGCCTGTTACAAATTTGGGATCTAAATTTTATATAAACTAGAAATTTATGTTTCGAATTTTGCATCTTTAAACAGTGCGAGATAATCAGTTTTTTCCTCAAGTTAAAGTTTATTATAGGAAGGCTAAAAGCTTTCATTAAAGAAAAGTACAAGACCGTTAAGGGCTCCGTCGCTCTTTGAAATTTAGGATTGAGAATTAATTTAATAATGAAGTATTTTCTAATATTAAATTGAACAAGTTATGGGTTAAGGTTTATAATTACGTATTAGCCACTATTTAAAATAAGTGTGGTGTTGCTAAATGTAATGTTTTGTCTTAAAGGATGGACAAGCCAAAAGCAAGAATCCGAATAATATAGAAAAAGAACAAAAGGAAAGTTGTTAAACGAAAAACATAAAGATAAATTTTCTTAGATGTAACCATTTGTATTCCTAGTATTTTGTTAAGATATATGTACATGTTGTATAACACGTAAATTAAGGTATCATCTTTTATTATATAAAACGTTCATATGGATACGTATTTGTTATAATCTTTAATGTTTCTTTATTTTTGGTAACTATATTTAAAATGAATGTGTTTGTGAATCTGTTTCTTCATGTAAATACAAAATAATATGTTACCAATAAAATAACAATTAGTTATTGAAAGAGAAGCATACAGCTATGATAAAAAAATAATGTTATTAAAAAACGATACTAAGACCTACAGCAAAAGTGGGGTGTTTTGTATGCTTTAAGTATGAAATTAGTGGTTATTTTTAAAACATTAAGGTAAATTAAAGTTGACCCAGTTCTAATAAAATTTAATAGGTTAGAAAGTTTTTCAAAGCTTTCAGTAAAATAATGCCGCTTTGAAAAAGAACAAATTTATTTGTTCATTTATTACTGTCTAAAACCTAAAACAATAAGCAACAATCTTATATTTAGAGTACAGGAAAATGCTATTGATTAATTAAGTAAAGAGGTCAAATACATATTCAAACAAATTTAATTATAAATTAATTATATAATGGTGCGAGTGTTCCTAACTTATTATTGAAAATAAAAATTAAAAAAAAACTGTTTAAAGCTCTTTGCATTGCTTTTAAGTTGTTGTGCTTGAGGATGGACATTCCAGACAGCGATGCATGTATGAAAAACTGCCATTCAAATACAAGAAAATTGGACAAAGGAATTATAATCCTTTTTTTTCTTAATTGATCTGGCAAACATGACCTTACAAATACCATATTATGTCATTTCTGAAAAAAATATTTTATGAAGAAATAAAAGCACGCGGAGATTAAGGAGGTTGTTGATTGAAACTCCTAATGGCTTCGAAGCAACTCAGAAAACATGATCATATCTGCCCAATCCGTAAACATATCTAATCTTTGTATATAAAAATGAGACGGGTTTTCCTTCCTGGCGCTATAACTCCAGAACGCACGAACCGATTTCTACGGTTTCGCATTGGTTAGAAAGGTCTCGGGCTCCGTGAGCAAAGAAAATTTAGGAAAAATTTCAAGAGAAAAACAGGAAAACAGGGAATATCATTTTTCGCATACAGCGCCATCTCTAAAATATAGCATGTACTACAACGGCTCCAGTACGTGGTGTGTGAGTATTTCTCACGAAAATAAGTACGTTCGACATGCAAATACAATGAAGGATTGATTCTGATTGAGGATCAATGCTTGACTATTGCAAACAAGCTACTGATTGAAGTAGGAATGATTGCACCAAGAATTAAATCGAGAGCTGCAATACAATGTTGATACATTGCAGGAATTCGTTCGAAATAATATGAAACATTTATGCAAGTGGTGGACAATAATACTGGTGGTCTATTCTTCCTGGACGTACCTGAAGAAATTAAGAAAACATTTGTCATTTCATTGATTTTGGCCACTTTTCGTTTAAGATGTGACATAGCTTTGGCGTTAGCATCATCTGGAATTGCGGAGACTCTTCTAGATGGCGGTCGACTGCGCATTCTGCGCTAAAGTTGCCACTCAATTTAAACACAATTGATACTCCAACATGCAATATTTCCCGATCCAGTGCAATGGGAAAATTGTTGATGCAATGTAAGCTCATTGTTTAGGATGAGTGCAAAATGGCACATAAGAAATCACTTGAAGCATTTAACTTCACACTGAAGGATCTTCGGCGAAATAACAACATCTTTGGCGGCTTGATGATATTGTTGGTAGGCGATTTCAGGCAGACATTGCCAGTAATTCCCCGTGCAATGCCTGAAGGCATCACCTTTGTGGAATAACGTGAAAACATTATCGCTAACCACTAATATGAGACAAAATGGTCAAAGCGCTGCACAATTTTCCAAACAATTGTTTGCTGTTGCAAATGGAAAACTCCAAGTTGATGCTAGAGCTGGATTAGTAACTCTTACCAAGGACTTTTGCTGATTTGTACACTTTCAATTAGCTCTTATTGAAAATGTTTTCCCAAACATTAGTGAGAATTATCAGAAATATGCTTTGTTAAGTCAACGAGCAATTCTCGCCCCAAAGAATAATGATGTACACGCACTGAATTTCATCATTTAATCAAAACTCGATGGCGATTTGGTGACATACAAATCCGTTGATTCCGTAACAAATCCCGATAATGCAGTAAATTATACAACGGAGTTTTTGAACTCTCTAGAGTCACCAGGATTTTCACTACATAACTTGCAACTCAAAGCTGGTTATTATGATATTGCGTAATTTGAATCCACCGCGACTTTGCAACGGTACTCGACTTCTGGTGAAAAGACTTATGCCGAATTTGATTCGGAAAGTACGCAGGTGAAAATGTATGTATTCCTCGAATACCAATGATTCCGACTGATCTTCCGTTTGACTTCAAACGATTGTAACTTCCGGTTCGCCTTGCGTTCGCAATGACAATTAACAAGTCGCAAGGCCAATAGTGTTTCGTTTCGTTAGTGTTTCGGGATAAATTTAGAAAATGATTACTTTTCACATGGGCAGCTATTCGTTGCATGTTCACGAGTTGGGAGACCATCCGCTTTGTTTGTGTTAACTTCAGACCAAAAAACAAAAAATGTGCTTTATAAAAAAGCACTTCATTGAAACGGATAATTTGCGGACACATGTAACGTTTCGATTCAGTATTTAGTTTGGATTCACTTTAATTTTTTTGATTTATAGAAGTTCAACTAAGTTCCACTACATTTTTGTAATCGAAATGATTTCATTACTGTTGTGCAATGAAATAATATTTTTCCTTTTCAAACATAAAATAAAAAAAAAATATTTTTCTTCATCTTTTAATCCCCAAACGAAATGTTACAAAAAACGAAGCCATCTGGTGGCCAAACGGAGTTCGCCGGATTTGCTAGTTTACCTATAAAACTGTAAGTGCACTTTATATTTTAGAATTATAATCCGAGCATAAATAAGTGCACCGCGTCAAGAATACTAAGTTAAGATCGGCCAAAAATTAAAAAAAAAATACAGGCACGCACACTTTTTGTAGATATTTTCCAGGTTAACTTAGCGAAACGGGATTCGCCAGGTTTGCTAGTGATGTATAAGATGTTTAGCTTTCTTTTATTAGTAGAGTACATCCTGCAAAACGTTCACTGCTTTAGATTTAGATAGATTTTTCAAAAATAATCAATTTTCATCGATGCCTAATGAGATAAAATAATTTTTTATGCTTTCTTTCGTAATTAATTTTTAAATACAGAACAACAAAAAACTCTTGTACTTCATTTTTAAGCCCCTTTAAGTGGCGTCTCAACAGGTAGCCTTTCCATTTTTACCACACTTGCCTTATCAGAGTAATAAAAAAATTTTAACAATGTTTATATAAAAATTCTTTAAAACATTTAATGCACTTTCCTTAACCACAGTCCACTCTAAAGCAAAATTTGTAATCAAGAGATCAAAAATAAACAAAAATAAATTTTTTCAAAAAAAAACAAAAACAAGTTTTAAAATAAAACCGGGCTCAGACAAAATACAACAGACATGCAGACTGGTAAAATAAAATAAAAATAAATCCAAATAATAGCAGTCTCAGCCTCCGCCTCTGTATCAAGAACAACAAGTTTGACAACACAAAAGTAACAATAACATAAAAGCCATAACAATAACACTACACGCCATAAGCCAAACAATGGGCCTTATTCGAGTAACAGTTGAAATATTTGTTTTCTTTTTGTTTTCGGTATGTTAAATTTTAGTTTTGTTAACTTTAGTGTTGATGCTGTTGGAATTTCTTTAAACGAACTGACAAATAGTGATTTATTGATAATTTCAAGTGGACAAGCTGTATGATTTTTTCTTTTGAATTTTTTAGAATTGTGCTGACACTGATGATGGTAAAAGGTGAGCATGAGTTATGCAAGTTTGTGGCGTTATGAATGTTTGTCGTTAAAAGAAGGAGTTCATATTTATCTTTTTTTATGTTTGTCTACAATGTCACGGTTGACTAAAAACACCCAAACCGTAAATTCGACAATGAGTGACGAAAGCTGCAAACAATAATAAAAACTGTAAAAACTGCACTCAAAGAAATCGCTCGACAGCGTACAAGGGAGGGCCAAGCATCTCAATATTTTTATTGAATATTGAAGTATTTGAAATATAAAATAAAAATTAAGGTTTGCAGGTGTCCTAAAGGTACAATGAGTATTAAAGGCTTACTTACAAAACTTTGTTTAATATGCAATAACAAGCTGAACAGCCATTTAGGGACTTGAAGTGAAAAGGATTTTCATGTCGTTCCTATTAATTAACTTACAAAAACTTTTAATCTTCGAAAAAATTAAGCTAAGCATTTAACACTTATGATATTTATCTGCCAGTTACTTATTTAATTATCCGTTCCAAATATAAATATATTCCACTTTTGACCATCTAAAATGTTTTTAAAAATTGATATTAATTTAAAGCCAAAATTTTTTCCACTGAGTTTAGTGCAGATCAGTTTGGTTTACTGCATCTCCTTGACTAGTCATTTAATTATATATCTAAACTATAAAACCGTCTCACAGGAATATTGAATAGTTTCCAGCTTAGGTATACATATCGTCAGTGTTCAATAATAATATCTAAATAAGCGAAGTAAAATGTTTTAAAACATCACTTTATATATATTTGCTTGTACATAAAGATATTGTACATAAAGATATTTCATATTGCTATTTTCTGTCCTAACTGGCTGGTGTGTAGTCGAAGGCGAGCGCTTTTGATGTGACTGCAGCATTCTCAAGCCGCGTTGGTGTTTGTACTGGTGAGTCAGTGTTGGCGTATTGGCAGTTCTGACTCACCAGTACAAACTACAACGCGGCTTGAGAATGATGTATGCGCATCAGTTAGGACAGAAAATAGCAATATTATTTCATTTACTGGCGGAGGATAAATAAACAACAAAATAAAGGTATTTCCTTAACCCTTTCACCCTTAAGTACTAAATGAAACTGGGTCTTAAAAACACTTGTTTTAATTATTTCTTTACGTAACTTTTATCATCCAAATAAATACAGATTAATTCAGGGGTACCGCAAAACTGCATTCTTTCTCCTATCCTATTTCTTATTTTTCTATATGATCTGTTTTCGTCAAACTTTCAACTCCACATACTCTTTGGAAAATAACAGTAGCATTTGTCATTCGTATTTGAACCAGTTAGAGGTGGATTTGAACGCTCAATCACGATCTCGCAACGTTCTCCGAATGGAGCCCGTAACACTCAATGTTGCATGCTTACGCGTAAACATGTGTTCGGAAATGGTTCGGCATCTGTTACTGTGGGTGATATAAGTATTAAGAATGTTCTTGGCATGAAAGTACAGAGTGATGTACGATGGACTAAGCATATTTTTTGGGCTTTTAAAGAAGCTTTTAAGCCTCACGGTTTTCTAAAACTGAGTAAGAGATACTTCACTCCATCCGATCCGATCAACTCTCCTGTATGGGCCGGCACCTAAAAGTTTATTTTGAGGTCGCTCGATGGCCCTCTTTTGGCCAAGATGCTCATTGGGGACAGTAGGGGATCCAACTCTAATGCTTACTTAGATCATCGACGCATATGGGTTGTATTTCACTGTTTTATCGTTACTACAATGACAAGTGCTCTAGAGAAATTAGGGAATTTGTTCCCGTTACTCGCACGTTTTTGCGTTTATTCGATTTTCGTTGAGAGCTCATTCATTTGTGGCCTATGAGTCATTCTACCCATTACAGGATAAATTCCTTTTTTTAGCAGAACGATTTGTATATGGAATAAACTCCCTTCAGAGGTATTTCCTGTCACTATTAGTGTAGCAAAATTTAAATCAAACGCTCATAAATACTACTCCCTCTTTCCTCGTTCTAATAACCTTATTTCCGAGTTCTGGTACAATGCATTGCATGAGTATGTGTCATCCCCTAAGTGGTGGACCAAGAAAAAAAATTTTTTTCTAAAATGTTTATTTTTCTGATTTAGTATTTAATTAAAAAAAGGCAGGTATACATTTTACTTATCAAAAGAAAATTGGAAAACTCTAATAAATTTCCATTTTTATTCGTGTGAGTACTTAAGTAACGTTTTTTCATTCTCAGAATAATGGCTGCAGCAAAAATTGGTTCAAAACTAATTTAAAATCGTAATTACAAAATATGCATGGTGGCCATTATTTTTTTAGATTAAGCGCGAAACTTAGTGAGGACTAAATTTAACTTTTGACTACTAAGCTAAAAGTGAGATTTTACCGAGCTTATTAATTTTAAAATAGGTACCTTTTCTCACCCATTTTTAATACTTATCATTTCTTCTCTAAATATGATTGTAATATATTAATTTAAACATTCCTTTCAAGAATTTTTAAACTCACTTGTGCTACGTTAATATTCATTGTCGATCAAATATTTATTTAAAGGCAGCCATTAGTGGTTTGGTCCAGGTAAACTTTTATTGAATGTCTACCCAATAGCAGTTGGGGTTCTTAAGTCATCTAACTAAAAATTAAAAAATACGGAATACAGTTATTCTTCTCAGACATTATTCTAACTCCTATAAATGGAATTCTTTATGTAAAAAGCCCGGTTGCCCATTTTTTATTCATCAAAAAGTCCTACAGTTTATAACAAATATTTTTCCAAAAGTCTGTTGTTAGAAAAATCACATTATTGAGAAAAAGTATATATTTTTACGCAAAAGATATTTTTTTAAAAAGATACTCTTCGAAAAAACTCACTTTTTATACATATAATTCTATTTCCATAAAAATCCTTATTTTACCATAAAAATCCTTATTTTACAGCAATTTGAAAAGATGCTTTTTCATAATAATAATCATTTAACACTATATTGGTTGCTGCTCAACATGGTTTTAAAAGGGGTTGTCCAAATGATACTAATCTTTTGTAACTAACAACGCTAGTCAATCGGGGATTTGTTCAACGAAAACAAACTGATGTTATTTACATCGACTTTAGTAAGACATTTGATAATGTCAACCACAAACTGCTAATAAGGAAACTTGCCATCATGGCATTTCCAAACAGAACTCAAAAAGTTCGTCTTAACACGCTTACTTCCAAAGACATTTTTGTTTCATCTGGTGTGCCGCAGGATAGCTATCTGGATCCTTTATTTATTTTTCTTGTTCATTAATGAACTACTCAGCAATTAAATACTCAAACGATCTATTATATGCAGGCGACGTGAAGATATTTCGAACATATAATGGTCACGCTAATCATATTATCCCGCAAAAAGACTTGGGCGCATATAGTTCCCGGTGTAATATTAACCTTATGGAGTTGAATCTGAAAAAATGCAAATACATCTGTTGCTTTCAAAGATGTCATACAAACGTGCAATATATTTTAAACCTCTACGATCTTAAGAAACCAAATGTAGTTTCTGATCTTGGTATTTTACTGGATGCTAAATTTAATTTTTTACAGCATATTTCGTTAGCCACTAACAGGTGCAGTTTTTGGATTTATAAACTGCTGGGTGAAGGAGTTTAGTGATCCATATGTCACAAAATATCTTTATACTATTCTTGGCAGACCTATGGTATCATCGAAAAAGTAGTTTTTGTTATTTTGTGGTCGAGGCTTACAATGGAATTCCTTAACTCTACCATTCTACACTAGTAGACTTGCCAACTCTTCAAAGCCGAAGAATAATGTCACCTTTGTTTTAAATTAAATAAAAGAAAATATCTGTTCAGATTTGTTGATTAGCAATATTTCAGTTAGCGTTCTATTTCATCCTATAAGATTTTTTAATCCATTAGTCATTAAAGTATTCAGATCAAACTATGGTAACTGACTTGCTTTTAAGAATTTGTATTGAGTTTAATAAAATTTAGAATTTTATTGATTTTTCTTTAGACGCTATTAAATGTCATTTACTTTTATATTTGATTAACTAAATTTCAGATTTATGTACGATTATTGTTTACTGTTTTAATGTGTGTGGGGATCTTGAATCCATAGACTAAATATAGATAAAAATAAAAATTAAAACACAAATAAAGGACTTTTTAAATAATTTTTTGACTAAGAGTTTAATAATTTTAGTATTAAAACTGTTCACAAACAGTTTTTCTTTTCGCCCTTTAGTAAAAGATCACAAAAAATGTATCTTTAAATTTTAAAATAACCAAAATATATAAAAAATAAATAAGCAACAAAAAAAAAAAGAAAAGAAAAAGTAGGAGGTTTCTTTTGGTCGTTGGCCAACATAAATTTCCGCATCAAAGGTGTTGATCGAACAAAAAGTTGGAAAGCAAATTAAGAATTGGTTTTATTTTTTATGGCCAGAAAATGCTTGTTTATCTAAAGATCTGCATCATCTATTATCGAGAGTGTCGGTTTGGGTGTGCATGTGTAACCATAGATGTGTTCAAATAGGAAAACGTACCCATAATATTTTTTTTTCGTTTTGCTATGAAAGAAATATATTTTACAATTATTTATTTTTTATATTCAATAATTTATTACTTTCAACTGTCGTCAATAGTTGTCGTTGTTTGCTTTTTATTTTTTCTTTTATTAGTTATTCACTTTCAGACTTTATGCGGCAAAATAGTACTTTTTCGATTTGCCGCAAATAAAACAACAAAACAAAATAAAAGGAAATTGTTGGTGTCGTTGAAGTCAGTCGTCGCTGTATTTTTAGTCATGGATTTTGTGTCTTGAACAATTTTGTTGCATTTATGCAGGTGTCACAGTTTGTAGTTGTGCTTTTTGTGGCTGTTGCAAAGAACAAGTTCTGGTTCTGGTTTATTGCTGTTTTCAGAGTTCACATGTCATATTAATGATGCATTTAATTATAAGGCGCTAAGATTTGTTTGATGTGGTTTTCTTTTAACAAAATCTGGCTGAAAAAATTTCTTACTGAGCGAAAAATTCAATAGAAATTCAGTTACAAGATTATATTGTGTTCTTAAGAAGCGTAAAGAAATATGGATAAGAAATTTTATTGACAGTTTAACTAAGAGTATACCACTGCTGATCATACCCATATCAGAATCTATTTTTATTAATATTCATAAAAACTTTGTGCCAAACATATCGAACAAGATGAATTTATATTTCAATTTCGAATAGTGTTAAAACAGCTATTCAATTTTAATAGCCCTTGAACATTTGGAAAGCCAAGCTTTGCACTAAATTATACCTCAAAACAGAGTCACCCTAATGTATTGAATTATATTGTGCTAGTTGCTAAAATATATTTTAGAGTGGCTATTCAAAGGTAGGCCTATTCAACTTATACCTTCTGAAATAATTATAGAAATCTCACAGTATATTCTAACTAAAATCAATTCGTTTCAATTATTACTTAAATTATTTCTTTCTTTTCAACATTTGCACTGTTTAGCAAAGTTTTGAAGAGAAAATCAAAAGATGTAAATATATATTTTTATATATTTAAGATCACACTCAGTTCAGACATGTGACTGCATTAGCCGTGGTTCGAAAATATTATACAAAATTTTCATACATTAAAGTTTTTAGATAGAAAAATATTATAAAGATTATATTTAACCTCCTACGCAAAACTCCTATTCATACTGATCAAATCTATGCCAGCGCCTTAGATATTACTGTGGTAAACGTCATTTCATTGCTTTCAAAATTTTTAATAGGTGCGAAGTGAACTTTTTTAGAAAATCTTTAGTTTTCTAGTATTCATATTAATTTAATCGCTTTTCAAATCGCTTTTTCGTCATTTTAAATATGAATTTAGTGCATTTTCGCTATAGCTAGCACAGCTATATGGTTTTTTTTTAAATGTTATAAACAAAACTACTGAATATTTTCTCAATTTTTTTTTTTATTTGAAAGTAAAATCCTTCCGATTAATAATGGAAAATAGTTTCATTCAAATGGCTGCCTCGGCTGGCCATGCAGTAGCCTACACGACTGGTCCAATTTGCAAGCCCATTACCGATTGTGTGCAGCTGTATTTCTCCAATGGCTTCCTTTAAAGCGTAAATTGTCTGTGGCTTGTCGGCGTAGCACTTATCTTTGACGGCACCCCACAAATAATAGTCCAACGGTGTCAAATCGCAGCTCCGAAGTAGCCAAACGACATCTGCTCTGCGGTTGATAATGCGATCTTCAAAAATAGGGCGCAAAACATCGAGTGTAGCTTCAGCTGTGTGGCACATAGCGCCGTCCTGTTGAAACCAAATGTCGCCAATATCCTACTCCTCAATTGTTGTGAACAAATATTCGTTCAATATGGCCCGATAATGATGGCCATTGACTGTAACGCCACTCCTTGCTCATTTTCGAAGAAAAATCGCCCAATTATGCCTCTGGAGCAAACTCTGCACCAAACAGTGATTCGTTTTGGGTGCGTCGGCTTTTCAATTTATGCGTGCGGGTTTTCTGTGCCCCAAATGCGACAATTTTGGTTGTTTCCATACCCGCCAAGATCAAAATTAGCTTCATTTGAAAAGATGATTTCTTTTGCATTCTTCTCTACGACGATCGGAGGACCACTTAGCGAAGCGAAAACGCATTAAGTGGTCACTTGGCTTCAACGCCTGAACCAGTTGGACTTTGTATGGCGTCATACCAAGGTCTTTATGCAAAATTCGTCTCAATGATGTCTCTGAAATGTTCAATTGTTGAGAACGAGGGTGAATTGATGTTGATGGCGCTTCACGCACACTTTCTGCCACAGCAGCAGTATTCTCGGGTGTACGCACTGTTTTTGGCTCTATCATTTTTTTTCACAAGATAACGAACATACGGAGCTGACGGTGCTTCTCTTCTTCCAAAATCCGTACGCAATTTTCTGCAACATTACCATGATTTTCAATGTTATGTCGCAATATTTCCCAGCATTGTTCAAGTGTATACACAACCATATTCGTTCAGTAGAAGGATAAAAGTAATTATCTGTCAAATCAAACATGAGCTAAGTGTTACCATTCACAAAATAAACACTAGTTGAAAAAAAACGTTAGATGGCGGAGAGTTTATAAAAATTTTCACAACAATTTTCTAAAATTTACTCTCATATTATCTTTCACATGATTATCATTTATTTTGAGTTGATATTAAAATTATGTTAAGTTATGGCACAGTATTACTCTTCTATTACGAATAGGTTATTTTTGCTCACTGTTCTTCCTTAATCTTCATCTTAAAACTTCTTTTATCTTTAGCGTTCAAGCAGAAGCATTATGTGCAGAATTACGCAGTGTTGATGGAACTCTTGGAACCACCTATGATATGTGCTATCGGGTGTAAAAGGCGACACCAGTCGCCTTGGGTAGTAGGAATGCCAAACTGGACATAGCACTAAGAGTCCGACCAGTGACTTTATATACACACACCAGTACCATGGAAATTAGTTGCCCGCAGATCTAAGACTCTGTTTTTGATATTGGTGAGGCCCGCGGGAAGCAACGTCGTGGCTGTTGATTTAACCGGTTGTTTTGATATATTACAAATAGGCTTATCATCCAATGTCCTAGCTTACGCAGCCAACAGAACAAGGAGTTGGATAGTCTCCAACTCTTCAGCAAGGAGTGAGACAACGGCCCTGCTACCATGCTCTCATAAATTGCTACTAGAGCGTGTATGCGTCTTAGGACGCGGGTGGGGATTTTTCCTACACCTAGTAGTAAAATCAGCATCAGATTAGGGGTAAACGGCTGACGTGAAACTTATCACACACACATCTATCATTATTTGATAACGTTAACTTTTTCTAATTGATTATCAATCATAGAACTTGATGATAAAGATCTTTTAAGACCGATAATGTTCAAATATATTTACTAAATATCTAAATTTTCTTGCCCATTATTACTTAATTATTAATTTAGTTTTATTCTGCCAGTGTTATAATGTCGTTGTTGTTAAAATATAACAAAAAACAAAACAAAGAATCTATTATGAAAAAACTTATTACAACAAAAACAGTAAAACAAAAGTTGCTCTATATGTTTGTTTGATAAACTTTGTCCTTAACATGGTTATTTTTTTATCTAAATTATATTTATTGTATTTTTTTCTCCCCATTTCGCTTGGCACATGTGGCAGTGGAGCAATAACACGCACCAACATGGACTCAACAAACTGCAACAAACTCGTTTCCTGAAGAAAATGTTTGCGAAAAATAAAATTCGATAAAAACGAAACAGAATATAAAAAATAGAAAGAAAATTGTTAAAACATATTAGAAAAGTAAATTAAAAACACATTAAGTACAGGCGTGTAAATTAAATCAAAACGAGCAGTGAGACTTAAGAAACTTATTCTGACTGAAAACAATTAAGGGGATGAAGTTAAAGAAAATGTAAGAAAATAGGGAAAAAGGCCATGAATTGTTTGTTAGCTACAAATAACAAAGAAATATTAAATAATACATTATATAGAAATTTTGAGATATGTGTGTAAGATTGCTTACATGGTCGCTTTACATGTTGTGCATCAAAGTGATAAGGTAATATTATTTTTTGTTTGCTGTTATAGAAAAAATTTTAACTAGAAGGCAGTATACCTTAAACCCTTATTCACATATTGCGGTGACAAAAAAAAATGACTGAATTTTAATTCGTTAAAAACGCGACTTTTATGCTCGGTTTAGATTTGTCTTCGAGGTAGCAAGCAAGATTAAATTAATTTTTACATAATACCTTGCAGTACGATACTTAGGACACCAGCTTACAATTCTCGGAATTCGCAAACATATTTTGTCGGCTTGTGCAAAATGTAGCCTAATACTCTTGTGATGATGGTTACCATTCTTCTTTTCTCCTAAAGAGTTCCGATAAATACCTTAATTGTATGAAGAAAAGTTTAAATTATGACAGCAGTAGTAGAAGCATTTGGAAAGCCTTTTTGTACCTTTGTCCATTTTCCCTTTATGATTTGTAATATTTTTTATTTTTCACTGCAACACTACCTGTCGGTAGGATTTCTTGCGATCTTTGCAAAATTTTAATATATTTTAACAATCACATTTAAATTGTCAAAAATATTTTAATTATTATCTGAACAGTATTTTTTAGAAACATGCTTATCACGTCAATAGCTAATTCACATTAAATGAATAATGGTCCCAAATTACGGGTAATCCAAAATGAAATAAAATGCAGCAAGATATGGTAGTAAAATATTTATTGTTTTAATCAGTAATGCGGTGTGTTCCGTAAATTGTTGAAGTATTCGAATTAAGGAGGTGGGTGCAGTACAGCTTGAAAATTTCCAAAATTTTAACACAACCAAATAGCATAATATTTTTCAAAATAACAGCGTTTGACTTCATTTTGACAAGACCTAATTTAGGATTGAGAGTTTTACAAGAAGGTGTTTTGTTTTGAAAAGTGGGACTTTGAAAATAAGTATCGTCAAATTTTATCACAGTTCACTTTAATTAAGTTTGGGAATAATTGAAAAACTTTCGGCTGGCGTCGTTCTTAATTCGGCCATTTTGGGTTCTATATATAGCATCTCTATGAAATGACGTGATTAGATTTACATCTGCACCTGGCCGTGGGCCTTACTCAGATGGTAGATCATTACCACTGTTGGATGATATGTAGCATCATCCTCGCCGTAGAAGGCCTTCGGATACGTATATCCTCCGGTCACTCCTAGATGCAACTTCAAAAGCCCGGAGTAGGCCGCAGCCTTCTCTCCTTGCTGCTGTAGAATTGGAGACTATCCAACTCTTTCTTAATATAATTAAGGACAAGACGGCATACATACTCACTGGACCTGGACCATTCATTGTGTTCATTGTGAATAATCCGACTCACAAACTCAAACGAAGGCCTCGAAACACACAGCAACCACCGGACTCCCGAAAGGTCTACCTCAATAATCAGTCAGAGAACAGCTAAATGCCTAAAGAGACAAATAGCGGAACTCTGGGGCTTTACTAATTCCCGTGGAAATATAGTGGATTTTCCAGTTGGCTCCTACTAGCCTAAGAGTACTCGGCTCCCTTTTACCCTCTCAAGACACAAGTTTAGATGGTTGTCTGATCCATAAAGACTCCTGGGGGGAGAGATGATGAAATATCGATTGAGCTGTGATAAAATTTGTGTTTCTTAAACCAGTACCACAGCCAGCATTTTTCTATATATTCATCGTGTTGTCGTGATCGTCAAACTTAAAATGACCTCAGACCTTTAGCTAAATACTACTGCAAAAATTTATTTCAGTACCTAATAATATGGGAATATTCGGGGCCGAAATTCTCCATATCATCCTATCCATGCGAGTGGTAATATCACCAGCAGATATCTGGCTTTCTTTAGACATGTTGGACGATTTAGTAATTGATTTTAATTTGGTTGCCAGTAATGATACATATGATTTTATTTTTGGAAAATTTGGCGTTTTTTATTATCGATAGTTTAGCTGATAGACTGGTATAAATACACACATGCTGGAAAAGTAATTTTTCTTCTTCTGATAAAATGGTCTTAGTGTTATTTTTATTAATTGTATCGTTTTTGTTTAGTTATCCATTTGGTACGAAAAATATTGTGGAAATTATTGATAAATGTCTGGTATTTTACTAAAGGTTTTGTGGCAAAGGGTATGTCCATTGTTGAGAAAACAAGTTTTAGAAAATTAATTCTAGCTCCATTCTAAGTAAAAGAGCAGCTTCCCTTAAGGAAGCCATAAAATCATAACTTCTTGTTGCATTACGAAGGCTTCCTGATATGGACGCCACAACATGAATTCTTATTATATCCACCAGTAAATGAAACACTGTTGTTATTCCTGTCGTAAAAACCGTCTTTTCTGGGTGTTCGTTTGGTACAATTAGTGAGCACTTTCAATGCGATGACATTAAACCAAGCCGCGTCTTAGATAATACTAGAGAGTTAGTATTAAGTGTTTTAGTATAAATACTTTTGGGTTTAGATATTTTTTTCCATAACTTGGCAGCTATTTACTGCAGGTAAAGTGCCTGTTAGCCGGCATTTTATGCAGAGTTAATTTAAATTTCTTCTCTTATTATTAGCTAGGTAAGTGTGTCCGTCTGGGGGTATTTTTTATTTGTGGGAATGTATAAGGGCTTTCAGTTGCATGAAAGTTGTATCTGAGGTTGTGTTTACTGTTCGTTTAAAAAGTCACTGTTAAAAGTTCGATTTTTGTTTTATTTCGGATTAGCACCCAGTAGTGACTCCTACACATGCAATGCATTGTGTCAGAACTAGGAAATCAAGTTATGGGAAGGTTATGGACATTCAAATTGATTTTTCCTACATTGAAAGTGGCAGGAAAGACCTCTGTAGGGAGTTTATTCCACAAACGGACTGTTCTGATAAAAAATTTTCCTGTAATGAGCAGTGCGATTTACAGGCCAATCAACCACAAATGCATGTGCTCTCAACGAAAATCGAGTAAAACCTAAAAACGTGCGTTTTGGAAACAAGTTCCCTAATTTCGTTAGACCACATACCATTGTAGTAACGACAAAACAGTCAAATACAACCCACATTGCCTCGATGCTCTAGAGAATCAATAGAGTAAGATACCCTACTGTCGCCAGTGACCTCTTCGACCTCTCCTGTACACAATCGAGCAACTGCAAAATAGACTTTGGAGCGCCAGCCCATACATGAGTGTTGCATTCCGTCTTTGGACGATTATAGATGTTATAAATAGTACGGAGATCGGATGGAGAGAAATATCTCTTACACCGTTTTAGATAACTGAAGCACTTGAAAGCTTCTTTAAAAACCTTAAAAACATGTTTAGTCCATCGAAAATCATACTAAATTTTAATGCCAAGAACATCAAGAGCTTGCGATTCCGTAATACTTATATTACCAGTAGTAACAGATCCAGAACCATTACCGAATATAGATATATGCGTTAGCATGCAACATTGCGTCTTAAGGGCCTTAAAATCTACTCTATTCACACGAACCCATTCCAAAATTGTTGCGAGATCGTAATTGTGCGTATCTTTAATGTTCCGCATTTTGGTACCCACCTCCAACTGGTCCAGTGACTATTATTAAATAAGTGTGAATGACAAATGGTGCTGTCATCTGCGAAAGAGTATATAGGGTTGAAAGTTTTACGAAAAAGGTAATTTAGAAAAATAAGAAATAGGATAGGGAAGAGTTTTCATGTTTTCAAGAATGTCTAGTTTTTCTACTTTTTTGCTCCGATTTAGAAATGTCTTAGATTTTTATTATCCTTGGTATGTGCGCGTGATTGCCAAAGTGTAGTGCAGTCTTCTGTTTTTCGTTTGTACGAGCGTATATGTTCTGTAAATTTTCTTTATAGTGTCCGTCCAGTTTGTCCTGTATAAGTATGTATACAAACAAGAGTAATTGTGTATATGCCGCTGAAACTATATTTTTCAGTTGTTTTCGTCGAGGTCTTGAGATTATATTTCAGAGTATTGCTGGGTTTTAATGCTGTGAGAAAACCTTCTTAGCGAAAAAGATTACTTAATTTATATATTTCTGGTCCTGTGCAAGTAAAACTGTGTCCTGTTCCTGTTTTCAGTGTTGTACTGCCCAAGCAGTTTGTCGATAGTAGCGGTTTTCACCTGAAGTATAACAACAGTTTTATTTCCTTGCGAAACACATCCAAATAACTGTATATATTTTAGCCATATATGGAACTAAGACAAGGAAAAGGAAGAATTAGGTAATGACCTTAAAGGCAAACGACTTATGATTAAATTTAAGTAAAAGCATAAAAGTGCCCTTATCACTTTCACACATTTACAGACATTCCTATTTAATTTATACCTAAAAGTTAGCAGAATTTTATTTTGTTAACGTAAATAACACACACACACATACACAAACTCACCTCCACCTGAAATAGCTTTAAGAATGAAAAAGTTAGATTTTTTGTATTTTTCATTGAAAATGTGTATAAAGAAAAATTTGAAACATTAAAAAAATTTGTGAAGTGAAAAACATAAAGACTGAATTATTTACAAACTTCTTTTTTTGCTTTTTTTTTATAAATATTTTTTATTACGTTGTTCAAGGTAAGAAGAAAAATGGTGCGCAAGAAATGAAATTGGCAAATAGAAAAAATTCTATTTAACTTTTATGTTTACAGAAAAAATAAATTCAAGCTAAATGTTTACACTTAGATAAAAAGTGCTAAGAAATGAAAGGTAAGTATTAGTTAAAACAGCTTTAAGAGGGTTACAAATTTAAGGTTAAGTTAAATTAAAATTTTAACAGACTTAGTTTGCTTTTCATTAAATATTTAAAACTTTTCTTTAAAAGCATATGGAATTAAAAACTTATATTTCATTGCATTATTAAGATATTGTTGTAGAGAAAAGCCACTAGCTGGGACCTGTTAAAAAGATAGTCATATTCCAATTACAAGAAGAGTGTTTAGTGTAAAAAATCCCTTTGGATTATTAATGAATACAGCGATTTTTGCTCAAAAAACTGAGTTTTTGATGAAATAATAAAAAAGAGAGAGATTTTGTTAAGAAAAGTGATATTTTGGTAAGAGAAGTACGTTTATCGAAAAAAAGAGATCTTTTGTCAAATTAATAAAGTTTTTAATAAAAAAAAGTGATTTTGGGAAAAACTACGTTTTTCGTAAAAACAAGTTTTCGTTAAAAGTGAGTTTTTCGTTAAAAACAAAATGAGTATTTGGTAAAAAGTTGTGTTTTTAGAAAAAAATAGGTTTATGCTCGAAAAAGGTTTTTTTCTAGACATTTTCGTTAAAGAAATGTAAGTTTTTGTTAAAAAGTGAGTTAATGGTAAAAAGGTGAATTATTAGCAAAAAGTGAGTGTATGTTTTGGTAAAAAAAAGTAGTTATTCGGTAAAAAAAAACGAATTTTAAGTAAAATAGTAATTTTGCGATAACAAAGTGAGTTATTAGTAATAGTGAGTTTTGGTAAAAAAAATTGTGTTTTTGAGAAAAACTGATTTTATGCAAAAAAGTGACAAAAACGGGTATGTACTTGGTAAAAAAAACTTAGTTTCGGCAAAAAATGTTAGTTTTTGTTAAACAGTGAGTTAATGGTAAAAATGTAAATTATTGGAAAAGAAGTGGGATTATTTTTTGGTAAAAAAAATTAAGTTTTTGGTAAAAAACGGGTTCTAGCTAAAATGGTAATTTTGTGGTAACAAAGTGAGTTGTTGGTAAAAAATGAGTTTTTAGTAAAAACAATTCAGTTATTGATAAAAAAAGGTTTTTGGAAAAAAGTGAGTTATTAGTAAAAAATATGTATTTTTTGGTAAAAAATTAAAAAGTTTTCGGTCAAAACCGAGTTTTAGGTAAAATGGTAATTTTCTGGTAACAAAATGAGTTGTTGGTAAGAAATGAGTTGTTTGGTAAAAACAAGTCAGTTATTGATAAAAGAAATTACTTTTTATTTAATAAGTGAGTTTATTATAAAAACAATGATTTTTTGGTCAAAAATTTATTTTTTGGAAAAATGTGAGTTTTTGGATAAAAGTAATTTTTAAATAAAAAAGATGATTTTTTGGTAACAAAAAATTGTTTCAGCCAAGCTACTGCTGCAGAGATGTGTTAATTTTGTGAAAGGAGTCAAAAATGTATATTTTGGTGAAAAATTGGTGTTATAAACATAAAATACTAAAAAACTGACAATGTAGTTTTTCAGAGAATATGGCATTCTAGTTAAAAATCTGAATTTTAATGAAAAACTTAAATCGATGATTATGATAATTGTAGTTGCCTGATGTTTTAAAATTTCTTTACAAACTGATATCATTGATTTTGTTTTAATTATAATGTATCATCATGTGGGTAATTAGCGGAAGCAGATATATCTTTTTGTTTGTTTAACTCCCATTAAGTTTATCTAAATAATTTAAGGATTAAATTTGTTATCTGTATTGGAAATTCATTAGTAAATTTAAAAATTTAATTTTATAAACTAGTTTAATGAACAAATGCTTGCTACCCACACTAGGCACATAACACACACACACACACACACATACATGTTCAACCAACTATACTTTGCACATTCATATGAAAATATAAAGAATGATGTTCTACGGGCATTAGTTTAAAACTGTGTAATCATTTCGTCATGAGGGGAAGGGTTTGTTTTTAAAAGATATTTATGCATTGCTATCGAAGTTGGTACATATTATCATTTTATGGCAATTTTATTAAATTTAAAATCCATTTAAAATTTAATTCTATTTTTTTGTAATTTAAAATAGAACTCAAAAACTCAAAAAAAATGTGTCATGCGAACTCATATACCAAAAAGTATTGATAAACAATTAAAGAGTGATAAACTGAGAATATTTTGTTAAATATTGAATAACCTTTTTTTCTAATTTAATTTAAAATTAAATTAAAATTTATTAAAACATTTGTGCACAAGAAACAAAAAAGTTTTTTACATGCTTGTAAAACAGAAGTTTTCCTGAAGGTAATTAAAAAATGTAAATAGTTCTGCACATAAATCTTTCAGTCTACTTGCAAACAATACTCACAGTTTTTCAAACAAGTAAAAGTTTTTGTTTTTGTTTTAGTTGTTGTTTTTAGTTTTTCTTATTTTCTTATTATCTTGTTTTTAATTTTAAATGCAAAAATTAAATAGCTACACAAATATAGAGTAAATTAATGGTAAATGGGAACTTTTTTTTTTGTTAATAAAACATGAAAGTTTTAACACTCAAGGGCATTGAGAGCCCAGATTTAAAAGTGAAAACTTAATTGTATTTTTACATAAAATAAGATAAATTATTATTAAATAAAATAATTTTAACAAATATTTACAAATTGTTTTAAATGTGCTAAAAATGCAAAAGTTTATTTTCTAGCATTCCTTATTTGCAATGCAGAATACTTTTATATTGAGTATGTGTAGGTTATAGTTTAATAATTTATACAATATAGGAACACAGGGAAGATGTTTATTGCAGACAACGAAAGTTACCATATACACTTACTTTGTGTCTATAAGTAAGGCTTAAGATGGCTAAATCTAATTAAGAGATTTGTTTTGTTTTTTTTTTTATAATTAGTTATTGTATCTTCAAGAAATTGAACAATAAGTTCTGAAATCTTAAATTCTAAAAAAGGTTACATTAGTCCCGACCATGTCAGATCTAGCCTTTTGGGTAAAAAAGATTGGCGTACAAAAAAACAAAAAAAAAAAATATTTTTAAGATGTGTCATATGTAGCATTGAGGATTAGAGCGGTATCCACTATAATCCAAAATAATGCGAGCAAGGGGATTGCGATGGTCTTCAAGCTTCATTAAGTATTTGCGTGCGTATTTGATGATTTCTGTAGTCACCATTGGTATGTCTAAATCACAATGTATGTTTGAATTTCTGGAGTACCATGGAACAGAAGTTACTAACCGTAAAATGTTATTTTGTATACATTGGATTCTATCGACATTTGAAGCTAAGTGCCCCAAAGTAGGTTTCCGTAAGATCATATTGGTTTTAAAATGGTCTTGTAAATTATTAATTTGCAATCTGGGGTAAGTTTCGAGTTCCTTACAATAAGCCAAGAGATTTGTGGCTAAAATACTTTCCTCTTACCCACACATGCATAAATGCTAGTATAAAATAAATGTTGCCAGATCTTTTAATATGAAGAGAATCCTATACGATTTAAATCGTCTATATATATTAAAAGCAGTTGCAAGTGGTATGAAAGTACAGACTTGAGTAAGTAAAGTTTCATTAAAATTTATTATTGTCAAACTATTTGTTAGATTCTTACAATTGTTCGAAAAAAACCCTACACTACATTAGTATTCTGCACTGTAGTTTTTAAGATCAGTAAAAAAAACATTTATTTCCGAAGAGATACAAAATGCACAAAATTTTTTTTTTTTGCGTTTTTGTATTTGTACGCAAACGAAGTACTGTATACAACGATTCTCGGCTAATAAACACAAACACTAAAATAACATACTAATCTTTTTTGTAGCATACTTTAGTGAACTTTTTATGTATTTGTACTGATCATTAACAATTTACGTAGTGAACTTTTAATGTTTGCGTAGTTTCTTTTAGCGTACTTTAGTGTTTTTGTGAATACTGTTCCTTACTATAATTTCCTTCATTTAAATCTTGGAATACAGTGACTTATTATTGCAAAAAAAGGAAAATATGTATTCCAGGTATCCTTTTTCTATTTGAATTTGTTGTTCATAATTAGACTTTTATGCAGCGTTCGAAAGAAACACTAAAATACGCTAAAAAAAGATCAGTACCTTATTTAAGTGCTTGTGTTCATCAGCCAAGAATTGTTGTGTACGGTATTTTGTTCGCATATACATACACAAACTCTAAAAACAAGTTAAACATTTGTATTTCCTGAACTGTACGGTATGACAATGTAATAGTTTTTTTAGAATATTTTTTTGAAACATGTATTTTAAACATAAAATTTAAGCCTTGGCTACTAAGATTATTACTTAAGCTTGCCAGACATCCGAAAAGCCTAGCTAGGTCTATGAATATTAAAAGATTACCTCAAACAAACTTACAAGGAGCTAGTAACACATGATGGCTTAGTTTCTTGCCACAAAAATATTCAAAAACTTAATTATCGATTTTTAGCTAAAAATTAATTTAAGAGTAAAACGCCACAAATTCCCTTTTTATAAATAAATAAATAAAATAATAAAGAACAGCCAAACAAAATTCATGAAATGTGTTATATACTCATGCAATAACAATTTGCACGAACAGCACAACAATATTTTTACTTTGCCAGCATATGGCAACCGAAAAAAGAACTGTCACAAGCAGTTGAAAAGATAAACCCCCCACCATAACTTCTCTGGGAATCACACATACAGTTATTTGCACGAACACGAACAGCAACCTAAAGTAACGGAATGCGTTAAATGTCAAAATATAATGACAAGCAAAACAGACAATTTGGAAAGGAATAAAAACAGACAAGTAAAGTGACAACAAAAACAACAATAGCAAAAAAAAACTATGAGTTAATAAATGTAATGTGCGTTAATATGATAAGGTCATATTTCATAATATTATTATTTTATTATATTATATAAAGTCTTCTAAATCTGTATTATTTGATGTGTATATTTAAATAACAAACAATTTCTGTTTTTCTATTTTCAAATGAACATTTTCAAAGTAATGTAAAATAGAAATCATGGAGTTGTTAAAAAATAAATCTGATTAATCTGATGATAAGCGAAAATCACAAGAATTTACCAAAGCAGCGATACCACATTGAACAGGACAAAATTCACTACAGCGATTTTTTGCTATTTGCTCTTGCAAGGACTATTGACTAGTTTCCTAAAAGAATTGAACCGAAAAGTTTTGTACCGTATAATAGTTAATTCTTTACAAATAAACTGGCCTTTACTACAAAGCGCAACTCTAGTCAGTTTAAAAGTGATCCATAGTAACTAAGTTAAACTTGTTGCTCTATGTGTCGATGATAAGATCTTCAGATTTATATTGAGTTTTCTCAGAAATCGCACTATACAAGTTGTTATAGATGGAATTTCATTAAACAAGTTTAAGATTAATTCAGAGGCACCGCAAGGCAACGTTCCTTCTCCTACCCTATTATTTCCTATCGCTTTAAACGATCTACTATGACAAACTTTCAAACATATATACTCTTTCGCAGATGACAGCCTCTTTTGTCATTCGTATTCGTCCATTAATAGGCCAAACCAGTTGGAGGTGGGTTCCAACAGGAAAACATACCAATGATACGCTTAATCACGATCTCGCAGTAATCTCTAAATGGAGTCGTGTAAATGGAATCGATTTTAATACCCGTAAGACACAATGTCGCATCCTCACGCAAAGATGTGTGTTCAGAAATGATGCTGCATCTGTTATTATGGGTGATATAAGTATTGAGGAATCGGAAATTCTTGATATTCTTGGCATGAAACTATAGTATGATGTTTGATGACTAAGCACATTTTATAGGTTTCTAAAGAAGCTTTTCTCGGTTTTCTAAAACGGTGTAAAAGTTAAGTCACTCCATTCGATCTTCGTATAATTTATACTGATATCCGTCCAAAAATGGAATACAACTTTTATTTTTGACGGGCGTACCAAAAGTATATTTTGCAGTTACTCAACCACATGAGGCTCATTGGGGCAGTAGGGTATCCAGCTCTATTGACTTTTTAGAGCGCCAACGTAATGTGTGTTATATTTCACTGTTTTAATGTTACTACAATTGTAAGTTCCCCGATGAAATTAGAGAACTTGTTCCTATTACTCGCACGTTTTTGCGATTAATGTGCTTATCTTTAAGGTTCAAGTTATTTGTAATTGACTGAATCGCACTACGAATTACAGGGAAACTTCGTTTTTTAGCAGAAGAGCCTGTATCTGGAATGAATCCATTCCAGAGGTCTTACCCGTCACTTTCAATGCGGGAAAATTCAAATCGAAAGTCCACAAACACTACTCTCTCCTTTTCCTCCTCCCCATAACCTAATTTCCTATCTCTGGCAGAATGCATTGTATGAGTGCTGGTCCGAAAAAAAGTAGACATTACTGGCCATGCAATACATCATGTTGGTGATACAATTTCTATGATTATTGAAATCAGAGGTCTATTTCAATAAACTTGTATTCATCCATGTGTTGAAGAATTCGATTCAAAGCCATATGAAATTTTGAAATAAATATTCATACAGCAGCTAAAAAGACGCACTTAAAAAGATGTTATGTAGATTTTGAGCCTTTTCTTACTTTGGTATTAACACAGGACATAAAACATCTGTAGCTTTCATTTTCCGGTATTATGTTGTTTATTTCTCCTGAATAGATACGAACCTAACAACAGAACTACCTGAACACCAACACTGACTCACCAGTACAAACCACAACGCGGCTTGAGAATGATGCATTCGCATCGAAAGCGCTCGCCTTAGACTACAAACCAGCCAGTTAGGACGGTTAACAAATCTAAAATCTTCAGGCAGTGACGCTCAATAATATTTTGGTTACAAATTAAACTAACGATAGAAAGATTTGAATAACTACCATTTTTTTTTTTTTTTGCTTATTCCTACAATAAGTTTCCCTACTCTTTACACGTACAGTTTATTATAAATAATTAAAATTTGGGGAGCAAACAAAAAACAGCAATAACAACAGGAGCAACATAGAGTTTTTAGTTCGATAAAAATTAACAATATTTTGCAATCCAACAGAATCCAGCAAGACATTCAACAAATCATTTCAAACAAAAACTTTTAAAACCTTCAAAACTCAAGGAATTGTTGCTAGAAATAAGTATGACCAGATACGAAGAGAGAGTGAGTTTATAAGACAGACAGAGAGAAAGAGAGATAGTTTTCACAGAAACATATTAGGAATAAAGCAAGAAATCATAAGGGAAGTTATGGGGAGGAAAATAAAAAAGTGCGTAAGGTTAGGATATGAAAAAATACACTGTTGCTTTGAAATTTGTTGGAATTAGAAGGGAGAAATGGTAAATAAACTAAAATTATTATAAAAGTTACTAAAAGTTACTTTAGTTCATTTCATGGCAGACAAAAACGGAAGTAGTAGTTTAGAGCTATTTGCATTTTACTGTACCTGTTTTGTTTTTACTTTACTGTTGTATGGAAAAATTACGCTAAACAGATGTATAAAGGAATAAAACTTTATCTTTTAATCACTTTTTTTTGTTTAATAATTTTGGCGTGAATTGCTTTTTTTGTTATTTTTCCTTTGTGCAACGATTTTTAAAATGAGTAAAATTTCATAAAATATTTATTTACATGCTGTGCTTTTATTCATTTATCTCTTTTTTTTACCACGTAAATTATTAAGTGCCTGACAAAATTTTAAACTTTCACAAAAACGCGACACGTTTCTACGTCAAGAGTTTTATAACGACTGGTGTTTTTTGCAATTTCCGTTTCCTTGGAGTACGCAAAAATTATGAGTTTTACTCTAAAGTAAAAGAGTACTTTACAATACAATATACTCCCTACATAAATACAAAAACAAAAAACGTAAAAGCAACAAGAAACAATTTTCCCCACACAATTTTCGTCTTTACAAGCTAAATTTAGGCGGCATTTACATATAATGGCTGCTTGCGTTTTTTTTTGTCTACAGTGGATATAGAGTTGGTAGCAACACTATCTTGTACTTCAGCCAAACAACAAAAACAATAAGTTTACATTGCATATACAGAAACGAGAGTATATTAAGAATTATATACTCTTTGCCATGTAAGCAGCTATATTACAGAGAGTTATATGCTCTTTAACAGTTAGAATGAAATGCAACAGTAAATGCAGTGCTCACAAGAAATGGGTATCTTGCTTTCTAAAAAATAACGGTTTGTTTTTAGACACATAACAGAGACGAAAATTCCTAAAATAATGCTCTCTTACTAAAAAGAGATTAAGAGTAAAATATTGTGCATAAATTTACAATAAGAGAGTAACTGTTTGAAATATTAGCATTTAGTTCTAGCTAGAGAATTTTTATTGTTTAGGGTAAATAAACAGTACTCTTTAGATTTTTATTGTTGTTTTTGAGATTTTGTTATGATATTTTCTACTTATTTTGGAGTTTCTTACCTTTTATTTATCAGTAGAATATTTTGGTTTATTTTAAGGTAGAATTAGAGAAAAATGTTATATGAAGTTTTAAAAGCAAAGGTAAAGTTTCTATCATTATTTTGAGTTCTAAAAAATTAAAAGAATATAATATTTAAGTATTATTTTAGCAAAATTTAAATGCAGGTTTTTTTTTTTTAATGTAAAGAGAACAATAAAATTTAAGTATTGAAACAACAACATGCTGGGACTTTCCTCAGCGTTCTTCGTATCTGTCGCCAACTTAGTAATATTTGTCTATATACACAACTATTTCGATGATATAGGATATCAGAAATGTTAAAAGAAGAACAATTCCATCATACAAATACGACCGATAAATATTTTGTTCACTACAATAACAAGAATAAAAAAATCGTGAGTCCATAAGTTGGCATTATCGGCTTAGCCAAGTATCTATTAATTCAGGAATTCGTTCGACTTTTTTTACTACCGATATTTAAAGGCTTTATCTATAGCAACTGATATACGTAAGCCAAATATTTTTCCACAATGACCAAGCACATGACAAGTGATCTTGTATTGAGATAATTATCGGGTATATATTGGAAGATCGATTTTAAGGTGCTTGGGGGCACTAGATTTGAGAACTATTCAATTCGACATACTCTACAAATCTTGCTTCAGCTAACCGTAACATAACCCGATCGATAATCCATTGCTAAGCTAAACAAAATTTCTGAAAGTTTGATAAATCAAATATTGCATTTCCTTAAAAAAAAGAAGAGGCGCCCTTCTACACGGAAAATCTTAAAACAACCACAGATGACCAATACATAGCAACATTCGTAAGGCATGTAGTATTGAAAATTTATTTTACCATTTGTTAAGGTAATTAAAATTTCGCCTAATTTTCAGACTAACAAAGGCGCAATTAAATATAGATAAATGGTTAATTATTATTGCTGCTTTGCGATTGCTTTTTAACAGGGAAAAAATTCATTCGCCATAGATAGTAGCGTTAAATGGAGGGAAATTTGAAGTATTTGTGTAGGTCGAATTAGCATATCTAAATGAGATCATGATGTTGATATGTGAAATTCTTTAATAGTAATTTTCTTAATATTAATATCCCATAACCGGCAATTAGTTGTTGTGATAATTAATTTTATGTCTCGTTTCTGGGCATAAGGATCTCTAAAGTTTTTCTGCTGTCAGATCTAACGTAATCGGTATGATCTTATAGACCCAAGGTTTTAAAGGGGCATTAACCCCAAGCTCTTGCCGATTTTAACTTACTGTTTAACTCTATCCTCATTAAATCTACTTCTCCTGGTGAATGAAACTCTTCAATTATCATTCCTTTATCCAAAACTAATGGTGAATTTTGACCAATAGCTGTCCTACCGTTTTTATCCAAGATATGTGAGAATATCCTCAGCCGGCAACTAAAAGAGTACCTATCACGAAATGAATTTTTATCTTACGCTCAATCAGGCAGCAGCTTTAGTGGAAGTAATTGAGAGCCTTTGATCTAAACTGGTTCGGCAATATGGTGCCTTTATTAATTTTTCTGGATCTCAGTATGGCGTTCGATGCGTGAGATCAATCGATCTTGTTAGAAAAGCATCGAAAATTTTTTCATTTCTCAAGTTCGACAATCTTATATCCTCTGACTTTGCCGAGCGATCTCAAGTAGTATGTATTAACGTTAGGAAATCTGATCCGCTAAGGATTAGTAGAGGAATACTACAGGGGTATCTCTGGGGACCACCTCTCTTCAATCTTTACATACATGACTATCATAAATGCTATCAGGTTTATAATTAGAGTAATGTAAATGATGTTTCCAATTTTGTGGGAAAAATAAACGGCAATTTTAACATGATCAAATACTGGGCAATGAATAATTGTATATAAACGCTTTAAAGCCAAAATGTATTCTCCTCTCGAAATTTAGGAAAACTTTTGATAACATTCATGTGCAATATTACTGAGTTCTTAAATTCTGCGTCTAGTTGAAGTGTAGTTTTTACTGGTGGACTAATCTACTGATCATGTTAAGACTATTATTGTTAGAGTTTACGGAAAGTTTCCCACCATATGGGCTTTAAAGGATTCCACTTCTTTTACTATATGAAGAGCTTCCAAAATGTAGATGGCTAATTTTCTTACACAGGATCATAGTTTCTCAACAATCGGCATATTTATATTGTTACGTTTATACGTTTTATAAACATTTTGTTGTGATTTCTTTATTGCAAAATAAATCTTACCAGTTTTTAGAGTTTTTTTTATTTAATAACAAGTTTATTTACTTTAACTACATAAAGTTGATACTACAAAATAATTTACTTAAGATGCACGTCTTTACTTCAACAGATTTAATTTTACACTGACTGATTATTCACTCAGACGATGCCTTTTTATATTTGTCCATTAAAAGTCTAGAAAATTTAAGAATCTTCTTCTCTCTTCGTAACACATTTTGTTGTTGTATGTTATTTATTCAATGTATAGGCACCTGCATGTCTGTGTGTAGTTGTTTTTGTTTTTAACGCTTTATTTATTTACTTATTTCATCTACAGAATTAAATTCTTACAGATTACTTTACAATATTAATTATAATGTTTGAATAAAAGAAGCTTGAACATATTATAATTGACATTAAAATTTAAATGTGGGTTAAAACTATTACATAAATGCAAGCATCTTGCAATCGGCTCATTAATTGCATAATTCGTTCTGAAAAGACATTCTTCAAACATGCGATTATTTCTCAAGTCCCTAGGAGGACTGTGTAACGTAAAATAATTTTTAATTTCCGGGCTATCAATATTGTCAGATAGTATATTATAAACAAATAATAATGAGGAGCAAGATCTACGATCCTCTAAGGATTGTAAGCCTAACATTTTCCTCCTAACATCATAAGAAGGTAGTTCATGTGGCCAAATCTATTTTAAAGCAGTCTTAGTGAATATCCTCTGAATTCGTTCAATACGATTTGATGGGCCTAAATGACTAGGATTCCAAACAATGGAACAATATTCCAAGATACTTCGAACCAAGGAAATGTATAAAGACTTGAGGGTGTATGCATATTTAAAATCTCTAGAATTTCTTCTAATGAAACCAAGCATACTATAAGCTCTAGAAATAACATAGTCGATATGCTTAGAGAATGTTAATTTAGTGTCAAAAATGACTCCTAAGTCCTTAACTTCAGCTACACGTTTAAGCAGGAAACCACCAAGAGTATAATCAAAATTTATTGAGCCCGAAATATAAGCATATGTGACAACACAACATTTTGAAACATTAATACTATGCCATTTTCAAAACACCAGTCAGACAGTTTGTCAAGATCAATCTGCATCCTTTCGCAGTCACCAATATCGCCAATAGTAGAATAATATACTGATAAAGTTTCTTCTTGGAATTTATTTTAAGATATTTGTTGTTGTATCGTGTAGAAAAGGTTTCTTAGAAAACTACAGCATACATGTTTGTTGTTTTCTTGCGCGAATAAAATTTCTACGCAAATAGTAGCCAGAAATTTGTTTTTGTCTTGCATGCCATGCAGTTAGTAAACAGCATATCAAATTGTTGTTGTTTGCGTATATAAAATTTCTACGCAGTTTGTAACCAGTAGTTCGTTCTATTGCTTAATTATTTTATTTTTAAAACTTAATCAAGACACATCCGTAACAATATGATAGAATAGTTTTTGCAAGATCACAACGTGGCAGAAATTTAATCCAGAGGAAATATAAGAGTCTGCTATCTCAACGACACTTCTTCATTTATACAATTAGTTTTTAAAATTCTTTGCTATACCATACTCAGAATGTTGGCAATGCTAGTTTGTTTAAAAGGGAGCTACTTAAATTATTTTACTAAATTATATAACTGACATTATTTTTTTATTTAATTTTTATCTTGGTGGCTGCATTGAGTATTAAAAATGTTATGTTTTGTTTCATTGGAGTCTTTCTATATATTAAAGTTGTATATTTTTTCTTTCTAATATAATTAGTTTAACAATATCACTAGTACTATAATATATAAGATATCCAACAAGATGCCAGTTGACTGATAAATACAAATGAAAATAGACATATGTTAAGCGTTAAGTAATTCTTCGATATTATTTTGTATCTGCTAATGAATATGGATAAAAATAAAAAGTTACTTAACGTTCAAACATCACATGCAGATCCTTCAACAAGTATATCTAGCAGGGTATTATTTGCCTAATATAATTATAGCGTTTGTAGATGGGGTTATATGTTACCTTCTTAAATTTAATTTAATTTATTTAAATGATAACAAATATTAAATATAAAAACGTTTCAAATTTATAAAATTTATTTTGCTTCTGCTTCTGTGCTACTCAAGCAGCTAAAAGCTTAAAGTATACCATATTTTACAGGTATACCGAAAATATAAATTTCCATTTTTACTACAAAAATGTAGGTATTACTACAAACTACACCTGTCCATTAAATATTTAATATTATTGATTACATTTTGTTACCGTTTCTTGTGTTGTTGGTATTCTTCTACCTTACTAACTTCTACCTTATCAAAGTAGCAAACAACAAACAAACTCTCCAAAATTATAGATAGAAAATATGAAAAAATAACCGACGCAAAACTCCTACATAAAATTGTTGTAGTAATATTTATGCTCCCTCATATTTTCTTTTTTGAGGCTCCAAAGTACTCTTTAGTTACAACTCTCTGACTGTCTCTTCTTATAAGAACATTTTACAACCAGTTAGAGTTGTTGCCTTACAATACAGTGCCGGTAAAATAATTAATAATATTGTAATTATACTTTAAAGAATTAATGTTTCTCTTAAATTCTCTCTTAACAGTCATCTGCAGAAATGAAAGGTTTTACTAAAATTTATTTTATGATAACTTACAGCAAAATTATAGTTGGTAAATTACCAGTGTAAACAATGATCTTACATACATTCTGTATCCAATCAGTTTAGCTATTAAATTTAAGCTGCTTAAAAAATGTTCAAGCTTTATTATAATTGCCATAATTTAGAGAAATTCTTCTAAGTATTTACTCAATAATTTTTCTCTCAAAAAATATCTTGTGCAGTATATGAATAAATCTTTATAATTCATTCAAAACTGTTGCCAATGTTACATTATTTTGTAAAGAGAATTTAACATCAAAACTAAAAGAATAATTTTTACAGTATTAAATTTCTTTAATACTTTATTTCATAAAACGTTGCTGATGAGTACCATTAGGCAATGTTCCATTTCAACCGTTCCCAATTGCCGTTTTTGATAGCAAAATACTGTATAAGAGTTTATAAAATCTGTTAACTTTACAGTGAATGCAAACAATTTTAACATACTGTTAACAGTTTATTTTCTTTTTACATGTGTCTAGTTAACAGTGTATTTAAATATCTAAGGATTTCAGCAACAAAAGTTACTGTTAACTTTATGTTAGGTGACATTTTAACAGCTAACTATTTTACAGGTTTTAAGGGTGAGGGAACAAAAAAAAAACAGGATTTGATACTATAACACACGGAAATAAATTTTTAAATCACAAACTGTTTATGATAGCAAAAGAATATATAATAATAACAGACGCTTTTACTGTATGAATATATGCTGTAAATATTAAAATTTTTAAAACAAAATATTAGGATAATTACGCAGAAGTGAAATAAAAGGTGTTTTTTTAAGCCCGATAGAACTTAAAATTGTAAAAAATAACACAAAAAATTAAATTGTAATCAAAATTTCTTTTTTATTCGAAGAATCAATACGTGACATTAACATTTGAAAATGATTTCGGGCATATGGGCACCGCGGCTGTTCTTGACGAAGCGCATTCTGGACGTCCAATTTTGGGCCACTTTTTCGAGCACTGCTGGGCGTATGTCACGAATAACACGAACAATGCTGTCCTCCAAGGCGTCAATTGTTGCTGGTTTATCAGCATAAACCAGTGACTTCACGTAGCCCCACAGGAAATAGTCGAGTGGTGTCAAATCGCACGACCTTGGAGGCCAATTGACAGGTCCATTTCTCGAAATCAACTTATCGCCAAATTTTGATTTCAATAAGTCGATGGTTGCGTTCGCTGTGTGGCACGTAGCGCCATCTCGCCCGGATCAATGTCATCCATATTTTCAAACAAAAAATCATTGATCATGGTGCGGTAACGATCTCCATTGACCGTAACGCGAGCTCCGGCCTCATTTTTGAAGAAATAAGGTCCGATGATGCCACCAGCGTGAAAATCGCACCAAACGGTGCATTTTTCTGAATGTAATGGAGTCTGTAGGGTCTGTTGTGGATTGGTCTCACTCCATATGCGGCAATTTTGCTTATTAACAAACCCGTTAAGCCAAAAATGCGCCTCATCGCTGAACACAATTTTGCGATAAAACAACGGGTCAGTTGCCAACTGCTCTAGAGCCCAATCGGCGAAAGAACGACGCATATAATGGTCTCGTGGCTTCAATTCCTGCACCAGCTGGAT
Source organism: Trichopoda pennipes (assembly GCA_030448955.1). Lineage (NCBI taxonomy): Eukaryota > Metazoa > Arthropoda > Insecta > Diptera > Tachinidae > Trichopoda > Trichopoda pennipes. The sequence continues at coordinate 819,618 of JASKUP010000041.1, read as the reverse complement.
CTTATACGGGTGTAGGCCGAGATCTTTGCGCAAAATTTTCCACGTAGTGGACGGACAGAGCCCCAATTCCTGCGACCGACGACGAATTGATAAATTTTGATCTTCTTCCACACTTTCGTTTACAGCGGCGATATTCTCTTCAGTACGCACATTCCTTCGACGTGTTGGTGTTATTGCATCCTCTAGAGAGTATGTGGTACGAAATCTATCGACAGTTCGACGAATGCCTTGTTCAGATGCACGATTATGTACGCCATAAAAATGACGAAGTCGTCTATAAGTTGCGCGAATCGACGACCGATTTTCAAAGTAAATTTGGATAATTTCGTAGCGTTGTTCAAGCGAGAGTCTATTCATGATGATTTGTCAGAGTATACTGAAACAAATAAAAAAAATGTTTCATCAAAATTTCATTTTTTGTGTTACTTTTTACAATTTAAAGTTCTATCTAGCTTAAAAAAACACCTTTTATTATGTTAAATAGCCAATTTTGTTTTTTCAGACAGGCACTCAGCGGATGACCCCTATTCATGCAATGCATTGTGACAGAACTAGGATATAAGGTTATGTGGCAGAGATAACACATTGAAATTGACAGGAAAGACCTTTGGAGGGAGTTTATTCCTACGAACTGTTCTGCTGAAAAACATATTTCACTGTAATGCCCAGTGTGATTCACCGGCCAATCAACTATAAATGGATTTCTCAATGGATGTGTCGTAATTCCTTACGTGTTAACAGTTCAAAAACTAAGGCTATTATTTTCAATCCGTTTAACAGATATTTTTCCAACTTTACCATTTTTCTAGATGGGGAAAGGAACAGCTTTGTAAATCTGCTTCGATATCTTGGCAATGTCTTGTATTCGAAGCTTTCTTTCGCAGTCCATATTAACCAACTGCATGGGGAAATTATTTTCTCTTTGCGAAGATTTATTCTTCCTGTGTGTTTTTGCCAATGCAAATTAGGCGGAAGCTTGCTTTTAATCTCAAAAGAAATCTATGGCCTTGAAGTTATAGCTGGTAAGACCGCAGTTGATTTGTCTAAAATAAATCGTATGGTAAATTCTATAGCTCGTTTTGTTTACAACATTAACATGCGCGTGTATGTCTCTACATATACTGTCAATTTGTTGGGTTGCTCATTTCTTAATTTTGTTAAACTTTGGTGTCTTTTTGTTTCTTATAAAATGAAAAAAATGGGTGCACCCTTTACAGATCTTTCGCTTTCACTCGCTCATATAGAAATCCTCAAATTTTAGTTCCTAGGATTTTGTGTGAATGTTTGCAAAATCTTTTTTAGTAAGGATTGCTCGATGGTGGAATGCTTTGGCTGCTGATCTTCGTATTTTTCACACACCAATAATGCCTTCAGATTAAAATTGCCACGATTTGTGAACGAATCTGTTATCTAACATTTAATCTTTTATTTTTTTTCTCACAAATATATATATATATATATATTTTTTTTTTAAGATGCATATGTACATGTATATATATCTCTCTGGAAATCACTTATTGGGCCTGTTTTCTTGTTTTCTTTTTTTCTTTTTTGATTGAATTTTGCGTGTTGGCTGGGGAGCCTTAATGAAGGTGTACTGGATGAATATATGTGTAATTTTTATATTAAGATTATTTAATTTTTGTTTGTAATATCCTTATTTATTGTTTGCGTTTATGAAATTTTTACACTTAAAGGCTTAATATTACAACTATGAATTGAATAAATAAATAAATAAATAAATAAATAAATGGATGGGCTTTCAACGAAAAGCATGTTAAATGGAAAAACGTGGGAGTATCGGGAATAATTTCTCTAATTTCATAAGAGCACTTACCAATAATGATAAAACAGTGAAATACAAACCACATTATGTCGAGAATCAATAGAAGTTGAATAGTTTGAGTTGGATAGGATGAGTTTGTTGGCCCTCCCTTGTATCCACATTGCATCAATGCTCTAAAAATTTGATAGAGTTGGATACCCTACTGTCCTCTATGGGCCTCTTGGCTCTCTCTTGCACGCGGTCGAGCACTCCAAAATTAATTTTTGGGCTCTGGCCCATACATCAGTGTTGTATTCCATTTTTGCATGGATATAGGTGGTATAAATAGTTCGACGATTGGATAGAGTGAAGTATATTTTACACAGTTTAAGAAAGTTTCTTTAGAAACTTGAAAAATATTCTTAGTACATCGAACATCACGCTGGATTTTCTTTCAGTTCCTTAATACTTATAGCAACCATAATAACAGATGCAGCATCATTTCCGAACGAACACTTAAGCGTAAGCATGCAACATTGAGCCTCTATTCACACGATCCTAGTCGGTGATTGTTGTGAGCTGGTGATTAAGGCTACTATTCATGTTTTACCTTTTGTAACCCACGTCCAACTCGTGCAGTCTATTACTGAATGGGCTACGAATGACAAATGGGGGCTGGCATCTGCGCATGTGTATATAGAGTTGAAGGTTTGACAAAGAAGATCATTTAGAAAAAACAAAAATAAGGGTAGGACAAAGAACGGAGCCGTGCGATACTCCAGAATTAATCTCAAGCTCGTTAGATGAAATCCTAGTAATAACAACTCGTATAGCGCGATTCCTGAGAAAACGATATAAATCTAGAGAAATTATCACCGACTTGTGGCCATATCCATGACAGGGGAATAAATTAATACATATATCTGGAAAAGATTGTGCCTATTATTTCTTCGAAACATAATATAAAGGGTACGCCATCAACAGGATCGCGCTACGTGCCACACAGCCGTAGCTTTGTAGTTTTTTATAGCATTTAAAACAAAAAAAAGCTCTTTGACGGACCCTATATTGTTTGCAAAATTTATTTCCCTATCTTAGATATGGCCATATACCAACAATAATTTCTCTTGATATGTTTATTTAACAGTGTAATATATTTGAAATTAAATTAAGCATATTCAATACATTTCGGCTATCGTATGTAACATAAAACCGAAATAAATATTGAAATGTTAAAATAGATATACAATTTTTATTATTGAAGAAATCACCCGTTTAAGTCAATTAGCACACTGACTATTCTAGTTATAAGACTTTGTTATCTCGCTAAGGTTGTATATAAATAAAAGGTGTTTCTTTAAGCTAGATAAAAATTTAAATTGTAAAAAGTAACACAAAAAATGAAATATTGATGAAACATTTTTTTTATTTGTTTCAGTATACTCTGACAAATCATCATGAATAGACTCTCGCTTGAACAACGCTACGAAATTATCCAAATTTACTTTGAAAATCAGTCGTCGATTCGCGCAACTTATAGACGACTTCGTAATTTTTATGGCATACATAATAGTGCATCTGAACAAGCTATTCGTCGAACTGTCGATAGATTTCGTACCACATACTCTCTAGAGGATGCAATAACACCAACACGTCGAAGGAATGTGCGTACTGAAGAGAATATCGCCGCTGTAAACGAAAGTATGGAAGAAGATCCAAATTTAACAATTCGTCGTCGGTAGCAGGAATTGGGGCTCTGTCCGTCCACTACGTGGAAAATTTTGCGCAAAGATCTCGGCCTACACCCGTATAAGATCCAGCTGGTGCAGGAATTGAAGCCACGAGACCATTATATGCGTCGTTCTTTCGCCGATTGGGCTCTAGAGCAGTTGGCAACTGACCCGTTGTTTTATCGCAAAATTGTGTTCAGTGATGAGGCGCATTTTTGGCTTAACGGGTTTGTTAATAAGCAAAATTGCCGCATATGGAGTGACACCAATCCACAACAGACCCTACAGACTCCATTACATCCAGAAAAATGCACCGTTTGGTGCGGTTTTCACGCTGGTGGCATTATCGGACCTTATTTCTTCAAAAATGAGGCCGGAGCTCGCGTTACGGTCAATGGAGATCGTTACCGCACCATGATCAATGATTTTTTGTTTGAAAATATGGATGACATTGGTCCGGACGAGATGTGGTTTCAACAGGATGGCGCTACGTGCCATACAGCGAACGCAACCATCGACTTATTGAAATCAAAATTTGGCGATAAGTTGATTTCGAGAAATGGACCTGTCAATTGGCCTCCAAGGTCGTGCGATTTGACACCATTCGACTATTTCCTGTGGGGCTACGTGAAGTCACTGGTTTATGCTGATAAACCAGCAACAATTGACGCCTTGGAGGACAGCATTGTTCGTGTTATTCGTGACATACGCCCAGCAGTGCTCGAAAAAGTGGCCCAAAAACGTCCAAAATGCGCTTCGTCAAGAACAGCCGCGGTGCCCATATGTTCGAAATCATTTTCAAATGTTAATGTCATGTAGTGATCCTTCGAATAAAAAAGAAATTTTGATTACAATTTAATTTTTTGTGTTATTTTTTACAATTTCAAGTTCTATCGGGCTTAAAAAAACACCCTTAATAAATGTTGTATATATCGCATGAGTGTCGCTAGGTGGCCATGAAATGAAAAAAGTATACATTTTGGTGCTTTTTTTTAAATTTCGACATCACACGCGACTACTTTATTAATGAAGACTGTAACTTTTAACAGCAACCGCTACAGATCTAATTTGCTTTATATAAAATTCGATACAATACGAATATCGAATGTAATAGCAAGTGGATATTACAATGTTTTTATTATTGGCGATGCTATGTGTGAAATCACCTATTTCAATCAATGATTACATTTATCATTTTAATCATAAGATTTTTTTATAATATTAAGCGACCAGGTGTTTGTTGCATTTAAGGGATAACAAACCATATGAGTTTTGCCAGGTGGCCATGAAATGAAAAAAGTATATATTTTGGTGCGTTTTTTAAAATATCAACATCTTACGCGACTATTTTATCAATTGAGAGCGTAACTTTCAACAGCAGCCACTATAGATTCGGTGTACTCTGTACAAAATATTATAATGCTTAGTTTTAGTAGTCATATGCTATGCACTGCAAAGCGAACGCTATATATTATATGAATTTGCCATCGATAACTATATTTCACCGATTTCGATTTTTCTTTTTAAGTATTTTAATTCTGCTGAAATATAACAATACACAGAACTTTATACTTTTTTGTGTTGTGGTTATAGATATAACACCGCTGTCGTATTTTAATTTAAATTTTAATTCTTTTTAATAACGAAACTGTGTTTCCTTTCCTTAATACTTATTTCACATTTTTTGTTTTTTGTGGATTTTTTTTTTTTCAATTAAAATATTAAATATTCATTACAACCATTAACAGATTTGATAGCACCATCAATAACACATCATTAAACATTAATTTCTTTTTAGATTTTTGTGTGCAAAATAGAATTGTAAATTTTAAAATACTGAAATAGATTTATGAAGCTGAGAGTCTGTTAGAATAATGAAATATATAACGAAGATTGATAACGAAAATGTTGCACACATTTGCAATCATTACATCAATTATATCACTCCCATAGAAGAAACAAAGAAATTAGCTTTATTTTATTTAGTTTGTTTTTATTTTTTTTAATTCACATAATGAAAAGAGAAAATTTTTAAAAGATATTTATTATTTAGTTTCATAAGATTAAAAAGAGAATCAAAATGAATATTTACTTTTCAAATAAAGCAAAGCAAGTAAATATTATCAATTTTATTCACTGGCAAATTTGTGCCAGAGAAAGAAACTAAATAAATTTTACCATTGCTGATGAATATTTTAATAATATCCTTCCAGCTATAATTAAATTCACTGCTGGCTAATTGTTTCAAATTTGCTGTATAACTTTGAAAAATTTATATACTCACATTTAAAGATTTTGGTATTGCCAAAATTATTTGTGAACTCACCTTTCTTAACGTTACGAATTTTATATGTAATTATGGCCTATCGTTTTGCTAAATTTTATGCAGACCAGATTTATACCTCTATTATTTTCTACAACAAAATAAAATAAAAAATTTAGATTAAGATGATTCAATTTTTAATGGTAGCACGAAGAGAAAAGTTCGGCAATTATGAATGAAAAATGATATCTGGCAAATGTCCACCAAGACCACGCTGACACATGTCTTTCCTTCATTAAGGATTTTAATCACCTTTTTGGGAAAATTTTCGTCAATCACATTCTGGATATTAAGTTTTAAGTAGGGTTTGCAATACCGGGATACCAAATACCGGGATCCCGGGATACCGGACATTTTCAATACCGTGCAATACCGGTATTACACGAAACTTAAATACCGGTTTCCGGTATTACAATAAAATTAAATTCTAACAAAGTTACAAATTTCTAAATGATTCAATAATATAAAACTTATAATAACTTCAATGAAACTTCAAATGATGCCAACAGATGAGGTTAAGATACCTTATATTTTAGTTGGCAGCACTACACATAGCTGTCAGCTGTTATTGCATAAAAGTTTTTTGTAATTCCCCAAAGTTATTGTGAAATTGTGTTATTTGTTTGTTGGATATTTAAAACTTAAAATAAATCGTAGTCATAAAAACAGATTTTAATTTTTTTTTTTTTTTTTTTTTTTTTTTTTTTAAAGAGAAGTAGCACTTCAGGCAACAATGCATATTTAGTCAAGTACCGTGCTACCTTCTAGGAAAGGGATAGAGAAGAGATGAAACAGGTGGTGAAAGCAGAAGGATAGTCGGAAATTAACTGCCGTATAAAGACAGCAACAGCGACCAGTGACTATGCCTTCATCGCTGAGCAGCTCCACCGACAGTCAATTTTTATCTTTTGTAGTGAAAAAAACCAAGGTCTTCGCTGGGAATCGAACCCACAACCCCCATATTTACAAGCTAGTACACTACCATCTAGCCTACAGGGGCACCTAAAGTAAGTAAGTATTAAAAGTAAGTAAGTAAGTATTAAAATTAAATATTGTTATGTATTTATTTTATGGATAATTTTATCATCGCTTGTTTTCTTTAGACTATGGAAAATTATGACTTTGAAGAGAAATCGGCTGATGAAAATTCAGTGTGGTTTTATTTCCTTCGTGAAAAAAAAGTACAAATTGGAAAGTGTAAGAAATGCAATAAAATAATTAAAGCTCAGGGAGGTAGTACAAGTGGTCTACATACCCATCTGAAGACATTGCATCAAATTAATTTAAAAAAAGGGATGTTCCTAGCTCCAATACTTTGAGTATTAGAAGTGGGCCAGAACCATCAACCTCAAAACTAAAAAAGAGTACAAGTGCAAAAATATCATAATTTTTTGTTTCTGATATGGACAATTCTTTGGCTGCAGTTTTAGCTCGAATGACGGCATGTGATGGTTTATCCTTTAACATTTTTCGCTCTTCGATTGATATCAGGAAAGGTTTAGCTGCCAGAAGATACGAAAATATACCAAAATCTGTAAATTCGATAAAAAAAAAATAGTTATGGAGTATAGTGGAAAAATTCGTGACCATATAATTAAAGAATTAGTGTCACAAATGCTTTCGGGTCAGAGATTTAGTCTGACATTTGATGAATGGATATCGGTAAAGAATCGACATTACTTAAATGTAAATGTTCATTCTAGTAACAAGAAATTTTGGAACTTAGGATTAATTCGTGTGCATGGATCCTTGCCTGCAGAAAAGTGCGTCGAGCTGATTGAAGAAAAACTTAAAATGTTTGGACTTTCTTTAAATAAGCACATTGTGTGCATTACTATAGATTGTGCATCTGTTATGGTCAAAGTTGGAAAATTGATTCCTCCAAGTTAACAACTTTGCTTAGTTCACGGGATACAATTGGCTGTAATTAAGGTTCTTTATACGATTCGCCAAAAGTTAGAAAATGAAGATGAGGTCACAAATGAATCTAATTCCGAGAAGTCTGATCCTGAGGAAGACTATAACATGGACACAAGAGATGAAATTGAGAATAATATTGATGACATTGACAATGGTTTAACTTTAATTCAAGATAACAATAAAGGTAATTCTTTGCTTTGTCATGAAGAGATAGCTCCTTTGATTCAAAAAGTTAGAAAAATTGTAAAGTTATTTAGACGTTCGCCAACTAAAAATGATAGAACTTTACAGAAACATGTTAAAGAACAGTTTGGAAAAGAAATGAATTTAGTTCTAGATTCTAGAACGCGCTGGAATAGCTTAGTTGCTATGCTAGAACGCTTTGTCCTATTAAAGACTTGCATTCAAAAGGCTCTCATTGATTTGAATTTAAATGCCGGCGAAATGTCGTTTTCGGAAAATGAATTTATTTTGACATCAACAGTTATTTCAGTACTTCTTCCAATTAAATTAACTGTGGAGGCTCTTTGTCGTCAAGATGCCACTCTTATAACTGCAGATGCCGCGTTACAATTCATGTTTAATCAATTGACAGAACAGAATACTTCCTTGAGTAATGAATTCAAGGAAGAACTCATTATTCGTGTACAACAAAGACGTACTGATTTATCAAGTCTCTTGCAATACCTGCATAATTCAAGCGAATTTGAAGTTAACCAAAGCAGCGACATTTTTTCCCGAATTAATAAGACAACAATCATAAGGAAAATTTTATACTTATTGGAACGCTTGTATTACACCAATGATAATGATAGTGACAACGTAGCAGCCTCTTCTATTCAAGATGAAATAAATGAAGATATGTCTTCCGATTCAGAGCCAGAAATATTAATGACAATGAAGGAAAAACTGGATATGGCTATTTCTAAGAAAGTCAACATTAAAATAAAGAAAACTACAAGTGGTGTTGGTGTATCAACAAAGGAAAATTCGGAAACATTAAATAAAATTATTAAACAGGAAATAGCTTATTTCGAAGCTGAAAATATAAGGGGAAAATATCTTCAACTTGCATATGAATACCTTATGTGTATACCACCAACCAGCGTCGAGTCTGAGCGAGCCTTTTCAGCAGCTATGTACCAAAATTCGTTCTAGACTAAACGATACAACTCTGGACAAATTAACATTTTTGCGGGCATATTTTCTTTCAAAAAAATAAACAAATTATTATTAATTAACTTTTATAACATATTTATGTTTAATTTTTAATCAATCCAAAATTTATGTTATTTTTTTTATAATTGAATTTTGTGTTTTTGTGAATTAAATAATTTTTATTTGTTTTTTAATTGAATTTATTTTTATGTTAACAGCTTTTTTTGTCCTCGATTAATTTCTATAACTATACCGGTATTAATACCGGGATCCCGGTATCAATAAAATCAAATACCGAAATACCGGTTTTAGAAATTCGGTCCGGTATTGCAAACCCTAGTTTTAAGCCTAAAATCAATTCAATTGGTTCCGGTAGACTTTATCCTTACAATAGCCCCGTACTTAATTGCTGATTGTCGGAAATTTGGTTTGCAATAAATTGATCGTTTCATTGGCTGCGTGACATATGGCACATATTGTCTGATCCATTGACCATTACCACAGTTCCAGCCACATCTTAAAAAAAAGGCTCTATCATGCCTCCAGACAACATAATGCGCCATACAGTGACACGCTGAGCATGCAAAAGCTTCTCAATAGGAGTCAAAGGTGCAAGAAAATAATTATAATTTTAATTGAATATTATTTAACAGTTTTAGGCGTCTAGAGTAATTTGTTTTATTTAAAAGATAAATATGAAGAACATATGTGACTATCCATAATTTAAGCCATTTTATCCTTTTTTTAAATTTTTTATAATTTGTTTTTAAGTTTTCACAGATATTAATCAATTTCCTCTCTTGAACGACGATGTGATGCTGATTTTCCAGCCTGAATGATGGCTTGGTCAGTTCAAAACCTGTTTTAAAAGTGCCAAACACTCAAGTTTGTTAAATTGGGAAAACCTATTATTTTATAAATATCAGTTACGTAGAGTCCGTTATGTTCATAGACGATTATTAAAAAAACTGCCATCATGCCTGTTATCTCCAATTTATAGACTTTTGTATATGGCGGACTAAAAATTTCGACACTGGCCAGAATGTGGTCCGTTTGCAACACCGTAGCGTTACACACATACGATTATTAGAAAAAAAGTCTGCCGCCGAACCTACCGCCTCCCCCCCAGGGCCACATTGATATGTTTTGACGGAATCTCACCGTATTACATGTGTCAACGGGGGTAAAAGGAAGCCTAGTCTCCCTCAAGGCTGGCAGGAGCCAACTGGACAATTTCACTATATTTCTACGGGAATCAGTAAAGCCCCAGAGTTCAGCTATTTGTTTTTTTGTTCTCTTGCTGATTAAGGTTGGCCCTTCGGGAGTATCGTGGCGGTTGTGGTTTCGAGGCACTCGTTTTAGTTGTGTGGGTCGGATCATTCACAATGAACACAATGAATGGTCCTGGTCCAGTGAGCATATTTACGGTTGTGTTCTTAAATTTTGTTAAGCTTCATGCCTTCTGGCCCAGAAGTTGGACAGTCTGCAACTCTTCAACAAGGAGTAAGTGACGCAGGCTGCTCTGATCTCTTGAAGTTGCAACTAGGAGTGACTGGAGGATATACGTAGTTGAAAGCCTTCTGGGGCCTTCAGATACTACAGAGTGTGATTTGTTTTACATCCGCACCTGGCTATGTAGCCTTAATCAGATGGTGGACAAACCACTATACATAATTTGGAACGTCATGCTCGTCCTAGATTGCCGAACGCATAATTCTAAGCAACAGAACCACCTAGTTGCAACTTTAATGATTCCAGGACAGGGCTGCAAACCATCACACCTTGCTAAAGAGTTGAAGACTTTCCTACTGCTGTCCAGAACACATGTCTAGCATGCTCACTGGACTGTATCATTTACTTTACGTGTCATTATCAGTGAGATGATCCTGGCCACCACATAATTTTCATAATTCCCTTATGGGGCCGCAAAACCACAACCACCACGATGCTCCCATATAGGGGCCAACCTCAATGATCAGTCAGAGAACTATTAAATGTCTAAAGAGACAAATAATGAACTCTGCGAGCTCACTGATCCCCGTGGAAATAAAGTGGAGTTTCCAGTTGTCTCCCTGTCTGACTTCAGGGGACTGGGCTCCCTTTTTCCCCCAGTTGCACAGGTCTAGATAGTCAAGTATTCTATAAAGACCGATAAATGTGCCCCCGGGGGGGCTTCAGATACTACAATGGTATGATCCACTGTCAGGTTATGGGTTACACAGCTAGGTACTGACGTAAATCTTATCGCGCCACTGTGTTCTTTATATATGGCTGACAAAAAATTTCGACACTAGATAGAGTGTGGTTCCAATGGAAGACCGTAGCGCCATACATACACACGATTATTGAAAACAAAATCTGTCATTCTAATTCATAGAATTCTTATATTTCTTTGTATATGGCGGACTTAATATTTCGACACTGGCCAGAATCTATATATCCTATGGAACATCGTAGCGTCACACGTACACGATTATTTAAGACAAAAAGTCTGCAACCGTTTGGGCTTAATGATTCGGTATGGCATAAACTTCTGACTGTTTACTAAAATAATCTATCACTACTAAAACATATTGGGGTCTAGCATTGCTATCAGAAAAAGGACCTGCTACATCTCTCAATATTTTTATGTCATTAAATTTTTCCAACTGATTTCATTAAATAGGAAATCGCAAAACACTCTTAATTTTCCTATAAAGGGATCTTGAGCAGTTATTAGAGCCTGATTGAAAAAGCGTGATTTTGGTAATAAAAAAAGAAAATCTATCGAACACTTTTTGACAAAGAAATTATTTTAATTTTATTTATTACTATTATTTTTATTTTGTTAGCAAACAATGCTATGTGCCCAACTACTGTGCATCCTAATTTTATGCATATCAACTCAAAAAAGTATATTTTCTTAAAAAACTCTTGTAAAATTTTCCAGCATGTGCGACAACATCAGCAGCATCATAAAAATAATAACAACAATACAAAAAGATAAAAGTAAATGATGCGTAAAACATGTAAATGTATTAATTCACACAAACACTTTAGCTACACCTAACACAAACTTTTTTCTAGCAAAATACTATATAAATCGCTAAATAACACCTTAACGTTCTTTTTCAACAATCCAACAACATCCCTCCCCTTGCAATCACATTTTGCTCTAATGAAAATCACTAAAGGAAAAAATTATGTTTAGAAAATGGCAACAACAAAAATAAACAATGACGTAGGAATGAATGAATTTTGTTTTACACAAAGAAATACATATAAAATAAAATATTTTTTTTTGAGGGAAATTACCTTTCACATGATTTTTTCAATAACATCGTTTGTTGCTGTTCCAACGATGAAAGTTTAAAAAGGAAAAATGTACCTTTTTCCAGTGTTGATTTTTAATCGTGAAACATTGATAAAGCACACCAATATCTCTGTGTGTGTCTGTCTGTCTCTTACAAATAATGATGATGAGGCTAACGCTGCCGCTACTGCTTCAGTTCATGTTTTTGATGTTGGTTGCTGTTATTGATGAAACAAACTGATAATTTGGGTGTGTGTGTATGTAGATATATATTGGTGACTTGCTGTGATGATGAAATATCCTGTTTTATATTGTTGTTTTTGTTTTGCTGTTTTGTTGTAAAAATGTGTTGATGACATCCGTTTTTTTAAGAACAGAAATGAGCAGCTAAATCTAGATTTTTGTATTCCTTTTTTGATTTTTGGTTAATATTTTTTTATCAATATTTGTTAGCTTGCTTACAATTTCTCTGGAATATTTTAATTATTGCACTGTACTACAAAATAATATAGCGGTACATAGATTCATCATTTAAGAAGTCTTTTCTTATCTCTCTTGGAGCTCATCCGATATCTGAAACTAAAAATACCTGCCTGTTATGCGGCTGCCTGATGGGAGATGCAAATCGGGTAAAGCCTCTAAATCGTTTAAAAATTACAAAATATACCAAGGATTAGCTTATAGCACGAACAGAATTGTTATTTTTATTCAAATACTATTATTCATACTGTTATGAATATGATTTTAATAAATCTTAAAAGAAAATAATTAACAGTAAAAGAAACGACCCACTGTGCATATTACAAACTGCATAGTTTTCTAAGAAATCTTGTTCCCACAAAGCAATAACAATATGCTTCTGAGAAATTCTACCAAAGAAGTAAACAACAGAAAACAATAACGACTAACACAGAACAAAACAAAAGACACAGTCAAGCAGGCGCGTAAACTAAATGATAACAACAACAATATAAGGTGATTTTTAAGTACAATATTCTTGTATGTGCAAGAACCTCTTAAAATAACTATATAAGCGCACCTTGCCTCTCTTAAAATAACTATATAAGAGCAAACGAATTAATTCAAGTTGAGTCATCAGTGAGTAAAAACAACAAAGTTACCATCGTGTTTATTTTATTTCTATTGAAAGTAAATAAATCGTTTAACTTAATTTAAAACTCTAAACTACTGTGTGCATGTCTTTTACAATAAACATTCCTTTATTAAAAAGGAATAAACGTAACAATACTCAAGTCCTTTTGCTGATTCAACTGCGCTCATTAAGAGTGATTACAGCACGGGAGAAATATATACTGAACTATTGTTTCTTTACTGCTGCTTTAGTAAATAAAGAGGGTATGCAAAAGTATTTTAAGCTCTATATATTTTGGCCCTCCTTTCAAACATAAAAAATGATTTTTCGAGAGTATCAAGATAAGTATTTGGGTGTAAGATCCTTTTAACGTTAAAAGTAAGTCTGTCTTTCTCTGCCGGGACTTTTTTTTATATTTCAAAATAATAAATAGCAATTCAGAGAAAATAGAGGAGTAGATATTCGTAGAATTAATCAAGCCTTTTGTCGTAGAAACTGCACTGCACTCTTGCATTATTCTGATGCAAACACACTTGATTCTCTTTCAACTGTGGTCCTTCTCAATAGATTGACCCAATCAGCTGCCATAATATTCTTCATTGATAACTTAACCCTTGATTACACCGATTGTGTGCCAAGACCATATTGACTGACAAACCTGCTTTGGAGTGAAATGTCCAAGAAACCTAGCTTTTTTACTATTGTTTCTGGTGTGTTAAGGTGGATCTTCCAAGGTTACGAAACGTTTGTATAAATATTGTGATTAAGTAACAAAAAATTCGGTGAATTTGTTACATTATTGCTTTTGTAATTTGTTGTATGAAAACATCGTTGCGATATTCTCCCTATATCGCTTTTTTATGGCGAACAGTCAAAAAATCTGGCATCTCTGAATATAGTTATTGAATAGAGATAAACCTTTAGACACAAGCACAAGAAAGTTTTTGCAATACAAATATTCTGGATGGAATGAGAATGCCGCTTTAAAGTTATGATATTGAGAAAACATCAGTGAGCTTTAAACCTCTAGTTTGGTCTTTTTATTAACCTTTAAAAGGCTGTTAGAAAGCATGCGTCTTTCAGACGTAACGTTATCTTTACCGTACTGAAAAATAACGTTTTCTAGGGTTAAAGGAGAAGAAATTACTTGGTAGAGAGAGCAGAAATTGCTAGAGCAAAAAATTTCTGATTACTGCTAGTGACAGGACAACTCAAAAGAGCGTAAGGATCTTTCATTCGCCAATTGTTAAAACTTAAAAAAGTTAAATTTTTTCTAAAAGTTTTTAAGAAATTAATAATAAATAATAGAATAAAATTCTTGAACTTGAAGTGTTAAAGAAAGATAAGCTTTAATAAAAAGCTCTTTCAACATTTTTCTTAAATAAAAGTAGCATTTTGGAGCTCTACAACATTTTTTAAAAAACATATTAATTATTGATATACTTTTGTGATACTTTTAAGTTAAAGGAAGGTAAGTTTTATTAAAAAGCTCTTTCAATAATTTTTTAATTTTTTTTATAGATATTTAACTAAAGATTATTAAATGAAATTTTTTCAATAGCAATAATTTTGAAATAAGGATTTGTTTTGATAAGTGTAAAAAGTTTTATCTTTCAACGGCTCGAAATCTTAGAAAAGCCATTTTTATAAATTTTTCAAATGATATTTTTGATATAAAAAAATATTTTTACTTGCGGTTAGTATGATAAGGTAATTTTTTGTGAAAAGCTTTTTAATGCGTATAGAAGAAACTTGGTTGTAAAAAAACTTTTCAAAGTTCTAAACTAAACTTTGATTTTGGAAAAAGCTTTGCTAATTACAAAATATGAATTTGTAGTTTTTATTTAAAAACTTAAAAAATGAAAACAAAACCTTTTTACAAAAAAGCTTTCTAGAAAGAAAATAAAAATAAAATTTTGTCCTAAAAGAAGCTTTTTAGAGAGAAAAATCTTGTAAAGCAATACTAGTGTAAATTTTCTTATTAAACTAGATTTTTTTTCTCTGCATTATTATTCTCTGTAGAAATGTTACATATTTATGGTAAGATAAAATTTTTAACAATAAATAATTTATTTAATTTTATATTATTACCCTTTAGTCCAGTGTAAATTTTATTGAATGTCTCTATATTTTTTTTACCAAAACGTAAAATCTTGATTTTCTTTAAGATGGTCTATTAAGCGGAGTGTTATTCTTTGTAATACGTGTGGTTTTAAAGATTTAAATTGTATAAGTTTTATCGGAAAATTATTTCAAAAAAAAGAAAAAGCAGTTAACATATGATGACAAACAAAATATGGTATCAGACTTGATGATCCAGCAAAAATACAAAAATAAAACTGCTGTTCATTTTTAACTTGCCGCCTTTTAGTTCACAGCTTTAAATTTCTTAGACTTTATTTATATAAGTTTATTTGTGGATAATTTTAAAAGTTATAGCTCCAAGAGGACTGATTGATAGACAATCTTTCACACTTACCAATTCCAAAAGCTTTTATACAATATTTGGTATATATTTATAAGCAGGGCATATGCGGAAGGAAGCTTAAGCAGCCGAAACAAAAGAGAAAATAGAAAAGGCGCACGTGTTGAAATCTTCATCAATGATGTTGGTTACTTTTCATGTATCTAGCTGATGTATGTGGTTGAGGAATAAGCAGCATTAGTTTCAAGGTGGTGGTGGTGTTGTAAGCAGTGATGGTAGATGATGATGAATTTATTTTGTTATTGTATTGTATTGAAGATTCGTTTCATATCGTTAAAAAGATGTAATCAAATGGAAATAAAATGTTTAAAAAGGTGGAAAATTTGTATTAAAGATTTGGATCTTGAATCGCTAGCGGCTACAAAATGTAGGTCATTTGTAAACTAAGAAGTAAATCTAAAAGTAATAATTTTTGATAAATGATTAAAAGCAAAAGGACATACTTTATTTTGTGGTCTAATTACTAGACCCTTCTTTCTAGGTTTCACTTTTTTATAAAGTCACTGTATCCTATTTAAAATTTTGTTATACAGCTAATAGCTTTTAAATAGCCAAATATATTAATTTTGTTAATAAACAACTCATATCTATGTAAATTACATTAATGTAAATATCATATGATACTTGTCAATTATATAAAAATCCCTTTCTACTCCATTACACACCACACATTTACACACATACTACTTAGAACTGATATATGGCCCATCAGAACAAAAATAAAATCGAAAAACCTTTATATTTTATCTTCTCCTTTAGAGTGATTGTAGTTATTGTAATTTTCTGTTTTGTGTAATCATTATGCAAGCTTATGCAAATTTCGATATAAAGCCCCTTTTAATTGTGGGGTTTCAATTTTTCTTGTTTTTTTTCTCCAACAAGCCCATAATTGTCAACATATTGTTAATCGTTTTATATGCGGTTAACTTTACTGTCATACACATACACACACTTACAAGGGGATGTATAGACAAACAGACTCTTAAGAGACAATAACAAAGTATAGTTTTTCTTGTTCTGATTAGCTAATTATATGGTAAATTGTTTGTTGATAGAAGGGTAAATAACAATTAGTTTAAGTTAAAGGTGGGAGAGGCCAGCCATGGGTGTTACTTGACCCATTTAAAGCCTTATTAATGAATTATTATTATTTGGAATATAAAAAAAAATTTTTGGTTTAGAAATTATAATTTGGAAATTATTAATTTATTAAGTTATAAAAATTATTTCATTAAAACTGTTCTTATTTTTATACCTTGAAATTACCTGAGCGAGAAGTGTAGTATTTCCTAGCGTAATCTTAATTCTAGAAGATTTTTAAATGATCTTAAATTAATATTACAGTGAAAACAATGCAGGGCTTTTATAAAAAAAATATACAATAAATAATTATTAATCTTAGTAATGATCTTTTTTTAAATAAATTTAACTCTATATTTGTCAATTGTTTTAAAAAATATTTTTCAAATTGTTAATAATTTTGGTTTTATAAAAAATAATTTCCTGAAGAAGCTTTCCATAGGAAAGCGAAATATTGAAAATATAGGGTTAAATTTGTTTGGATTATGTTAAGATATACTACATTTCTCGTTCAGTTAAGTTCGAGGTCTGAAATTAAGAACAGTTTCAACAAACTATGCACTTCCACCGTAATAACTTTTAGCTCAATACTTTTTACCTTGCTGACATATTTTAATCGGACCCTTTCGATTATATATATAAAGCTCTGAACTTTAATTTCCTAACACTTGCAATGTATTAATATAACGATGTGAACACGTAAGAGTTTTTCAACAAGAAGTTTATTTTCCAAAACAAAATAAAACAAAAAATTTTGATTAAGATGATTAAAATATTTATTGTATTAGGTAGGGCACTAGCTTATCAGTCTGGGGGTTGTGGGCTCGATTCCTAACAAAGACCTCCGCTGTTTTCACTACAAAAAGTAAAAAGTCACTGCAGGTGGGGGGACTGCTGAGTAATGTCCTCATCATCATGGTCACATGCCAGTTAATTTCCGATAATAATGGGCCTTCGAGAAATGAAAGCTGCCCCTGTAGGGTAGTAGGTAGTGTACTTAGCTTAC
Organism: Trichopoda pennipes; assembly: GCA_030448955.1. Lineage (NCBI taxonomy): Eukaryota > Metazoa > Arthropoda > Insecta > Diptera > Tachinidae > Trichopoda > Trichopoda pennipes. Next base: position 801,766 of record JASKUP010000041.1, on the reverse strand, counting down.
CAATCTAGGGGTGGTTGTTTTCACTACAGAAAAAAACAAGATAGTGAAAGCTATGTAACTATTCTTTTATTTTTACCGCCTGTCGCACCTCTTCTCTATCCCTTTCCTAAAGAATGTAGCACAGTTGTGACTAAATGGGAATTGTTGCCTGAAGTGCTACTTCTCTTTATAAAAAAAAAAACTTAAATGAAAAATGATATCTGGCAAATGTCGATCACGCTGATAGATATCAACTCTTTCATCACAGTTTTTAATTCTTTTATCATAGCGGTCCTATTTCGTTAATCACATACCGGACTTTGAATTCCAAGACTGAAATCGACATAGCTCCACAAAAAATAAAAATAATCCAGTAGTTTCAAATCACACAACCTCCCTAGCCACTAATGGCTGTTGAGAAATTATACGCTCAGGAAATTTGGTTTGCAACATATTGATCGTTTCATTAGCTGTATGACATGTGGCACCATCCCGTTGAAACCACATGCCAGTGATATGCACATCGTCAATAATAGGCTATAATAGCTCACCATACAGGGACACGTTGAGCATGCAAAGGCTGTACAGTAATTAGTCTAGGACTTTTAGAAGCCCTAATATGGCAATTTTTCTTGTTGACATACCCTGACAAGTAACAATGGCCTTCGTCTAAAAAACCAGCCGGTTGTTCCTCAATGAATTGATTGAATATGCGGTCATATTAAAGGTCAGTCGGCTTCCATTTCTTAACAATTTCTTGACCTTTCTAAGACTTACACAAAATTCACCATGTGATGGATTTGGATAATCCCAGTTGTTAAGAACGTCGAGAAATTTACAAGTTTGGATTTGCATCAACACTGTAGCTCACAGTTGTTTTGTTTTCAGTTGAACGACCCGATCGAAAATGCGTTGGTGTTCGCACATTTTGTTTTGGGCCTGTCGACTCAAATTTAACGACGAAATTTTTAATACCGGGCACCGAAGGGCAATTATTTCGTCCGAAAATATCACGAATTTTACGAAATCTAACTAAAGAGTCTGACATCTAACTTTTTTTCAACTTATTTCGTGAATGGTAACACTTAGCTCATGTTTGATTTGGCAGGTAATTAGTTTTATCCTTCCGCGGAACGAATATGGTTGTGTATACCCTTGAACAACGCTGGGAAATATTGCCTGCGATCAACTTACAGAAGATGCTGATTTCGCAAAAAAAAATAATCTTTTCACATGAAGCTTATTTTGATCTTGGTGGATATGTAAACAAGCAAAATTGTCGCATTTGGGGTAAAGAAACCCGCACGCATACATTAAAAAGCCGACGCACCCAAACAGAGTCACTGTTTGGTGCGGATTTTGGTCCAGAGGCAGGCATAATTGAGCCATTTTTTTTTCGAAAATAGCCGTTACAGTCAATGGCGATCGTTATCGGGCCATGTTGAAGAGGATGATATTGACAACGTTTGGTTTTAACAGGATGGGGCTACGTGCTACACAGCCAAGCTACACTCGATGTTTTGTGCCCTATTTTTGAAGATCGCATTATCAGCTGTAGAGCTGATTTCGTTTGGCCACCTCGGAGCTGCGTTTTGACATCATTGGACTATTATTTATGTGATGTCGTCAAAGATAAGTGTTACGCCGACATTTGGTAAGAGACAATTGGTGCTTTAAAGGACAATATTCGTGAAACCATTGGTGAAATACAGCTGCTAATAATCGATAATGTGCTTAAAAATTGAACCAATCGTGTAGGCTACTGCATGGCCAGCCGAGGCAGCCATTTTAATGAAATTATTTTCCATTATTAACCGGAAGGATTGTACTTTCAAATAAAAAAAGCATTTAAAATAAAAGGAAAAGTTATTTGGCGGACCCTTTATAAGAGTAACGCCATTTTCATAGAGGATTTGAAGTATATTAATCGGATTTTCGTGCGAAATTGAATTCATTGTAACAATTGCCAATGCGTCGAATACTTTTAAAAACTAAATGTCAAAACTATTATTTTATTGGTGTTGCCAGAAGTGAAAAACCAACTTCTTGTAGAAAAACTCATTATTATTTTTTACGACATAAAATTGTGCTAGAATAAAGAAATAGAAAATATTACTTATCATAACGAAATGTGAATTCAGTTACTAGAGAATCCCAAAACTTCAGTTTAGTAAAATTTCAGTATGCATCTCCTGTTTCTTAAAAACTTCATGCATCGTTATAGCTATGAATATAGTGTTAAAATTAAAAGGCGAGACCAATAAGTTAGATTGTTTTATTTGCATAATTGGTTTCAATTTCAACAGTAACTCATAAATTCTCTGCACTTTACACAGCTACTTTATGGCGCCTTGAATTAAACAAAAAAAAAAAAACAATCCAAATGTATGTTCATATGACTGTAATCAATACCTGCAACATCATGTGTTCACTTACAATTATCATCAGTTCTATTTATAAGTGGAAATAATTATGTTAAAACGACGTCAAAACAAAAAAAAACAAAAAAAAAACACTTGAAACAAAAACTAAAACCATAAAATTTTTACTTCATAAATATATCCTAAGAAATTGCCATAACTAAAACAGACAAAAATATCCTTTAGAAAGCAGAATACAAAGAAAACACATAATTATTTTCTTAAAATTTAAAAGGAAAAACCACTTGAAAATTTACTACAACAACGGCAACAATAACAACAAAATATTGTGAAATATGTAACCAAATGTTAAAAGATATAAAACTGCGTAAAGGCAACGAATGAACATGAAGAAAAAACAAAAACAACAACAAAAAAAGAATAATTTACGAGCAAAACTAAATATGCTGAAAATTACGCTTAAAACTCTATGTTATGCCGCTGCTGTTAAGTGTTTGGCATGCACAATCGCACTTCTGCCCAGGAAAACTGTTTTATGTATTTTTACGTTAGCAGTCATTTGGAAAGTCATGGCATAATAATGCCACACCACTTGAGATCATGAATTTTTAATAGTGTGGCAAACGACGCCAACACTTTAACTCTTGCTAGACACTAAACAATGATTAGTGTTAAATGTTTAAGCTGATAACTACTATTCCTTTTCTATTTTAAATATTTTGGCTGCTTGTTTTTGAAGTTCCATTTTTTTTTTGGTTGTGTTAAGAAAATCTAAAAATGAGAAATTGTTTTAGTTAATAGTTTTCCTTAAGGATTATTTAAACGTTGTGCTTTGCAAATAAAAATTTTATGAATCATATTTTTTAAAATAAAAATTTATATTTACATAAAAAATTTCAAATAACTATTGATGATTTTAAATTTATTGGTCTCGTATCTTAATGACTTTTAATTTGTGACAATATTAGATTAGATTTTACAATTGATTGCCGCCAAGTTTAGCATACAATAAATAAGAGAGGTGCTGAAATACTACCAAAACAAAATGTACCTTTAATTAATCTTTAATTCCAAGAAATAATTATATTTAGAACAGCGTTGCACCACCTGCGATTATTTGGACGATATTAAAGATTAAAGCAGTACAGAGATGGAGGCTAAATTAATTACATCACTAGAGAGATTAAGTTGCAATAAAGTTATAATAAGATAAAGGACAAAAGTATCTTATTTAAGATAAACCAAAGATATAAATTAAGCTGCTGTAAAGCGGAGTTTAACAGAAATTCTCTAAAATTAACTAAATTGGTAACTAACCTCTGCTGCATACACAATTGCTTCCAATAACTGACTTTAAGCTGTTTTGGCCACTATAGCATTAAAAAACACTTTGTGACGTCATTTTTCAATATGGATATATAGTGGGTTTTTAACAATTGTGGCAACACCAACAGCATGATAATTTTGACATTTAGTTTTTTAGACGTATTTGTAGTAGATGCATTGACAATTGCTATAATGAATTCAAGTTAGTATGAGAATCGCATTAAAATCCACTACGAAAATGTTAAAGTTAAAGTTACATTTCTTAAAATTGGTGATATTTTTTGACAACACAGTCCTCCTTATGACACCGCTATTAAGAATTCGGTCGTTAAATTTGAGTCGAAAAGCTCGACCGGGTCATTCATCTGAAAACATCGCATCCATGAGCCATAGTATTGAAGCAGATACAAATTTTCAATTTCCCGACGTTCTCAACAATCTCTATCAACCACCACAGAGGGGATTTTGCGTAAGGATTTGACTTTGAAGCCTTACAAGGTTCAACTGGTGCAGGCATTGAAGCCGGCCGATCATTTACATCGTAGATTCGATTGTAGAACAACCGGCTGGTTTTTTTAAAAAATACATTTTATCAGACGATGCCCATTTTCACTTGTCAGGGTGTGTCAACAAGCACAATTGCCGCACTTTAGCTTCTGAAAATCCTAGAGCGATTATTAAGAAGCCTTTGCATGCTCAGCGTGTGACTGAATGGTGCGCTATGTGGTCTGAAGACGTGGTTGGGGTTTTTTTTCGAAGATGGGGCTGAAATAGAATCGCGCTATCGCGAGATGCTTACAACTTAATTTTGGCCTAGTATTTACGACGTAGATATCACTTACACGTGGTTATAATAGGACAGAGCCACATGGAACACAGCAAAACGATCAAGGATCAATTTCACCACAATCATCAGTTAGGTGGTCAGCCAGATCGTGTGATTTAACACCACTGGATTTGTTTTTTTTTTGGGTGGGTTATATTAAGGGCAGAGTCTATATGGAGTCAATCCAATCGATTTCAATCTTAAAACTCAAAATCCGTGATCTGATTAACGAAAGAGGAACACCATTTTGCCAAAAACTGATTAAAAACTTCGATGAAAGGATCGACATCTGTCAACGTGATCGTGGTGGTCATTTGCCAAACATCATTTTTTATTCATAATTGCCGAACTTGTCTCTTCGTAGTACAACAAAAATTTTAATCATCTTAATCTAAATTTTTTATTAAGTTGATAGACCAGGATTGTTTTTTATTTTTGTTGTATTCTTTCACTTAGTAATAAAAGACTGCAAACATTTTCATCCTTTTACCTCCAACGTTTCGCCGGTATTTCCCGGCTTCTTGAGGGAGTATAAATTTTTTGTTTTATTTTGTTATAGAAAACAAACGTTATAAGGCAGCTTTACGTATATGAAAATTTATGCTTGTAAACTCGACAGAACTTCTGTTTTTATTATGATTTTTCTAGAAAAACAATTCAAATATAATTACAGCACAGAATACAGGAAGAAATGTCATTGCCAGTCATTAGAAAAACACCGAGAGAGCAATGTTTTTATTTTATTTTATTAAATTTGAAAAAGTATTTGATGTCCAAAGAGTAATTTCCTCATGATGCTGTTCGCCAAAGCGAAACATAAGTAACAAATGAATAGAGAGCTGAACGCAGCTTTTGGATTTCTTAAATGAAAATTTGCGGTGGTTTCGCATGTGTCAAGCATAATAACATATAATCATCAAGTATACATCCAGAAAAATTACCTGTTTGGTGTACTTTATGGGCTAGTGAAATCATTGGTCTGTTAATCATTGGTTATGGGCAATGGTGATCGGTATATAACCATTATAACTAACTTTTGCGTTCTTCAATTGAACAAGTATTATGTGGAACCAATAAAATTGTCGTATATGTAGCTCAAAAAATCTATAAACAATTCTCAAAAACCCATTACATTCGAAGAAAGTAATCGTATTTTGGTTTGTGGTCAAACAGCATCATTGACCCACATTTTTATCGAAAAAGAGCCAGAAATCGTCGTCACCGTGAGAGCACTCACGCGAGCTTGTCCATTAAAAAAAAGGTTATTTTCTAGCCTTTGCTGTTAGTTTATTTAGTTCATTAATATGCCTGACTAAAATTAAGTTAAAATTGATGTTTATTAACTAAAAGTGCTTATTCTATTTCATTAACAGCTTACTAAAATTAAGAGAGCTTATACTACTTTCTTTTATTAACATAATTTCTTAAAACTATTTTATTAAATTGCATTAAATTTCAAAATGTTAAATTGGCATAAATGCGTTAATTGCACAACATAGTTTTTACCATTTCCGTCAAAATTCAAATAATAATATTAATATTTATTTTTATGTCGATTCCACAACTAAGTAGCTTCATCGTTACCTTTAATTATTTCTGGTTATTTGGTCGCAGTCGGAGCTGCCTCTAAAGTAACCCAAGTCACTCATGTCAGACTTTCAGTTTCAGCAAGGCAGTGCCACAAGCTACACACGTCGTGTGATTTCTCGATTTGGCGATGTCTATATTTTTTCTCTGTGGCCATGCTTAAGGTGGACGTTTGATCGTCATCATATTCCATTATCAATTTCCATATTTCTACTTTACATTACAAAAAACTGAAGTTGTTAAAAAAGTGTGTGTTTTAAGCCAACTCACTTTCTTGCCTCAAATTGCAGAACTTCGTAAGAATATAGACGGTGAAGTTTGTCACACAGTTTGTAGAAATTTTTGGTAATCGAAATTTCATTAAGATTTAACGCCGCTGGACTATTTATTTGGGGATATGTAAAGCCTGAATATATTGACTATTTGAAGAACCATATTTGCCACGTTATGGCCAAAATACGTCAACAGCTATTGGAAAAACTTATTGAAAATTGGACCCTATGATAAGACTACATCCGAGCCAGCCATGGCGACCAAATGCTATAAATCATATTTAAGTTATAAAGTTAAACGATATAATATAGTAAATTTTATCTCAATTTAAATAATTTATTTTTCTTTTATATTTTATTTTTAAAGTTATATAATTCTATAAAAAATACCTTTTGTAGTAAATAGTAATATAAAGGAAGATAATCTTAATAATAAATAATTAAAAAAATGTATGTGTTATTGTAAGCATCGTTGTGTTTTTCAGAGTTATACCTTCTGTCACCCTAACATATCCCTACTATGCAATTGCATCATTTATATAACAATGAGTACATGATCACTAAATAAATTTAGTCACCGAACTATGAGATTATGATTCTGGTATTGCCGTGACTCTAAGTTCTGATAATCAATTATTTCGTTTACAGACGAGCCGTATTTGTAAACGAATCAAAGTATCATAAATATTTTTTTTTATATATGAAATTATAAATAATGAAAATATAAAAAATACAATAACCAAACATTCATGTGAGTACCAACTAATTATTATAACCAATAATTAATTGTAATTTTTTTCCAGCTCATCAGCCAGCAAGTCAGATACATACATACAATGTATGTATGTATGTATATGTATGTACTCATCAATGTGACAATATCATCATCTCTACAACATATCACAATGGCTAGACGAATAGCGCTTTTTTTTGCTATACTCATCATCTGAGTGTTATCATGGCACATTGAGGCACGAACCAAAATCAATATCAACAATAAAATTTGTATAACATCAGGCTTGAGAGCTGAAGTGTGTATTTCCGGCTTAACAGTGACAATCAAATGGCGTTTGCATCAATTAACAACATTCGCAATCTACATGCATATGCAATCACATAGGCAAAAAATAATGTTCCTGAAGGCAGCAAATATCCTTCAAACAATAGTAGATATTGAAGTAGAAAAGCAACAAAAAGCGTAGCAAGAGCTGTAAGTAGAGAAATTGATGTCTACGATAACATTGCAAGGATTAATTGTATTTTAGAAAAAAAAAAATCGCAAACAGACTTAAAATCCTTTTACCGCAGAGTAACTTGGAAATGAAATCTACATAGATTTCATGTTCATATATGTTTGTGCTTCGCTTTTAAACTTTTTTTTTAAATCCTTAAAAAAATTAGTTCCAAATCGTCAAATCGCTGTTGCATGTTTAGGTTGTATTGTGATAAGGAATAAGGGATGTCGAATCCTTACGACTCCAACTTTTTTAGGGGCTTGGCTGTTGTGAAAGATGTATTGGTGAAAGAAATGATTTTAGAGTACACCCGGTCCAAATAAAAGATTAATGCTGCTAATTAATTTAAACCTGCAGGAGACTATAAAGCTAGCCAATTAGCAAGGGCAGAGGAGTTGCTGAAGAATAGATGTTATAGGCAAGCCTGATTGACAAAAAAGAGATCATGGATTGGAGCTTCGAAGGTGCCACATCGTAATTAATTCTGGTTTGCTGTGCAAGTAAGAGTGCTCCACCACTTACTTATCCACAAAGAGTTACAATTTCTGGAAAATTTTAATGTGAAAAATGAAAGAGCGTTCAAATAAAATAGGTGCCCCTGTAGGCTAGTAGGTAGTGTACTAGCTTGTTAGTATGGGGTTTGTGGGGTCGATTCCCAACGAAGAACTTGGCTTTTTTTCACTGCAAAAATAAAAATTGACTGTCGGTGGGGCTGCTCAGTGATGAAGGCACTGGTCGCTGTGCTGTCTTTATACGGCAGTTAATTTCCGACAATCCTTCTACTTTCACCTGTTTCATCTCTTCTCTATCCCTTTCCTAAAGAATGTAGCACGGTACTTGACTAAATAGGCATTATTGCCTGAAGTGCAACTTCTCTTTAAAAAAAATTAATAAAACAGAAATATTTACTAGATTTGATTAGATTTTTCCATATTTTTTGTATTTCTTTTGTGAAGCGCTACAGTCTTCCAAAACATTATTTGAATTTTATTGACTATACCAACAAGTTTGTATCCGCCAAGTAGGTATAAAAAAATAAAAGGGTTTTCAGCAAAAAGTTTGTTTTCTAAAACAAAATAAAGCCAAAAATTCAGATTAAGACGATTCAAATTTTTATTGTATTACGAAAAGTTCGGCAACTTTGAATAAAAAATTATATCTGGCAAATATCCATTACGACTGCAAAATTTGGCAAAACTGCAGTTCTTTTACGTTAATCACATTACGGAGTTTTAAAACTGAAATCGATTTGATTGAATCTGAATAGATTCTGTCCTTAACATAGCCCCACAAAAAATAATCCAGTGATGTTAAATCATACGATGTGGCTGGCCCTTTACTGCTGATTGTCGTGAAATTATGCGGTCGGGAGATATGTTTTTTAATAACTTGCTCATTTCATTGGCTGTGTGACATGTGGCACCGTCCTGTTGAAACCACATGTCAGTGGTATCCATGTCGTCAATAATAGGGTAAAATTGAGAGGTTAGCCTTTCGCAATAGCGTGATCCATTGACCGTTACCATATTTCCAGCCTTGTTTTCGAAACAAAAAAACGGCCCAATCACGCCTCCAGACCACATAGCACACCATACAGTAACAAGGTGAATATGCAAAGGCTTTTCATAAATCGCTCAGGATTTTCAGAACCCTAAATGAGGCAGTTTTGCTTGTTGGCGTACCCTGAATAGTGATAATGGGCTTCGTCTCAAAAAATAATATTTTCAGTAAAGCCAGCCGGTTGTTCCAAAATTATTTAAGCGAATCTACGGCAATGTGAATGGTCGGTCGGCTTCAATTCCAGCACCAGTTGAACCTTGTAAGGCTTCAAAGCCAAAATGCAATGTGGTGGTTTTGGAAAACCTTATTTCTTGAGAACTTCGAGAAATTGATAGATTTGCATGTGATTCAACACTGGGGCTCACGGCTGTAACCCGCTCGAACACGCGTTGGTATTCGCGCATTTTGTATCCAGCCTGTCGACTCAAATTTTACGACCAAATTTTTATTAGCGGTCTCAGAAGGACGACGAATTTTACGAAATGTAACTTTAACCATTTTCATAGTGAACTTTAATAATTATAATCCGATTTTCGTGCGAAATTAAATTCATTGTAACAAATGCCAACGCATGTACTACGAATACGTCAAAAAACTAAATGCCAAAACTACCATATTGTTAGTGTTGCCAGAATTGAAAAACAAACTTCGTGTTGAAAAACACGATATAATTACTCAGCTTTAAAGCCATCAAAACCGTTTTGCTGATTCGAAATTAATTTTAAAATACAAAAATTCTGAAACAAAATAAGCGCAAAAACTGTTACTTGAGAATAATTTTGATTGCTTAAATTAAAAAGATGATTGTTGTCATCATCTTTTTTTTTAATCAATTAAAATATATACAATTTTAATTGATTAAAAATTTTAACTTGCAGGAAAATGTTAAAATTTCTATAAAAAATAATTAAATTATTTACTGAATTTCTTATTTTGTTTGTCAAACTTAATTTTAAAAAATCATCAACAAATTTTCGAAATTCCTTATTGAAAATACAAAAAATAGCATCCCAGTTGAGATAGATAACTGGACATAGCGTACCATAACAATGCATGTTTTAAAAAAAAAAAAAAATCACAAGCCTCTGATGAACCAGACAAATTTTTGCTTTTTATTTCTCACACACAAAAGATAACCACCAGCCAAGACTTCATTTTCTCATTTGCTGAGTATTTGCGATACTGGCAAGGAATTAAAAGTAAAATGCAAAAAAGAAAAAAAAACAACAACAACAAGTTGAACAGACCTGGTAATGGTTGAGTTCGTCTATGTGCATAAGCATATCTAGCTAAGTAAATGTTGCAAGCGAATTTGTACGAGTTACTGATGAGTTTATATGCCGGCCGGTTATAACCGACAGAATATTTTATAAAAGGCCACTGACAGCACGACATCATAAGGATTTGAGTTTAACATTTTTCGTTTTTATTTTACCCCATTCTTGTCTTTAACTCTCAAAGTAAATAACAATCCGTTTGTCTTGTTGTCTGCCCATATGTCAGTCTGTCTGCATTCTATATGAAAGCACCATACGATTTTTAGGCGCACATGCCATTTTAATTTGTGTTGTATGGGCTTATGAATGAATTGGAAAAACAGCTGAGACTTGCACAAATTTCACTTTGTTTAAACTCTCATACACACCCATACATATGTATGTTCACATATACAAAGTATTTTCCTTTTGTTTTTTTTTTTTTTGGTTTTTTGTTTTGTGTTTTCAATTTTACTCTTTTCACTGTAAAGAAAGGAAAACGTAAAGTGAATGATAAGAATTAAAGAAAGATTTATTGACTGCAAGTATATAATTTGATGCATCCTGTCATACACGAGCTGTTAAATTGTATGAGATTTTTTTCCTATCAGAAGCATCTAGGGGATTTTGTTTTTATTTAGTTTTTAAATTATAGCAACTGGGTACAAGCTGAATGAATAGAGTTTTATTAAAATAATAATTGCATAGGACGTATAATTGTGTAGTTAGAAAAAAAAATTATTTAGTAAAATTTCTTGTTTTTAGTTTGAGTTCTAAAAGGTTTCCCAATGCGGTCTTAGCTATTGTTAATTTTTTTATTAGTCAGCGACATGTCTGGCGGATTATTGAAACTCTAGATTTTTTTCAGTCCATCAGGGTTATCGATAAAAGATATTAATATGATAGATAAGAGATAAATGGATGGATGAGGAAGCTTCTAATATGCTGCACATTTACAACTTGGTGAATATAAAACAATCATATGGAAGGAAATAATAATCGAATTTCGGTTTGCTCGGCAAATTATTGAGTTTGAATTAGCGCCAAAGAAAACGAAATATTTGTGACTTAAGCTTAAAATTACAGTTGAAGTCCAACAACTTGGTTAACGGCCGACAGCCTGGTTTCCGTAGGGGGACTCTATGGGTGACTTGCTGGATTTCATGTCGAAACAATTGTCCGACTCCATACATCATTTCGGGTGACTCTAGATATTTCCAAGGCCTTAAATATGGCATACCTTGTTCGTGTGGAACCAATTAACTCTAACTATTCCCGAGGCCTCAAATATGTCATACCTTCTGTCAAAATTTGTTGCTTTTGTTGTCGGTGACAATTTCTCCAGTTTTATATCGAGTTTTTTCAGGAATTGCACTACATGAGTTGATATAAATAGGATTTCATCAGACGAGTTGAAGATTAATTCAGGGGTGTCGCAGGGGTTCGTTCTTTTTTATACCCTATTTCTTATTTTTTTAAAGGACTTGTTTTGTTAAACTTTCAACCCTATATAACATTTCTCAGTTGACAGCACCATTTATCTTTCGTTTTTAGTCAGTAATAAGCCGAACCAGTTGGAGTTGAGTTACAAAAGGCAGAATATGGTTAATACTCTCAATCACGATCTTGCAACAATCTCCGAATGGGGTCTTGTGAATAGATTCGATTTTAATGCCCGTAAGACTCAAAGTTGAATGCTTACGAATAGATATTTGCTCGGAAATGATGGTGCAGCTGATGCTATGGGCGATAGAAGTTTAAAGGTTTTGGAAACTCGATGTTTTCGGCATGAAAATTCAGTGTGATGTTCGATGGACTAACCACATTTTTCAAGTTTCTAGGAAGCTCTTGATGTTCTTGGCATGAAAATTCATTGTGATGTTTAATGGACTAAGCACATTTTTCAGGTTTCTAAAGAAGCTTTCAAGTGCTTCAGTTTTCTAAAACAATATAAGATATACCTCAATCCATCCGATATTCGTACTGTTTATACCACCTATATCTGTCCAAAAATCGAATACAATTCTAATGTATGGGCGAGAGCCTCAAAGTCTATTTTCTATATTTGACCAACCCGATAGAACACTCGTTCGCACAACTGTGTGATTAGATTTACATCCACGCCTGACCATGAAGCCTTAATCAGATGGTGGACCAAACCACTGCAAAATTTGGAACGTCATTCTCGTCCTAGGAAGCCGAAGCTATAATTCTATGCAACAGAACTTTCTAGTTGCAACTTCGATGATTCCAGAGTAGGGCTACAAATCATCACTCCTTGCTTAAGAGTTGGAGACTTTCCAACTCCTGTCCAGAACATATGTCTAGCATGCTCACTGGATTTGGGAACATTTCACCAGGTAGGTGTTATTAAAGGTGAAATGAACCCAGCCGCCATAGAACCATAGACAAATATGGGGCCGCGAAACCACAACCACCACGATACTCCCATAAGCGCTAACCTCAATAATCAGCCAGAGAACAGTTAAGTGTCTAAAGAGACAAATAACGGAACTCTGCGGGTCACTGATTCCCGTGGAAATAAAGTGGAGTATCCAGTTGTACCCTTGCTGACTTCAGGGGACTGGGCTCCCTTTTTCCCCCAGTTGCACAGGTCTAAGTTGTTGCTATATACAAAGACCATATATATGTGCCCTCGGGAAGTCACTCGTTCGCACACCTTGTATCGGGCCTGTCGACCTAAATGTAACGACGAACTTCTTGAAGCGGTCTCAGAACTACGATTATGTTGTTCGAAAATATCGCGAATTTTTTCGTAATGTAAATTTAAAGAAACCAACATTTTTATAGTGGATCTAAATTATTCAATGAAATTCATTGTAAGATTATCTACTACGAATACGTCAAAAATCTTAATGTCAAAACTATTATGTTTTTGGTGCTGTCACAATTGAAGAACCTGATACTAATAATATTTTGACACTGAATTTTAGGTTATATGAACTTTTAAGAAATGAAATTCTTTCATATTTAACGTAAGTAAACACTAAGCAACCAACTTGTATTCATTAATATAATTTTACTACTCCAACTTCCGTTGCTAATTCATACGGAACTAAATAAAAGTTGAAAATTATGATTGTATGAGTATTTTTATATTGCTGTCCTAAAATTTTCCTTTCTTCCTTTTTTTATCATCACATTTATAATTTTAATTTAATTTTTAATTTGATATTAAGTACGAGTAGTTGTTCTCATTCATACTATATTTAATATGTTTAAGTTTTTACATGTGCATGTTGAATATGTCATGTTGCTTCAGCTTCCCAATAAAGTTTTTGTGATCTTTAGCAGATGTTTGCATTTAGTTTGTAATTACTGTCACGCAATGTGACCATAAAATATACTGCAAAATCAACACATAACATGACATCAAATGAGAAATTCCTTACCGTTCGTTCTTTTAATAATTTTCGTTTGTGTGTTTCTTTTTACAAAGGGCGAGTATTAGGAGAAAAATATTTGCGAACATATACGAGGGTGATTTTAGAAATTTTAGTTTAAAGATGACGCTGGGTATATGGCCAAAAATTTGACAACAATATTTAGTTGCTTCTTGAATACCTTAAACTAAAGTATATATGACCAAGAATGGAACCACTATTGGCAAAGGAAAATTCCAATTTATTTAGCTCAGACAACGAAATTGAAATTTTGATAACAGTCCTTAAAACTTGTTTAGGGAGGCTAGTGAATTGAGTTCAAGTAATTTTTTTGCATTTGCCTTTTGAAGTCCCTTATTGGGCATGTGGCAATATATGTATTAAAGCTTATTATAATATCGGATTTTTTAGTGGCATTTAATACTTCTTATAATTGCTAATGAAATAAAGTAATTTTTAAATAATAATATCAGTATTTCAATATTTTTTCAAAATTATTTTTTTATAATAAATCTAAAAAAATGTTGTTTTGAATATAAAGCCAGCTAAATTGGAAGATTATCCGATAAGATTTAATTTTTATAATTGAATTAGACATGCAGGCAACCATGAAAGAAAGGTTATATGCTACATAGGTAAAGGCAACTACAACCAAATTAATTTGTCGTAGATATGTTTTCGAAGTTAGGTCTTCAACAAGGGAAGAAGTAACATTTATTGTACTTCTGATTATACAAATAAGTACTCAAAGCCATAGAATTCTTGATTCTTTTACATTTAATTGTCTGCAGCAGGATTTTGCCATGAAATAAGTGAGAGGAAAGCAAACTATGCTAAGTTGAGATTTTTTATAATAAAAATTTTTTAATAACTTAATTATCTTGTGAAGCCAAAAACTAGGCACGGATGGGATATGAGAAAAAGGATTTCGAAAATTGGCGAACAATGGACAAAAATACACAAAACACACATACATCTTACGAATTTAAATAAAAATTTGTAAACACCAGATGGTTGCAATAATGATTTTGTTCTCTAGCTTAGGAATAATATTTTTGTTCTCTTTCCTCTGATACCCATCACGATAGGTTTTGCTGGAATTTTAAATTTTAAAGAAAATATTATAATCGTTTTTATTTGAATAGCAATAGTGAGCTAATTTAGACTTTATTTATTTAATAAAAAATCAACAAGAATTTTGTTTTTCAATTGTGGTACCACCAACAATATTTTAGTTTTGACATTTAGTTTTTTAACATTTTCGTAGTAGATGCATTGGCAGTTGTTCAATTTCCATGAAAATTGGATTAAAGTAATTAACAGCCACTATGAATATGGTGGTTCTGTTACATTTTGTAAAACTCACCATCTGTTCGGACAAAATAATCGTCCTTCTGAGACCGCTATTAAGAATCTGGTCGTTCAAATGCAGTCAATAGGCTCTAAACAAAATGTGCGAACACCAACGAGTGTGTGAGCAGTTCATTCAACCGAAAACATTGCAGTCGTGAAGCAGAGTGTTGAAGCAGATCAATATTTATCAATTCTTGGATGTCCTCCAAAATTGGGATTATCCAAAACCACCACATTGCGAACTTTGCGTGAGGATTTGAATTTGAAGCCTTACAAAGTTCAACTGGTATAGAAATTGAAGCCGACCAACCATTCACATTGTCGTAAATTCACTTAATTCATTCAGAAACAGCCGGATCGTTAAAAAATTTTTTTCAGACGAAGCTCATTTTCACTTGTCGAGGTATGTCAATATGCAAAACTACCGCATTTGGGCTTCTGGAAATCCCAGAGGGATTATTGAGAAGCCTTTGCATTTTCACCGTATCGTTCTTATTTTTCGAAAATGAGGCTGAAAATGCGGTATTATTGTTAGGGACGACGTGGATATCAATGACAAGTGGTTTCAATAGGACGGCGCCACATGTCACACAGTCAATAAAACGATCAATTTATTACAAACCAAATTTCCCGATCGTATAATTTTACCACAATCAGCAATTAAATGGCCAGCCAGATCATAATTTAACATCACTGGATTAGTTTTTGTGGAGCTATGTTGAGGATAGGGTCCATGGAGAGCCAATCGAATCGACTTCAGCCTTAAAACTCAAAATCCGTGATGTGATTAAAAAAGTAGGAGCGCCATTTTGCCAAAAAGTGATTAAAAACTTTGATGTTAGCATCTACATCTGTCAGGTAGACATTTGCCAGATATCATTTATCATTCATAAATGCCGAACTTTTCTCTTTGTAATAAATAAAAATTTTAAACACCGTAATCAAAATTTTTTGTTTTATTTTGGTTTAGAAAACAAACTTCTGGTTTAAAAGCGCTTTATATTTAAAATAAAAATTCATTGTAATTTGAGGATTTCCCATTCGCCAGAAACGACTATTCTATTTACTCACATATCCATTCAAATGAAAATGTGCCTCGTCAGTCACGATGATTTTGTCATGGAAATCGGGGTTGTCATAAGCGAGCTGTAACATCCTATTGGCAGATTTACGGCGGCATAAATGGTCTTCTGGAAGAGTCTCTTGTGTCAACTGAATCTTATAGGGAAACAAGTGCAAATCCTTGTAAAAAATTGTGGCCTAACTTGTTATTTGAAGACCAAGCTCTTCAGCACGGTGTCGTCTTGAGGTTGATGAATTGTTTTGAACACTTTCTCGAGCAGCAGTAATGTTTTCAACCGATATTGCAGTACGTTGTGGTCCTTACTTGGGTCTATCATCTACAGGCCCGCTTTCTTCGATATCATTCACTACATGAATGCTATTTGTTGGCACAAATTTAAGGTAACTTGCCCAACGTCACAGTAATCGATGTTTTAACGATTAAAACAGGTTTGTTTATCGAATATTTTTCCACGTGTCTACTACACGACTTTCAAATATGAACTGTCAAGAGCAATATTTACCAAAAGGGCGGTGTTACGGCAGAAGCCCAGTCTTTTACTATACGTACATTTATTAATGAATAGAAAAATATGTAATCAACAGATTGTAGGACAAATAGAGAAAGAAAAAGATTTTTTAACTCTAGATGAAGTTATAAGCAACAGTATTTCATTTACTGACAAAACAAATCCAGCACTTAGTTCCCAAATAGAGACCAATTACAATTCCCAAAATATATTCATTTTCTTAGTTGGGTTATAATACAGTGATCACCCTCGTATAATAACTTAAAAGTATACAAAAGCATTGCTTAATATATAACATCAAATAGCAGGCAAATATAAAATGCTCTGGTTCAAAGTGAAAGCAATGATTTAAAATGTTTGACGTTATACAAGATCCATTGGCATTTGAAATGAAATCGTTTAAGTTTTAGCACATAAATCAAAATCTTTAATTTAACTTCAATTTCTAAGATGAAAAGTGCCTGGAAAATAATTTCACTTTTAACCAAATTTTATCACTTAAATATATAAACTATATTTGTTGCTAAATATTTCTTTAATTTTTTTTTTGTTATTTAATCTACGACAAAGGAACGAAATTTAAATTTTTTTATTTTATTTGATGTGCATTCAGCTTTGTATTTTTCTTTTCGGTTTGTTGAATTGTTTTTTGTATTAATATTTGTCAGTTTTGAAATGAAAAAGCAAATTAATTTCTCTTCCATAGATTTATTTTCATGCTGCTGTACTTCAATGATGAATTCCTATGAATTTCTTTGACCTCCTACTGTTTATATTTGCATGAACTAGCTAAAAACAGTTGAAGTGAGCAAAAATATATAGACAAATACAAAATAGAAATTTAATTTCTATGTCTTTAAAGAAAATTTTCCAAGTGCTCCTAAGGTGCCTTTATGTTTTAATTGAAAATTCATACAGCTTTTAGGGCAAACAACATTAAGTAAGCACATATATATCATATATATATATATATATATATATATATATATATATATATATATAAATCTTGTCAAATTTTAAATGCTGGAGAATTCTAGAAGTGCTGAGATATTAAGGTTAAAAAGAAATTTTAGTGAATACAGATTTTTTATATGACTTGGTAACACTTTAAATCATTTATTTTATTAATAAAGGGGTTTTCTAAATCAAATTAAGATTAAAATTAAAATTAAGATTAAGATGATTCAATTTGTTTTTGTATTACGAAGAGAAATTGTCGGCAATTATGAACGAAAAATAATATCTGACAAATGTCCACCACGACCACGCTGACAGATTTCGATTCTTTCATCAAAGTTTTTAATCACTTTCTGATAAAATGGCGGTCGTGTTTCGTTAATCACATCAGGGATTTTGATTTTTAAGAAATCGTTTCGCTTGGCTGCGTATAGACTCTGTCCTTAACTAAGTCCCACAAAAAATAATCCAGTGGTGTTAAATCATACGATCTGGCTGGCTGCTTAACTGCTGATTGTAGTTTTGGTTTGCAATGAATTGACCGTTTCATTGGCTGTGTGACATGTGCCACCATCCTGTTAAAACCACATATCAATGACATCGACGTCGTCAACTATAGGCCAAAGCTAAGTTGTTAGCATCTCGTGGTAGCGTGATCCATTAAACGTTACCGTATTTCCAACCTCATCTTCGAAAAAACTGGCTCAATCAAGCCTCTGGACCATACAGCGCACCAAACAGTTACACATTGAACATGCAAAGGCATCCCAAAAATCGATTTAGTAATTTTAGAGGCCTAAACGCGGATTTTTGCTTGTTGCCATACCCTGACAAGAACAAATAGACTGTCTGAAAAAATGATTTTTGCAGAAAAATCAGCCGCTTGTTGCTGAATGAATTGAGCGAATCGAAAACGACGTGAACGCTCGGATGGCTTCGAATGAACCTTGTAAGATTTCAAAACCTTACGCAAAATTTGCCATGTAGTGAACTTGGATA
The DNA here is from genome assembly GCA_030448955.1 of Trichopoda pennipes. Taxonomy (NCBI): domain Eukaryota; kingdom Metazoa; phylum Arthropoda; class Insecta; order Diptera; family Tachinidae; genus Trichopoda; species Trichopoda pennipes. The sequence continues at coordinate 783,039 of JASKUP010000041.1, read as the reverse complement.
ACCTCAAATGATTGAGAACGTTGAGGAATTGACAAATTTGGATCTGCTTTTATACTGCGGCTCACGGCTACGACGTTTTTTGTTGAACGATCCGGTTGAAGACGCACTTTGTATCGAGCCTGTCGACTCAAATTTAACCACAAAATTTTTAATAGCGGTCTCAGAAGGACCATTAGTTTATCCGAAAATATTACGAACTTTGCAAAATATAACTGTAACAGAACCACAATTTTCTTAGCGGATTTTAATTATTTTAATGCCATTTTGGTACGAAATTGAATTTATTGTAACAAATGCCGATGCATTTATTACGAATACGTCAACATATTAAATGTCAAAACATTAAATATCAAAACTATCATGTTGTTGATGTTGCTACACTGGAAAAACACTAGAAAAACCTGATGCATATCATATAGCTTCTTAGCATGGCTTCTTGGCCACCTTATTTCCTCCGTAGTCCTAAGAAAGTACAGAAATTTGCCTACGTGCTATAAAACATAGTTGGAAAATTTTATAACGTTAAGTAACTTTAATATATAATAAAAAATGTTTGTAATTCCCATGTGTTACAAGTATTTAAGTGCTTAATATTAAATAAAAAAAAATTTTAAAAACATATTTCCCACCTAAAATTTTTTATATAACCTGCGCAAAATTTGCACTTTAAATATGAGTTAAAGGTAAAACTTTCTATGGCAACCTAAATTATTGCTTTATAATATTAAAATGATACAATGCCTTTTAGTATAAATCCATATAATCTTCTTGAAAAAATATTTGAATCCAGTTTTAGATTTTCTTTATTTGATTATAATTATAACTCTGAATTATTATTGTTGCAACATAATACTACCTTTGTATGTAATTTCTTTTATTCTCTGGTATTTCGTAGACCTACAAATATTTCTGTCAACCAAAATGAAAGATGTTACTTTGCTTCAGGATAAGAGACAAATAATAAAATTTTAAGAAAACTTATTTTATTCCTTAGACTTCATTCGTATTAAATAAGCAATCGATAAACAAAATACAGCATAACTAAGTGTTATTTTTGTTTAGTGTGAAAGCGCTTATATTTATAAAAAGCTAATCAACTGTCATATTCATTTCTTTTAACTACTTTAAGTATTTGTTTAAGAGGATATCATTATAATATGTTGAACATATGTAAGAGCATATACCTGTATGTATATATTTATATAAATCCATTTAAATGTCTTTGTAATATAAGAGTTTTATAATATTTTTTTTTTGTTAAGCATTGATATTTACAGTGGGTAATCAAAGTAAATTTTGTTACCATTATTTGCATGTTTAGATTAAACGGCTGATTTTAATAAACGACGAAAAAAATATGACGTATAAAAAGAGTACAGGATTAAGTTTCGTAGTAAATATAATAAGGATGAACTAATATAACCAGTCTTTTAAAAATTGGAAGACAAGAAAAAAGTTTTCTTAACTTTGAAAATTTTGAATATTTACTTGCTTTCTTACTAAAAGAATGCAAGTAATGAAAATTTGTTTTCTTTACTTGTATTTGTAATTTGATCAAAATGCGAATAGGGACTTAATTAGTTAAATTAAAATCGAACCAGAATCTAAGAAAAGTTCAATATCATTCAAACTATTAGAGAAATCTAATAACCTTTAATATTATATGTATACAATTACATGAACATGTACACAGAACCACCAACACTCAAAGCACAACCGAAAACATACCAAAGATAAATGCAGCAGCATATCACCTGGTAAATTTAAAAAATTCACGTATCATAACGTTATACACAAGACCTTGCCATTAGATAACTGAAAACACTTCTTTCGTTTCCTTCGAAGTCAAGGATCTGTATACTTCAACCAACACAAGAAACCTTAGTTATCCTACGTCTCACACTAGACAATTTATACGACAAGCAATACATCACCGACATTATAGAAATTGCAAAGACATTACCTGGAACCACTCTACCGAACATAAACTAGCAGCATTTAGACATATAATACACAGACCTTAAGATAATCCAACCTAGTCCAGATTAGTACAACAAAGAGGTCGACATAATTTACACCAAAGCTAAAAGAACGGCTGCAAACCTACTACTATCGACAAACAACATTAAAAACAGGATTAAAGTAGACGAAGATAAAATTGATACAGCACATCGGGCACACTTTGCGACCAGAAATATATACATTAACTAATCTTTTTCATAACCAAGGTTTACTCACAGCATTTAAATATAGCAACACTTTGAGGCATAAGCACAAGACATCGATAGAAACAACTGACAAATTTGGTTCTAGTGGAGTATACAAACTTAGTTGTATCTGTAAATACACTTATATAAGGGAAACTGGACGAACACTAATTAAACAAGATTTATAGAACACATTAGCTCGTACAAACGAAAAAGATAAAACTCGAACTTTGTCCGTATACGGGAAAAAGAACACTGTAAATGGCACATGGCCGAAACCGGTGTGTTTACAAACCAAATTTCGATGCGGGATGACGTAAAATCATGCCCAATTAAATCAAACGCCGTTGGACAATATACGCACATATTTGCAAAATACGTTGACATTCACGAACACGCACCAAGGAAAATAGACGAATGTATGACATTACTGCAACCTAGCAAAAAAGGACAAAGACTAGACATTTTCGGAAGCGTGGAAATCTACAAATAAGCAAAACTGCCTCAGACACTATTTTCACACCACTGAAAATACTCATTCACTCCGACAAACAAATAATTCCTTCAGCCGAACACACTTTCCTAGCAAATAATAAAAGACCGAAATATTTATTTAGCCCTACATCAAATGCCAGCTGGTTAGACAATATATCTGCATAAACTGATACAAGTCTAATGAAAGAACGTCCTAAACTAATGTAATACTAATACTAGCTCTCCAGTACTATTTAATTCGCGGCATTTAAAGCGCTCGGCAATCATAAACAAGCAACCAGTTACGACGATTTTAATTAGAAAAAGTGGCAACACTATTTCAGTACTAGCAGAACAAATCCAAAGAACTTAATACCGAAACTAATTCACTACATTTTTTTAAACCCAAAGTAAAGTAATTTTAGTCCACTGTAGGCTTGTTTGTGCACTGTACAATGCATAAACTTTACTTTGCTGTTGTTGAACGTTTTCTTTTTTAATTCGTTTATTTTACTTTTTGGGGGACAGGAGGTAAAAGTGGCTCTCCTAGCTTATTACCACTCTTATATTAAATATATAGAGTACTGATAGCAGATTTATGTAAATTAAAACCGATAACATCTAACACCTGGTTTCTAAAACATTTCAGGGCAAATTCTGAATAATTTAATACTAACCCAAGAGCACATTGTAAGTTTTAAAGTATTTGGGAAAGAAATTTTTTTTACTTAACGCTGCTGCGTCTGTGTTGGGCATTTTGGATATCCATTATCCTATTAAATTTGTTATTTTTTCACATTAAAATTGAATCAACATTTTTAATTGATTTAATCAATTACTAATTTGGTTAAAAAGTTGTTATTTTCTTTTTAATAACACATGAATTATTTTTTTTTATAATAATGTTATTTATTGAATCTTCTAAATTAATAAAACTAACAATAAGTAGATAAATCTTTAATCTAAAAGTAAAAATTATCTTTATGTCTAGCCAATGCCAGCCAAAAAGTTTTAGTTAACAAGAAATAAAAAAAATAAAAAGAAAAACACTAGAAATTACTTATACTAATGGCCCTAACATCTCTCCTTTTCAGACGATTGTAGCTCCTATCATTTAATATATCACGTGCCAAAATATTTGGATGAAATTCGAGTTTTGTCAAATATTTGGATGCGTACTTCTGTATTTCCTCTCTTACACAGGGCACTTTCAAATCCTTGTGAATGTTTGAGTTTTTTACATAACATGGGGCAGCAGTTATGAGTCTGAGGATTTTGTTCTGGCTACTTTGTATCCGTTCGACATTTGACACTGAGGCAGTGCCCCACATTTGAATTCCATAGCTCCATCAAAAGTTTGCAGTCCAGACTGAGATTAGAATTCCGACCAATTAGCCAGTTTAATTAAACAGTTTTAAGTGTTATTTGCATTAGTTTAGCTTCTATGTGGTGCTTCCATGTTAGACGCCTGTCAAGGTGCATACCGAGGTACTTAACGACCGAACGTTGAGGTATTGTCTGATTATTTATTGTGATAGGTGGGCATGTACTCCTGCGTAATGTAAAAGTAATATGAATGCACTTCTGTTCATTAATTTTTATTCGCCATTTTCTTAACCATTTTTCGACTTGGAACACATGACTTTGAAGACGTAGTGAAGCTTCGTGTGGGTCTACATGAATTATGAATTATTGATTAGAAAATTATATATTTACTTTTTAGTGAAATGTACATCCAAGGTAATTTAAGATTTAACTAAAATCAATCTGTAAATAAATAAAACCTTTAATAAGAGGGAAACTTTTTTCAAAGTAATAAGCCATTCCTATAATAAAGTTAAGGAGAAGAATAGAGGAAATAAATGGCAATTTATGGAACACCGTATTTGCTAAGAAATGCAAATTTCCAAAAGGATAAAAAGAGTCTTTTGTAACTCACATCCAACTGGTTCGGTCTAATACTAAATGAATATGAATGCCAAATGGTGCTGCGAAATATTATATAGGGTTGAAAGTTCGTCAAAGAATGTCAATTAGAAAACTAAGAAATAGGGTAAGAAAAAGAACGGAGCTTTGAAGTACCTCTGAACTAATCTAGAACTTGTCTGATGAAATCCCATCTATAACAACTCATATAGTGCGATTCCTGAGAAAACTCGATATAAATCTAGCAAAATTATCGGCGACACCAAGAGCAATAAATTTTGATAGAAGTGTTTCATGTCACACTCTATCAAACGCCTTAGAAACACTCTCTGAAATAATGTATGGGCTTACACTGTTGTTCCGATAGCCAGCAAGTCGCCCGTAAAGCCTCCCCCCCCCCCCCCCACGGAAATCATACTGTCGGTCGCTAAGTAAGCTGTTGGACTCCAGGTAGCTTACAAGATGAAAATGAATCATACTTTCCATCACTTAAGATCTGCAATCAAATTGTAGGGCGGTCATTTTTAGGGTTGTTATCCTCACCCTTTTTGGGGATTGGCATTACATTAGCAAACTTCCAACACTTTGGAAATGCACCGACAATACACAACATGCTGAAAAGGGTTGCTAACGGACGCACTATTGTCGAAGAGCACTGTTTCAAGGCCAGTGCTGGTGTACCAACCGGCCCAGGAGACTTGTTGGCGTTTAATGTTGAATGTATCTACAATTTTACATAGATATTCAATTATCGTTTTAGAAAAAGAAAGGCTAGCTCTTTCTTTACAAATGAAGGACATGCAGTGTTAGCAGAGAAAATCTATCCAGAGCACCATTTCGCTGCGGCTTATGTAACTAATCATAGGAATTAAGTTCAATAACCATAAATAAACTCCAAATAACTAATTAAATATTGAAATTAGATGGTTTAATAAATCTGTAAATATTTTTTGCATACTGTATTATTTTCTACTTTTCCCTATCTACCAACAACAATTTAAAACATATTAGTGTATGATACTTATGATTGTATTAGTATACGTATATGTAGCTTTCCATTTGTATATCAATAAATTCGTACATCTTCTTCTTAGAATTTAATGTTATTATTATTTAGTTGTTGTTGGTATCTTGAGATATTTTCAAAAGCCTAAAGTGTTTATTAAGTCATGTTTAAAGCGTACTTGAAAGCTTTTTGTGTATTTAGTTGTTTGTAGATGTGGATGTGTATGTTTTTCGTAATGGCGATTTATTTATTGTTGTGTATTTGTTCATCTGTAATTGTATTTGTATTTAACGCTAGTCAAAATTCTAAGAAAATATTTGCATACATAAATACAATAAGTATATTTAGTTATTTTGTCATGTATTGACAACTGATTCGCTATTGTCATCAGGGATCTAAAGAAAACAAATCTTACTGACTTAGTTAAAACACTTAGGAAAATGTGGGTATGTGTGTGTTTCGATTAGTAAACTTTTGTAGTATTTGATGTATATTTTACAAAGAACAAATTTAAATGTTTTTATATCTGTTAGGGAGACGTTTTTTAATCTAATACCTAACGAGGTTAACAATATTTACTTTTTGTCACATACATATATTTAAATATAACAATCATAATTAATCCGGCCTTATAATTATTTTTATAATAGGTGTTTTTAAGTCTGCTAGAACCAATAGAATGAAAGGTTTAACTGCGCTCAAATTTTTGAGATTTATAAACGATTAACAGAACACAACTTTTGAGACCTTTGATAACTTGTTTTCAGATTAATATTAATTACATTTTTAGTCAATTATATATTTAATCAAAAAAGCGAATAATATTTTTCTAATTATACAAATAACCAATTAGTAATATAATATTAAAAATAATAATAATATTATAAATAAATAATGTTATTAACAGGTCTAAATACTTTTTATCTTTAAAATATAGCGGTTCACTACGCATGAATTAGTGCTTCAACAACGCTTTAAAATCACCCAGATTTACTTCTAAAGTTTATCATTAATTCACACCACCTATACGTAACTTGGTGATTTAATGATTCACATAATCAGCATCAACTATTTGCTGAACAGTGCGTAATCTCGGTGTGGTGCGATAACACCAACTACCTAGAAAGAATGAGTTGTTTAAAGCGACTTTCGCTGCTGTAAATGAAAGTGTGGAAAAGTATTGAAACTTACCGATTTGTTGTCTGTTGCAAAAGATGTGGAACATTTTGCCTACCACGGCATAATTATATAAGACATCATATACCTTCTTTTCATTATGAGAGTTCTTTGCCAAATAGGCCCTTTAGCGGTTAGAAGCCAATTTAATACTTTATCGCTATAATATGTTTAGCTATGAAAGTAACTTCTGGAGTCAAACTAGTACACAGCAGGCCCTACAGACTCCATTATACACGGAAAGGTGGTTCACAATACATTGAAATTTCTCTCTTCAAAACTTAAGCTGAAGATCGCTTTATGGTAAAATTTTTGGTTTGAAAACATGAACGCTCGTGATACGATTGAGGTGCGATTTTGAAAAATGGCACTACATTATCTTCTTGAAATCAAACAGCAATGTGATTTGACACATATGTCGGGTTTTTGTAACAAAAAGTTTTTTTTTTCAATTGTGGCAACACCAATAACATAATAGTTTTGAATTCAGTTTTTTGATGTATTCGTAGTAGATACATTTTCAATTGTTAGAATAAATTCATTTTCGCACGAAAATCGCAATAAATTAACTAAAATCCACTATGAAAATGGTGATTCTATAAAGTTACATTTCGTAAAATTCGTGATGGTTTCGAACAACATAATCGTTCTTCTGAGACCGCTATTAAAAATTTGGCGGTTAAATTTGAGTCGACAGGCTCGATACAAAATGTGCAAACACCAACACGTATTCGAACGGGTCGTTCAACAGAAAACATCGCAGCCGTGATGGAAGCAGATCCAAATTTGTGAATTGCTCGACGTTCTCAAAAATTGCGGTTATTTAAAACTACTGCATGGCAAATTTTGCCTAAGGCTTTGATTTTGACGTCTTATAAGTTTCAACTGGCGCTGGAATTGTAACCGATTCGCTTGTTGTTCTGAAAAAATAATTTTTTCAGACGAAGCCCATTGTCACTTATCAGGGTATGTCAACAAGCAAATTTTCCGCATTTGGGCTTCTGAAAATCCTACAATGATTATTGCCTTTGCATGATCAACGTGCCGCTGTATGGTGCGCTATATGGACTAAGGGAATGATTAGACGATGTGGCTAGAAATGCGGTAACGGACAATAAATTACGCTATCATAAGATGCTTACAACTCAATTTTGAACTATTAATGACGACGTGAATATCACTAAGATGTGGTTTCAATAGGATGGTGCCAACTGTCACAGGGCCAATGAAACGATCAAATTATTGCAAACCAAATTTCCCGATCGCATATTTTCATAACAACCAACAGTTAAATGGCCAGGCATCTCGTGGATTTAATTCTACAGCAATATTTCTTGTGAGGCGATATTAAGGACGGAGTCTATGCGAAGCCAATCAAATCAAGTTCAGTTTTAAAACTCAAAATCCGTGATATGATTAACGTAATAGGACCGTCATTTTGCCAAAAAGTTAGTAAAAGCGTTAATGAGAGAATCGATACCTGTCAGCGTGGTTGTGGTGGACATATGCCAGATATTATTTTTCATTAAAAACTGCCAAACTTTTCTCTTCGCAATGCAATAAAAATTCGAAGCATCTTAATGTAATTTTAGAAAACAAATTTCTTGTTTAAAAAACCCGTTATTTTATTATTAATAAACATTTAAAAAAAATGAATTGTTTTCAACAAAAGCATTAATTCCCAAAATAATTACTAAGGCTTTCATTTAATAATTTAGCTAAACTTACAACATAAATTATTTATGACTTTCTTATCAAAGTAAAAGAAGTCAAAAAATTAGAATAAAATTAACAACTCAATTGTTACTTAATCCCACTTCATGATAAAAACCTATTTAGCTATTTATTTAACTTAAACTGTGTAATCGTAATTCATATTGAAATCTTTTTTATGCCTGCCACATAAACAATTTCTATTCCTAAGTTATAATTGAAATGTTTTTATATTTGCTTCCTTAAAATGAAATAACGCACACTTTAATTTTAGTACAATATTCTTTAGAGTACTTTGTCTCACAGATAAATTTTAAATTTAATTAAATATTCTAAACGCACCGCTGAGCCACTTGTGGCAAATTGTTTTGTTCATTCATACAAATTAAAGCTACGCAAAAATATAGGAATTATACCATGTCATCTATTAGAATTAAAAGGCAAACACAAAAAATAATATAAGAAAAATACAAAAATGTAAAACAGCAAAAAAAATTAATATACAAAGTGTAGTAAAAACTTTACAGACTACTTAACGCCTGAGACGGTATATTATTTGAATCAATTCCGCTGTAGACGAACACAATTGGTGACTGACACACATAAACGTGCAGGCGTTGTAGACTAAAATACAAAAAAAGATATATTGAATAGGGACGAGGTTGCATTGTGTCTTAAAAGCACATTGGCATAATTTTTTTCTAAGAAAATAAAATCTGAGGTTTTAATAAAAAATAATACTTAAGTTTAGATTAAAAAAAATATTAAATTTTTTAGTGAATAAAGTTTATAAAAACTTCAATATAATAATATATATTTTTAACAATATCTGGACAAAAATTAATATTATTTTAAATTCCATATAAATACAATATAGTTTCTTTAAACAAAAACTAACGAACACTTTCTGGTTAAAAATTAAATTTAAATAAATTTATTAAATTATTTTATTTATTTTAATACCATTATTTTATTACTATTATTATGATTTATAAAAAAATATCAGCTTAAAAGCAAAGTTCGAAAGTATATCAGGTAGAGAAAAACCTTGGTGTTCTAGCAATATAAAGCATCTAATTGCTACAAGGGATTGCTCTTGCTTAAGGTGGAGGCGAATTAAAACTTCAGACTTAAAGACTGAATTTAAAACCGCCAGACGTAACCTTAAAATATAGTATAATTCTAGAAGCTTTGACTCTGCAATAGGCTGGAGACAAGCTTGAAAACACATCTGCGAGATTGGGGTTGGCAGAAAAGACAGCTCAAACAGTTGTCAGGCCGATGTTGAAGAGCTTAAAAGAACTTCCAAAAATATACCTCTACAACCAATAGATCATACTAATCCCAACGACAACGTGTACAATGCCTATGAAGTCACTTGTGCAAGCCAATATGAAGTTTATTTAAGCTTAAAATTGATCAAGCCGAATGTAGTGGTCTCTGACAATTTACACCCTAAATTTGTAAAAATATTACTGCTTGTAATTTTGTCATATGTAGCACATTTATTTAACACTATTATAATGATTAGCACCTTACCGTTAAAATAGAAGTCAATTTCTACAAATGACTAGAACTTTAGGCCAATTGTTTTGCTCTTTATCTATAACTTTTGAAGAAATTCTTCACAATCAAATATCATGTTATATTGAAAATAACGCTCTGTTCTTTGAGAGGCAGTCAAGATTTCGTCGAAATCACGGCTGTGTTTCTACTGCATTGGATGTCACTGACAACATGCGATTTAAACTTAATGAGGGACAAATTATTTTCCTGGTACTTTTTGATCACCCTAAGGCCGGTTGATCATAGCAATCTCTGCATGAAACGTTGACACTTTTTAAACTTCCATTTTACTTTCACACAACTGCTAACTTTATATTCCTTTAGTTGTTCGCAGTTTGTGTTGTCAAACAAACTCAATTTCGGTGTTACATTTACCTAGAGGAGTGCCTTAAGGATCAATCATTGGATCACTCTTACCTAATTATTTTCCTAAGCCGTTTTGTACTGCAAAATCCATATGTTCACATGTTGTGTAGCTGTATTTAAGCACCATTGCTGAAACTATTTTGAGACTAAGGAATTGAATAAAATTTCTTGCTGAGGAACTGCTATTGGACTTTGTTTAAACTCTCATAAGTCAAAGTGTATTGTAATCCGTAAAAAAATCTATTAATCATATTACCCATGTTAATGTTTTATTAAAGAGAAGAAGAAAAACTCTTGTAAATGCTGCCACAAAGCTCGGAATAACAATCAGTAATAGTCTTGTTTAGACAAGCCATGTTAACTCACTTGTGAGTCGGGCTTAAGCTGGCATGTCTTTGGTCGTCACATCACCATACAGCTTTTAATACAAGACATTTTTTGCAATATCTTATCTTGATTCTGGGTTAATCTATGGTTGTAAATTTTTTGTAGAATGTAACGCTACTAGTAAAAGAAATCTAAAGATAGATATGTTTACGGATAGAGAAGATATGATCATCTTTTGTTACCGATGAGAAGATATGATCATGTTTCGAAATTTTCCTCGAAGCAATATGGAGTTGCATTCACCAACCTCCTTAATATCCGTGTGCTTTTATTTCTTTATAAAATGATTTTTTCATAGACGCCACAATATCTTATCAATCAAAAGAAGGTTTGGCAGATCCGTTAAGGGAAAAAGCATAATAATTTTTTTACGCCGTTGTCGTCTAAATGCATTGCATCTCTAGAATGTCATTCCTCAAGCAGAATAGTTTAATAGCAATGAAAAATGCTGTAAGGGTTTATTTAATTTTTATTCTCAATATAAATTATAAATACTCGTAGCATTATATAATTAATTTATAGCTAATTTTATCGGAATATGTATAGTCTGTGTATTTGCCGTTCTAACTTATTTTATCAATAGCACTTTCCTATACTCTAAATGTAACATTGCTTTTGCACAGGTTTTGAACATTAATTAAATAAAAAAATATAGATAAATAATTCTTTTACAGTAAAATAATTTTGGATAGAAACTTTTACTTGAAAGAAAAATTTATTCAATATCTCATGTTTCTTATGAAAAATTTAAAGTTTTCCGTAAAATATAATTTCGAGGAAAGAAAAGAATTTCTTATACAAATTTATTTTGGTTTTAAGAATTTTTCTGTAGAAAAATTTACTTTTTTTAAAAAAATTAAATTAGAACAAAATTACTTAAATTGAATTTTATGTGAACTAGTTTGTACTCTCAGACGAACACACATACCTAGACAATACTAAATGACAAAAATGTTGTAAATTAACCTAGTATTAAATGCCAGGTGGCGGGCATTCATCTACGTCAGCAGATACGATCTTAATAAACGAACTACCTAAACCCAAACACTGACTAACCAGTATACTTTAGAAAATGGCTTGAGAATGATGTCTTCACATCGAAAGCGGTTGCCGTCCATACAGAACAAACAGCCAGCAAAGGCTGAAGGGAATAACAACATTGAATTATTATTTTTTAATTATTTAATTTAATTTAAGTTCATTATTAGTTGTGACGCGGTTTGTAAAGTAATAATTTTTCGCTGGCTACATTTACTTTAGGTTGTTTGAAATTGTTTCGCCAGTAAATGATATGACAGTTGTCATTTCTTAGGGTGTAAACCATTATTGCTGGTTGTTTGTTCGGTATGTAGGGCGAGGGCTTTCGATATCATGAGCGCTTTCCATATCATGCCAGTGTTCGGGTTTAGGTAGTTCTTTCATTAGGGTTGTATCTACTCATTAGGTAGGTAGATTGGCATTTTATGCGGGGATAATTACACATAAATCGCTATATGTATTATTTGGGCCAAAAGTACTAAAAAATGCAACTGTGTGCATCATTGAATTTACAAACAATACAAAATTAAATTTTATTGCAAATTGTGTGTTAAAAAAATATAAAAGAAAATAAAATTTTTAAAGGCCCTTGTTCCTTTGAATTGCCGTTATAATAAAACGCTTCTATTTTGTCATATAAGCTATTTTTTCTTTGTACATTTTCTATTAAATTCAGATAAAATATTTTTTGCCTTCCATTGAAATTTGTTTGCTAAGGTATTTACAACATACTGCAAAACAGCTGTTTTCGTACGGAATGTGCGATCAGTTTCGTACTTTGCTTAAGCAAATAACATTTGACGAAAAGTTTTGTGAAGTGCATATGATTATTAGGTATTTGCACAGTTGCTTAAGTTGCCTTAAGCCAGTATATGCATAATATAGTTGGGCCTTAAGTCTGTATAATCTTCTGGAACTAAATATATCAGTTGTTTCTGTCGACGCCCTGAGATTGTGTCACAGAGTGTTGCTCGTTTTTAGTACTGTAAATAAACCTTCTTTGTGAAAAATGTTAGTTAATTTATATAACTCTGGTCCTGTCATCGCGTTGCATCGGCTGTCTCTTTGTCTTCTTTATTTCTGTTTTTGGTATTGTATTGTTTACAGAAGTGGGTTTATAGCCGTTGTTCTAAGCAAAGTATTAAATTGTGTATAGATCTTTGTTGTACTTATCTGGAGTAAGTGGGATTATCTTATTTTGTATATCATATGTCTAAATGCTGTTAGTTTATATTGGGTGGGGTGGCTCGAGGTAAAATGCATGGTAGTATCCATCGTAGTTGGTGTTCTATATATGTCAAATGTTAAACAGTAAATTCCTCTTGCTATTGTGATGTCAAGATAATGCAAATTTCTGATAGCAAAATCACAACATTATTTTCAACACTTTATTTGAAAATTTTTTAATTTTTCCACAATAAAGCTGTCATATTTCTAATCATCTTTGTTACTTTCGATATTGATTAAAAATCCAAGTGACACCTTGCCCATGACATGTACGATCATCCTGCCCAATAGTACTCTTAGCGCTTATGGATTTTTGTTTTGTAGTTAGACACTTCGCCCATGACATGTACGATCATCCTGCCTAATAGTGGCCTTAGCACTTATAGGCTTTTGATTTATAGTTAGACACCTCGCCCATGACATAGACGGTCATCTTCGTATGACTTTTACTATCGCAAACTGCTTGATAATCTCCCAGTAAAACAGATATAATACATCCATTCCTGCCGAATAGTGAGTGGTCTTAGCGCTAATGAACTTTTGATTTACAGTAAGAAGGTTTTAGACCACAACTGCATGAACGATAAACACAGCTTATGCTGATTGGTGAATAATAACGAAATTGTAATACGGTGGTTCAAAATACTAAAAGTATACAAGCCTTACGCGAGCATCGGAGTATGGCTTACTATATTTTACTACACAATTTCCAAAGGATTAAAACAAAAATCATAATGCTCGCATCAGTGCCATATGGAACTACAAGTAACTAATCTATTTTTTTCTTTATAATAAATTTTGATCCACTGTGCAAAGTATGAGATGAAGAAGATGTAAATGAGAATTTATTAGAAGGGGCAGCCATAAACGTATTAACCTCAGTAAGTATAATGTTAATAAAAAAAACACACCAGTAGCTAATGAAAATTTATAAAAAGAACAAAAAATCACCAAGGAAATGACGAGACACAAAAGCACTTACAAATACTTTGGACGTTAAGTTTCAAAGTATCAGTATAAATAAAGTAGAAATCAAATAATATCTGCTTAAATGCGATATGCTAGTATTGAATTTAAACGCACAGATGTTACCCGTACTTTAAAATAGAAGGAAGATCCCATATAATTTTTTTGTTTATTCCCTATAGCAGAGCATATAGGGATATACAATGCATACAGAAGAGGGCTGTAAGGTTTGTCTTTAAGGCAAATTTTGTGCGAGTAAGTGTTCTGTTCTGTTCTGTTCTTATTGTTCAATGTATTGTTGTATATGGATTTGTTTCTTTTGCTATCTTTTTATTTGTAATGTTATCAAGTCAACAAATTGAAATGAACTTTTGTTATGGTGACAATTTTCTCAAATATTTTTTCTCAATAGATTTTTTTTAATTAAAATATATTTATGTAGTTGTATTACTGCTGCTTCTGCTGCTACTATTGTTGTTGCTTAAATTTTTGTATATTCCATGGTATAGAACAATTGTATCAATTCATTGTTTGATTTCATTTCTCAAATACCAGAACAGTAGCAGCTATTTACAGCGACATTGATTGAATACTTAATTTTTGAAAATTTTTATCAGATTCTTTTGGGAGAAATATGTGTGACTGTCTGTCTGTCTGTCTGCAATTTTAACATAAAAATTCTATTGATAGGTATAAATTGATTTGTATGTGTGTATGTGTTTATGCTTGTTTACTATACTGGTTGGTCTTTATAGGGATGTACAGCAGCATAATTGCTTTTATTTATGCAGATGAGCACGTAAGTATGTACAATTTACGTACGTTTATTTTCAAAAATCATCATCGATCAAAATTAGTTGGAAATTTAAAAGATTCAAACAAACATTTGTTTAATGTGAGAATTTTTATTAAGTTTCAGGAACAAGGAATAATCAGTAATAAAATGAAACTTAACGGAAGTCTTTTTAAAATTGTACTTTTGTTTGTATAAAATAAAAATAAAATTAATTGTGGAGATGTACATATACATGCACAACTATATCTTTGATACGAATTATTTTTCTAGGGAATTTGCTAATTATCTTCGTTAAGAGGTTTGACTTTTATACTAAATGATAATAACTCTTTATCCATTAATTAAATCTTTTGTTACCATCTATCATCAGATATGATAGATGAAACAAAAATGTGCCGCTTATAATGTTGCACTATTTATAAATGTTGGTGATTATATATTTTGATCTGACAATCCAAGTCAGCCTTATATAACGGTGGGATAATATTATCGATATATCTTACGCATACATAAAAGTTTTTATTGCCTTAACAATAGAATAAAATTCCCATTTTTAGTTGTCTCTTTTTCTCTTACAGCACCAGCCCTTCAGGGATAGCGCTGACTCAGAAAGTTTACTCATTTTCAAATGCATATGTTGGCATAAGTTTTATTTTCTAATGAAAAACGTTGAAAGTACTTAATAAGAATAACTTTAAATGTAATAATTTTAATACAAAACGGAGTATTTTTTTGGGAGAAATAGAATATTTTTATTTCACTGAATCGAAAGCTGTGGTGACTACGTACACTCAAAAGCG
This sequence comes from Trichopoda pennipes, assembly GCA_030448955.1. Lineage (NCBI taxonomy): Eukaryota > Metazoa > Arthropoda > Insecta > Diptera > Tachinidae > Trichopoda > Trichopoda pennipes. Next base: position 767,391 of record JASKUP010000041.1, on the reverse strand, counting down.
TCGTAATGTCGATAAACAAATATTTAAGTAATTAAATATGGTAAGAAACCATCGGTGTATATCCTCTCACGTTAAGGATACGATAAATATTAAGCTTTTTCTGATCAGGATGAACTAATTTGTCTATTTTTCGTCGATTAAAATAAGTGGTTAGATTATTAACAACATGTGAATTAAGTTACATAACAGACCATTCTTTTGTAGCGTCTCTGACTATATAATCAATGCTTGTACAAATTAGACTGTGAATTAGTGTGCTGAAAGATAACTTTATCTAGTTTTAGTCACTCTTTTTAAATATATTTTGGGCATTACGTGATAAGATTTACATCGTTACCTAGCCATGTGACCATAAAACGATGGTGGATCAAACTACTTAAGTGATATGTAGCGGGCACCCATGCCCTAGGAAGCCGATGGATATCTCTATCCAACAGGTTATTCCATGCTCATTGGATTCGGATCATTCATCCTGTGTTCTTGGTCAAAAGTGAGATGAGTCTTGCCCCTTCATCATTTTTTGAGGGCCTACGAAATCGCAACAACGACGATACTGCCCAAGGGGCAAACCTCAATAATCAGACAGAGAACTGCAAAAGCTGAGCTCTGGGGCTAACTGATTCCCGTTGAACTAAACCGGAAGTTGACCCTTTGGCTCCTGCTAACCTTTAGGGGATTGGCCTCCCTGTTTGCCCCCATATTAATGTGCCCCCGGGGGACACAGGAACGCCATGCTCATCCTAGGAAGCCGAAGACTAATTCTAGCAACAGGTTTTTCCTAGTTGCAACTTTAATGATTCCAGAGCAGGGCTGCAATTCATCACTCCTTGCTGAAGAGTTGGAGACTTTCCAACTCCTGTCCAGAACACATGTCTAGCATGCTCACTGGACTGGATCATTCACCAAGGGTGCCATTAACGGCAAAATGATCATGGCCACCATATTAAACAACAAACCTGATATGGGGCCGCGAAACCACAACCACCACGATACTCCCATATAGGGGCCAACCTCAATAATCAGCCAGAGAACAGTTAAATGTCTAAAGAGACAAATAACGGAACTCTGGGGCTTACAGATTCCCGTGGAAATGACGTGGAGTTCGCAGTTGTCCCCTGCTGCCGTCAGGGGACTGGACTCCCTTTTTCCCCCAGTTGCATAGGTCTAGATAGTCAAATATTATATAAAGACCGATAAATATGCCCCCGGGGGTATTTATTTCGGGCAATTGGTACTTTAGCTACAGTCGATATTATCTTGTAAAATCTTTCCATTCAATATCAGCAAATTACTCACAATACACAACAACTCGCTGATATCTTAAAGTTGAGGAAGTTGATACTGCTCATATGTAATATAAACTTTACTTGATTGCTCTGTTGCCTATATATAGCTTCAAAATATTAGCCATTTTATTAGATTTTTTAGCATGCTTTATGAAAACCAATGTCTCCCACTGTAAAATTATATCATTATAAACTATATTAAATCTACAGACCTGCATCAGCAATCACCATGCTAAACACCTCACCATCCTATTACAAGAAAAGTTAAATTTACAAACTACATATACGATACGTAATACACAAGACCTTGTTGAAAAACTTAAACACATCAAGATAATCGAAAACACGCGACTTGTTTCCTCTGACATCAACGATCTATATACCTCAATGCCAACACAAAAAACCGTAGTTATCCAACGCCATATACTAGACAGTTTATACGACAATCAATACATCACTGATATTATAGAAAATCCATAGACGAGAATAAAACAGAACTGCTTAACTGACTCGGCATGGGAAACCCTACTATAACTACTTTCATGGAAATTGTCAGGCAACATCTCGAATTACTACATATATAAAGACACTAATGAAAAAACAGAATAACTCATTACTATAGAAACGTAGATGACATTATATGCATCCTCGAAGAAGACAACACCGAACAAATTTTAACAGATCTTTACAAAATCCATGCTAACAATAATTTTATTGTACTAACACGAGAAACTGACTGTTTAATATTTGACATCTATAGAAAACCAATTACGACGGACACTACCATCACATCACCTCGAACAAACCTACATAAAATATTAGCGTTAGGCATATGATACACAGTCTTAAGATAAGATAAGTACAACAAAGAACGCGACACAATTAACACTATGGCTAAAAATAACAGCTACAAACCCACTATTATCTACAAACTTCTTAGACAATGCAACAGTAAAAATAGGAATAAAGTAGACAAAGAGATACAACACGACGGCACACTTCTACTTACACAGCACCAGAAGTCTGTAAATCAACTAACCTTTCTAACAAAGAAAGTTTACTTACGACAAAACCGGCAATACTCTCAGGACATCGACAGAAACCACTGAAAAATTTAAATCTAACGGAGTATACAGACTTATTTGTAACACAAACATACTTATATAGGACAATCTGGACGAACACTAAAAGCAAGATTTACAGAACACATAGGCTCATACAAACGAAAAACAGAAGACTCCAACTTTGCATTACACCAAGGGATTTAGACGAATGTATGAAATTACTACATCCTATCAAAAAAGTACGAAGGGTAGACATTCTTGAAAACATGGAAAGCTACAAACCAACAACTTTTAAGATTGTCACTATAAACGAACAGGTATACACGATCTCAGATATAATTTTTACACCATCAAAACTACTCATACACTCGAACAAACGGAAAACACCCTCAGACGGACAGACACACGTACCTAAATAATAATAAAAGATGGAGATATTAAAAATTAGCCCCGCATAAAGTGCCAGGTGATAAGCATTCTATCTACAAGAATAGATAAGACCTAAACAACAGAACTATCTAACCCCGAACACTGACTGGCAAGTAAAGATTAGAACACGGCTTGAGAATGATGTCTTAACATCGCAAGCGCTCGCCGTTCATACCGAACAAGCAGCCAGCAAAAAAAAAAGAATGACAACAGATCAATTTTATATTTTCATCTGCTGGATTTTCTTCAAAAATATCACATTGTATGAATAATGCCACAAGCAACTTTTTCGTTTAAATGTTTTTTAAAAAAACACCTCTTTAAAATAAATTTTGTGCTATATCATCTTTTATTACTCAATAAATTTTATACTAATTTTTCCACAAAATATATTATGAAAAATAACTTCTGAGGTATTAACCATCGTGACTCTGCAAATAATAAAAAGAGCTGAAAAACACAGTAATTTATGGGAAAAAGTATTATTCCAAAGTAACGATAACGATAAAAAGGTTCTATTTTTATTAAAATGTCAAAATCATCAAATATGTGTTAAACAAACACAATCAAATACACACTTTGCTGATTTTCTTCAGTGCGGCTGTTATTTGTAATTCTTTCTTCTATGAAATTGATTTTATTTAAAGAAAAATATGTTTTAAATTCTGAAACAATGTTGTGTACCTTTCTAAAAATGTATTGTTGTTTAACATGCCGTCTAGTCATAATTGTGACAAATTAATCGATGTTCATGTACGTTTCGACGTAAATTCTAATAAAAATAATAAGTACTTAAACTAAAAAGGCTCCAAGTGAAAAGGGCCTACTGAAAAACATTTTAGAAATTATGTATATTACGATATTTTTAACGTTTATTTGCTCAAATGAAATTTTTGATGTCATTTCATAACTCTCAAAAGGCCTCCTTTTTGAGGTTAATACCTTATATGCCTGCGTTTGTACTATTATATGTGCATACATCAAACGTTTTAATCAATGTTTTTGACATTTATGATGAACATAGCTATAATACCTTTATAATAGAGTTCACACACACACACACAAAAGTATTCTTGTAGCAAGAACACTCATAGGAATCCTAAAACGAATCAAAAAACAAAAAAAAAATAAGAAGCAGAAGAAAACCAAAAGGTTCTTAAAAATGCTCAAATGCTCGCACAGCAATAAACAATTCAGTACTTGAAAAGGTAAAACATTTGAAGAAAATCAATAAATGATTTTAACATTTCAAACAGCTAGAAAACAATCAAAGCAAAAGTAATAAGTAGTTGAAACATATGAAATGATTTTCATTTTAATATAAACAAAAAACAACCTGTAATTTATTGGTTGGTAAAAATGACTTGATAAATCATTTGAGACTTTAACCAAAATTATTAATAATGTTAGTCCAAAAGGTAAAACAGATTTTTGATAGAGAGAATTAAATACTTTGCTTTGATTTGTTCCCTCAGTACAGGAAATTGATGTGATTTGATTTACATCTGCACCGACTAGGAAGTCATAATCAGATGGTGGTCAAACCACTTTGAGTGATTTTCAAACGTCATTCACGCCCTAGGAGGCCATCGAATACATATATCCTCCGGTCACTCCTAGTAGCAATTTCGAAAGCCCGAAGTAGGCCGCAGCCTTCACTCCTTGCTAAAGAGTTGGAGACTTTCCAACTCCTGGTTCAGAACGCATGAAGCTTAATATAATTAAGAACACGACGGCATTCATACTCACTGGACCTGAACCATTTAATGTGTTCATTATGAATGATCCGACCCACAAACTATCACGAGGGTCTCGAAACCACAACCACCACGATACTCCCATATAGGGGCCAACCTCAATAACCAGTCAGAGAACAGCTAATTGTCTCAAGAGACAAATACTGAACTCTGCGGGCGTACTGATTCCCCTGGAAATATGTTAATTGTCCTGGTGACTCCTACCAGCCTTTAAGGGGCCTGGGCTCCCTTTTACCCCGCAAGACACAAGTGTAAATGGAATAGTAGGTTCCAAAAAGACAATCATGTGCCCCCGGGGGGCCCTCAGTACAGGAAATACTGTTGTCAATCCTTTCGATGAAAATCGTCATTACTGTTGCTGCATTTACAGTCTCATCATCGACAAAAAAGGCCCAGTCACGCCGCTAGACCACATAGCGCACCAAATAGTGACACAGTATGCAAAGGTTTCTCAACAATCGCCCTACAATCCGGTCGAACATACTTTGGTGTTCGCACATTTAGATATCTAGCCTGTCGACTCAAATTTAACGATCAAATTATTAATAGCGGTCACAGAAGGGCTTTTCGATAATATCACGAATTAAATATAATTTCAACAGAACCACCATTTTCTTTGCGGATGTTAATTTATTTAATGCGACTTTCGTTAAATTTCTTGTAACAATTGACAATGCATGTATTACGAATACGTCAAAAAACTATATATCAAAATTATAATTAAAAAACAAACTTCTTGTTGAAAAACCCGCTATATCAACTACTTATTACTGGCCAGTAACGATGGTTTTCACTGTAAGAAATAACAACAGGTTTAAATATCCTTTAATGCTTGCAATTAGATTGTAGTTTTTAGGGCGTATAAAAAATAACTATTTAAAGTGTTGCTGGTCTTTATAAATAACGAAATGTAGATAAAACCGAAATCAACAAATACCCCCTAATTTCAAACAATACCATTTTTCTTAACCCGCTCTCTTTTTATCTTCACCTTTTGCCAGCAAAAATGCTGTTTCTAACAAAATGAAAGTGTGTGGCAATCATGGCTTTAATGGTTGAATGGCCCCGGTGAAGGAAATAATTCTTGAGTTCGAATCTCGTCGAAGGTTGCTTATGTGGGCTAAGGCAATTATATTGAATTTAATCGACGCCGTGGGCCGTAAAGTTTTGTGGTCTAAATTGCTGTTTAAGTATATTAAACAGGTAATCTAACCACACCTACAGATTAAGAAATTTAAGACGAAAATAAGAATGAAAAGTTGATAGAAGTATTTTTATTTGCAATTCGAACAAAATTATCGAAATTTTATACCACAAGAAATTCAAGTATCAGCCAACTGTAAGGAGCCATCTTATGATTTTGATATAAAGGGTCCGCCATCTAACGTTTTTTTTTTCAACTAGTGCTTATTTCGTGAATGGTAACACTTACCTCATATTTGATTTGACAGATAATTAGTTCTATCCTTTCGCTGAACAAATATGGTTATATATACGCTTGAACAACGCTGGGAAATATTGCGACATTACTTTGAAAATCATGGTAATGTTGCAAAATGTGTGCGAAAATTGCATACGGAAATTGGAGGAAGAGATGCACCGTTAGCTCCGTATGTTCGTTATCTTGTGAAGTGAAAGAAACTGGCATCCTCATCGATAAAGCAAAGCGTAAAAAGTCAAAAGCAGTGCGTACACCCTAGAATATTGCTGCTGTGTCAGAAAGTATGCTTCAAACGCTATCAACATCAATTCACCGTCGTTCTCTTCAATTGAATATTTCAGAGACATCATTGAGAAGTATTTTGCATAAAGACTTTGGTATGGCGCCACACAAAGCAATTGGTTTAGGAGTAGAAGCCAAGTGACCATCCAATGGGTTTTCGCTTCGCTAAGTGGGCTTGCGATCGATTTACAGAAGATGCCGATTTTGCAAAAAAAATCATATTTTCAGATAAAGCTCATTTTGATCTTGGCCGGTATGTAAACAAGCAAAAATGTCACATTTGGGGCACGGAAAACCCGCACGCATACATTGAAAATTCGACGCAGCCAAAACGAATTACTTTTGGTGCGGATTTTGGTCCAGAGGCATAATTGAGCCATTTTTCTTCGAAAATGAGCAAGGAGTGGCCGTTACAGTCAATGGCGATCGTTATCGGGCCATGTTGAACGAATTGTTGTTCACAAAAACTAAAGAGGAGGGTATTGGCAACATTAGGTTTGAACAGGACGGCGCTACGTGCACACAGCCGAAGCTACACTCGTTGTTTTGCGCCCTATTTTTGAAGATCGCATTATCAGCCGTTGAGCTGATGTCGTTTGGCCACCTCGGAGCTGCGATTTGACACCATTGAACTATTAATTGTGGGCTGCCGTCAAAGATAAGCGTTACGCCGGCAAGTCAGAGACAATTGACGCTTTAAAGGACAATATTCGTGAAGCCATTGGGGAAATACACCTGCACACAATCGATAATGTGCTTAAAAATTGAACCGATAGGCTACTGTATGGCCAGCTGAGGCAGCCATTTAAATGAAATTATTTTCCATTATTAACCGAAAGGATTGTACTTTAAAATAAAAAAAGAAACTTGAGAAAATATTCAGTAGCTTTGTTTATAGCGTTTAAACAAAAAAAAAGTTATTTGGCGGACTCTTTACTAAAAATGCTAACTAAAAACAGATTAATACATCGATATAGCTCCAATAACAATTTTAGGCGCATATGTTAGAGAAAATTGTTAAAGGATGAAAAATTTAGTATACTGATCTCAAATGACCTCCTACAACATACACTGCATAAAGTATTATGTCCTCCTATTCGTATACACAACTAAATAACACTCCAAATTTTATGTCAAATGTATGGGCATGCAGCTTCATCAGAAGGTAACTGGTAAAAAGCTAGGCAGAGGTAAAGTCGATGTAAATGAGACTGTAGACAGTAAAAATAAATTCTAGCTTGAATCATAAAAGTATCTTTCCGTCTTTTATTCTGAAGCGAATAAAATAGGTTTTCTTTTCTTTGTACAGCATTAAAAATTCGTTCTATACCTCTCACTACTTAATATAATCCTTTTATTTATTTTTCAAAGACAAGTGAAATGGAAATGTTTATTTCACAGTAAACAAAAAGAAAAAATAGAATCAAAAAATCAACGTCTACACTTAAGCCGTCAATTTTCTCTCAAGTAGTTCCTGTTATTTATATTTATTTTTGAATTTGAAATACTGAGTAGTAGCTCCTACATTCCTTAGTTTAATTTAATTTTTTACAAAATATAAAATAAGGAAAAACAAATCATGACATAATTTTAACACTTTCAAAAGGAACATATAAATAAAGATAAAAGTAAAATATTTTGAAAGGTAAAATTTCCATTATGGAAAAATCGTTTGATAAATATTATGGTTTTTTTATTGCGTTTTGTTTATTTTTAGCCTACAAAAGGCGTAAATTTCAGGTTAATATGGAAAAAAAGGTGTTTGTATCGATTTTTAAATATTCATGTGCATGCCGCATACAAAATGTTTCAAAGTGTTAAACGATGGGAGTATCTTTTCAAACTCTTAGGATTGTTAATGGATGATTGACAGAATTTTTAATGGATCGAACCCTCTTTTTTTTAAACTGATATTAAATAAATAAAAAATCATTTTTATTTAGTTAAATGCATTTATTAATTATCTTGTGGTTTCTCTTCAAACATATATTATTTTTATATTTCATAAAGGTTTTTCTCAGCCGAAAGTCACATGAAATTTTTCTCATTGTATTTGGATTGGAAATATGTTGTTATAAATATCGAATTTATGGAATTTGTAGAATTTTTTTTAAAGAGAAGGTGCACTTCAGGCAACAATGCCTATTTAGTCAAGTACCGTGGCACATTCTTTAGGAAAGGGATAGAGAATAGATGAAACAGGTGGTGAAAGTAGAAGGATAGTCGGAAATTAACTGCCGTATATAAGACAGCACAGCGACTAGTGACTATGCCTTCATCGCTGAACAGCCCCACCGACAGTCAATTTTTATTTTTGTAGTGAAGAAAACCAAGGTCTTCGTTGGGAATCGAACCCACAACTCCCATATTTACATGCTAGTACACTACCTACTAGCCTACAGGGGCACCTTTGTGGAGCAACATTGACTTTCTGAGATGAAAAATTGCGACACTAAAAAAACTTTACATTTGTATACAAATTGTATTTCATTTTATATTTTTAGCGAAATATTATTTATTTGGGTAGTTGATGTGGCTTCCTAGTATTCTACACATAAAAAAATAAAACATTTTAACTTGACCCTTTTGGAATACTTTGAATACATACTTCAGTTTGTCAATGTCACCATTAAATCCATAGTCTGTAATGATTTTCAATAAAACAATTCAATATGTGCGTATATTTTCCCAAGGGGTTTAATTAATTTGGGTTTGATTTTACATCGACCCTCGTTAAATTTGTTTTGTGAACAAACCGGTTTTGGTTATTTGCCATATTCAGTATTCTCTTTATACTCAACAGAACACTGAATATGGCAAATAGCCGTTCACGAACCAAATTTGACGAGGGTCGACGTAAAATCATACCCAAATAAAACAATTCATGTTTTTCTTGTTAATAATTATTGACAGCTTGGACTAACCTTAAATGAAAACGTTACGAAACTATGCAATTCAAATTTACGAGCCTACGGCCTTTCTGAAGCGTCCATATCGTGTATATATAAAGGGTTTTTCAACAAGAAGATTGCTTTTTTAAAAAAAATAAAACAAAAAATTTAGATTAAAATGATTCAATTTTTTTTGTATTACGCAGAGAAAAACTCGGCAATTATGAATAAAAATAAGAGAAGAAGCATCTTAGGCAACGATGCCTATTAAGTTAAGTATCATGCTAAATTCTTTACGAAATGGACAGAGAAGAGATGAAACAGGCGGTGAAAGTAGAAGAATAGTCGGAAATTAACTGCCGTATTAGACAGCACGGCGACCAGTGACTATGCCTTCATCGCTGAGCAGTCCCACCGACAGTCAATTTTTATTTTTGTAGTGAAAAAAACCAAGGTTTTCGTAAGGAATCGAACCCACAACCCCCATACTGACAAGCTAGTACACTACCTAACAGCCTACAGGGACACCTTGCAAATGTCCACCGCGACCACACTAACAGATATCGTTTCTTTTATCAATGTTTGTAATCACTTCCTGGCGACATGGCGGTCCTATTTCATTAATAATGTCACTTAATTGATTGTCGTGAAATTATGCTATCGGGAAATTTTGTTTACAATAAATTGATCGTTTCATTGGCTGTATGACATGTGGCACTGTGCCGTTGTGATCACATGTCACTGATATTCACGTCATCAATAGTAGGCCAAAATTGAATTGTTCGCATCTCGCGATAGCGTGATCCATTGACTGTTGCCGTTTTTTCAGCCTCATCGTTGGAAAAAAACGGCCCAATCACGCGTCCAAACCACATAGCGCACCATATAGTGACACATTAAACATGTAAAGGCTTCTCAATAATCACTCTAGGATTTTCAGAAGCTTAAATGCGGCAATCTTGTTTGGTGACATACTCTGACAAGTGAAAATGGGCTTCGCCTGAAAAAAATTATTTATTCAGAAAAACGAGTCGGTTGTTACTGAATGAATTAAGCGAATCTACGGCGATGCGAATAGTTGGTCGGCTTCAGTTCCTGCACCACTTGAATGCTTCAAAGTCGAATCCATACGTTAAATTCGCCATATGATGGCACATTTCAGTATCGTGTGCGCGAGTAGGGAAAATATTTTTTGTCGAAAGAATTGAAAAATAAAAAAGAAAACAGTTATTTATTCAAAGTTTCAATAAAAGAAATCGATCATAAAAAAAAACCAGTGGTGTGATGTTGAACAGAAAATATTTAATTTGAAGTCATTTTCTTTAAAGAACATAAATTAATAAAGAACTATAATCATAAAGCAGAACTTAAAAAACAGCGCCGTGCTTTTTGTTGACGGCGGTGTGTTCTGGGCGACCAAAGCTGGTGTTTACTCGTGAAAGTGGACCAATTGTGTTGAGACGAGTGCGGCTTATATAGATTTTGCGAAGACATTGTGTTAACATAAAATTTCGGTATTTCCGGCCGTAAAGGCCAAAGCAGATGTAAAATTTTAAATAAAAACAGTCAAAAAAAAAAAAAAGGGAAAAAAAAATTTTTTTTTTGTACTAAAAAATTATTAAACAAAAACACTAAAAAAAGCAAGAAAAGCTGGGAGATACTCTTATGAGTACCTCAAAAGCAAAAAACTGTCAAGTAAGCACTAACGGCAGAAATGCTTATTTAACCCTTAGCGCTGAAGACGTAAGCGAAAACAACGCAACGAAAAAAATTGATGATAGTCTGTATCTAACAGCAAAGCAACACTTTCGCGTTCGTACAAGTTCACTACCGCAAACCAGTGAATTATTATTCAGTTAACGAAGCTGCTACAACTGCTATCGACATCGAAAAACCTAAGATCCAAGTGGGAATGGACAGATACCTAACGGTTACCAAACGTGGGCGAAGTCCCAAATCGTCCCAGGTCGCATCAGTTCGAAAGTTATCGAGAAATAGTGACGCCGCCTCAGTAATTTCTCAAAATCGATTTTCTTTGTTACAAGACGACAACGAGAAATCTGTCTGCACAACCAAATCCTCTAAACCTCCACCGATCTATTTGAGGGAAAAAAATTCAAACGCCCTTGTTAAGAAATTAATTTCGACTATTGGTGATAAAACGTTTTATGTCATGCCAATAAAACGTGGCAAAATTGATGAAACCAAAATACAGGTTCACGAAGAGGCGAATTTCCGTAAAGTGGTTAATGAACTTGAAAAGAGTAAATTAAGCTTTTATACATATCAGCTTAAAAGTGCAAAAGGTTTGCAAGTTGTAGTAAAGGGCGTAGATCCAAGTGTTAAACCAAACGAAATCAAAGGTGCCCTCATTGATCAAGGTTTCAAAATTAAAAATGTCGTAAACATAATTAATAGGGAGAAAATACCACAACCTCTGTTCCGAGTAGAATTGGAGCCCAACGGCATAAAATTGAAGAAAAATGAAACTCACCCAATTTACAATTTTCAATATCTTCTGCATAGAAAAATCACGGTAGAAGAACCCCGCAAACGTTCAGGGCCCGTACAGTGTCACAACTGTCAAGAGTTTGGGCACACAAAAACATACTGCAAACTTCCATCTGTTTGCGTTATATGCGGAGAATTGCATGCTACTGCTAGTTGCAATAAACCTAAAGGGGAAACAAACCTTAAAAAATGCAGTAATTGTGGCGGTAATCACACTGCAAACTACAGAGGTTGCCCCGTTTATTCTTTCATCAGACAGGGTGCAACACCGGCACCTAAAGTTACATCGGCCCAAAAACAGCATATTTTATCTACTTCGTATCCCCAAATGGTCCGACCAATCAATACTCATGTATCGTATGCCGACGCCGTAAAAATCAACACTGTTCCACCAAAAAATGTTCCATCAGCAAATACCAATGCAGACGCTAACTCAAGCTTCAATTTTACTCGTCTTGCAGCTACTATTGACAACCTTGTGCAGACAATAAACAATTTCACAACTAGTATGACTAGCATGATGCAACAAATGCTGCAAATGCAGACTACTTTGCTTCAAGCAATCGTAAATAGAAAATGAATTCGTTGAAAATATGTTTCTGGAATGCAAATGGCATTCGCCAACATAAAAACGAACTCGAATACTTCCTCACGGAAAATAACATTGACATCATGCTGGTCTCTGAAACGCATTTGACCACAAGGGGTATTTTTAAAATTAATGGATTCACATTTTATGATACAAAGGATCCGAGAGGTAGAGCATGCGGCGGCTCAGCAATTTTAATAAAGTCTAGACTGAAACACCATTTTTTAGACAGCAAGCAAGAAGACTATTTGCAAGCCACAACTATTTGTGTTGAAAATCTTTTAAATGATATAGTAATATCATCAGTCTACTTTCCTCCCAGGTTTTTAATAACCGAAGAGCAGTATAAAAAATTTTTTAAAGGTCTTGGACCATGTTTTCTGGCAGCTGGCGATTATAATGCGAAACACAATTACTGGGGTTCGCGCTTAATTACACCTAGGGGCTGTACATACTGGCCTACCGACAGACAAAAAATTCCGGATGTAATAGATTTTGCTGTCACAAAAAATATTTCAAGAAATTTAGTCACTGTAGAATCTTCCATGGATTTATCATCGGATCATTCTCCAACCATTGTAACTATTTGCAGCCCACTTAGAAGACATTTGTTTTTTCCTGATACAAATATGATCAGTCGCATCAACTGGTTGAGTTTTAAAAAATATCTCAGCACCCATTGTTCGGAGAATATTTTGCTAGAAACAAAGGAGGATGTGGAGTGTAGCCTTGCAACTTTTAGTGAAAATATTAAACAAGCAGCACAGCTTGCAACTAAACATCCGCAGACTACTTTAGGTCACATCTATTCTGCAGACATTGAACGTCTCGTAGCGGAAAAACGAAGAGCTAGAAGAGATTGGCAACAACACAGATCGCCCCTGCAGAGGCAGAGACTTAAAGAATGCACAAAGCGGCTTAGAGACTTACTAGCATATGAAAAAACTGCATCTTTCGAGAAATATCTGGAGGGCCTCGATGCTACACCAAACTCCAACTATTCTTTATGGCGTGCTACAAAAAACCTTAAAAGGCCCGTTGAGTACAAGCCACCCCTACGTAATATCAGTGGAGATTGGGCAAGAAGGGACGCTGAAAAACGTGACTTATTTGCCGATTACTTGAAAGATGTATTCACCCCACACATATGTACTGATGATGTTAGTTTGCCAAGCGTAGTTGGATTACCCCCTCGACCCTTAAAGTTTAAGTTGCGTGAAGTGCAAAAGCTAATTTCTGAAGTAAATCCGAAAAAAGCTCCTGGTATGGACGGCATAAGTAACAAAATGTTGAAGGAGCTCCCCAATATTGCAGTCAGAATCATGCTATTCATTTTTAATGCCATTTTACGGCTTGAATACTATCCTGACCACTGGAAGATTTCTAAAGTTAAAATGATTCCAAAACCGGGTAAAGACCTAACCAAAACCGAGTCATATAGACCCATAAGTCTATTACCAACTATTTCAAAGGTTTTCGAAAAGTTGCTTATGGATAAATTGTCTCCAATGCTAAGGGATAGTGGGTGTATCCCAAACCATCAATTTGGTTTTAGAAGTAGACATAGCACAATTGAGCAAACCCATAGATTAGTTCAGGTGATAAGAAGGACTTTTGAAGAGAAGAAGTATTGTTCAGCTATTTTTATTGATGTTTCACAGGCTTTTGACAAAGTTTGGCATGAAGGTCTATTTCTAAAACTTACCGCTCACTTGCCTTGTAATATGAGCAACCTACTGAAAAGCTACATAATTGGACGAAAATTTGCTGTCGTTGAAGGAGACTTCGTAAGTGTATCCAAACCAATTTCCTCAGGTGTACCACAAGGTAGCATTCTTGGGCCAGTTTTATATTTGATATATACCTGCGATATGCCTGTAAGTGAAACTGTCCACACTTCTACGTTTGCTGATGATACAGCGTGTCTAAGTTCGCACGAAAACTCCTATCAAGCCTCAATAAATCTTCAGCAACATATAACTCAGTTGGAGTTGTGGTTAAAATTATGGAGAATTAAAGTAAACGTTCAAAAGTGCATTCATGTGACTTTCACCCTGCGAAGAGATAATTGTTCACCCGTTCGAATCAATAATCACATTGTTCCTCACCATAATTATGTGAGATATCTTGGTATATATCTTGATCGTCGCCTTACATGGAAACATCATATTGACTCAAAGCTAACACAAATGAAACTTAAGCTAACACAATTACACTGGCTCATTGGCAGGAACTCGAGACTTGGCCTAGATTGCAAACTTCTAATTTACAAGAGTATTCTGAAACCAATATGGTCTTATGGAATCCAACTTTGGGGCACTGCCTCAGCTTCAAACGTGGATAGAATCCAACGTATGCAAAATAAAATTTTACGGTTGATAACTTCCGCCCTATGGTACATCAGAAATTCAAACATACATTGTGACTTAGACATACCGCTGGTGACTACAGAAATCATCAAATACGCAGGCAAATACTTGATGAAGCTCGAAGTCCATCCTAATCCCCTTGCTCGCAATATCTTGGATTATAGTGGACATAGCCGATTAAAAAAGAGGGATACCGCAGCTTTAACCCTCAATGCTACAGATGACACATCTTAGAAACATTTGTTTTGTTTTTTTTTTAAATGTCAATTTTTTTCTTTTTTTACTTAAATAATAAATAATTTTGAAAAAAAAAAAAAAAAAAAAAAATATGATGGTTTTATATAATCCCCGTCGAGAAATTAAAAAATTGGATTCAACACTGTGGCTCACGGCTGCAATGTTTTTAGTACAACAATCCGGTTGAACAGGCGTTGATGTTCGCACATTTTGTATTGAGCATGTCGCCTCAAATTTAAAAACCAAATTCTTTTAAGCGATGTCAGAAGGACGATTGTGTTGTCCGAAAATATTACGAATTTTACGAAATGTAACTTTAACAAAACCACCATTTTCATAGTGGATTTTAATTATTTTATTGCAACAATTGCCAATGCATCTAAAAAAAACTAAATGTCAAAACTAGCATGTTGTTAGTATTGATACAATTGAAAAACAAACTTTGTCTTAAAAAACCCGATATATAAATTATGCATTAAAGATTTATATTCATAAATATTGTTGAAAATGGAACTATCCTTCTACAGGATCCTGCCAAGAATTTAAAAGTTATCCAAATATTTCTGTCTAAAGTCAGTACAATTAGGGCTAAACAGGAATAATCTTGTGAAACTCAAGTATTGGTCGAATTTCTCATTTATTGGGATATATTTGACTTTTTACAAAGTTTTGGGAAAATTTTAAAATTTTAAATGAAATTCATTTGAAAAGATTGATAAGTCCTCACATACATTACATCCATTACATTTCATTCCATTACCTTCTCCGAAAATTTTTGAATCGAAGAGATGAAATATGCCTGTATTATGATGCAAAAATTTTTAACTAGTGAATCAGCACGGAAACGTTGGTGGACAATAAAAATAGTTCAACAATTTTGTTGACCAATTTTTTAAATTTAACTAATTTTTAATTTTTTAGATTTAACTAATAATGATTATTCGAATCTTATATCTAGAATAATAAATTGTCAGGCCAGTATTAGAAAAAAAAAATATTAAGATCAACAATTTCTTCTATAGTTGTCTTAGGTCTCTCTTGTTTGGCTAGAAGCAAAATTGTCTCTCCTTCTCAGCTGATTGTGGCTTCTACAATTAAATATATTGCGGGCTAGGGGAATAAAGTGCAACTCAAGTTTGCATAGATATCTTGGAAACACAGTCTTAACAATCGGGACATCTAGATCTTTGTTAATGCGCTGATTTCGAATGTACTATTCACCATTTTTTATACTGATTTTAAATTACTAATAAATTTTGTGAATAATAATTCAAAACAAGCAAACTCCTATTTAGGTAAGTCTTAACTGTTTTAAAGTTAAGAATGCTTTTGTCCTTAACACAAAATTAAGATCAGTAATATTGCAATCGAAATAAGCAAACTATTTTCTACTTTCAAAAAAAAAAAATCCAATTCAACAAACTAAACAAATTCATTTAGACATTTTAATTTTTTACTCAACTTTGTATATTTTCAATTTGTTGTGGCTTGCTCACTGCTCAGAAGTTTTTCCAGCAGCAAACTATAACAAAGAAAATTTAAAATGCAACATGCTATGCTTGGGATATTTTTCACTTTCAAAGTGAAATAATAAAATAATAAAAAATAAAACAATGACTGTTATTTTAAAATATCTAAACAAAAAAAGGATGCGACATTATTTGATGTTCGCGTCAAGCAACTAAAGCAATGTGTGTGGCTTGATTAGTTTTCCTTGCCACGTTTACTCATAGATATCCCCAACTGCTGAAACAAAAGCACAATATGTGAATAAGTATGTGTATATGTGTGTGTGCTTCCATAGGTTCCAAAAAACGAAAACACACCATCTACGAGCATCTAAAATTCATGGCCATGGTCGTTAGACACATAAATTCTCTAAAAGAAAATAACACCAACAACAACAACAAAAAGAACACATCTTATTTGCCATAAAAGTTTAACATTTCAGAGTCAATGGTTTTATTTTTGGTTAAGATATTAGACACAACGCGGCGCGCCATATTTATTATGGATCGCATTTCCGTTTTATTATTTTTCATTTCCTTTACATTTTCTTTATTCTATTTCAACTTAGTTTGTTGCCAATATTAATTGAACTTTTTTGTTGTTTTAAACTATATGATATTTATTTTTAATATAAACAGGTATATTGAGGTTGGCTTGAATTCTTTATTCATGTATTCAATCATTCATGGAAAATTCTACTATTATCTCACGTAGTTTATGCTCGTTTCTCACACAAGTTTTACCAACAAGACACCAATAAATTACACAATATGTCGGTTCGTTCTGTTGGTCTATTGGGAAGGTGCTTCTATATCGTTTTGGATATTTGTTGCAAATTTATGGTTAAAAATAAGATGAAAACATTAAGTTTTAACATCATTGTAAGCTTGTGGTAATCAATATGTTGTTAAAAGTTTATCTAACGATTTCAGTTGTAATGATTAAAAGTATATAACGATGTATTGAATTTAGTTAAGGGTCCGCCATCTAAGGTTTTTTTTTTGAAACTAGTGTTTTTTTTTCGTGAGTGGTAACACTTAGCTCATGTTTGATTTGACAGATAATTAGTTGTATCCTTCCGCTGAACGAATATGATTATGTATACGCTTCAACAACGCTGGGAAATATTGCGACATTACTTTATAAATCATGGTAATGTTGTAGAATGTGTGCGAAAATTGCGTACGGATTTTGGAAGAAGAGAAGCACCGTCAGCTCTGTATGTTCATTATCTTGTGAAAAAAGTGAAAGAAACTGGCATCATCATCGATAAACCAAAGCGTGAAAAGTCAAAAACAGTACGTGCAGAAAGTGTGCGTGAAGCGCCATCAACATCAATTCACCGTCGTTCTCAACAATTGAACATTTTATATACGTCATTGGGACGAATTTCGCATAAAGACCTTGGTATGACGCCATTCAAAGCCCAATTGGTTCAGGAGTTGAAGCCAAGTGACCATCCAATGCGTTTTCGCTTCGCAATCTTACAGAAGTGACCGATTTTGCAAAAAAATCATATTTTCAGATGAAGCTCATTTTGATCTTGGCGGGTATGTAAACAAGCAAAATTGTCGCATTTGGGGCACAGAAAACCCGCACGCATACATTGAAACGCCGACGCACCCAAAACGAGTCACTGTTTGGTGCGGATTTTGATCCAGAAGCATAATTGAAAATGAGCCAGGAGTGGCCGTTACAGTCAATGGCGATCGTCATCGGGCCATGTTGAACGAATTATTGTTCACAAAAATTAAAGAGGAGGATATTGGCAACATTATGTTTCAACAGGACGGCGCTACGTGCCATATAGCCGAAGCTACACTCGATGTTTTGCGCCCTATTTTTGAAGATCGCATTATCAGCCGCAGAGCTGATGTCGTTTGGCCACCTCGGAGTTGCGATTTGACACCGTTGGACTATTATTTTTGGGGTGCTATCAAAGATAAGTGTTACGCCGATAAGCCAGAGACAATTAGCGCTTTAAAGGACAATATTCGTGAAGCCATGGGTGAAATACAGCTGCCCACAATCGATAATGTGCTTAAAAATTGAACGGATGGTGTAGGCTACTGCATGGCCAGTCGAGGCAGCCATTTGAATGAAATTATTTTCCATTATTAACCGTAAGGATTGTACTTTCAAATAAAAGAAGAAATTTAAGAAAATATTCAGTAGTTTTGTTTGCAGTACTTAAAACAAAAAAAAAAAAAACAGTTATTTGGCGGACCCTTTATAAAAAAACAGAGAAAACTTTTTGAAACATCCTAAAATGTTAGTGATTTTAAATATAAAATTTCAAATCAAAAAATTAAAAATTAATTTTCCTGAAGAAGCTTTCCATAGAAGCGAAATATTAAAAAAATATATCATTAGAACTTAACTAAAAAGACCGTTTAAAAGATTAAAACATATTTAATTAAAATAAAAAAGGTCGAATAAAAAAATTAATTATTTGTTTAAAAGCATTTTTTTATCATAAAATTTTTCCTTTTTTTCATAACTGAAATTTGTTGTTGAGTTTAACTTAATAAAATGCCTGTATTTGTATTTAGTATTATGCTACTATCTAGTATACTATCAGACATACTCGTACTTTAAGTTTCAGTATTAAAATTCATAGGGACTCCTTGCTTATGTTTTTTCATTGATTGCTGATGGCAGTGTTGTTGATGCTCCAACAACATGAGAGTTTTTACATTTAGTTATTTGACTTATTCTTAGTAGATGCATTGGCAATTGTTACAGTGAGTTCAATTTCGCACCAAAATCACATTGAAATAACTAAAATCCATTATGAAAATGGCGGTTCTGTTAAAGTTAAATTTCGTTTAATTTGTGATATTATCGGACAATATAATCTGAGAGACCGGTATTAAGAATTTCGTCATTAAATTCGAGCCAACAGGCTCGATGCAGAATCTGCGAACAGCAGCACGTGTTCGCTTGGGTCGTTTAACTGAAAACATCGCAGCCGTGACTCTCAGTGTTGAAGCAGTTCTAAATTTGTCAAGTCCTCGACGTTCACAACAATTGAGGTTATTCAAAACCACTACAAGAGAAATTTTGCGTACGGATTTGACTTTCAGGAATAGGAATTGACGATCTAATCACATCGCTGTAGATTCGTTCAATTGATTCAGGAACAACCGGCAGATTTTTCTGAAAAAATCGGTTCTTCAAACGAAGACCGTTTTCACTTATCAGGTTATGTCAACTCAATTATCGCCTATTATTGACGACATGGATATCACTGACATGTTTCAATAATACGGGGCCACATGCCACACAGCCAATTGCAAACCAAATTTCCCGATCCCATAATTTCGCGACAATCAGCAGTTAAGTGACCAGCCAGATCGTGTGATTTAACATTGGATTATTTTTTGTTATGCTGTGTTAAGGGCAGAGCCTATGCGAAGCCAATCAAATCGATTTCAGTCTTAAAACTAGAAATCCGTGATGTGTTTAAAGTGATGTGTTTAACGTAATAGGACCGCTATTTTTTCAAAAAGTAATTAAAAACTTTAATGAAAGAATCGACATCTGTCAGCGTGGTCGAGGTGGGCATTTACCAGATATCATTTGTCACTCATAATTGCCAAAATTTTCTCTTCGTAATACAGTAAAATTTGAATCGTCTTAATCTAAATTTATTGTTTTTATTTTATTTTAGAAAACAAACTTCTTGTTGATAAATCCCTTAACTTGCGCCGGTTGTGGCTGTTATCGTTGTAATAAAATGTTTTTTAAATAAAACCCCTTTACGCTTTTTGTTTTTATTTTTGGAATGGAAATTTTCTAGTTTTTTTTAAAGACTACAAATTTTCTTGTTTTTTATTTTTAATCCTTTTGATCTGTTCAGTTTATCTAGCATATGGATGGGTATAGTTTTTTCATATACTAGGTAAGAAAAATTAAAATCAAATTTAAAACATATAATTAGTTGAGTTTCTAGTGTCAAATATTTAAATAGCTGATTTTAGTTACCTAATTTTACATTGAATGAAGTAACACTTTTATTGTTTGAGAAAATTTTCTGGAATTTTATTGATGAAAATTAAAAATTCAAGCTAATCACTAAATTGGATTTTTGGTTGTGGGAGAGAATATTTGAATCTTCCATTATTACTATTATTATTATTCTTATTATTATAACATTTTTATAATAATAACAAGAAAGTTCAGGATATACATACATACGTATAAATTGCACGAAGGCAGCTGAAGATACTGCTACCAAATTCATGTCATCATAAATATTAAATTCTTTACTTAAAAACAGATATTTACTTGACATTACTTTGTTTGGATTTTCAAGAAAATAATTCAAAAATAAATTAAATAATATATTAATTGTTGTGCTTTCTTTGTCGTAAGCATTTTCAAAAGTATTGAATTAAGTTTATTGACATATAACTAATTAGACAGAACATGACAGCGTATCAAGATTTATTGCACTCGATAAGCAGAAAATAAGAATAAAAAATGGAAAATTATTCAAAAACAACAAACCATGTCAATGCATTTCACGCATTACACCACATTATCATCTTAAAATCCCATGCCACACATGCACACACATATACACGTTAAAAAGTCTTTAAGACCCAAAACCAAATCATCAAAACAGGCAAGCCAAATAAATTTATAGCAGTACATACTTGACATAAAACCAAAACACTTTACGTACTTTCTGTATTTGTATACGATTATATTGTGTATATATACATATGGATATGTATGTGTTGTTTATTTGTTTATAGTTGAAGTGTAATTACATGTGTAGGAGATCAATGAACGCATATATTTTAAATTGAAATTTATATATTCCCGTCTTCCACGAAATGCATAGAAGAAGTATTTTAACTTGTATACATATGTATATACAAGTAAATATAAACGCATTCATGTAATGACAAAATTTATACATGTTTTTTTCTTTGGGAATTTATTAAAAAGCTATAAAAAGAAATATTTGCTTAAGATTGTTCTCAACAGTCATAAATAAAAATTTCTGTTAAAACTTGTCATAAACTTTTATGATCCATAAAATGAAATAAAATTTCTTCAAAACACAAAATAATATTTACATAAGTAAACTATTAGGTTTTGGGGGTTTTTTCCAACAAAAATTTGGAGGCACGTGTTCAATCTAAATATGGTTTTTATTACAAAGCTACAATTTGTTGTATAATTTGAGAAACTAGTGTAACAAAATATTAATGTGTAAGAGCCAACTTGTAATGGAAAAGTGTTGCATACCCAACTTTAGAATTTGCTTAATTTATGCTAGTTTTTAATATTAGATAAAAGCACTGTTTTAAGCTTTTTCCTTTAAATGAAGTACATACATAAATGTAAATAAAAATTGCCACTTTTACATAATGAAGGTTCTACAATATTAAAAATACACGAAAGAATAGTAATAAAATATTATTTTTTAAAATTGATTATTTAAAGTAAATTTTTGTTTTTAACCGTTTTCAAACAGAATTATATTGTCATATCCTCTGCATTTTTTGAGATCGCACAATTCACATATTTCTGAACCGACTTGAATTTCCTTTCTAATTAAAAGGTGAAGCTTAAAGATTGGCGCCCTCTACTGTAGCAAATGGTTTATTGTCAATGATAATAAAATTGACAATAGCATTAGTCACTTTCTTTGATTTTGCTCCATCCTGCGTTGCAATACTTTTCATATTTTTGACAAAGTCGTCCACGTTTGGTTGCGTTGGTTTTTTGGGACTGACAGCAGTGATGGGTAAACATTGTTGAGTCATAATTTTTTCCACACTGACTGAGCTGGTAGAAGGTCTTAAGTCAATCGTTTCAACTTCCATAAAATCAGTAATGGTACTACCATTTTTAGCCTTCTTGCTTTGTACTTCTGCATCTCGTATTTCCAGACGTTTTAAGTGTTTTGTTACATATTTTGCAGATAGCATCTTTATCGCCAGTTTTATTAAAATAGTTCCAAATTTTACTTTTCAATTTATTTGTTGCCATTTAGTAGCAATGCACACACATAAAAGCGCATTTAGGTCAGCTGAGCACAAACAGATTAAATGTCGATGTCGATGTTTTTTTAGTTTGGACGGCGATGTATCGACCACCAAAACATAGATGTTGACATCGATATTTATGAACGATAAATCGATGTTTTTTAAAAATCGATGTATCATTTGCATCCCTAGTCTTAAATACAATACAACTGATTTTTACCTGTCTATAGAACCGCAACGTTCAATTATATAAAACACTAGTTTTTATTGAATTACATCTATCTATTTTGCAAACGGTTTTTTTTTGTACTGTGTAAAAATTATTAAAAAATAAAGCTATAAAAACTTTAAAGTTCTGATATTAAAAAAATACGATTTTTTTATTTGCAAATAAGCAGTTCAATTTAATTTAGGGATACGTCATGGAGAGCATGAATGCCCTGTGCACACACCGAGACAAGGCGGCTGTAAAAATTTATGTTTATTTATTATTGCCTGAAAGTCGTGCATACAAATCTTAATGTTGTAAAAACAAGCAGAAACTTTAACATGGAAAATTAACCAAATTTAAATCTAATTAGGAGGGCCATGCCACAGCCTAGTTATAGATAGCTGAGAGGATGTTAAATGGCAATTATTTTTGGAAAGAAAGAAAGTTAACCAAAATAAAATGTAATTGGCAGGGCCACGCCACGGCTTAGTAAGAGAGGGGAGAGAGGATGTTAGATGGCAATAAACTTTAGCCAGGTTCGTACGTGATATCAAGACATTATCGTATTCGTGTTCCTAGACTTACATTGAAGATCATTAGCAGCAGTGTATAGGTGACAAATGCCACTCATAATTTCAACCTTAAGCAAACGCTGGTAGTTGTGCAAATGTTTTTAATATCCAGATCTTACATTTTGTTTATTACTGTGGACAAAAATCGGGAGGGCAAACAACACAAACTCCACGAAGTGGAGTCACGACACTCGTCTTATTATAAGTGCCAATAAGACTAAGGTTATGCACATAAAGTCACTACACCTAGTCAACAAAACTGTTACGTTGCAATTTCATGACCCCAAAATGTCTTCACAGCAACGTTAATATTATAAATATTCAGGCTGACGACTGCACAAGTTTCATTGAACAAGTTTACACTTATAAATGCCTTGATGTGATAATTGACAATAACTTTAAATGGAGAAATCACATTAAAAAATTACAGAAGAAGCTTAGGAAAGCGTCGTATATGCCGTACCATTTAAGCAACTGCCCCACGTATGAAGTTCTGCGTCAGGCATACTTTGCATTAGTAGAATCGTATATCCGGCATGGAGTCACGGCTTAAGGTAGTGCAAAATATATCAGCACTCTCCAAAAAACGCAAGACTGAAACTAAAAATTTTACATTAAAAAAAATAATCCGAAACTATAAACAATAATAATCATGATTATAACATAAACATGAACACGAACATACGCAGCACAACGGAAAACGGCAACTATGCAATCAGCATGATAGACAACTTTGGTAACAATCTTCAGAGAGCAACGGACGACAATGAACTAAACAGAAGCCTTACGAATCCTAACAACCGAGCCTTGACAAGAGCAACTTTCAGGTTCTTAGCGTTAAGAACATCTATTACATTCTACAATGATAGCAGACATTTGAAGTCGATAAAACATACTCACAAAACACGGAGACGAGCTCAATTAAAATTTAAAGTGGAAAGATTCACAAACGAGTATGGAAAAAGTTTGCTTCGCGTAACATTGCCAACAATTTTGAACAAAATACCGACTGAAATAATCAGCATAGCGCACGAAAATAAACGGAATAAGCTAATAAAGAAATACCTGATAGGCTTACAATAATTTAAAACTTATTACAATAGAAACTGTGA
The DNA here is from genome assembly GCA_030448955.1 of Trichopoda pennipes. Lineage (NCBI taxonomy): Eukaryota > Metazoa > Arthropoda > Insecta > Diptera > Tachinidae > Trichopoda > Trichopoda pennipes. The sequence goes on along the minus strand of JASKUP010000041.1, from coordinate 743,126 downwards.
AGTATAATTTTACAAAACTGGTTATAAACTAAATTATTTATTGTTAAAGTTTTAATATCCAGCAGACAAGCATAAAAGCTTTGCGGGTTTAGAAATTGGAAGATAAATTTGTATAATAAATAATGATTATGTCTATAACCTATAACCAACATTGCAGTTCCAAAATTAAGTTATTGTATTTTATTATTTTAATACGATCCAGTTATTATTGAATATATTTCCATCTGTTCTACAGCTACTATTTCAAGTCAAATGCCTTTTCGAAGTATCTCAGATGCTTATTTGAATAAACTTGAAATAAATATGGTATCAATTATATCACAAGAACCATATTACATTTTCTGCAGCAATATATGGTTGCAGTAAACAAAATTTTAGTAACACAAAAACCTTTTTTTATTAACATTTTAAAAATAAATTGATATTTAAATAGCAATTTAAACATGTTCACTATAAACCAAATATTCGTGATTAAATTTCTATCCAAAATAAGTTTCCAAATAGCAACCTTCAAATAACATATTATTTAGGATTATAATATTGTTACCTTTATATCCTTTATAAACGTTTTATTGTTTTTGAGTCCTTAATTGCAAAATAAATAACACCAGTTTTTAAATTTATTACAATTTTATTTACTTTAACTGCACAAAGTTGACCCTTCAGAATAATTTATTTAATAGCACGTCTTTACTTTATGAGGTTTAATTTTACACCGATTGACTATCCACTCAGACGCTGCCCTATTTATATTTGTCCATGTAAAGTCTAGCAAATTTAAGAATCTTCTACTTCCATTGTATCACATTTTGTTATTTTATGTTGTTTATTCAATGTATAGGCGCCTGTATGTCTGTGTGTATTTTTACTTTTGTTTATATGCTGATAAGGTTTCTATTTGGGATTTATTTCAAAATATTTGCTGTTGTTGTTGTTGTTGTTTATTTACTTTAACTACACACAAAGTAAAATTTGTACGTTGAACCTACAGAACAATTTACTAAAGATATAAGTCTTTACTTGACGAGGTTTAACTATCCAATCAAACTGTCTTTCATATTTGTCCGCTAGAGGTCTAGAAAAATCAAGAATCTTTTACTCTATTTGTATTACATTTTGTTGTTGTTATGTTAGTCATTCAATGTATAGGCGCCCTATGGTCTATGTGTATTTTTGTTTTTATGCTGTTAAAGTTTTTTTCTTTAATTTATTTTAAGATAGTTGTTTTTGTCTTGTGTGCATAAGTTTTCTTAGAAAAATATATAGTTAGTAAACAGCATACCTAAATGTTGTTCTCTTGTGTGCATAAGATTTCTACGCAGTTTGTAACTAGAAAGTTGTTGTTGCCTGGCGTGCATAAGTAAACGGAATTGTAAATAAATATAAAAATAAATAATAGATAACCAAAATCATCTGAAAATTTTTTATCATATGTTAATTACAGCTTGTAATAATATGTTTGTAGCTTGAATGCTATTATTATTATTATGATTATATTTAACAATGTTATTATAATGATGTGCAACAATATGCTTCGATAAGCAATAGTATTTCTTTTTTTAATAATTATACTACTTTTTCTCTTTTTCTTTGAGTTATAAAAGCCTTCAGAGAAAACTAAAAAAATCAATATTTTCCATTTAGCATGTTTTGCTATTTTTATATGTATTTTGATTTCATGCTATTTTATTTATATCATACATAATGTTACATGTTACATCTCTTACAGTGTCTGCAACCATTAATATGTATTAATAATTTATAAATTTTCAACACACAAATTAAATAACATAAAAATAAAACGAGAATAAAAAACGTATGTAAATGTATAATTAAATATTTTTTAATCGCATGATGCTACTAAAGTTACCGAATAATCATTAAAAGATAACATGCAATTTTCTACTTAATTCATGTCATAAAAATAAAAATTTATATATTTATGTAAAAAATGAAACGAAGACAAACAAAAAATAAACCTCAACTACAAACAAATTAATATCACTTGAAAACTGAAATTATCCAAACGGGGCAACAACCATCAACAACAACAACTAAAATGTTAAAAAAAAGTGTGCTTAAATGCCTTTTTTATATTAAAAAAGCATATTATGCTGCTTGACGAGCTGGTAGAGAAATTTTAAATGATGATTTTTTTAGTATCGAGAAAAAGCCAGTTAGGTACATATTTAGCAAAGTGACAGCAATAGACGGTAATTTTTGCACAAAAGGTTAGAGTGGGAGGGTTTAGGCTGTTGATGTACTTGTAAAATAAAATATATTTTTCTTTTAGCTTCGGTACAATATGGACCCCTTAATATTAAAACAAAGTAATATTTTTCATGAGGCGGCAAAGGTTATTTACAGCAGTTGCCTCATTTTCTCTAATGGCGCATTTAAATATTTTACCTAATATTAACACTTTACTGTAGTTTATGCTTCACAATTTAATTCGTTCTACTTCCTAACAGACCCAAAAGAAAGATCCTCTGACCAACGAGTATATATTGAGAAAATAAAAGTTGAGAACTCGTTTTTGCATAGTAGTGACCATATACTTTCTGATTGCGTATTTTTTAGCGGTTAGTATCCTACATAGACATTGATGTATATATCGATCGATATATCGTAGATCTGTTTAGCCCACCTAGCAGGACCAGGTTTCTGTTGTGTTATACTTCAAATATTTCAGTTTAACTGTGAGCAAACAATAAATATTTTATAATAAAAATCGTATCACTATTCAGCACAAGAAAACAATACTACTGAGTGAAGAAAAATTTTGATTATAAGTAGTACAGCGCCAGCCTAAACGCTAAACCTATTATTTGATAACAAGTGAAATTAAACTTACTTTTTGAAATGATTTTCAATTCTAAGAGCAGCCGGATACATTACTTAAAGTCTTAAGTCTCCTATAGCTAAATAATGATAGAATATTATTCATTAATGCATTCCTTTACAGTGTTCCTTTTATGTTATATAAATATACAAAGCGTTCAAGATGTTTATCTTTTTCTTTTTAAAAATAAAATAAATAAAATAAAATAAATTAAACAATTTTATTTCGTGCTTGATTCCTTTAAATAAATATTCCATGATATTCTCACAAAATATTTAATAAATATTTTTAATAAAAATTTTGTGAAAATATCATGAAATATTTATTTAAAGGAATCAAGCACGAAATAAAATTGCTTATATCAAAAATGATTTCGAATAATTATAAATTACTTATTAAAATAAATAAATATTATGAAAACCTCTTTATAATTTTCTAAATGATTTGAAATAATAAAAACTATTCTAAGAGCTTACATCTACTAATCTGGTACTAATCCATTAACATGTCCAGAGTTTTCTTTTCCTTGTGAAAAATATTTCTTGTAGTTTGTCACTATTCAACATAAGTTTCCATCTATTAAAATATTTTGAAACGTGTCACAGTAGAGAATTTCAGTATCATCTGCAAACATTGGTATTGTACAGTACTCAAGTTGAGGAAGATCATGTGCATATATCTATATTATAAAGTGTTAATGAAAGCCATATGCCTTGTGGGCAACCGACTGTGGTGCTGAAGCTTGTGTAATAATCGGAGCCATTATATACTTTAAAACTAAGTAGAGATAGAAAATTTTCTGAGCAATTTTAACAATGTTCAATGGAAAACTTAAACAACTCATTTCATAGATTAAACCACTGTGCCACACTAAATCTAATGCAGCAAAACCGTTGCGATTGATTCCTGGCTATCAAAATTTTATTTGACTAAATTTCACCATCCTGACTAATGATTGTTGGCTACGAAAAACAAATTGGTGAGAATGCATAATACGGTTAGCTCCAATAAAAATAGTTACTTCCTTCTTAATAACTTTTTAGAGGATTTTTCTAATGGATAACAAGAGGGTCGTTATGAGAAAGGACAATCAGACGGTTTACTTTTTCCGCTCGGAGCAGTACTCAGGGGATGACCCCTACTCATGCACTGGATTGTACCAGAATTAGGAAACTAGGTTATGGGGAGGAGGAAAGAGGGAGTAGTGTTTGTGGAGATTCAATTTGAATTTTCCTACATTGAAAGTGACAGGATGGAACTCTGGAGGGAGTTTATTCCACATACGAACTGTTCTGCTAAAAAACGAATTTTCCCTGTTATGCGTAGTGCGACTCACTGGCCAATCACTCACAAATGGCTGCTCTACTGGAATTATGTTAGACTCTTTACACTGATGCGGGAAGTAGCAAAATTTTATAACATTCTTTTTTGTTACAATTGTAGTATATTTAATTTCTTTCATGGGCAGTGCTTTTAAATATGTGTTATTAATACCATCGATGCCTGGTAACTTTTTTGGTTTAAACTTTTTTAAAATGCGGGAAACTTGCGAGGTATTTGTTGATATATCGTTGTACAAGTTTTGTGTTGACGATTTGAAGGAGATTGTATGGTATTATTAACTAGGGATTCCGTTTCAGGATCCCTAAGATCAATTTATGTTACATGACTGGAAGCAAAAATGTGGGCAAGTATTTGAAATTTTTTAAAGATTTGTTGTGAAATGGGAATTGCTTTAGAATTGGAATGTACTTTCCCTCTTTTTTTTAATTTTTGCTAGGTTCAAAAATGTGGGTGAAAACTAACAGCCAAAGTAGAAAGAATATGATCTCAATATGTATTTTTCTAAATGTTTTCTATTTCTTCTTTTCTAATTTCATTTCATAAACATCTTCAAAGTACCTAAACGATTGTCCATTTCGGCGTGTACTACTTCGTCGTTGAAACAAATTTTTCACATGTAGAGATAATAATTAATTCTCTCGTTTACAAGGTTTTTAATAATTCAGGTAATATAAAATCAATGTCTTCTATAGACTTTTCATATAACCATTTTCATGTTAATGTAAACCTTGCATAATAGTTATAAGCAAAGTGTAGTGCCTGTTCATAAATGCCTAGATTACACAGGCGTTATACGCAGTTATCAGCAGTTTTTCTAATAGGTTTTTATAGACAATAGGACAATGACAGCTGAGCTAAACTTGCCTATACCTCGGGGAATCTCATTCATTAAGCAGACAACATTAATTAAGTTTGGATCGAGTGTGTAAGAAAAACTTTTCTTAGAAAACTTGACAATTAATCGAGCTTAAAACCTCTTAAACAAAGTGAAAATTTTCTCCAAAATTAGTGCATGAAAAATAAAACCAAACATGAATATGTGCCCAGTGAATTAGGTAACACTAATGAGGTTTTAATGACATACAGATTTTTGTTTTTAAGAGAATTAGCTCTTCAGGCCAACATTGCCTATTTAGTCAAGTACCGTGCTACATTCTTTAGGAAAGGGATAGAGAAGAGATGAGGACAGGGTGGTGAAAGTAGAAGGGTAGTTACGGAAATTAACTGACGTATAAGACAGCACATGTTTCCACCGTGACTATGCCTTCATCATTGAGCAGCCCCACCGACAGTCTATTTTTATTTGTAGTGAAAAAAACCCACAACCCCCCCCCCCCCCCAGACTACTAAGATAGTACATTATCTACTAGCTTACAGGGGCACCTATTTTGATTTTGTTCCGCCAGCAAAATTAAATACTGTTGTCATTATTTTCAGTGAAATTCGTCGTTACTAACTGTTTATTTGGTGAACGATTTCGATTCGATGATAAGATGAGGAGTTTAGGTCTAGTGTTAGGTTTAGATCATTCTTTCATTAGTGTAGTACATAATTAATGCTGGTAAATTCTCAGTTGTCCCGCTACCTGGCATTTTATGCGGCGCCCCCAATCTATGGGAATCAAGCATAGCATGGTGCTTTATGTTCAGATTACCTATAATCAAGATCTTACAGCTACAGTAGATCTTTATTCACCTATTAAGGGAAAAGCTCATGCATTGGATCGTACTCATTTAATGGCAAAAAATATAAGATAGATAGATAGATGTAGAATGATGGACAAGGAGCAGTTTGAAAAGGTCAGTACGATGCGTGATAAGATTATACGTCAGTAACTCTAGCTATATAAGCCATAACCCCACGGAGGATCAACCACTGTGGGTGATATGTCGTGATTAGATTTCATCATCTGCACCTGGCCGTAGGCTTTAATCAGATGCTGGTGAAAACCACTGTGAATGAAAAGCAACGTCATTCACGCCCTAGGAAGACGAGGACTAACTTTAGCAACAGGTCTTTCGTAGTTGCAATTTCAGCGGTTCCAAAGTAGGGGTTGCAAACCACTACTCCTTGCTAAAGAGCTGGAGACTATCTAACTCCTGGTCCAGAACACATGACTAGCACACATTTTTGGTGTGATTAAAGGCGAGATGATCCTGGCCACCATAAATCAGTTCATGCTTGGGGCTGCAAAACCACAACCACCACGATACTCCCGAAGGGCCAACCTCACTAATCAGTCAGAGAACAGCTAAATGCCTAAAGAGACAAATAGCGGAACTCTGGGGCTTTACTGATTCCCGTTGAAATAAAGTGAATTGTCCAGTTGACTAGCCTTGAAGGGGACTGGGCTCCCTTTTACCCCGCAAGACACCAATCTAGATGGCAGTTGTAGGATCCATAAAGACTATCATGTGCCCCCGGGGGGAGCTATGGGTTATATGATGTGATTTGATTTACATCTGCACCGACTAGGTAGTCATAATCAGATGGTGGTCAAACCACTTGAATAATTTGCAAACGTCATTCACGCCCTAGGAGGCCATCGAATACGTATATCCTCCGGTCACTCCTAGTAGCAATTTCGAAAGCCCGAAGTAGGCCGCAGCCTTCACTCCTTGTTAAAGAGTTGGAGACTTTCCAACTCCTGGTCCAGAACACATGAAGCTTAATATAATTAAGAACACGACGGCATTCATACTCACTGGACCTGAACCATTCATTGTGTTCATTTTGAATGATCCTCTAGTTACTCTCAGTAGCAACTTCGAGGGCTTGGACAAGGCCGCCACTCCTACTCCTTGTTTAAGAGTCGGAGACTACCCAACTTCTTGTCCAGAACAGATGACAAGCATACTCACTGGACCTGGATCATTCACCCTGTGTTAACGTCAAAAGTGAATGATGCTGCGAAACCATAACTACCACGATGCTCTCGAACGGCCAACCGCAATAATCAGTCAGAGAACAGCTAAAAAAGCTAAGAAGCCAAAAAGTTTAACTCTGGAGATTACTGATTCCGATAGAAATGACATGGAGTTGTCCAGTTGGCTCCTGCTAGCCTTTAGAGGACTGGACTCCCTTTTACCCCCGGTGACACATGTAGTGATGGTAAAATTCTATCAAGACGTATCAGTGTGCCCTAGGGGGCCACAACGATGGTTCGATATAATAGATAAATTTTAGCCCGGATTACTATTTGCTTTAACAGCAAACCATTTAAAGTCGATTTTATAAAATTATCGCTGGTGAATATTTGGATACGACATAAATTTCTATTAATTACAAATATTTATTTTTATTACTATTAAAATATTTTTTCTGCAAAATAACAAAATTTTTTTCCAACTGACTATTTCTTTCCATTAATTTAACAAAAATTTTACCTCCTATCTGTCTATCACTTAAAAAAAAGGACAACAAGCAAAATGATTCAAATACAAAACAAAAATAATGTCTAATATTTCATATCGTATTTTTATAAAATAAACATTAAACGCTGATGACGTTCATATAACATAAAAACACAGATATTTATTTTCAATATTAAAATGTATGAAATAAAAAGAAAAAACATAAAAGAAACGTTAACAATCAAACTAAACTGAACATTAAATATCAAACTGTTCAAGCACCATTTAGTATCCGTCACAATAGAAGCAGCCAACAAAAAGTCAGCAAAAAAAAAACTAGAGTCATTCTATCTGTCAGCCATTGAGAGACCAACCAGCCAGACTACAATCAACATCTACATCATCAACGCCATCACCATTATCGTAGAGCTCATAAAAACAAGTGAAGTCTATAAATATTTTCATACAATATAAAAACTGAAACGAGTATTTTTGAAATAAATTAGAAAAGACCAAAAATATTACTAAATGGCTAAAATCTATGCAAATGAAAACAAAATTTGCAAATAAAAAATGTTAAACCGCTTCAAAAATTTTGAGAAAAATTACTTTACGCCCAAGTCCTTAACTTTGGTAGGTTTTGTTAATATAGTTTCTTGTAGTTATCAGGTTTTATATTATGTATTTTTTTTAGCTTAATATTGGTATAAGTCGAATAGGAAGATCTTGACATTGTCGAATAAGTTTAAAATTCTACAATATTTTCTTGATTTAGATTTTTGAAGATTTAAATTCGCTATTCAAGACCATTTTTACCTTTTAAATTAAATTAATGAGCTAATCCTATCCCATCACCACAAGTACATGGTTTATAATCTATGATTGTACTTTAACGCTTCTTAACGATTCTTGGCTATGCAAAACTTGAGATGCGATGCAAAAAGGACATGTTACTTATGTAAAACACTCATGGAAATTTTCAATATGATGACCGATCTTTAGGTGCAATAGGTGTGTATGTGTGAATCAGCAAAAACAAAATTTTAATATTACTATTTGAAAATGAATAATATTTAATCGGACTTAAATTAACGTAGGCTTTAATCTGATCTAAATTGTTTATATTTATACCACTTCTAGCCCTTCAAAAATGGAATACAATTCTCATGTGTGGGTCGGCGCCTCAAAGTCTAATTTGTAGTTTTTACACCACGAACAAGAGAGAACCAAGAACCACTAGAGTATCGATGCAATGTGGTTTGTATTTCACTGTTTCATCTGTACTACAATGGTAAGTGCTCTAATTAAATTAGGAAACTTGTTCGCTTAACTTGCACGTTTTTGCATTTAACACGCTTTTCATTGAGAGCCAATCCATTTCTTGTTGATTGACCGGTGAATCGTACTACGCATTAGAGGGAACATTTGGGTTTTTAGCAGAACAGTTCGATTGTGGAATAATCTCCCTCCAGAGATCTTTTCACTTTCAATGTAGGAAAATTCGTATCGAATATCCACAAAGACTACTCCTTCTAGCCTCCTCCTCCCCCTTATAACATAATTTCCTAGCTCTGACACAATGCATTGCCTGAGTAGGGATCATCCTCTGAGTACTAGCCCGATAAAAGAAACATTAATTAAGAAAGAACATTTTCTATTTTTAACTTTTGTGTTAATTGTTAAAGAAACGAGACACTAGCAGAATGCTATGCGGCATTTTCATTCTTAACATCTTTCTAGCTTATTTTGTGTAGGACACTTATTTAAACAACTAAGTTAATAAATAACAAAATGAAAACATATCCATAAACGTTCAATTTTTCGTGATGATTTACATCTGCGCCTGGCAGTGAGCCTTAATCAGATGGTGGTTAGACCACTGTGAGTGATAAGCAGCGCCACTCACGCCCTAGGAGGCCGAAGTCTAATTCTAGCAACAGGTCCTTCCTAGTAGCAATTTCAATGATTCCAGAGCAGGGCTGCAAACCACCAGAGCTGAAGACTATCCAACTCCTGTGCAGAACACAAGTCTAGCATGCTCACTGGATCTAGGATCATTCCATCATTAAAAGTGAAATGATCCTAGCCACCATATAAAACTGACCTGTTATGGGGCCGCGAAACCACAACCACCACGATACTCCCGAAGGGCCAACCTCAATAATCAGTCAGAGAAACAGCTAAATGCCTAAAGAGATAAATAGCGGAAACTCTCGTGGAAATAACGTGGAGCTTCCAGTTGTACCCCTGCCGACTTCAGGGAACTGAGCTCCCTTATACCCCCAGTTGCGCAGGTCTAGATAGTCGAAGTTCTATAAAGACCGATAAATGTGCCCCCGGGAGGGGGGGGGGGGGCATAAACCGGCAATGTTAATTTACATAGATGAAGTCCACACATACCCCAATGCTCTTCTGTTTTTATTTTTGTTAGTGGTCATCATATATTTTTTTCTCGCCTTTAGCTAACTATCGCGTAAGTAACGAATGCAAATAATTTTTCTTTACACTAGAGGATTTATTATATCTTCTAATAATTGAGAAAGAGCTACATTAATGCGCGGTGCCTTTGCAATAAGGGTTATTAACATATAACAAGTAGTTTTAGGTAAAAATAAAATATTGTAAGCAATAATAAACACAGCTGTTAAAAGTACATAAAATTGCTACTTAGCGTTGCAAAGGTAACAATTATATTTTAAAACCAGGGCCTATAAAACTATTCTATTTCACAGGTTCTTTCTCTGAAAACGTACAGTATGACGGTTTACTCTAGCGCTTTTTTTATGTTTTTTTTTTTTAAGAGAAATAGTACTTCAGACAACAATGCCTGTTTATTCACAACCTACATTTTTTGTGCTACATTTTTTAGGAAAGGTATAGAGAAGAGATAACACAGATGGTGAAAGTAGAAGGACAGTTATATAGCCTTCAAGCTCGTATTTTTTATAGTGAAAACAACCACTCCCAGATTGGTGGGCTATGTACACTACCTACTAGCCTACCGGAGCAGTTTTCATTCTTAGAAGGCCCATGTTCGGAAATTAACTGTCATATAAGTGACCATGCTTCCATCGCTAAGCAGCCTCACAGACTTTTTGCAGTGAAAACAGCCAAGGTCTTTGTTGGGAATCGAACCCACAATCCCCAGACTGGTAAGCTAGTACACTACCTACTAGCCTACAGGGACACCTAAACCTTTTGCTATCAATTGACAAACAGTTTTTAATAAAGTAATATTTCAAAATCATTTTCAAGAAAGGTTTAACTTTTAAAGAATAACTGAAAATAAGTATGTATATCATGAAAGGGCTAAGCTATATCAAGCATAAGTTTTTTGTTATTAAATTCCTTATACAAGGTCAAATATTCCTCTACATTAAATTTAAATAATAAAGATATAAAACAAACAAAGATCACACTGGGAATTATAATAATCACCATTATATGTGGTAAAGACACATGTCCTTTGTCGTTTTTTCATTTATTTCTCGTAACTTAAGGAGAAATTTAGCGATAATTAAAGTCTTGGCTTCATCATTCATTATTGTGTAATAATTTTTATTTTAACTGATAACATCAAATTAATAATATATAAATATAATCCTTAGTTCAAAACATTTACGACTGTAAGTTTTTTTAAATAATTTTTTAACATCTTTTTTAGGATATAAAATATTAACAATAATCCTTTCTTAAAGAAAATGCGATTTTAACCGACTGTTGTAACAGATTCACTATACCACTCTTAGAGTACTTAAATAATAGTCATTGTTTAAAATCACTAATATTACAATAGACTTTATAAAACAATGCAGTATTCATTTGAAGTTATGAAGTGCGGGGTTCATTTATAGGCCACTGCTGTTTTATTAGCAATAATATGAACATCGTTAAACTTATAACAGTCGGCAGGTATGGATAAGTAATAATGTGAAAATAATAATTTTTTAAATAATAATTTTTAAGAAACGATAAAAAGAGTTAGTGGAGGGCAATGTTTCTAAATACATATTAATTTGAATTGATAGGTATTTGACATTTTGTGTAAATTAAATGCAGTTAAAATTACTTTTACAGTAACACAAAATTTTTACAAATATTCTCAATGCCATCAGGCTATCTTAGTTATTGATGACCGCATGTTGTTGTTGTCTTGTGCATATAAAATTTCTTAGAAAACTATCTAGTTTATAAAATGCACAATGGGTCGTTTCGTTTACTTAGTTACTGATAATTACCTTCTTCTAAAACGTTATAAATCATCTTCATACTAATGTTCATAATAATAAAACATATATTCCTTTTAGATTAGAAAAATTACAATATTATATTTAATAACATAATCAATAAATTGATATAATTGCCGTAAGAACTACGGCAACTAAAAGTTTCCATAATTCTTACGGAACTAAAAGTTTCTATAAGAACCATAGTTCTTATGGATACTTTTAGTGCTAGAGGATGAAAGGGACGTATCGATCGGAGTGAAACATTAAATGCTATATTGCATAGAATATATATCTCCCTTAATAATACTTATTAAAAAAAACAACATTCAGCATAGTCTTTCGGCTTTTAAGCTTCTTAAGAAGAAGAAACTGCTTTTGTATTCAATATGATAGCTATGGAAATTATATAACGGATCCTAAATAACTGAGCCATATTCAAGTATAGGTCTAAGTATTTTAGCAAAAGCAAATAACGCCTCTAGCCTTATTGAACATCATATTATTGTGTGAAATAATAGCTTTATGTCAAGCAATATCAAAGAAGATGTTTACTAAGTCCAAATGTTGTGTGCCCAACGAAAAGTTGACACTGATAAAATTGTCCATGTTAAATCTCATGGGCTTGCATTTGTTGATGCTAATGGAAGTAGGTCACATTTCACCAAGTATAAAAGTTATCGATATCATGTTCTAAGTAAAAATTATTCGAATTTTTATTGAATGTGAAAAGAAATTTTATATCATCAGCAAAGTATTTTGCACTATTTTATAACATCTGGCAGATCATTTATAAATAAAGAGAATAGGATTGAACCAAAAGTTCAAAAGTTTTTATATTCGGATATATTTACTATTTTTCCAATTAATTTTTGTTAGAAAAAAGCTGGTCGAAATAATAAAATTTAATATTTTTTGGATTCTGCTTGCTATTTTTATAGTAAAACTAAACCAAATAAATTATGAGAACAATAAAAAAACTTTAATCAAACTTTTACAATTTATAACTGTTTTTTACACTATTGTCTAGTTCGGTTTTCCCAAGACCATGTGTACTTTCATAGGAAGAATTTTTAAAACTATTACAACTATTATTTTATTACGTTTTCTTTCTTTTGAAAATAGCAATAGATTTCACTAAAGTAGCTTCTTCAAACCCATCAGTACGTGCGCAAGCTGCGAGGTATTGTATAAATAAAAGTCGCAGTTGCGAAAGGTATGGCTGCATTGCGTAAATCCGTCAAACAGAGAAAAATGTTTTGAATTTTAGTAAGTTTGTATTGTTTAGTAGGGTCATTAGGCAAAACATAAACACTTGATTAAAGGCTGCCTGTTTTTCTCAAGTAAAGTAACTTGACTCTCAAATAAAATAAACTCTCACAAAATAACTCTTTATTAATTCAATTTTTTATTTCTTTTCTTAAAAATTTCAAAATCCTGATAAAACCTTTTTTTTCTTTTACAACAATTTATAAATATTTAATTCAAATGGGGTTTGAAATATAATTTTCTCACTAAGGTATCCGTACCTTTTCGGGGTATACACAAGTATATTGTGCAGCCAAACAAAAGAAAACCTCCTAAGCGATAGAAACAAACAAAGGAGATGTTCGTTAAGTTTACCGTAGCTGCGTTCTTTACTTTACGCGTAAACACTGCCCTTTTGCTAAATCAGAGAGTAGAGTAGGTTGTGTCTTGCTGCTGGTACTAAATATTTGTGGTATTTATTTATTATTTATTATTTATTATAATTTTAAGAAATCAGGCGAGAGGCATGGAGTATGATATAAGAGATATAATGTAAAAATCAGTTAAATATTAAAAGAAAACGAAACAAATATATAAATAACCAATACTAACCATAAATAATCAAGGGTTTTTCATTGTTCAATCAAGCCAAGTATGCAAAGGCGTTAAACCGAAAAACGGTTTTTAAAGTATAATATCTCCTAAACTTGGATGGAAATGGTTGTTTTAAAGAGCTTTATATGAGAAAAATATAAAAAAATAATTTCTAAAACATCAAAAAATATTATTGATTGCATTTATTTTATTAATTTAGGTTGGGATATCGCCATATTGTCGGAAGGGCTGTAAAGTTTACTTCTCTACTGCTATTTTATAATTTTTTTGTTGCCATAGTTAGCTTTTCTTTTAAATTTATATAAATATATTAAGCAGTGGTTGTTTTGGTAAAATATAGAAATTGAGCTAAAATAGCCTGTCCAACCTACTAACTTTCGGAAAATACACACATAAACTATCAAGAACCTTAAAGAAAGGTTCTGTTCTTTCTTCTACCTTATTTTTTATATTTCTAAATGCCATTCATTTTTAAAGTTTCAACTCTTTCGCAGATGACAGCTCCATTTGTCATTCGTATTCATTCAGTAATAGATCGAATCACCAGCAGGTGGGTTTTAAACGGCGAAATATGAATGATCACGATCTCGCAACAACATTCAAGTGCGGAGGAGTGAATTGAGTCGGTTTTAATACTCGTTAGACTCAATGATGCTGCATCTGTTATTATGGGTGATACATGTATTAAGGGATCGGAAGCTCTTGATATTTTTGGCATGAAAATACAGTGTGATGTTCGATAGACATTTTTCAGATTTCGAAAGAAACTTTCAAGTACCAAGGTTTTGTAAAATGGTGTTAAAAAATTATTCACTCCATTTGATCTTCATACTATTTATACTTCAAATATCTGTCCAAAAATTTAATACAAATTTTATATATTGGACGACACCCGAAAGTTGCTCGTCTGCGTACAAGAGACGATCAAGAGGCTCATTGCGGACAAAAGGGTATCGAACTCTATCGAATCTCTAGAATATCAACGCTGTAAGAGTTTTATTTCACTTTTCAATCATTACTATATTGGTAAGTGCTCTAATGAAATCAGGGAATTCGTTCGCTATACTGGCACGTTTTTCATTTAGGTCCCATCCATTTGTAGTTGATTGGTCGGTGAACGGCACTTCGCAATTCAGGGAAAATTCGTTTTTTAGAAAAACAGTACATATATGGAACACACTCCCTCCAGAAATCTTTTCTGTCAGTTTCATTGTAGGAAAGTTCCTGCTCGCCATAACCTTATTTCCTAGTTCAAACCATTGCATGAGTAGAGGTCATTCCCTGAGTGCTGCTCCAAAGAAAAACAAAAAAAAGGAGTCTTTATAAATGTGGGGGATTATGATGGCTTCCAGGTAGCTATCCTCACCCAAGCAAACAAAGGAACCACAAGCTGTAAACCGTTGGTCGCAATAAAAAAGAACACGAGTTAAACTTTGTTTTCTATTTAATAAAAGGTGGAGCTACAAATTAACTTCCCTTGGTTTATTCCAATTTGCACAAAAATGTCCAAATTTACAATTTAGTTTGCACTTTAAAGTTTTAAATGGCACAAATAGCTACGACCTTGCTTCCGTCAACAAACGAACTTGAATTAAAAAAAAAAAAAAAAATTCCGAGCTAACTAAAATGGTGTTGATTGCAGCGCCCCTTAGACGTCAGCAACTTTCATTCAGATATATGAGCCATGATTGGAGATTTTATTCTTCAGACTTCAACAATCTTACTTATATACTTCCCTCTGACTTTCTTTATTATGGGGATGGGCTTTACTGATTTTCATTTACGGCTACCGTAAAATTATTCTCATACTAAAAGTACTGAAGATATGAAATAGTATGCAATTTTCCATACCTGCTTTATAGAAAATCTCTACAGCCCTTGATAATGTTTAATGACTTTTAGTCATATCTAATATACTGCACTCCTAAACCGTTTTCCAATTCTATTCATTTACTTAATACTTGTTCGCATTCATTTTTATGATGTGCTGTGTGCTGTATTTTGTTTTTGTTTTTTTTGTTCTGCAATATTTTTTGTGTTTAGATTTTTCTCTTTCTGCAAACATAAAAATTTTATAAAGATAAAAATCAACGCAGACGTATGCATAAAATATTAATTATCAGAAGCTGTGAAAGCTGACATAACATTTCCTATATTGTTACCAAACTTTGCTCTACGGCACATGAACTTAACATTCATTTTGAAAACATATTTAAACTGTTTTGTTTGAATATGCGATGGAGAAAAGGGCGGATGGTTGGTGTGAACACATTGTTTTCCATTAAAAAATAATTATGTTCTGGGATGGATGATGGTAATCTGTTCGTTTTACTTTAGTTTACAGTGTTTGCTCGTAAAATGATTGCACGAGTATTTTCATTTTAATGGTCGCTTAGTTTCTTGATCTTTTGGAGTGGTGTCATAGATATGACACATATTGCAAAGTGAAAAATAAAATGCTTAAAATTACTTTTTTTCTTCAGATTTTTTATGATATACAAAGATAAAATTATTATTAGCAAAAATATAAATATTAAGATTTTATGATTGTTTGAAGGAAATAAAGTATAAATTGTAATTGTTAAGTTTGTATTTTAGTTCAACTGAAGAGATTTAAATATTAGATTGTACAAATGTAATATGGTTTTTTTTATATCATTGTCATTGTGGTAGAATTAAAGAAAAGATTAAAATATTAGAAAAGAGTTACAGAGTAAAATTTCGTTACTGTGCCTATTCAAGCTAATTGTACGAATAAAATGATTAAAAAATATTTTGTGTTATAAGTTATGTTATATTATGTGTTAAACAAGTTCGCTGGACAGAATGGAATGGAAATTATTTAGAGAATTATGAGCGAATGTGAACCTACTAGTTGGATAATTTCGGAATAAACTTTGGTAGTAGCATTAGAACGGAAAACAATTGTTGTTGTTTTAGAGAAGTAGCACTTCAGACAACAATGCCTATTTAGTCAAAACCGTGTGTAGCACGGTCTTCTCTGAAA
The DNA here is from genome assembly GCA_030448955.1 of Trichopoda pennipes. NCBI lineage: Eukaryota > Metazoa > Arthropoda > Insecta > Diptera > Tachinidae > Trichopoda > Trichopoda pennipes. The sequence goes on along the minus strand of JASKUP010000041.1, from coordinate 726,491 downwards.
ACGTACATTATGACAGTATACTCTAGAACCGCAATAATAGCGCTATTTTTTTTTTTAGAGAGAATTAGCACTTCAGACAACAATGCCTGTTTAGTCACAACCGTGCTACATTCTTTAGGAAAGGAATAGAGAAGAGACAAGGCAGGTGGTGAAAGTAGAAGGATAGTTACATAGCCTTCAAGCTTTTATTTTTTGTAGTGAAAACAACCACACCTTGATTGGTAGGCTAAGTACATTACCTACTAACCTACCGGGGCAGATTTCATTTCTAGAACGCCCATGTTATCGAGCCCATAATAGAGCACAGCGACCAGTTACTATGCCCTCATCACTGGGCAGCCCCACCGACAGCCAATTTTTATTTTTTGTGGTAAAACCAGCCAAAGGTCTTTGTTGGGAATCGAACCCACAACCCCCCAGACTGATAAGCTAGTACATTACCTACTAGCCTACAGGGGCACCTATTTTGATTTGTTCCGCCAGTTAATGAAATACTGTTGTCATTCTTTTCGTTGGAAATCGTCGTTACTAACTGTTTATTTGGAGTCGCCTTAATCCAGATGATGCTAACACCAAAGCTATGTCACATCTTGATCGAATAGTTGCCAAAATCAATGAAATGAAAAATTTTTTTCGTCGACCCTCGTCAAGTTTTATGTTCTTGTGTCTTCCATTCAAGAACATAAAATTTACAATGGAAAAAAAAAAAGAGGAGGGGAGAATTAATTATCTAGCCCTAACGATCAAGAGGAACATAATATCGAACAGAATCGAATATGAAATATACAGGAAACCAACAGCAACGGACACAATAATACACAACTCATCAAAACATCCCCAGCAACACAAAAACGCAGCAATCAGGCAGTTAATAACAAGACTCGAGAGAACACCACTAACACGGCAAATGTATATGAAGGAAATGGAAACAATATACACCATAGCGGAAAACAACGGATACAAAAAGCGCCTCGTAGGTAACATCAAGAAACAAATTATAACGAACAAAGAACAGGAGAATAAAAGGAAAAAATGGGCTACATTAACATATATGGGAAAATCAACGTACAAACTGGCGAAATTCTTTGGAAAACACAACATCAATACCGCATTCAGAACAAGAAACAACCTAGGCAGAATACTACGGAATAAAACAAACGAGGCAAATATACTAGACAAACAAGGAGTGTACAAATTAACTTGTACATGCCATTATAGCTACATCGGGCAAACAGGACGAAAAATTAAGACAAGATTTAGGGAACACATTAGAGACTATAACAAAAAACTACGAGAACCAAAATCAACTCCAGAATAAAACTTTGCGAACCATATATTCAACAACAAATGTACACCAGGACATATAAAAACAACGGTTAAACTGCTTCATAAAGGAAAGAGACTAAATGTATTAGAAAACATGGAAATACACAAATAAAAAACATTTGACGGACGAATAATAAATAAACAAATAAACACTGCTTCGGACACAATATTTGAACCATTGAAACATTTTTACAGGAAAACAAACATTACACCAACGCAAACACGTTACGCAGATGCACGAGACCAAAGCAATAAAGAACATCATAAACGTACAATTAGAGATTATTATGGCACATAAAAAAGGAGGAAGGAAAAAAACCCAATAGGTTCACACATAAACAAAAACGGACAACAAGCATGATCGTAAAAGCATTTAGTTAGAAAGAAAGACGAATGATAAAGGGCGCGACAAATTAGGTTAAAAGAGCCAAACGAAAAAGGAGAGAGAGAGATGCAGGCAAAAAAGACAGAAAGTGACGAACGCAATAACACGAAGGGAGACACGAACTATATAAACACAACTGACAATAGAACGCAACTAGTACGAAAAGAACACTAAAGATGGCAAACAGCCTAAACCGGTTTGTGCCCAAATGAAAGTAATTTTAGCCCCGTCGGAAAATCCAAGCACATATCGAAATGAAAAATGTTTTCCCTGTTCCTCCAGGTGCGTCTTGGAAGAATAGACCACTAGTATTATTGTCCACCGCTTGCATTAATGTTTCGTATATTTGATTTTACTGTTCATTCAGCAACGGCACATTATTTCAAACAAATTCCTGCAATGTATCAAGATTCTATTGCAGCTCTCGATTTAATTCTTGGTTAAATGCATCCTACATGGATCGACTTGGCGCAATCATTCCTACTTCAATCAGTAGCTTGTTTGCAATAGTCAAGCATTGATCCTCAATCAGAATCAATCCTTCATTGTATATTTAATCGGTTATTTGCATGTCGGGATTGTTCGTTCGAATGTGTAAGCGATGCAAGATATCTTCACATATCTACACATTTGATGAAACAACTAACCCGCAAGTCTCAAATCCCAATGAGAATCGTTCTCCAGCAAACTCAATAGTTGACATGCTTCTCGATATGTTTGGCATTGGTGGGCATTCACAGTTTTCAAATGCGCAAATGATTTTTGTCCACTTACATTTACCAACAGCAGTCGCAAATAAAACAATCATCATTTTTAAGATGAACAGTAAACATGCGACCTAGCGCACGGCGTCATCAACTTAAAACATAACGTACTTATTTTTGTGAGAGATACTCACACACCACGTACTGGTACCGCTGTAGTACATGCTATGTATCAGAGATGGCGCTGTATGTGAAAAATGAGTTTTCCTGTTTTCCAGCTTTTTTCTGGGATTGTTTCCTTAATTTTCTTTGCTATAAACCTCACGGAGCCCGAGACCTTTCCAACGAATGCAAAGCCGTGGAAATCGGTTCGTGCGTTCTGAAGATATAGCGTCAGGAAGGAAAACCCGACTTATTTTTATATTATAGAAGATTATGCCACCACCTGACAGTTTATGCGTGGCCAATTTAATATTTTCGTCTTTTATTATTTGATAGGTAAGTGCACCCGTCTACGGGTGTTTTTCGTTTGTTAGAGTGTATGAGTAATTTCAGCGGTGTGAAAATTATATCTGAGGCCGTGTTTACCTGTTCGTTTATAATGTCACTGTCAAAACTCTTATTTTGTAGATTTCCATGTTTTAGAGATTATCTGATCTTCGTCGTTTCTTTGCTAAAAGGTAGTAATGTCACACATCTATCAATTTCCCTTAGTGTGTGTCCGTGAGTGTCAAAGTATAATGCAAAGTTGAAGTCTTCTCTTTTTCGTTTGTACGAGCGTTTTTAGTGTTCGTCCAGTTTGTCCTGTAAAAGTTTGCTTACAGGTACATGTAAATCTATATACTCCGCTGGAACTATATTTTTCAGTTGTTTCTGTCGATGTCTTGAGATTATGTCCCAGAGTTTTGCTAGTTTTTAATGCTATGAGTAAACCTTCTTTGTGGAAAAGGTTAGTTATTCTATATATTTCAGGTCCTGTCTCAGTAAATGTTTGTTGTCATGTGGTATCAATTGTCTCATTGTCTTCTTTATTACTATTTTTATTGCTGTATTGTCTAAGCGGCTTGCCAATAGTAATCGGTTTGTAGCTGTTGTTTTTAGCTATGGTGTAAATTGTGTCGAGTTCTATGTTTTACTCATCCGGAGTAAGTGGGTTTATGTGTATCAAATGTCTAAATGCTGCTAGAGTATGTTGGGTAGGGTGGTTCAAGGTAATGTGGATGGTAACGTACATCTTATTTGGTTTTCTATAAATGTCTAAACTTAGACAATCAGTTCTTTATGTTATCGTGATGTTAAGATAATGCAGGTTTCTGCCTTGTTGTTTTTCAACTCGGTAAGTAATGTTATTGTGTTTAAGTCTATTAGAATTCGTTCGGCGTTGTCTTATTCGAGGTTGCAAATGATGTCATCTAAGTATCAATAGTAATGAGCTAACTTGTGTTTTTCCATCAATATTTTTACGTGTAATAATTCGAGATGTTGTCTGAAAATTTCCATGAAGATTGCTGAAGTTGGGTTTCCCATGCCGAGTCCGTCAGGTAATTTGTAGAAGTGATTATTAAATCTAAAGTAGTTCTGTTTTATTATCGCCTTTGCAATAACTATATTGTCGGTACTGTATTGATTATCTCTACTGTGTTGCGTAGGATAAGTTGTGTTGATATTGACGTATATAGATCCTTAATGCCAAATCGAAAATGAGTCCTATGTTTTCGGTTATTTTGATGTCTTTAAGCTTTTCAAAACAAGGTTTTTTGGATTATGTACTATATATTACCTCTTCTTTAGATACGACAATCAGGTGTTTAGCCATCACCAGACTATGCAGGTTGATAATTTACAGTGGATGTCATTGGCATATTTTCCTTGTATATTTGCGATTGTTCTTTGAGTACTGAAGGTCCTGGATTCATGTTCATGTATTTTTCATGAAATTTTCATGCAGCATCAGCCTTTTATGTGTTTCTTTGTGTTTCAGGTCAGGAAAGCTTAAAGTCTTCAATACAATGTATTTTATAGTCGTAATCTGTGGAAACGTTATAAATAAAATTATTACTCACCAGTGATGCAATCTTACAGATGTATTAATTTATAAGATCTTAATGACCTTTGGATCATGATACTTGAAAATTTGTGGAAAGCATGTTTGCAATAAAACTTATTTTATCCCTTCTAATATTCACTTAAAAAACATATAAAGGAAACTGCTTTTATCTTTAGTGTGGTAATAATTTACGTAAATAATTATTGTAAACCTGTTAAGAGCAACCTGACCAATTGAAAATGCTTAATTTATCTCTGTTGTACCTCTGTTTTCCATTTTCTTAATATTACCTGGTAAAGATACTGATCTACCAATAAGTAGTTTACTAAATAAATTTTAAAAAACTGTAAAGAATATTTACAAAAATTTTTCTTTTCAAAACCTACGACTTGAACATAAACAGATTAATAGCAAAGTTCCCATTCCCCTTTCGCGTTAAATTCCTATATTAAAAATTTATTTCACTAAAATTTCCAAGAAAATTCTAATCAGAAAATACCATTTTAATTTAAAAATATTCAAACAAAATATAATTATATCTCCGCTTGCTTTGTAATGAATTTTGCTTATAAAATTTTGCTATGCAAAATGAATAAAAATTCACTCACTAATTTTGAGTTGAGTAGAGTCAACAGAATTCTCTCAGGCCTTCAAATGGTTTTGAATCAGCAACATTTGAAATGTATTTGGATAAAATATGATCATTTGTTGTTCGAGTCGATTATATCGAATCTGTGCGTTTAATGTAATGGAGTTGTAAGGGAAATTATTAATTATCTTTCTCGCTACATTTAAATCCTGAGTACATTTGAACAAATTTTGTTTTAGCATTTTTATCTTAATCAATGCCCTTGTTGCCATACTGAAACGCTGCAATAATAATACTACTAAAATAAATATCACATTATTTTTAATCCCCTAATATCCCTACAATAAGCAATATTTTCCCAAAAAACTCTTAATCTGCAGTCGTATCAGTGTCGTTCCCCTAGATCTGACAACACTGATCAATAGTTTAAAAATTGTTTCTCTCATTAATAATATTACTCTCTTGAATATTCTCAATTAATTGTTAACTTTGTTATTAAGTTTATGTTGATAATATTACTGCTTTTGCTTTATGTGACACAACTATGATGCGATTGCATGTCTGAAAATATTTTAACCACAACAATAAAAGAAAAACTGGAAAAAAAATCCTTTATTAACAAACATCCTTCAACAAGCTAAAATAGTTAAAATAAAAAATTTATACACGAAACACAACACGCATTTGTTAAAAACAAATTTTATTTAAATAACTAAATAAATTTATTTCAGAACTAAAAGCAAAGAACACTGTAACAATTTCATGGTAAATAATAGAACACGCGATTAATAAAATAGGTAACTTAATCTAGATGTAATAGAATTTGGAATGCTCTACAGAAAATTAATCAGTGGTTACCACTGAAATGTTTGCGTCATAGATTTTATTTTACAGCCTAGAGCAGCATAATTTAAACTGGTCGCTAGTTTCCTTAATGTGTGCTTAAAGCTAAAAAATCTAGCAAATCCTGTGGGATTCGCTAAAAAGTTCCAAAAGGTCTTTCAAATTAATTCACCTAAAATTTTTAATTGATTAAACTATGGACTTATTTTAAATATGCAGTGTGTAGAGTTAATCGTTCCCGGTATATCATGGGAATGAGCTCATGTTCGAATGAAATAAATGTTGGCTAAAATGCAAGGATTGTTAATGTATGGTGGCTTGTTTAAAAATTTATAACATCACGTGACTTGTTGCATTTTTAACATTAATGATTTGACTGTAAAACTAAAGTAGTTGTTGTTGTTATTGCTTCCTTGAAAAACATTAAAAAAAAGTAAAGTTATTTTAACAGGGAACGAAAGGAAGGTGCATTGTGACAATAAAGAAAAAACGTTAAGTGGTAGAATAGCTAAACGAAACTATCACAAAGTCGGACATATAGCGTTTAGAGATGGACTTGTGAAGTTTGGAAACAAATTAACTTTTACCTACATAATGTTGTTTAGAGAAAGGGAGGAAATTTTTCCTTAAATAATGTAAAAATAACTGTGTTTTTTTTTTTAAAAGAGAATTTTTTTATTGAAGCGGAAATTTGTTTGGCAAAAAATAGGAAATTTAAAAATTTTAAAAAGAATTTTTTAATGAAAAAAAAATAAATAATATAAAAAAACTGTCAAAAAAATTCCTTTTTTGCAAAAAAAATTTCCTAATGCAGAAATACAAAAGGCGACAGGAGTAACAATACAAAAAATACAAAATAATATGAATTGTACTTTGATAACAACGCCGCTTCGGTAAATGTAATGAAATTTCCTTGTCGATTTGTTTTAATATCTTAAATTTGGTCTCTAACTTTACTTGCAATGCTTCCATACATTTTCATATATAATTGAATTTTGTAAGCATTTGAACTTATAATATCGGGTTTTTCAACAAGAAGTTTGTTTTCTAATTGTGGTAACACCAACAAATTGATAGTTTGACATTTAGTTTTTTGACGTAGTCCTAGGAAATGCATTAGAAATTTCGTAAAGTTTGTGAAAACGTAATCGTCCTTCTGAGACCGCTATTAAGAACTTGGTCGTTAAATTTGAGTCAACAACTTCAAAGCAAAATATACAAAAACTAACGCATGTTTGACCGTCTCGTTCAATTGAAAACATCACAGTCGTGAGCCACAATGTTAAATCAGATGCAAATTCGTCAATTCCTCGACATTCCCAACAATTGGGATTGTCCAAAACCAACACATGACAAATTTTGCATAAGTATTTGACTTTGAAGCCTTACAAGGTTAAACTGCTGCAGGAATTGAAGTCAACCGACCATTCAGATTCTCTTAATTCATTCAGGAACACCCGGGTGATTTTTCTGATACATAATTTTTTCAGACGAAGCTCATTTGCACTTGTTAGAGAATGTCAATAAGCAAGTTGTCGTATTTGGTCCTCTACAAATTCTAGAGCGATAATTAATAAGCCTTTGCATGCCCAACGTGTCACTGTATGATGCGCTATATAGGCTGCAAGCGTGATTGTGCCATTTTTTTTGTCAGAGATCAGGCTGGAAATGTGGTAACAGTCAATGGATGCTAAAAACTCAACTTTGGCATATTATTGACGACGTGAATATCACCGACATGTAGTTTTAGCAGAACATGTCACACAGCCAATGAAACGATCAATTTATTGCAAACCAAATTTCCTGATCGACCCGACAATTAGCAGTTACGTGGCCAGCCAGATCGTGTGATTTAACATCACTGACTTATTTTATGTGGGTATTTCTTAGGGACAGAGTCTATACGCAGCTAATCGAATCGATTGCGACCTTAAAACTCAAAAATGGCACCGCTAATTTACAAAAAAGTTATTAAAAGCTTTGATGAAAGAATCGACATCTGTCATGTTGGACATTTCCCAGATATCATTCTTCATTCATATTTACCGAACTTTTCTCTTCGTAATACACCAAAAATTTGAATCTAAATTTTTTTTATTTTGCTTTAGAAAACAAACTCCCTCAGTTAAGTACCGAAAGTAAGAAAATAGCCAGATTATAAGGAAACGCTATTTGTGTCCAAATTATTCCACTGCAAGCAGTCCGGAAGTGTTGGAGCGAAATTTTCATTTTCTTCACATTATTGGAAAAGAACAATTTAGTATAGAAAAGAAATGGAATCTATAGCAGCGGCGTTGTTGTTGAAAGTTGAGAACAGCATGGTTCAGAATGCAAAATCAATACTAAAAAAGCGGAAATGGAGAGACAGTTGCAATCCATTTGTGATAAGCGATCAATTTTATGACATTTGTGTGAAACAATTAATATAATTAATTTTTATAGATTTGGAAAAGACGCCTTCAAGTATGTGTTAGATACTTTGACAGCAGAAGGCCATATAATATGTTAGCATCTTTACCACCGCTTAACCAAGTTGTAGCTGCTTTTTGTTTTGTCAACATGTATTTTATTTAACATTTTCAGTCAATTTTTTTTTTTTTATAAAGAGAAGTAGCACTTCAGGCAACAATGCCTATTTAGTCAAGTACCGTGCTACATTCTTTAGGAAGGGGATAGAGAATAGATGAAAAAGGTGCTGAAAGTAGAAGGATAGTCGGAAATTAACTGCCGTATATAAGACAGCACAGCGACCAGTGACTATGCCTTCATCGCTGAGCAGCCCCACCGACAGTCAATTTTAATTTTTGTTGTGAAAAGAACCAATGTCTTCGTTGGGAATCGAACCTACAACGCCCATATTTACAAGCTAGTGCACTACCTACTAAAATAATATTTTTAATATGCATAACAACACATTATTAGTTATACATCCTTTGAACTATAAAAACAAAAATTGAAAAACGTAGCTACGATCGCAAAGCAGAATACATACAATCGATAAACAACTGGAACTAATACGGGGAACGAAACACAGAATACCAAACTTGCCAAACGGAAAAATTTACAATCCGAATCGAAACGATGAATAAGGATGCGAAGTTTCTTCTTTTAATAAGGTACTTTTTTAAGCTTAAAATTAAAATGTTGTTAAAAGTACTTTATTTTCTTTAGTGCATTGTATATTTTTCTTCCGAATTTTTTAAAGATCTGTTTGCATTTTATCTCCTGCTATTACATTTATTGCACTACTACTGCCACTATTTATCATAAAAAATGTTTATAATATTTTTGTCTATTAATAAAATAAATACTCTCGTTGCTCTTGCATCTATTACCAACTTACATACTCAGCCAGTGTAATTTTTATCCCCAGAGTATTGTTCGATTTTTTTTTTCAAATTATTTTTGTTCTTTATGGTATTTTTGAAATGATGCAGGTGTTGTCTAAACAAAAATATATTGGTTTTATGCTTAAATGCAGTTGCATTCATAGAAACGGCGCAGCGTACGTCGAACTAGTTAAAGTGGTTTTTGAATATGGCAGTTTTAAATAGCACACATTCTCGTTGTTATAAATTAAAAAAATTGTTTTAGTAGTGTAGAGTATTTAGTTTGTATGTATTGATTTTGACATTTATAGGTTTTCTTGTCGAGTTGTCAAAATGAATGATACATTTTGTGTATGGCAGTGGTATGTTTAACATAATTTATAACATTTTCTTAATAGGATAAGAATTTAGAAACATATTTATATGTTAAAATATATGAAGCAGCCAGCAATTTGGAAAATATTGAAAATAAAAGTTTATAAAATTGTTTGAGGATCGAATAATTATGACATCACTTACCGTAAATATCGTCCGTCACATATGCACCAAAGTCGACCATCCAATTTTTGTATATCAGGTTATTGTTGTCTGCAAAATGGTGTAAAAATTACCGACAAGGTCTTTATTTAACTTTATAAAACATCCTTATATATTATTAAGAACTACACCCGGGAAATTTTCGCAAAATCTAGATTAAATCACAAATATCGCAACAAACATACACATGGCCAATAATTGTGTCATAATTGTGTCTAACTTATAGTAAGATTTACAGCATCCATAAAAAAGAGAAGTCCACAAATCTGGCAACTCCACCCACAATGCATATTTTGGTTCACTGGAGAATTACGTAGAAAATAAATCAGCTAGGCGTGTACGAAACAATTTTCTCCGAAAATCTGTCACTAAAAAGTGACACTAAAGTGAGCTTTACAGCATCCATAAAAAAGCAGTACACACATCTGAAAACTCCCTCTACTGCACGCATATTGGTGGATTAAAGCAAAGAGAATGTTCAAAAGAACATCAGCTAGTGGTATATGAAAAATGTGCCATTTAAAATTTATGAAAAAACCACATCTTTTAAAAAATTATCTGGAAGGACTCGATGTTTCACCAACCTCTAATTACTCATTGTAGTTAGCTGCTATAAATTTTAAAAGACCTAGTGAGTTTAAATCACTTCCGCCTACTTCAACTAGAGATTGGCCAAGAAATGATTTGTAGAACATTTGAAATCCGTTTTTATCTCGAACACGTTTACTGGGGTGGGTGATTTGCCAAATATAGTAGCTTTCCCCCCTCTACCCATAAAAGTCATGTTGCGTGACGTTCAAAAATAAATTGACAAACTCAAGCTAAAGAATGCTCCAGGCATTGATGGTACCAGTGACAGAATGTCATTGTATCAATGCCATTTTCAGACTGGAGTATTATCCAAACAAGTAAAAAATAGTTAAAGTTAACACGACTCCGAAACTGAGCAAAAATCTTACCAAAGCCGAATCATGTAGGCTTATTATTAACCTCGTCAAAGCTTTTCGAAAAGTTGCCAATTTCAACTGTAAGTGGGTGCCTCACCCCCTGGGGCATATTTATAAGTCTTTATGGATCACACAACCTTCTAGACTTGTGTCTTGCGGGGGTAAAAGGGATCGCAGTTCCCTTAGGCTAAAGCCAACTGGAAAATCCACTATATTTCCGCTGGAATTAGTAAGCCCCAGAGTTCCGCTAATTATCTCTTTAGACTTTTAGTTATTCTCTGACTGCTTATTGAGGTTGGCCTTTCGGGAGTATCGTGGTGGCTGTGTGTTTCGAACACCCCGTTTGAGTTTGTGAGTTGGATCATTCAAAAATGAACACAATGAATGGCCCAGGTCCAGTGAGTATGAATGCCGTCGTGTTCTTAATTATATTAAGCTTCATGCGTTCTGGACAAGGAGTTGGATAGTCACCAGCTTTTCAGCAAGGATTAGTGGTTTGCAACCCTGCTTTGGAACCGCTGAAATTACAACTAGGAATGACCTGTTGCTAGAATTAGCTCTCGGCTTCCTAGGGCGTGAATGACGTTGCGTTTCATTCCCAGTGGTTTGACCACCATCTGATTACGGCTTACGGCCAGACGCTGATGTAAATCTTATCACGTAATGTCAGTGGGTGCCTTTCAGACCATCAATTTGGTTTTAGAAGTCAGCATAGCACCATTGAGAAAGCTCATAGATTGCTTTAAGTAGTGAGAAAGACATTTGAGGAAGGGATATATTGTTCTGCCCTTTTTATAGATGTTTTTCAAGTATTTGACAAAGTATGCCAGAAAGGTCTAATACTTAAATTGAAGACATATCGCCCAACCAATATGGAGAATCTTCTAGAAAGTTACATTGTGGAAAGAAGGTTTACAGTTACCGCAGGAGACTACATCAGTGAACCCGCATCAATTGCCTCCGGTGTGCTGGGTCCAGTTTTATATCTGATTTATACTTGTGATTTGCCTGTGACTAGTAGTATCCATACTTTAACATTTGGCGATGATACGGCCTGGCTTAGTATTCACGAAGACCCCTGCGTAGCATCTCAGGTTTTTCAAGAACATATTACCCATTTAAAATTGTGGTTAAAATTATGGAAAATAAAATAAACGAGCAAAAATGTGTCCATATAACTTTTACTTTAAGAAAGGAAACTTACCCCGCTATTCGTATCAACAAACAAATTACCACTTGCACGTTAAATATCTTGGCCTACACCTTGATTGTAGGCTTACATGGAAACACCACATTGACGCAAAGCTAATTCAAATGAAAATCAAATTATCCCAAATATATTGGCTAATCGGTAGGAACTCAACTCTTAATATGGACTCTAAACTTCTACTGTACAAGTCGCTTTAGAAACCAATATGGTGCTATAAAATCCGACTATGGGGCATTGCTTCAGCTCCAAATGTGGAAAAAATTCAATACTGACAAAACAAAATACTACGATTGATAACATTGGCTCCTTAATACATGGAAATTCACATATACATCGTAAATTAAATATGCCACTTGTGACAGCAGAAATTGCTTAATACGCAGGCAAGTATTTAACTAAACTCAAGTGCCATTCGAATCACCTTGCTTGGAATATTTTTAACTTTAGAGATCACATCCACTAAAAAAAAGTGGGACACAAAGGCTTTAATCAACAACAAGCTACAAATGAAATGCCTTGAAAAGAGTTTATGATTTGTAAGAATTCTTTATTATATTGTTGTAATTACTGCCACAAAATGTTTGGGCTTAGTAATTATATAAATGTAGATTTAAGATTTGAATACTTGTTGATAGTTGATATTATTATGAAGATACAATAAATAATATATATAATATATATATATATATATATATTTATAAAATTTTGAATTTATAGAAATATTCTCCAAAAATCTGTCACTAGAAACCGACTTGGTTTTTTATACCGATCTGCGTACAGACTTTTAGATACTATCTCTTTTAAATATTGTCATGTCTATCATTAACATCTAGCTAATTGATTTATTTTAAACTTTATATATTTTCTAAAGATCAAAAATTATGTAAAAAATATATGCTACTTATGTAGTGACGTAAAGTCTTTATAAATTTTGACGATAAAAGGTTAGCACTTTAACTAAAGTTAACAAATATATAACAGTGATTATGGAACTGCCAAAACCAGGTAGATATGTTTTTCTTATAGCTTATGGATGTTGCATAATTATGAATTGTGTAGATAGTTAAGCAAAATATTTGATGCTATAAAAGTGGGAGTTGAACATGTACCAAAATTAGTTATGGTGCATATAGAGGACAAAGCCTTAAATCAATCAGTCACTTTTAAATTAATACGCAAATCATTCGTTAGCTGAGTTAGGAAATTTATAATTAATTGTTTTTACATAAAAAATTAATTCAATGAAATTTGAGTCAGTTCATTAAATTTGGTAAAAATGAATTGCAATTAATTTTGAATTCAAATGAAATGAATTGAAATTCATTTTGAATCAAATGAATTTGCTAACTAAAATGCAATTCGTTTCAATTCAAATGAATTTGGTAAAATGAGTTGCAATTCAATTTCAATTCATTTGATTTAATTTAAATCAATTAGAACAAATAATTAATTAATGCTTTAATTATTTATTTAATTAATCAGTTAGTTCTTCAATTAATTAATTAATTCTTTAAATAATTGAGTAGAATTGATTTAAATTTGAACTGATTTTGGAAGTTAATCTGGGGTAAGCAAAACTGTCATTTTGTTATTCAAATAAATTTTTAAATAAAAGACAACCAGCATTACTCTCACAAACAATTCAAATATAAATTTTCACTTATTTTTATTTCGTTCGATTGAATTACAATTTATTGTTCTTATAAATGTGAATGAATTAAAAGTCAATTCATTTTAAATAAATTGGAAATGAATTACAATTCATTTTACATATTGTTTTGCATTGAATATGAATTACAACTCATACTTGAAATTCGCGAAAATTGGAAATGAATTAAAATAAATTACTACTTAATTCCTTGGAATTCATTAAAATTGTATACAACTGTATTTGGTTGTAAAAAGATTTAATTCAAAATTAAACTAATTTGCAATGAATTAAAATTATAAAATTATTATAGTTTTTTTAAACGATCTTTTTTATTTATCTTTAATAAATATCTTTTTTTTTAACGATCTTTTTTATATATTTTTTCTTCTCGATATTTCGCTTTCCTTTGGAAAGCTTCTTCAGGAAAAAATTTTATATTTTTGAAAACAAAAAAATTATAATTATAATTATTTTTTGTTTTTTTTTGGGTTTTCAAAAATATAAAATTTTTTCCTGAAGAAGCTTTCCAAAGGAAAGCAAAATATCGAGAAGAAAAAATATATAAAAAAGATCGTTAAAAAGAAAAAAGATATTTATTAATTATAAAATAATATTATACGCAATGGAACAACAACACGAACTGAATCCATTAACCAGCTACTGTCCAACATTACATCTTCTCGATTTAGTTCTAAATCATAATTAGCACTTTACTACCAAACGGGCTGAACCAGTAAGAAGAACAGAAATCATAAGACTTTACAGCTTTTTATGCAACAGCAGCAGCTGCAATAACACTATAAAGAAGGCGAGTCTTAGAGAAAATATAAAAGTTTTAAGACTTTCTGAAGGTATGTTTGTGAAGTCTATTTATATATGTGGTTAATTTCCAACATTTCTGTGACATTTTCAATAAAAGCGATTGATCAATCGTTACGCATGGGAGAACCTTAAAAAAAAGTTTTTCTTATTTTATTACGGTAAAGCTAAGATTACAGTTTTTTTTTAAATATTTCTACAGTACTATCTTATAAATATATTAATGAAGTTCTTGCGGTTTGCTACTATTTAAACTTTGTTAAAGAAAATTTATTATCTTTTTCATTTAATTGCTAAGTGTAAAACAAATAAACAAACAAACAAAAGCCTCATTAAAAAACGTGTTGATAAAACCAATAAAGTTTTATTTCTTTTTTATTTAATTTAAAATTTTCTATTAAAAAACAACTTTTAAATACCATTTAAGTGGCAACAACAACAAACACATAAAACATTTATTTTTTTCATTAGACCAAAAACTTACATAATATCTAACTATTTACAGACATTTGGGAAACCAATCTTCTATATATTTCAAAAATTGAGTAAAAAATGACAGAAAATATATTTTTGTAAGTTGGTTGATGGTAAAAATTTTTTTTTAGATGTTTATCTTACTATAATCTCTAAGAGAATAAATAAGATTACCAAACAATAAATTTTATTTACCTAGACACCCAAAAATTAGAAGTTGAAGATGGATAACAATGCCGTTTAAATCTAACCACGAATATTAGATGGAAAATTGCGTAAACCATTAAGAAAATACGAAATACAATAAAGTTTTCAGCAATTCCGGTGATTATGTGGGGTAAAATTTGATTCGCTTGCACACGAATTTAATTCTCTTACAACCGAATTTATTTCGAAGACTCTCCTTAATATGATTTAAATTAGTGACAAGAATATATTAGAATTATAGAAAATAACTTGAGCGCGAGGTATTAATGACTTATCAATCGAATTACCTATATGTGAATTATATCCCCTACTATGATCAGCGGAGGGTTTAGAAAATATTTTTTTTTCTAAATCAAGCTGTGACACCTTTCGGTAAACCGCAGCAAAATTCACTTTCTAATATTCAAGAAATAACTTAAGTTAAATTTTTATTAAAATTTTCTTTGGTGTATCGTGTCTTCAATGGGTCTTATTTAGCTTCTCACATCTAGCACGTACCAATGTTTTTTATTTGTTGCATACAGATATTTCCAGTCCTAAACGTAAAGTTGTGGATCCCATATTTTTTTTGGCGGTTTAAGATGGGAAAATACTTTTCGTGTCTAACGGTAATAGTCATTCTGGTGTATGCCGGACTCCGTTGCGGCTACCGGCTAGAAATCCACCTTAAATTTGGGAATTTTTGCCCTCCCTGGTGTAGTCTGTTTGACAGTGTCGTTATTGCCATGCCTTCTGCATGCAATCGGACACCCAACATTCAGTTGGAATGTGCCTGTCCACACTAAACCAAACTCATGTGTGGGAATATGTAAACGTTTCATATTCCCAAAACACAAATTCATTATTTGTATTAGTGAGTAAGTTAGCTTATAAGAAATAAATAATTGTATGATTAAGTACAGAATAAACTTTACTAATGATCGGTTGCGCAAGCAGCTGATCATTAGATCTAAATAAAATTAAATAAAGTGTTGTAAAATTAAATAAAGAAAAAAGACAAGCATTTTTATTTTACATGGCGATCCTGCCAGGAGTCGAACCTGGAATCTTCTGATCTCAATTGTTGTTCCCGTTTAATTTCCTCGGGTAATATTCGAGAAAAATCGTCAGATAAAACGACAGGTTTAGTGTGAGAATGCAACAATACCTTTATATTACGACCTAAGTTTAATTAAATTAGCTCTGAATTTTACAAAGCTTTGAAAAGTGTTATTAAATCGTAATCTTTGTCAACATTTTCTTATGACCATGTGAGGAATTTTTCATTATCTAGATTTACTTCACGAAATCCACAAACTTGAAGAAAATCTAACGCGCCTTCTACATACCGAACTTTGTCAGAGAACATGCGATTTGCAATTCTAATATTGTTTTTTCTTCCTCTGGAAACGCAATAATATTTTCCAAATATTTTGTTAAAGTTCTTATGCACTCTTCAGCCTTTTCTTAACTATTACAATTACGTATTATCGAACAAGATGTAATTCCATTTTTATTTTACACTGGCACCGCTCTCCCATGACCTCGGAGAGGATTAGTATAGTCAAACCTGCGTCCAGGTACCTACATTGAGTACTAAATCAGTGCTGGTTCATCGTCACCATATCCAGGTCACGTTTCTTCCTGCGGAGTACACGTTCCTCATAATTCGCGACAACAGTCCAGGTTTCGCAACTGCTATTTGTCTACTATATTCGCTGCTGTCGTTCGGCCAGTTTTTACCTTCATTTCCGCGTGGTACTCAGACCAACGGTGGCACTTGAAGAAGGTATGGCCAGTGTCATCCACTACATCCTCCTCCTAATAAATGCAGAAGCAAGTGCTGTATTTCCCCATATCGTATAGGTACTTACGAAAGTAGCCATATCCAGACAGCATCTGCGTTAAGTAAAAATTTACCTTATCGTTCTCCCTGCATATTCATTTATCCAAAACCGGGATTATTTGATACGTCCATCTTCGATAGTACTCACTGCTACATCGCATCTACCATTTCTCAATGGCTTCCCTTTTTATGGCAGCTACTCGGTTGCTGCTAAGAAGTTATTTTGTCTAGCGTAGTAGATTCTTCTTCGCTCTATCACCAGTAAATCTATTGATCGCATTCCGGCTATTTAACCAATACAGTGTAGTAAGCAGAAGCGACCCGCAGTGCCGCTGTTCTCTGCATATTACTAAATCACATTTTAAAATTATACTAAGTGTTTTTTAATATTTGTTTTCCTTAACAGTAATTATACAAAATATATGTCTTCGAATAAAATACTTAATGCACGTTAACATACACATATCTTCCTTTATAAATAAGTAAATCGCAAAGCATTAACTCAGTATTGTATCAACAAAGTCGTAGGCAAAGCTACTACATAGAACATATTATTGGTGGTTACAATTTATGGGCTCATTAAAAATTTAAATAGTGCATTAAGATGAAAACTGAAGTAATATTGAAACCACTTAAAGCAAACTTTTTTTTTTTGATTTCATTTCAATTTAATTTGAAACAATCAATGAATATTTAATTTTATTTATTTATATTTATTTATTCTTTATTTTGTTACCTCTCATTAGTGTAACCTTTTTGAACTACCAGCTAACAAAAAATCAATGAATTTATATTCTTCAATTTAAATTAAATATAAGGAAATTAATAACAGTATAATGAGTCTTAAATGTTTTATAACGTTTTATGTTAAATATATATTCTGCCTAAATTCATCTGATACAATATAATTTACCAACTAATTCTCGTTGTTTAAGAAATCAAGAAAGAAAATCCAAAAGAATTGTTAAAAATTGTCTCCAAACAAATATTTATGTTAATTTAAAAAGGCCAAATGTTATAAGTTAATGTCATTCTGATATTTTTTCCTTAACTAATTTGAATTTTAAATTGATTAAAGTATTGTTTACCAATTTATATAAACAATATTAATTTTCCCTTCCATCATTCGACATGTTAGCAGAATAAATATTTTGTTGGTTTTTAATTAATACAACATTGTGATTGCTTGGAAATGTTTTAAAATAATAAAAACGAGGAATTTTGAATTTGTTATTCCTTGTTTTGTGGAACTCTTGCTGCCCACCTAAAATAAGACTTTTTTTTAACTATCCCACATAAAATGTAAAATATAATTTTATAATTAAGAATGTGCCAACCACTCAACTTGGAGTGACTGAATGAGGTTTAGTAGATCCTTTAACTTCTTAAGCATATGTATTACTTGCTGATGATCAAAATGTTCGGACCGAAATAATGCTCTCCTTCGCTCAGCAAGACTGCGTTGGACTGAGGGTATCCTTAACCCTTCGCTAGCCGTAGGTAATAATCGTCTGAAGTTAGGTTGAAGTGTCTAAGTTTGACAATTTTAAATGATGTAAATACCGTCTTTACCTTCTACCTCCCAACATCTTTCAAATTAATAAAACCGATACATTTAATGCTTTTCAACAAGAAGTTTGTTTTCTAAAACCAAATAAAACAACCAATATAGATTAAGAAAAAAAAAAAAAAATAAAATCGTTAAATTATTTAATAAGACCGTTAAAAGATTATTTCATATTTGATAATACAAATTTTTATTGTATAACGAAGAGAAAAGTTTGGCAATTATAAATAAAAAAATGATATCTGGCAGATGTCCATCATGACCACGCTGACAGTTGTCGATTCTGTCGTCAAAGATTTAAAACACTTTTTGGCAAAATGGCCTATTCGTCCTATTTCGTTAATCACATCATAGATTTTGAGCTTTTAGGCTAAAATCGATACAATTGGCTCCGTATAGACTCTGTTTTTAACACAGCCCCACAAAAAATAATCCAGTGGTATTAAATCATATGATCTGGCTGGCTACTTAACTGCTGCTTGTCGTGAAATTATGCGATCGGGCAATTCGGTTTGCAATATTTGATAATTGATCGTTTTGTTGACTGTGTGACATGTGGAACCATCCTGCAGAAACCACATATCAGTGATATCCGCGTCGTCAATAATAGGCCAAAATTGAGGTATTAGCTTCTCGCGTTAGCGTGACAAACTTATCTACGGCGAGGTAAATGTTTGGTCGGCTTCAATTCCTAAACTAGTTTAACTTTGTAAGGCTTCAAAGTCAAATCCTTACGCAAATTCGCCATACGGTGGTTTCGGATAACCTCAGTTGTTGAAAACGTCGAGGAATTGACACATTTAGGTGCCCCTGTAGGCTAGTAGGTAGTGTACTAGCTTACGAGACTGGGGGTTGTGGGTTCGATTCCCAACAAATTACAAATGACTGTCGGTGGAGCTGCTCAGTGATGAAGGCATGGTCACTGATCACTGTGCTGTCTTATACGACTGTTAATTTCTGTAACTATCCTTCTACTTTTACCACCTGTCTCATCTCTGCTCTATCCCTTTCCTAAAGAATGTAGCACGGTACTTGACTAAATAGGCATCGTTGCCTGAAGTGCAATTTCTCTTAAAAAAAAATTTAGATCTGCTTTAACACTGCGCTCACGGCTGCGATGTTTTCAGTTGAACAACCCGGCCGAACATGCTTTAGTGTTCGCACATTTTGCATCTAGCCCGTCGACTTAAATGTAACTAATAAATTCTGAATAGCTGTCTCAGAAAGACGATTGTGTTGTTCGAAAATTTCACGAATTTTACGAAATGTAACTTTAGCAGAATCATCATTTTCATAGCGGATTATAATTATTTTAATGCGATTTTCGTACGAAATTAAATTCATTGTAATAATTGCCAAAACACTTAATGCAAAAACTATTATGTTGTTGATGTTGCCATAAATGAAAGTAAATTTCTTGTTAATAAAATTCGATACATAAATCATTTTACTCATGTTAAGATTTTTCAAAATTGATTTAAGTGTTGCGCTTGAGAAGTTTCTCTTCCTTTTCCTGATTCACTAAAAATGCTCATCCGAAAATTTTCTCTTATTTAAACTTTTCAAAGTCGTGAACGTTATCTTATGACTGTATAAATATTCTACAAAGTGTAACTAATAAATTTTGAATAGCTGTCTCAGAAAGACGATTATGTTGTTCGAAAATTTCACGAATTTTACGAAATGTAAGTTTAGCAGAATCATCATTTTCATAGCGGATTATAATTATTTTAATGCGATTTTCGTACGAAATTGAATTCATTGTAATAATTGCCAAAAAACTAAATGCAAAAACTATCATGTTGTTGATGTTGCCATAAATGAAAGTAAACTTCTTGTTAAAAAACTCGATACATAAATCATTTTACTCATGTTAAGATTTTTCAAAATTGATTTAAGTGTTTTGCTTGAGAAGTTTCTCTTCCTTTCCCTGATTCGCTAAAAATGCTCGTTCGAAAATTTTCTCTTATTCAACCTCTTCAAAGTCGTGAACGTTATCTTATGACTGTATAAATATTCTGCAAAGTGTTTCGTTTCTATTATAGAAGCAGATTTCAGAAAAGTAACATTTTGCAAGCACAGTTCCAAAATTTGGAGTAAAACAATCGAAGTGTTATGCCGATTAGATCCCATTCATTTATGTAGTAAATCATGACGCACAGGTATATTTTAAGTTATTACGTCGATAAATAGACTCGGGACAAAACAAAACTTACAGAGTTAGTATTAAGCTATTAGGACGACCTAGACCCAAAACTATTTACACTAAGAGATTTAATACTAATTCTCCAGTGCTATTTAAAACGCGGCTTGATAAAGATGGCATCGTATGGAAAGCGCTCGCCGAACAAATAGCCTGCAAAGACGGTTTTCAGCGAAAGCAATGACAATAGCTTACAAGTTCACTTACTGCAAGTTGTGGAGATTTTACGTTATAACAATAAAATGAATAGTTATGCCTGGGACTTCTAAAGTTCTATTTTAAACATTCAACACTTTAAACATTTTTAAATTTTAAATTTGTAAGTTTTCCCACTTCTGAAGGTTTTAAAATTATAAAAATTTAAAAATGAAATTCAATACTTTTTTAGGGAGTAAAACAAATTTTTTAATTTATTTATTTTCTTTCAAATCTAAAAACAAGATTAAAGCATTTAAAAAACAATTTTGTTATGTTACAAATAAGAGAGGATTAAGTTTCTATTATTATTTAGTTTGTTGTAAAAAAAACTTGAAATAAAACATTATTTTTATTAAGCCGTTATTTGACATGGGTAAACATTTTATGAATTTCTTATTGTTATTGTAGTTTTTGGTATTTTCAAAGGAATATTTAGAAATGCAACAATTTTTTTTGGATTTTAGAAAAAAATCACATTTAATTCCAAATAAGAATTGTCAAAAATACTTTGGTTGCATATATTTTTAGGGGCTTGTTTGTAATGGTATCAGTTCATTTAAATATACACATACATACATACGTATATTTTCTGTTTTTTCTTTAATTTGTTCTTAATTTTTCTTGTCATTTTCAACAAGTGAAATATTCCAAAACTTCTTTATTTTTTTAATATGTGCCTTGTGAAATTAATTTTCTCTTCTTTATTGTTATTTGGTAAGTGTTCATTGACAAAATGACATATTGAATTTTGACAGCTTAGACAACTGGGTTGAGTGGGTTGAAAATACTTTTCTTCTTTTATATATTATGCTGTATGTTTACAGCATAAAATAGAATAGAATCGTGGGTGTATGTTTTCTTTGTAAGCATGGAAATTGGAAAAAATTAAAGAAATTCAAAGTGTATAATTGATTCACGTTAAAAGAGCAATTTCCACTTTAATGGCTATTTTGCTTTAAAAGATGGTCGTCATTAAAAAACCTTAATTAATATATTAGCAGTAACAATATATTTTTTAACAGCCACTAACTCAAAAACGAAAATAAATTGGACTTTATAGAACCGTATGAACTTAAATCACACTTTTGAAAGTTGATATATAAAAACACGTAAATAATTTTTCAAGTAGAATATTTAAAATGAAATACGCGAATGCTACAACTTTCTGACAGCTTCAAAAATATACAAAAATATTTTGAAACTTGTTATAATATCTAAATCTAATTGGACTTATACAGAGGAGTACTCAGAATACCGTCTCTTTTAGTATATTTTAATATATTTTAGTTAATTCTAATATGCTACAGTATCGGGTTTTCCAACAAGAAGTTCGTTTTTCAATTGTGGTGGTAACACCAACAACATGACAGTTTTGACATTTAGTTTTTTCACATATTCGTAGTAGATGCTTTGGCAATTATTGCAATCAATTCAATTCCGCGCGAAAATGCATTAAAATAATTAAAATTCACTTCGTAAATGGTGGTTCTGTTAAAGTTATGTAAAATATCATGAATTTTCGGAAAAAATCGTCTTTCTGAGTCCGCTATTAAGAATTAGTAGTTAAATTTGAGTTGACAGGCTCGAAGCTTAATGTGCGAACACCAACGCGTTTCAACTGGGTGGTTCATTTAAAAAAATTGCAGCAAACCCAATGTGCCAATTACTCAACGTTTTCCTATATTTGGGGTTATCCAAAATCACCACATGGTGGGTTTTACGCAAGGATTTGACTTTGAAGCCTTATAAAGTTCAAATGGTGCAGGAATTTAAGCCGAACATTGACATGCCATAGATTCACTCAATTCATTCAGGAACAATGGGCTGGTTTTACTGAAAAAATCTTTTTTTCAGACGAAGCCCAATTGTTAAGGTATGTCAACAAGCAAAATCCTCAGTTGGGCTACTGAAAGTTCTTTGCATGCTCAACGTGTTATTGTATGGTGCGCTATGTGGCCTGGAGACGTGATTGTGCTGTTTTTTTCAGAAGTTAAGGCTGGAAATGCGGTAACGATCACTGGGTCATGCTATCGCGAGATGCTAATAACTCAATTTTGGCCTATTATTGCCGACGTAGACATGTGGTTTCAACAAAACGCTGCCATATTTCACAGCGATCAATTATAGTAAACCGAATTTCCCGATCGCATAATTAATTACAATTAGCAGATCGTGTGATTTCACACGACTGGATTATTTTTGATGGGGCTATGTTAACCACAGAGTTCACACGGCACCAATCGAATCGATTTAAGCCTTAAAACACAAAATCCGTGATGTGATTAACGAGCGTCATTTTGCTAAAAAGTGACTAGGAGGTTGGATGAAATACAATTTACATTTTGGACTATGATACATTTAAATCCGGTAAAGCACTCTTAATCAACATGTTGTTGTTGTCTTATGTGCATAAGATTTCTTAGAAATTTACGCAGCTTTGTAAAATGCACAGAGGGTCATTTACTTTTTTATAAATTTTATTTTTTTTAATAAATCATATTCGCAAAAATATTAAAAAAATAAAAGCTCGTAAAAAATAAATATAGATACGAGTATATATATATATATATATATATATATATATATATATATATATATATATATATATATATATATATATATATATATTAATTAAGCCCAAAATAGGTGTCCGTTGGTTGCCAGTGTTTGACGAGATGCGTCGTCGATTTACACTAAATTTTCACAGTATCTTGTGTGTGTATATAATTTGCGTGTTCAATTGCAAAATTATCCATCAGCCGAACGTTTTTCAAAGCAATTGTTGGGAATGGCGCTATTCTAATTGACCCCACCATAAAAATGGTTACGCTTCGAAATAATTTTTTGCCACTTTGCACAATCAAAAGAAGAATTGATCACAAACGTATTTCCCGGTATTGCACAAAATTTTAGAAACTATGATTGGTTGGGGGAAAGAGATATCTTAGCTGCGAAAAATACAGATGTTTCGGATATCAACGTGATAATTTTGAATGACATTCCCGGGGAAATTTTTACCTAAAAATCGGTTGAATCTGTTACCAATGAAGATGATGTTGTAAAAGTTCGCTTGAGTTATCTGGACTGCCGCGCCACCGCCAAGAGAAAGTTGGTGTACCAATTATTTTGCTTTGAAATATATGCCAGCAACGACTTTGCAATGGGACACGTTTAGTAGTCAAAAAAGGGCGAGGATGTGTTGATACCATGCATTCCTATGATTCCTCCAGATTTGCCGTTTGATTTTAAACGGCTTCAGATTGACCTGTTTTTTGCACAGTCAATTATGTGTATCATGTTCACGTGTTAATAAACCAACTGCTATGTTCGTCTATACCGCGAACTAAAATCGATCGAAAAATGTCGTAAATGTAAAAGCATTGCAATAGAATAAGACGTATTATATAAGCACACAAAAATATTGAATTATGAAAAAAATAAAATTATTAAAAAAACATAAAAATGAACAACAAAAAGTGTTCTTTCTGATTAATTTTCTTGAATGATTGAATTTTGGCGCACACAAAAACGAGCGCTGCAGAATAAACACAAACCACAAATGCCTTGCAAAGTAGTCACGGGCACGCCAGTTTTTTATATAAAAATGACGACTAATATAAGGAGTGTTTTGATGACGTCTCTAAAATGAGTCTTCAAGTGTTGGTGGACCATCAGCACGTATGTGGAAATTGTTAAGCAGCTGTAGATGCTGATTATTGTGAAATTATCATGAAATACCTAAAGGTTATGTTGGAAAAAACTAAGTGATAGTATTTTTGTGATGGAGAAATAAATAAAATGTTTCTTTTATAGGAAAACTGTTAATTTATTTTTCAAATTGTGTGATCTCAATTGTTTGTGATGCAGTCGATTTCTACCTTTCCTAATCTTTTTAGTTTCCACACAAAAACGAAAGTTGACGGAGTTTTAATCGATTAAATAGACGTAAACTATCTTTACATTATTCTTGCTCACACTAATTCCTATGATCTTTGAATGTCAATATTAATATTTTTTTGCGGCAGCTGCTTTCTTTACTCAGTTATTTTTTTGTTCATTTCATTAAAATTTTTACCAATAATCCGATTTTGTCGAACATTGTTTTTGATCTAGCATAACTTAGCACACATGTAATTAACTTGTTTGACAAACGTCACATGTCACATGTAATAAGTTTTATATTTTTACGGGTCTTATTCTATACAATTGTGAAATTATTTCTATGCAATTATGAAATTTTTCACACATGGTTTGAGCAAACAAAAAAAAAGGAATCCGTAACGCAAAAACTCAATTGATTTTCTGTTCGTTCACAAAGGGAATTGTAATCCCATAATCTAACAATAGCAAAATACTGTCAATGTCAAAGTGATAGATCTTTTCTATTTGTTTTACCAACATATAATATGACTACTTAAACTGCTGTATTTCAATAGATGTAAACTTAAACGTTTCAAAAAAAGGGGTTGCAAGTACAAAAGTAAAAATCAAAGTCGACAACGATAATAGACACGAAAATATTGTTTTACAAAAAACAAAAGTAGCACAAAAAAAATCGCATTGCTGTGATATGAAGATATGTGTCAGGTTCATAATCAAATATAGAAAATATTGAAAACATTTTATATTAAATTCTTTTGGAGTTAAGATAACCTGTGACTGCACAGTGGTTTGAAAATATTTTATTTTGCAAATAATTCGGTAGCTCTTTAAACACTTAAGATATCCTAATGAAATGTTACGAAGGCCAAACAGAGGTATTTCTGAGTAAATTATCCTAGGCTTCTAAATATGCCCCCAAAATAGGGTATCTCAGGCATAAAACTTTTTGTAAATGTCTTAAAAAGTTTATTTATTACTAAAATGCTAAAAGTTTTTAAACTTAAGTAAACTTTGAAAAAGTGTGCGTGCCTGTTTTAGTTTGAGAGAACATCCGGTTAAAAAAATTATTTTTCTTTTTATTTTTGGCCGATCCTAACTTAGTATTCTTGACGCGGTGCAGTTATTTATGTTCGAATTATAATTCTAAGATGTTAAGTGCACTTACAATTTTATAGGTAAACTAGAAAATCCGGCGAACTCCGTTTCGCCACCAAATGGCTTCGCTTTTTGTAACATTTCATTTGGGGCTTAAAAGATGAAGAAAAATTATTTTTTTTGTTTTATATTTGAAAAGGGAAAATTTTATTTCATTGCACAACAGTAATGAGTTCATTTCGATTACAAAAATGAAGTGGAATTTAGAACTTTAGAACTTCTATAAGTAAAAAATGAAATAAAAGTGAATTCAAAGTAAATACTGAATCGAAGCGTTATACATGTCCACAATTTATCCGTTTCATTGAAGTGCTCTTTTGTAAACCACATTTTTTGTTTTTTGATCTGACGTTGGCAAACAATTAAGATAGAATAATTAATTTATTTATTTTTGAAGAATACGGTATGACTTCTGATCATGTGATGGTGTAGTGTGTGGTGTATGTGTAGTTGGTATGTGCTGCAATTGATTGTGTTGGTGTGATTGATTGGTGTGAGTGAGTGGTTGAATAAAATCTTTTACCCTGCAAGTCAGCATGAAGCTGCCTTCGGATGATGTTAGCTCCAAAGGAAGTCATGCGAAAGCATGACTTCAAGGATGCGTTGAAGAAAATGGTTGGAATCGGGATCATTTCCATTGACCAATGGTTTCAGTGGCTGTGGTGGAGTAAGTAACGGATCAAGTTTGACTTTTCCACTTGCGCAGCACAATCCAGTCGTTTCTCTTTTGAACTTTTACGCATTGCAATATCGGCATACAGTCGCCATTGGTCCAATATCTAAATTGTCATCATCACTGTAGTTCGCAGTGGGATCATATTGGAATGCCAAGCAATTGTATGATGCCAATGATCTTCGTGTGCTCACGCGTTGTCTCAATCGGGTATTTTCTCTTATTATATTTTGGGTTTCTTCGCTTAAGTTATGTGAATACACTTGTTGTGCGGGGGCCAATGTTCGCACGTCGTTCTCTCGGCATTTTGGACTATGGACAGACTGGGGAATTTAACCTCAAAAGCACAATCCACATAATCTACACAGTTCAACTTACCACCTGAAGGACAAATGCCTGCTGTTGAAGTTGAATAAAAATTTGCACAATACGCGTGATTGATTTGATGGTTTCCAATTGAACTGTTAGGAAATGAATAACTTTAACCTCAATTGCACGTGCGCATGAGTAGCTGTCAAACAATGTATCACGCACCGGCGCCATCCACTTAAAATGAAACGTACATATTTTCGTGAGGGATACTCACACACTACGTACTGGTGCTGTTGTAGTACTTGCTATGTATCAGAGATGGCGCTGTATGTGAAAAATGATTTTCTCTGTTTTTCTCTTGGAAATGTTCCTAAATTTTCTTTGCTACAAACCTCACGGCGCCCGAGACCTTTCCAACCAATGAAAAACCGTGGAAATTTGTTCGTGCGGAAAGAAAACGCGACATATATTTATATATATAGATT
Organism: Trichopoda pennipes; assembly: GCA_030448955.1. Classification (NCBI taxonomy): domain Eukaryota; kingdom Metazoa; phylum Arthropoda; class Insecta; order Diptera; family Tachinidae; genus Trichopoda; species Trichopoda pennipes. The sequence goes on along the minus strand of JASKUP010000041.1, from coordinate 699,123 downwards.
ACATCAAAAAAAAGCAACGCGAAAAATTTGTAATAACTTCCTTATTTAGAAGTCATAAGCTTTCCTCTGATACCATCTACTTGTATGAAAAACATATAAATATACTTAACTTGTAGGAGTTTCGCAAATCTACTCAGAAGCCCCCTTTACTCCAGGCAGCCGCTCGCTAGCAACTTCACTTAGGCCTCTGCTTGGCTTCTTTCAAATTTAATTAGTTTATCTTAAGTGCTTCATGAACTACCGAATTACTTCCGAAATAAAACGGTTTCCAACCACTGTCTTTGTGCTTTTTTTTGTGCAGCTTGCCACCATCACAGATTATTGAATTTCATTTTTCCCTAAAAACACACATACACATACATATACTTATTGACTGGTATGGTGAGAATTCGATAAACAAAGTGTGAACATTATTGAAAATATTTATTGATAACAAAGTATATTTTGTGTTCTTTGAAACTTAAGAAACTTCAATTGTAACAATTGTTCTTATATTCCATGCTTTTGTTTTGTTTACAATGCCTGTTTTACTGGCCACCTTTGGACTTCTGCATACGGGTTGCAACATGCTAAGCGTAATGTACATTTTTAAAATTCCTCTTGTTAGTTGGTACTTTGTATTTTTCTCTTGTTCGATTTTGCAATTTACTTGTCTCTTTGACTCTCGCAACATTCCATAGTTGTTGCTATTGACAGAAATGTCAATCATTTATTCCTTTCCGTTTATGTCATATAACATACTCGCACATATGAGACGTCAGTTAAATTTTCCTAAATTGAAATGCAAAGAGTACTCATTAAAGGGGTTCATTAGCAACATTGCGTATGTTTTACACTATCAAGTTCTTGTTTTGGAGCCTGGCATTTTTAAACAATACAAATTTAATAAATTACAACATCTGCTAAAAAGTAAGTTAAAGTTTATCTTAAAAAGTATTATGAGCACTTAAAATTAGTACAGGAAAAGGACTAAAAATAGTAATTACCAGTTGTGAAGAAGCTTTAAATTAAAAAGCACTTGTGTGGTAACCCTGCTTGTCTGTTATTGGTTTTCGATTTTCGGTTTAGGTATTTCACAGATTTGCTAATTACGATATACATTGACCTTCTGTAATAAAATTAAACAATTGTTATTTAGTTCGCCAGTATTCCGGCCGAAAACTTTACTGTTTAGGGAGCTAGCAGTCCAGCACGCTTCTTTGCATAATTATTATAATACCTGCCAAGGAAAATATTCTTCCTAATATAATAATTCTTAGTTCTAATTTGTTTACAAAAATCTTTAGAAATATTCTGATGCTAAAATGTGGCAGAATAATTTGGCAATATTTTGGTAATTTGAAACTGGGGGTTGTGTACTCACATTTGCAATGTAATACACTTGTAAACTAAATCGTTGTGCATTGTCTAGGTTGGTGTGCTTGTGAGCATTCCTAGCTTTATTTACATACATATGTATGTATATTTGCCTGTGCACCTTCACACTTGAAATATAACACCCTCCATGTTCAGTTGGTTTGCAGCAAATATTGTACATTATTAGTGATCCCTGATAATGTGAATTATTTAGGGTGACATATGATGCCTCAAAAAGTAGTTTAATCAATAATTGCATAGACAATCACAACAATCAACTCACACTACACTGTACCGGTGCAAGTGACTATGTAAGCGTCCTATACTAATGAGTACAGAAACAAAAATCTTGGTTTAGAGTCCCTTGAACTCTAAGAGCTCCTTTTGTTTAGTTCCATGTTCTTCTGTGGTCGTATAGATCGGTTCAGATTTATTATATGTAGCATGCATAAATTTTTAAATGCAAAGAAGTCAATTCTAATAGACATTAATAAATGTAAGAATGAATTTAAGGGCTTATAAATGAATTGAACTGACTTATCCTAAAAATATTACAACGTCTTTCCTTTCGAAACGGTAGAGCTACTTTTGATGGCCAACATAAGCATGTTATAATATTTTTTATATATTTCTTGTCTATTTCTTTGGATAGGTTCACTTAATATGTGCTTTTAAAGATTTATCTTACCCTATCCATACCTTAATATTTAACTTAGACTAGACTTGAATTATTCTCTGATTTAATTATTAGCCACGCTAATTATTAGCCACAGGGAATGATATTATTTTTCTTTTTAGCTGAAGCTCCATCAAAATTTCATCATAGTATACCGGAGGCTCTGTCAGTTCCTTTTGTCGCAGTTATACACAACTCTCGTTCTTTTTCAATTTCTTTACTTTTCTCTGTAAGCGCGCCTTAATACTATCAGTTGCTATTTTAGTATATAACATCTGTTTACCTGGAGTGAATGTTGCTATATAGCTATATAGCTGTATATAGTTGCTATATAGCTGGTGCTGGATGCTGGGACTTATTGCATAGATGTTGGAGACACAAACAAAAAATTTTTTGAGCATTAATATTTGTTATATGAATTGTTATACAACACCTTAACTTCACAATTTGACTCAAAACTCGAAATAAAAAGACAGATCCAGGTTAACTTTCATTTACCTTAAAAGGCAAAAGCTGACTAAAACTATAAAGTAGGTAGGCAGTAGTGACGTCGACACAATTATAGCCATCGCCACTTTGCGACGATATTTTAAAAATATTACATATTAAATTGTTAATTACGTTTTCCTACAAGATTTAATATTTATGATCTAAAGTCCCTTAGGGCCACCAAAAGAAATTTAAGAAAACAACAAAGAATATAATGAGCGTTAATTCCCAAAAAAAAATGGTTCAATGAGTCGGTGTAAGACAGTATTTCCCGAAGTATGCCAATCCAAAGATGGGGTCTTAAACAAAATGTGGCGGGCTGTACAACAGCAGGGCCGAGAAGAATTCGGCTGGTGACGTCTGCCTCCAATTTAATAGAGTACTCACGGCTGCGGCGGCAAAATCAGTTTGCAGAGAAGTCTAGTGGGTGATCTATGAAATCTCCTTCGACATCCACTAACTTTTTATACTCTACCACCAGTTCTAAATTCAAACCGTAACAGCCATCCCAGTGCAGTTACGTCAATGCAAAATGACCTTGTCGTGCCACGCAGCCAAATTCTTTAGTATCTTGGCGCATTCTTGAAGACTTATCGGCGGGTGGCTCTATCAGCGCTCGCGTCCAAAACTGCGTTTTACATAGCTCACACAACATCTTTTGGACTCTACGACTAAAAGGTTGGTGAACTTAAATTTCTTCCCCCCAGGGGCATATAAATATGGTCTTTATAGAGTATTCCACTATCTAGACTCAGTGCAACTGGGGTATAAAGGGAGCCCAGTCCACTGAAGACAGGCAGGTGGTCAACTGGAAACTCCACTTTATTTCCACGGGGATCAGTGAGCCGCAGAGTTCATTATTTGTCTCTTTAGACATTAATTAGTTCTCTGGCTGATCATTGAGGTTGGCCCCTATATGGGAACATCGTGGTGGTTGTGGTTTCGAGGCCCCATAACAGTTTATGGTTCTATTGTAGCCAGGATCATTTCACTGATAATGACACGCAAAGTGAATGATCCAGTCCAGTGAGCATGCTTGACATGTGTTCTGGACAGGAGTTAGAAAGTCTCCAACTCTTTAGCAAGGTGTGATAGTTTGCAGACCTGCCCTGGAATTATTCAAGTTGCAACTAGGTGGTTCTGTTGGTAAGAATTATGTCTTCGGCTATCTAGGACGTATGTATAACGTTCCAAATTATACAAAGTGGTTTGTCCACCATCTGGTTAAGACTACATAGTCAGGCGTGGATGTAAAACAAATCACACTCTGAACTTAAATTCCCCTCCCCCTCGGGGCCCCATTATAATTGTTTATGGATCACACAACCATCTAGGCTTGTATCTTGCGGGGGTAAAAGGGAGCCCAAGTCCCCTTTGGCTAGTAGAAGCCAACTGGAAAATGCACTATATTTCCGCGGGAATCAGTAAAGCCCCAGAGTTCCGCTATTTGTCTCTTTAGGCATTTAGCTGTTCTGTGACTGATTATTGAGGTAGGCCCTTCGGGAGTATCGTGGTGGCTGTGTGTTTCGAGGCCCTCATTTTAGTTTGTGGGTCGCATCATTCACAATGAACATAATAAATGGTCCAGGTCCAGAAGGTTGCGGCCTGCTCCGGGCTTTTGAAGTTGCAACTAGAAGTGACCGGAGGATATACGTATCATCCAATAGTGGTAATAATCCACCATCTGATTAAAGCCCACGGCCAGGTACAGATGTAAATCTTATCACGTCATGTATTTAAATTTTCAATAGCTCTGGTATGAGCTTAGCAACTTGATCCCAAAAGACGGACACTTTTAAACTGCTAAGAAGTTAAGATCATCCACTTTGCAAAACATTATTTTCGATTTTTTGATACTCGGTTGCAATTTAGACTCTGATTTAAAATGATCTTGATATCGGCAACAAAAACGTCATTACCATTGTGAAGTTTTCACATTTATGTTTGATTTCTTAATGTCAGAAAACGGTTTGTTTTATCCTTTATTATCCAGGATCGTATAAGATTAGAATGTATAAACAAAAGATAATTTATATATGACTTACATAGCCCGAAAGAAGAGACTGGTGATGTAACCATCCAATATTTGTCTGAGAAAATTAAACTCACTCAAGAAGAATCAGGAAGAAAACAACTCCGTAAATATATTTTACGGTACTATTCTTTCAACAAAGTTTTAGACTTTTATTTTAAAAATTGTGGTACCTTATTTGCTATTAATATCGTGAATTAGTCGTCACTTTGAAATTGTTTTTATGCAATTTATAAGATCAGTTAAAATATGCTGCTTGTTCATAAATGCTTTGTGAACGGTTTGTTATCATTTTAAGAACAGCAAATTATATGCTTCCTAGTTTTTATAGAAAATGTTTGATTGATAAATTTCATGTTTCTTTATGGTGTAGCAAAATATTTCTTAATAGTTATTTTATTTTAATACTTATTATTTGTGTTATTACGTTTAGACTAAACACAACCCTAAAATAACAAGAAATTAATCAATTACTTGATATTAAACTATATGTGTGTGTGTAAATAAACTTAGTTTTGTGTCACTAAATTAGATACAAATTGATTTACTTCTTATTTTTACAGCTACTTCATCACTTAAGCCAAAAGATACAATTCGAAACTGAGGCATAAATATGGAGGTACCAGTACTATATCAAATACTTAAAGTTTGTGTTTCTAAACCTGCAAATGTATTGGGTTTTTCAACAAGAAGTTTGTTTTGCAATTGTGGCAACACCAACAACATGATAGTTTTCATATTTAGTTTTTTGACGTATTCGTAGTAATATGCACTGGCAATTGTTACAACGAATGCAATTTCTCTCATAAAAATCGCATTAAAATAGTTAACATCCACTATGGAAATGGTGGTTCTGTTAAAGTTATATTTCGTCAAATTTGTGATATTTTCGTACAACATAATCTTTCTTCTGAACTAATAAGAATTTGGTCATTAAATTTGAGTCGACAAGCTCGATACAATATAAACGAACTCAAACGCGTATTTGACCGGGTCGTTCTATTGAAAACATCGCAAACGTGAGGCACAGTATTGATGCAGATCCAAAATTGTCAATTTGAATTATCCAAAACCACCACATGACAAATTTTGCATAAGGATTTGACTTTAAAACCTAACAAGGTTCAACTGGTGCAGGAATCAAAGCCGACCTACCATTTACATCGCCGTAGAAGCACTCGATTTATTCAGGAAATGACTGGTTTTTCTGCAAAAATTTTTTCCTAATTTTTTTAAACGAACCTCTTGTCAGGGTATGTCAATAAGCAAACCTGGTGCATTTAGGCTTCTAAAATTCCTAGAGCGATTACTGAGAAGCCGTTCCATGCTCAACGCGTCACTGTATGGTGCGCTATATGGTCTGGAGTCGTGATTGAGTCGTTTTTTTTTTCGCAGTAGCGGTTAATGGATAACGCTATCGCGAAATGCTCCTAACTCTTTATTGGCCTATTATTGACGACCAGGATATCACTGACGTGTAGTTTCAACAGGACGGTGTGAAATGTCACACAGCATTGAAATGATCAATTTATTGAAAACCAAATTTCCCGATTGCATAATTTCACAATAATCAGAAGTAACGTGACCAGCCAGATCGTGTGATATCAGAACACTGGATTATTGTTTGTGGGGCTATGTTAAGGACAGAGTCTATACGGAGCCAATCAAATTAATTTCAGCTTTAATTCAAAATTCGTAATGTGATTAACGTAATAGGCCCACCATTTTGCCAAAAAATGACTAAAAACTTTGATTTAAAATTCGAAATCTGTCATCATGGTTGTGGTGGACATTTACCAGATATAATTTTTCATTAATAATTGCTAAACATTTCTCTTCGTAATACAATAAAAATTTGAATCATCTAATATTTTTTTTGCGTTTTTATGTTTTAGAAAAAACAATCTTCTTGTTGAAAAACCTTTTATAAAAGTATATGTATATGAAACTCTATATGAACAATTTTTTATTAAATAGACTTAATTAAAATTGAGTTACTATTAGTATCATTATGAATAATAAAAAAAAATATCCTTCGAAATATACATGCAGGATAGATGTATATTTTTGGTTTTGAGAAGAAACAAATATTGACACACTTTGCAAAATCCCAACCAGTATTTAAAGTCTTCTCATAGGGATAAATTGTTTCATTGCATTTTTGCATATGTGTGTTTACATACATATGTATATAAGTTGTAGGTTTTTATATGCATGTATGCAATCGTAGTAACGTATTAAAGCAATAGCAATAGGTCTCTATACCTTTTTTTCTACCCTGAATTAGAAAAAAATGTTCTCATCCCCTTTTCTGTAACACTCATCAAATTATGCACAAATAGGGACATTAGTTAAAAACATGGGCATCCTTACAAATGGACAATAAGAAATAAATGTAGCATGGATTCAGTATAAGATAGTAACAGGTATGCAGGTCGTTTGAAAAGGTTTTAAGAAAGGTTTATTAATATAAAATGAAATGAGTTTTATTTGTAAATAAAAATTATCCAACAACAAGGATACTTTTATCGTATCTCCGTCGTGTTACATGCCCATCGTATTATAATCGTAGTAGACGAAAATTCATAGTAATTATAGAGTATGAATAAATATTCCACCTGCTGTATATAAATCAAAGTTCTACTTGGTGTCGGTTTCATGAATTAAGACAATAACTCTTTTATTTGGGTACGGTTTTCCGTCGACCCTCGTCAAATTTGGTTTGTGAATCGGTTTCGGCCGTTTGCCATCTTCAGTGTGTTCTTCGTACCCCGTCGGAAAATTTACGCACATATCAACAATAACTCTTCTTGCAAAATGTTTTCATAAACTTCGTCGCTACAGAAAATTATAATCACATTCATTTTCATTAATTTCATTGCATTGTTCGCGTGTTAATAAACAAAACTGCAGATTCTTATGAGGCGACTGCGAGATAAGACACATATACTTTAAAAAATCTCAGACAAAATAAATTTACCCCAAGTTTTAGAAAAATCGCCAGCAGAACTTAAGAATTTGACTACAGTAGTCTTGTGTCTTAAAAACAAAAAAGGGGTCCATTGATACCATAGAAACGATATTGAGTATTAAAGGGGAAAATCTATCTGTTCCTGAAGATTTTAAACAAAATATGACTCCTTGTATTGTCAGCTGCTTGTCGATTTACTGATCTAAAACTCATCTTGAATTCATCATCTAAATGGGAGGGGGTCAATATAATCTATACAAAATATTATAAAATAAAAATTTCATTAAAATTTTTAAGACCACCCTCGTTTGTATTAAAGAGAATATGAAACAACAGCCTGACTATTTATTTGTTCATCCGTATGTTTATAAATTTTGAGATGCGTGTTTCAAATGACCGTTTTCTGTTTTTTGTTGTTGTTGTTGTTGTTGCTTTTCACTAGTTTAAGTGATAAAATTTAAACGTTTTTGGAAATTGTTTGAATTGTCGTTAATCATTTAGAATTTGAAAAATGGCGATTTGTCAACAGCAAATACATGCATCATGAAACTAAATAATACTAAATACAACAATATATGTATTTATATACATGAATGTATGTATGTGAATGGATAAATGTAAGTTATTGTTTGAATTAATTTCTTTATAAAAATGTGTGTGCGTGTATTTGTGTTTTCATTTAAATATACATATGTGTTGAGTGATATGACCATGTAAATGCAGAAATTTATGTTTTAAATGAAACCAAATGATTGTGAAGACATATTGATGAGCATAGAAACATGCGTAAATTGTCAGTAACACACATATAGCTTAACACCACCATCATCATCATCCTAAAAAAAACATTCCTAAAATTAAATTAATTGTTTAAAACGACGATAAATAGTTTTATTTATGTTATTTCGTTGTTGTTGTTGCTTCTCTTCATCAACAAACTCGTTGATAGTCACAAATTCATGTCATTTTTGCCATATTAATTGAATAAAAATAGGACCTTGGAGGGTTGCCAAAAACATCATTAAATAAAAACATATAATAAGCAGATATACAAAAGGCTCTTTAAGGCTATAAAATTTGTTTGTTTTGGAAAAAAAACGATTTATTAGAATGTTAAAGCAGTTAGGTTTCTTTTGTAAGAAAAATGAAAAACAAGTATTGTTTTATTAAAAAAAAAAGATTTAATTAATATTTTTAACATAAGGCGGTTTCATTAAAAACAAATATAAATATCGAAATTGGAACAACATGTTCATCCTGTTAAATATTATGAAACGAGAACGGACTCCAGAACCATCGGAACTTTCATAAGCACCTTAATTTTAATTAAAAATTTTTAATCAGAGGTCAACTTTGTTTTATGCCTGTTCGTGGTGAAAATTTCATAACTATTGAATTTTTATCTAAATAATATCCAGTCCGTAGTTGTAGTGAAAATGTTAAAATTTTCTATTTCAATTTTACCTCATTTTAAGTGCGGCATCGAAAATGAGCTTAATGAGGTTGCAATGGGGTTAAGAACTGAAGAAAAGTTATTTTTATTCAACTAAGCTTTTTGGTTAACTCTACAGATAGTTAAAAATAATACTAATAATAATAACACCGATAAAAATTAATAATGCTGAATTAAATGTTGGAAACTTGAGTAAAATACATACTAAAACAAATGCAGACTGATTTACTTTATGATGGATATAAACTTTTAACCAATCTATATATATAAAAATTAAGCCCAAAATAGGTGTCCGTTGGTTGCCAGTCTTTGACGAGAGGCGCCGTCGGATTTCCACCAAATTTTAACAGTACCTTCGTAATGGTCGTTCGCTGGTTTGTATCTATGTTTCATGCGTCCACAGTGCGTGTTTGAAACAAGACAAATTTAAAAAAAAAATTCCATTGAATACTGCGACTCAATGTTTCGTATCAAATGAAATGTGTTTTTACGTTTCTACGTTGCTGTGTATGTGTGTGCTTGCACAGAATGCGACGGCAATATAAATCGAAATATGCTCATGTTCATAGCAAGTGGATGTGCAAACAAATAGTGATTTTGTTTTCCATATTCTGTTCCATTTTGTGTGTGTGTGTAATTTGCGTGTTCATTTGCAAAATGATCCATCGTTTTTCAAAGCAATTGGTAGATATTGGGAATAGCGCAATTCCATTTGACCACACCACAAAAATTATTACGCTTCCAGATAATTTTTGCTACTTTGCACAATCAAAACAAGATTTGGTCACAAACGTATTTCCCGGTACTGCACAAAATTTCGGAAAACATGATTGGTTGGGGGAAAGAGCTATCTTAGCTGCAAAAAATGCAGATGTTTTGGATATCAATGTGACAATTTTGAGTGACATTCCCGGGGAAATTTTTAACTAAAACTCGGTTGACTTTGTTACCAATCAAGACGATCTTGTAAATTATCCAGTGGAATTATAAAATACGCTTGATTTACCTGGACTGGTATCCCACCGCCTACAAATGAGTGTACCAATTATTTTACTTAGGAATATCTGCCAGCCACGACTTTGCAATGGGACACGTTTAGTAGTCAAAAAATCATGAAATTGTAATTGAAGCAAAAATTTAAAAAAAAAAAATATAAGGGCGAGGATGTGCTAATATCACGCATTCCAATGTTTCTTTTGCAATGATCCCTGTTTCTCGCACGGTCAATTATATCATGTTTACGTGTTAATAAACCAACTGCTTTGTTTATCTATACCACGAACCAAAATCAATCGAAGAATGTCGTGTATGTAAAAGCATTGCAATAGAATAAGACGTATTATATAATCACACAAAAATATTTAATTATGAAAAAGATAAAATTATTAAAACAACATAGAAACAAAAGAAAAGAAATTGTGTTCTTTCTGATTAATTTTCCTAAATGATTGAATTTTTTGGCGCACACACAAAAGAACGCTGCAGAATAAAAAACAACCACAAATGACTTGCAAAGCAGTCACGGGCACGGGCTAGTAAAACAATAAAATTACGTTCGTTTTCGTCATTTATCATTTGTCGGAAGAGCAACGCTTACCTTCAAATTTTCTATCTATTTGAGTTGCTTGCTAAATAGGCTGGACGAAGAGAAATGGATTCTTTGCATAAATTCCCTCAACCAGATTGGAAGAGCATATGTTAGCGGCATGTGATCATGAGTATGAGGACTTGGGATATCTGCCGATTTCTGTTTTAAATATACTCTTAGCTGTGATCTACAAGCTGAGATCTACAAGAGTGGACATATTTTTTCCAAGGCTCATGCGAACGAAATGGAAAATATGAATAAAGCCACAGAAACGATTGACTGGTGGGAACTATAATAGGTAGACAGTGAATCTCTTTACTTCTGGTCGCACCGACTGAAAATGTTGCTGAAAGAAGAGAGACCTGCTAATTGGTAGTAGAGAAATCGGTTAGAATAACAGTAACATCAATAGATAGTGGTAGATACAGATGGGCACGTAGACAACAATGATGCCATGACATTACTCTGAAAGGCAGTGCACTTTCAAACAAGTTAATGTCTACATACGAAAAAGCATTTGCAGGACAGTTTGGCAAAAAGCCCAGTTACTATTATGCAAAGTGGAGGGAAATTCTTCCAGGAGTTACCCAATGGTTGAGTTATATAAATCTTAAAAGATGATGGAAGAAAACTATATAAAGCCAAGCTTGAATCCTGGTTAAGGACACTTTAAAAAGAATTTGAATGTTCAGTACTCGCTTGTATTTTAGTGAGAAAAAAGGTAGCATATTGGATGTGAATACAATGAGAGTACTGATTCATCTGTTAAACACGCGGGTTTATGCGGTACTATATGATCAAAATCGGAAATGCCAATAGTCATTTCGACCAAAATAGTATATCACGTTCAGGGCTGACGAGCTTAAAGGGCTAAATATGAGAGCTGGGTACTTTTAGTTTAATTAACAGATTTTATGAAAAAATTTTATTTTACAAACTAAGTCTGTTAATTTGAATAAAATGCTCTAATATGAATAAATCGTGGTTACATTTGTGTAAAATTTAACTTGAATTTTCTATATTTCTAGCCAACTACAATGCTTGAATTGTAATCATATCTAGTTGTTGTTCGAAAGATTCCTTGAAATATCTAAAAATAATGATTGGTAACTGCCTATCGTGTATGAGTTATATTGACTATTTTGAGCAACAGATCGCTTCTATCTCATTGAGAGATAACACAATGGTTCAAATATCATAGATTATTACTATTATTGGATTTCTTTTAGAAATTAAGATCATATTTTGTGTCGCTCTTCAAATCTATAAAATTTCAACAAACTGTCACGGTCACATAAGAATAAAATTTAGATTTTTCCTGGGTTTTTTAATAATTTAAACTTATTCATAAGTGCGAAGAAAAACGTGAAAAACGTGTGTTTCGATTTTAAATTAATAATAAGAGTAAAATAAAATTATAATCAATCATTATAAACAAAATAAGTAGCTTAAATATATAATTTGAAAAACTTCAAAAATTATTAATTAATAATAAATAATTTTATAATTTTTTTTTCAAGCACAAGGTCTTTAGATAAAAATCAATTTAATTTTAATTTTTTCATTCGATATTTCGCCACATAAGTTGGTAGTTTCGTTAGGAAAAGAAAAGTGTATAGGCAATTTAAACTAATTCTTTAGAAGAAGAAAAGCGTGTAAACACTTGGCGTCTTGGAGTGTTTACATACTATTTTGAGCGGTTACTAGAAAACTCTAATTCATCGTTGTTTTTTTTTTTCTTAATTTTTGTTATTAATCTTAGTTCACGGAATTTGAATTTAGAATGTTGTTGTTATCCTTTTGTGTTCTTAGAAACTTTTTGATTTGTTCACAGGCACAAATTATGTCATTTTAGTTTACAATTTTTTAGTGATAATTATCTTTTTCTAACTTAAACTAAGCACTTTCTAGCTGCCATATTATTTACAGAAAATAAAAAATTAATTCTATTTTTTTCCTGAAGATGCTACACAACGGTGCACACTGGGGATTTCGCGGAAAAAAGTCAAATTGTCAACATACTCTTCTGGCAATATGCAATGACATTTTGAAATTTTAGACTAAATGGTACAATCAAAACAAAAAGAATTACTCCAAACTGACTGCTAGTTTTTTTATAGCCGTCTCAGGCTCAGTACTTGCATGTTTTACTGAACCATCTTAATTTAAACCTAAGAATTTCAAAACGCATATTATTTTATTATGTGAGCTTACGTTTTTCTTTTTATTTTTTATTTAAAGTAGGATATTTCAGTATACTAAAATTTAAAAAATAAACTCTGCAGAGACTTAAGTTTTTTTTGTTTCTTTATTTTTATGAACATATAAAAAAATCCCTTTTTTCTCCAAACATTTAGACCTGCAATTTTACCCATACTTTCCTACAGTTGGAAATCACTACTAATACTTTGTTACATATCTGTTTTTACATTTTTAATCATTTTAAAGAGCACCAGGAGCCACCTCTCAATTTTTTGCATTACACACTACAACATTTTTCAGCTGGTTGATTCGCGACTCAATTCTAATAAGGCTCTTTTGTTTAACATAACTCAAGAACCACTACTCGGATTTTGCTTAAACAAATTTAGAAAAATCGAGAATTACAAGTACTTCCATCTGTTTATATGACGTTTCGCTACATAAGCAACAGTTTCGAGTTATAAATAAATGTATGAAGAAAAAAAAATATTTTTTGCCTAAAAAGTTATTTTTTTTTAATTCATAAAAAATCAAAAACGGTAAAAAAAGTGTCAAGTCCTATTACTTTCACGTAAAGTCGTATAACCTATAAACAAAATGAGACATAACTCATGAAAATCGATGAACGCCTTTCGCATTTATGCACAATTAAGTAAAGGTATGAATTTAAAAAATTCATAAAGGGGCATCTAGTCATGACAGTCAAATACCAACAGAGGTTTTCAGATTATCAAATTTCTGACTCTCATTTATATATGACATCAGTTGTACCACTTAAATTATCATTAAGGGATGACATAAATAAATTCGTATGGAACAACAACAAACCTTCTTCCACACAGTATTGTAGAACACTTTAGTTTGCATACGTTAAAGAGACACCTCAAGTTATACGAGAAGAAAAGAGAAGAGTCGATGAGGAGATATCTTAACTAAAAGAATTTGAGTAACAGTAAATAATCGTAACTTTAAAGTAAAACATAAATTATATTTTACAATGATTGACGGCAAGACAGCACAATCGGTAACAGAAACACCAGCAGCATCTTCTTGTTTTATTTGTGGAGTCACAACATCCAAGATAAAAAAAATCGAAGAAGTTCTAGCTATGACCGTAAATGAACAAGCACTGATTAAGCTGATGGAGTGTCTGTTGCATGTAGCTTATAATATTGAATTTAAACGTGGGAGAGTTGACTCAAATAATCGTCCGATAAAAGAAGCCCGAAAATGTTTGATAAAGCGTGTACTTAAAGTGAAAATAGGAATGATGGTAACATCAGATCCCATGATTTCACATTCGACGCCCACATTTAGTCAGAAAAAGCATAGTGTTATAAGCGACGAAGTTACGGCTCTTTTAGAATAATAAATTAAAAATAGATTTAAAATAAATAATAAATTAAAAATTAAAAAAAAATTATTTAAATTTTTTTGTTAGTTATGGCTTTTAACATTGCAGATAACGATCGACATTTCTCTAACTTTCTTTATTTTGATTACTTTTCTAAATCTGTAATGAAATCATTAAATTTTTTGACAAATATATTTTTTTCCTCATCTCCATACAAAAATACCCAGTGTGCGGTGTGGCGTAATATCAATATCAAAAGAATGCAAACACCTTATGCTTGAAGAAAAATCATTTATTAATCAATTAACTGTAACTATATTTTAATAATAAATATTATTTTTAGATATACTGCAGCCAAAAAAAAATAATATAATAAACTTTTTATATCAAATTAAATTTAAAATCAATTTAAGCTCGTGTTGCATAAGTGCGTACTGTGAAGCATTTAGAAGAACCTATGATAAGCAAGTTCTAATTAAACAAAAAATAAAAAAGGGATAATTATTGTGATAAAGCATAAACAGATTTTTACTATTACTAAATAGTTAAATAGTTTAAGTTTCTCTAACGTTAGTGGTGTTAAAATGCCAAGTTATAATTTTTAAACTATTTTCTCTAATTTTCTTAACTTCAAAAAACAGGTAAGAATATCACTTTAGAAGCCTAAATTTCCTATTTAATAATACTTTATGAACAGTAGCGCATATTAATTCCTTAATAACAAGTTATTTTTTCGCAATTAATGCAATTATACCAACATCCTTTTCATAATTTTTTTATGATTGATACGTATGGGTTGACATTCCAGTAATTTAGTATTTTTTCTGCATTGTTTTTGTAGAGATCACAGACCACAATCCACTATTCTACTTTCAGTAATGTGCGGCTTTTATTGAAAGTAACCTACTTTTATAGTTTTAATATAGATATTGTGCTCTAATTACCGCTGCAAAAAGTTTTAGTAATAAAAATAAAATAAAATAAAATATACATTTAATTAATATGTAAATTATCTAAAGCCAAAGCAGCCTTACATTCATATGTTGTCAGCAGGGTTGTATTGGTTATGTTGTTATGCTTAAACTTTGTTATTAAAACTTATCTACGATGACATAATAAATTTTAATTAATATGAAATATAAGGCAGCATTAATATTTGCATTTTCAATATTTTAGTTTTGAATAAATAGCAATATTTTTAATAATATAAAAAGACTAGCTTATTAAACCCGGCGTCACGTAGTCCCCAATTTTGGACGTTTCTAGATAATGCTTACAATGAGTCTGTACTCCAAGAACGTAAGAAATAAAAATTGTGTAATAGAACTAATTATTTCAAAGATAATAAATAAAAAAAATTCTAGAAAAGGAGTCATCCATAACAACACTTTATTCATATTGAATTTATAGGTTTCAAAATAGTATTACACTGTTTCAATATAAGGAAAATTTTTTTAGAATTATTTTTTAGTTCCACCATTAAATCTATATTTTTGCTTCACTATGGTAACTGTATTGCCGGGTTCTGTAATTTTTAAATAATTTTAATTGAATTTTTATTCTGCAACTTTGCATATATATTATAAATGCTTTAGTAAGTCACATAATATGCCATATGACTATTGCACTACTTAGTAAAGTTTAGAATGGCCATTGTATTTATTCACCGCAGGTAATATAGTATTGTTTACAACATTCTAATTGTTTTTATTATGTGAAATAATAATGTTAGTGAACAATGCCATATTTTAGTTGCCGTCTAAGTTATATAACATGAATGCCACTTTTTTTCTCGAGGCATCTCTGTTAGTTTCATTCTCAAAATATGAAAAAATATGAATTTAAAATGTGCCATTATTTTATTCAATAAATAGCTTTTCATTTAGAGTGTATTGCATAATTCATGATTAACTCTAGTTTACCATATTGTCACGGATGCGTCTTTAACTTTAACTTTTAGAAGAAAATAATTAAGTATCAAAATAAACAACTGGGTATGCTGTTTACTACCTGCGTGGCTTGCTAAGAAAACTTATGCACGCAAGACAACAACAAATTTGTAGTTGCAAACTGCACAGAAATTTTATACACGCAAAAGAACAACAATTGGGTATGCTGTTTACTAACTGCGTAGTTTTTTAAGAAAGCTTAATTACACAAGACAACAACAACTATCTTAAAATATATTCGAGGAAACAATTTTTTAGAATAAAAGCACAAAAAAAAAATACACACAGACCTTTAGGCGCCTACACACGGAATGAATAACATACCAATAACCAAATGTGAAGCAAAAGGAGTAGAAGATTATTATTTTTCTCTAGACTTCTAATGGACAAATATAAAAGGCAGCATTTGCGTGGATAATTAGTCAATGTAAAAATAAACCTCGTGAAGTAAAGACGTGCATCTGAAGTAAATTGTTTTGTAGTGTCAACCTAGTGTGTAGTTAAAGTAAATAGACATTTAATTTATTTAAAAACTCTATCATCTAGTGTTATATATTTTACAATAAAGAACTCACAACAAAACTTAAAAAAAAGGTTTAAACGTAAGAATACGTAAAACTGTATGATATATGTATATTTTCATGCCAAAAATTTTTCATTTACAAAATATAGACATGGGCTTTTGTAATTAATTAACGAATAATTAACGAATAAATTAGTATTTTTTGATTTCAATATTGTTATATATATACTATGTTTCAGATTAAAAAAAGAAATCAATAAACGAAATGACATATTCTGCCTTTTTAAATCCTTTGAATAGAAGCCATCAGCAAGATGATTATTTAATTCCACGAATTAACTTATACAAACAGAAAACAAAAACCACTGATACAGAACAAAAAAACATAGCCAAACTGGCCCCTACACTGTATAATGAGAACAACAACTATATGTGATGATGTTGAAGTGGAATTTTCTTGTAAATGCAAGAACCGTTCCAAAGCATCTGTTGGGCAATAAAATTAATTGAAGTGAAAACATTGTCGAGTAAAAACCTCAAGATAATCAAGCACCTTTTAGGAGTTAAAGTGGTCAAGTTAACATCGTGTACTTTAGTGTGTTTTAACGCCAGTAAGTATATAAATCGTGTAATTTAATTTAAAACTATAAAGTGTTGTGTGTAATTATCTTGACATAAAAGAACTCAATGCAACAAAACGTTTATTAAAGGAATAAACGTAACAATATTTTACTTTCGCGACGAAATTTTATAATTGTAAAATTTTTCTATTTTTGTAGAGCACTTAGTGCTAGTATTAAATGATTTAAGGTTGTTTATTAAAAAAACTTAAACTAAATACTTTAAATATACATTATTTTGTTGTTGCTGTTTAGTTGACCTATTTAAATAACTAAAATCTTACAATCTTTTATTTCTTAAATTTAAATTATTTCTTTTGAAATTTAATTTTTCCATTTCAATTGCTTTATTAGCAAAAAAAAAACTTTGTAAGTTATTAGCTATTTATGTTTTATTTTATGCATGTATTTTTTATAATATATGCATATGACTAAATTTAGTCAATATGTTAAATTCAATAGCAACAATATTGAATTTTAAACTTTTTGTTGTTTCATTTATAAGCTATTTAATTTTTTCTCTTGTTTTTTTTTTTGAATTGTTATTGATAATTTTTTATATAAAATAAATAGTAATTTTACATTTAAATATGAAAAAGAGTTTGTGCAAAAACACTACATAAATTAAAATTTTAAAATAAATATGAAATTATGCATACTGCAGATACAGTGAGCTGGAATAGAGTTAAGTTATGCAATTTATTTTTATCTTTAAATACAATTTTGTGGTGGAGTTATAACAGTTTACAAGTAGCTTCTTTTTTATGGATTCTTTATTATGGATAAATTTTTTGGATTTTTAAGGAAATTCTAGAAAACTTTTATACTACTGTGTTTAATAGATTTATTTATTACATAACTTATTTATTTTTTTTTAGTATATGAGGTTGCATGTATTCGGAAGCCTATAGAAATAAAAATTGTAAAGTAATTGTTTTAGGTGTTTTTTTGCGAATAAGGAAAAACTTTTAAATTGACTTAATCGGGTATTCGTTTTTATGTTTATGCCATTTAATAAGTCTTTTATTATTTTTAGTTCTTTTACTGCAAAATAATAACAAAGTGTATTAGAGTTTTAAACTAAATTAAACGATTTATTTACTTTCAGTACACACAAAATAAACACGGTGGTAACTTTGTTGTTTTTCTCACTGATGACTTAACGTAAATTGATTTAAGCACCAGCAAGTGTGGCTTATATTTGTATTTCCCCACATACAAGAATATTATGCTTTAACCTCAACCCATATTGTTGTCGTTATTATAACTCCGTTTAGGTGCCTGCTTGGCTGTGTATTTTGTGTGTGTTCTATGTTATTTGTTTTTTTTTTGTTTAGCTTATTTGATAGAACTTCTTTTAAACATGATGTTGTTGGCTTGTGTGTATAAGATCTCTTAGAAATCTGAACACGCTACAAAATGCACAGTCGGTCATTTCGATTACTTCATTTACTCACTCAAGTAACGTCGTACCGCCCAATAAGTTTACTACCTAATCTATCAAAGTTATTTGAAAAAAATGTTTCTCGACAGATTACTGCAAGAAGTGGAACCTAGAACCATTATCCCTGATCATCAATACGGTTTCTGAAAATAGCATAACACCACAGAACAAATACATAGAATAAAAAACTTGATTCGAGAGGCTTTCGAGAAAAAAAGTGGTGCAGTGCCCTCTTCATAGATATCTCTCAAGCACAAGGACGACAAGGTCTAGCATCATGGCTTAATTTATAAAGTCACAAGTTGTTTACCTGATAACTTTCAAAAGCTGCTCAAAAGTTATTTGGAAAATAGATCTTTTGTAATAAGATCGAAGAATGTTATCTCTTCCCGGAAAAGTAATTTCTGTCGGAGTGTCGCAGGGAAGTATACTTGGACCCTTCCTGTATATATTGTTTACAGCAGACATGACAACGAGCCTACTGACTCATACATCCACCTTCACCTTTGATACAGCATTTTTTATGCATTCATGAAAATCCTATAGCCGCATCAACACGGCTCCAATATAGTGGACTTAGAAAAATGGTTAGAAAAATGGAGGATTCGTGTTAATTCTAGTAAATGTGTTCATGTTACTTTTACTTTAAGGACGGAGAATTGTCCACCTTTAACCATTAACGGTATAAAAATTCCTTAACAAGATCACACTAAGTACCTCGGTATTCACGTCTACCGACATCATATCGCTGTAAAATTAACCCAGCTTTAATTAAAAGCAGTCCCACTACACTTTCGTGTTGGGCTACGGCCATCTTAAGACTTAATGTGCTCAACAAGGCAGTCTTAAAACCAATATGGATATATGGCATCCAGATATGGGGAACAGCGAAGCCATTTAGAGTCGAAAAATTATAAAGAAGGCCTCTTAAAGTTAATAACGCGTGCACCATGGTATATCAACAACAAAAATATCCATAGCGACCTCAATGTTCCCAGTATCCAAAAAGAAATGCCGAATGCAACAATTTCTTACACGGTAAACCTGACAACTCATCCCAATCCCTTGGCGAGCAACTTGCTCCTATTTGAGGGTCATAACCGTCTCGAGGATGCAAACTCTTAATCTTATGGATTAGTCATCATATTTTTCTCGAACACAGTGTTAATGTTGCAGTGGCAAGATCAACTGTATTTTTTAGTTTAAGATTTTAATACTTATGCCGATTTTTATATTTTACATGAAAGATTCAATAAAATTCAAATAAAACTTGTAAAAAAAACTTCTTTTACTGATAAATATTTTGTTAAAGAACTTTATAAATTGTCTTCCTAAAAATATATCAAATAATTTTGAAAGTAATTACTATCCGCTGATCTTGTTTTTATGATTAGAAAATTAACCTATAAATCACTTTGAAAATAATTTTAAGTAGGAACTATTAACTTTGGGTATGTTGGCATATAAATAGTCAAGTATCTCCTACCTGAGGTTTAGAAAACGTTCAGATATTTTCTGGAAAGAAAATGGAGCCACGAAGTTGAACTGTTTAATATGGATTACCCCCAGGGGGCACATATATATGGTCTTTGGAGAAAGCAACAACTTAGACCTGTGCAACTGGTGGAAAAAGGTAGCCCAGTCCCCTGAAGTCAGCAGGGGTACAACTAGAAACTCCACTTTATTTCCACGGATATCAGTAAGCCCGCAGAACTCCGTTATTTGTCTTTTTAGACATTTAACTGTTCTCTGGCTGAATATTGAGGTGGGCCCCTATATGGGAGTATCGTGGTGGTTGTGGTTTCGCGGCCCCATATCAGGTCCATTGTTTAATATGGTAGCCAGGATCATTTCGCCGTTAATGACACGCTAGGTGAATGATCCAGTCCAGTGACCATGCTAGACATGTGTTCTGGACAGGAGTTGGAAAGTCTCCAACTCCTAAGCAAGGAGTGATGATTTGCAGCCCTGCTCTGGAATCATCGAAGTTGCAACTAGAAAGTTCTGTTACATAGAATTTATACTTCGGCTTCCTAGGACGAGCATGACGTTCCAAATTATGCAGTGGTTTGGTTTACCATCTGATTAAGGCTTCATGGCCAGGCGTGGATGTAAATCGAATCACACAGTTGTTTACTATGGATTATAATTGACACTATAATAGCGGTAGCAAATTATCCAGATGTACTTTGAAAGCGAGCTATCATTTCCCTTTATAAGTTTAAAAATGCAAACTTGTATTCAACGATGAGGCTTTTTCGTATAAACTGAAAAAACGTATTAATCCAGACGAGTAATAACCTCAACAGGATAAAATGACATTCTAGATGATTTTACGAATCTAAAACACTTCCGAAATTATTCATTTATTGAAATACAAAGTAGGGAATACGTTGCTTATAAAAAATGGACCTGTTAATAGATCATTTGGTTTATGAAATTTAACACCTCTCTAATTTTTTTATTTTTGAGCTACCGGAAGTTCCAATTCCAAAGTAGCCCAATTTGATGTCATCAACCTACTGCCAGTAATCTTACCTTGATTATAAGTAAAAAAATATGTACGAATAAAAATAATTGAAATAATAAACAATAAATATTTTTTAGTTAATCTACGTTAATTTGTGCTAAATACCTTGAAACATAACTATTTTATGATACTATAATAAAATATTTATTATTTAAAATATATATAAAATATATTACTGTGGCGGAAAGCACATCCATGTGCTCATTTCACTAAATCATCAGCGGATTTTACTCCAAAAACTTACAAAACAGAAAAACTTACTACAGAAAATGCCATAAACGTAAATTTGAGACAACATAAGTTTAAAAAAAGCTTTAATTTACATATAAATATGGTAAACGTTGAATGGCACTGGCGCAACCTCTTACAATAATCTTCGACATAACATTGAAATTTGGTTATTTTCCAAAAATATGGAAGTTGTAGGGATTCACAAGCAATTCACTTATGTGGATTGATTCATATCTGTGAAATAGAACTCAAAATGTTCATTTTAACACGCTTACTTCAAAGAAATTATGGTTTCATCTGGTATGACGCAGCGTACCCATACGGGTCCTTTATTATTTTCCCTGTTTATTAATGATGTATTCGATACCATTAAATACTCAAACGTTCTGTTATATGCAGACGACGTGAAAATATTTCGAACATATAGTCATTGCGCTCATCATATTCTCCTGCAAAAGGACTTAGATGCATTTAGTTCCTGGTGTAATATTAACTTTATGGAGTTCAACCTTAAAAAGGTTTTTTCATTAGCAATATTTCATTTAAAGTTTAATTTCATCCGCGATCATTTAGTCACACAAATTCCTATTTCTATCGTTCAGAAAGACAATGTTTTTGGGAATTTCTCCGGGATTTAGGCAAACCATGCCTTTCATTTGGATTTTAAGTACTTAATTTGGAATATATTATTATTTATAAGCCACACTATTTTTACGAATATTAACCCACCAAACAACCCATTTCTTTATGGTTATTTAGGACTTAAATAAATTTAGTGCAAAAATGTTTAATTTTATATCAGAACCCAATTGCCATTTTTTTTCTATCAAAAGTTTTTGAAAATAGTTTGTATCAGCAAATGTATCAGCAAATGTATCAGCAAATGTTCTAGACCACCCTAAAACATTTGACACGGTGCATTATGAAATATTACTAGGAAATTAAAATTAACTTATCGAATCGTAAACAGTCGGCTTGTATGTGTATTGAGCATGGTTTGAAAAGTTGTCACTTAGCACAGGTGTGCCACAGGAGTTTATTCTAGGACCACTATTATTTCCAATACATGTGAATGATTTGCCAAAAATGCTTTCACAGTGCAACATCCATACGAAAAGTGAAACTTCCATTAGCTGCACCAGCTGAAAATGCTGTCACTGGTCTATCGCATCTAAATAATGAATTAAGGGAAATTTATCACTAGGCTTGTGCAAACCGACTTTGCTTGGGCTTTGCTTATAATAAGCGTTTTGTAATACGAGAAAAAATCTAGCAACAACTTTTTTATGGGACATTAATTTGAATGACGACAATATTCAAATTGTTAATAAGGCAAAAAATCTCAGCATAATTATTTATAATTGTGTGACATTGTCGGACTACGTAAGCGCTTTATTGGTCAGGTGTATGTGAAGTTACTTTCATGAGTGTTGTATATACTTATATTATTAGATATGCCTACGGCTTGCATAAATTACATCACGTTTCATCTGTTTCAATTAATCTTTACGAGGTTAGATTCGAAAAATTCTATAAAGATCCGTATTCAGGAATTTTTTGCACACAAACCGTTATATATTTGTTTGAAAAAATATGTTTTTTCGAATCGCCTAGAAACCGAAGCATCATAATATCTCGACATCAATATATAGTATCTGAGTGGTAATTTTATCTGCATGCTGCTTCTTACATTTGGAATAATAATTAAAGTGCCCCTGTAGGCTAGTAGGTAGTGTACTATGGGGTTTGTTCGATTCCCAACGAAGACTTTGGTTTTTTTTTCACTACAAAAATAAAAATTTACTGTCGGTGCGGCTGCTCAGCGATGAAGGCATAGTCACTGGTCATTGTGCTGTCTTTATACAGCAGTTAATTTTCGATTATTTCCTTTATTTATTTATTTAACTAATTTCACTTTTTCAAAAAATTTTATGTAAAGCTTGAGTGTAATGCAATGCGTTCCTGTGCTACAAAAACCAAATTTCGTCTTGTTGTACACGAAATGAAAAAATTTTTTGCTTATTTTTGAAATTATATTTCAAATATAATAAACCGTCATTTATTGAACATGTATGAACATGCATAAATAAAAAGTTTTTAAGAAATTGGACAATATTTTTTCATAATAAAGAATTTTACAGTTTTTTATTTTAATATTTTTTATTTTCTATTCCTAATAAATTGGATAAAACAATGGTTTTTAATTTTCAATTTCTAACACTAAAACAAAACACAACTTGACCAGCAACCACTAATTTATTATATTTAGTGATAGTGACAAAGTTTACAAATCTATATATGTATGTATATAAAAATTAAGCCCAAAATAGGTGTCCGTTGGTTGCCAGTGTTTGACGAGATGCGCCGTCGGATTTCCACGAAGTTTTCACAGTACCTTCATAATCGTTCGCTGGTTGGTGTCTTTATTTCATGCATTTACGTATAATAGTGCGTCCACGGTGCTTGTTTGAAAGAAAGTAAATTTTTCAAAAATATCAAAATTTTGTTTCCATTGCATACTTCGACTCAATGTTTTGTATCAAATGAAATGTGTGTTTTCGTTTGTACGTTGCTGTGTGTGTGCTTGCACAGAATGCGACGGCAATACAAATTGAAATATGCTCGTGTTCATAGCAAGCGGATGTGCAAGCAAATAGAGAATTTTGTCTTCCATATTCTATTGCGTTTTGTGAGTGTGTGTGTGTAGTTTGTGTGTTCAATTGCAAAATGATCCATCAGCCGAACGTTTTTCAAAGCAATTGTTAGATATTGGGAATGCCGTAATTTCAATTGACCCCGCCACAAAAATGATTACGTTTCCAGCTAATTTTTGCCACTTAGACAATCAGACCAAGGATTGGTCACAAACGTATTTCCCGGGTCACATTTAATAGTCAAAAAAGTCATAAAAAATGTGATTGAAGCAAAAATTTTTAAAGGAAAATATAAGGGCGAGAATGTGTTGATACCACGCATTCCTATGATTTCTCCAGATTTGCCGTTTGATTTTAAACGGCTGCAGTTCCCCATACGTGCTCCTTTTGCAATGATTCCTGTTTTTCTCACGGTCAATTATACGTATTATATAATCACACAAAAATATTTAATTGTGAAAAAGATAAAATTATTTAAAAAAACATAAAAACGAAAAAAAAAAGAAATTGTGTTCTTTCTGATTAATTTTCTTGAAAAAAAAAACAGAATAAAAACAAACCACAAATGACTTGCAAAGCAGTCACGGGCACCTTAGTTATTTATAAAGCTGCTTTTTATTGTGGCCCATGCACAGTGGCAATGATGATTTTAAAAATTCGGACTTTCTCTTCTAGTAGTGCTCATATTTATAGCTAAAATAGCTTAAGGTCACATTTTAAGTATCTCTCTTTAAATTATTTGTTTTTCCTAGACAAAATTCACTATCTTTCCGCAAAATAAAAAAAATGTTTTAGCATAAATATATATAACATAATAATTCCCTTGATTAAAATTACTTACAAGGTTGTTGACCATTAAACACTTACCAAATACGTTTTGAGAATACACAAAAATATCCTAAAGGATAAAATTACACAAAAAAGCTGGATTTCTTTTACGCCTCTAACAATTATAATAAATTCTAATTAAGAAAAAGTTTTCTTTATTCCAGCATACAACTTAGTAAGCAACAAAAAAAAAGTGAAACAACATTTGCAACAAATACCACAATTAAATTTAATAAAAAAAGGGCCAGAAAGAAATAATATAAAAAACAGACTAAAACACTATACAAAACCGAAAAAATTGTTAAACTTAATAAAAAGAAAGAAATCTTTTATAGAACCCTTAAAAAAAATAACAAACAACAACAAAACTAAACGAAAAATGTGCCTAAAACTGCATGTAACAATTGAAGAGAAACCTACAAACATCCACATCACACAATATAGAGTAGGATCATCCTGCTATGTCGATGATGATGATGATGCTGATGCAGCTGATGTTGTTCACAAACTAGAAAAATAACAAAATTTACAGCATACACAGATGATGTTGGTAAAATTTTCAGTTTTTATTATCGTTATCAAAGAGCATCAACATCATTATCCACAAATTCATTGCCGTATAAAAGAAAACAAATACGCGAAAAAATATATGAATAGTAGAAATGAATGAATAGTTAGGTTGCTTTAAAAAATGTTGTTAAGGGATGTGCAGTGACTTTGTTAGCGAGGGCGGTATTCTTTACTACAATACTGCTGCTGCTGCTGCTTTTATTGCCCAAAATTATACAAAAAAAAATGCATAATAAAACAAATTTTAAGACCCTCTAAGTTTCAGTCGTTAAGAAGAAAAAAAAGCAATGTGAAATGAGTTTGATACTAAATAAAATGCGCGTAGATGGAAAATTAAATAAATAAATGAATAAAAATGTGTATGAGGCTGCTGCAACTAATGCCTTAGAAGTTGATGAAAAGCTGCACGTTTCATGTAAAAAATAAAATTTCACTTTGAGATATTAATGATCAGTTAGATATAAGCATTGTAACGTTTACAACCTTACGATATTAGCAGAAAGGAAGAATCTTACGAAGAGTAAGGCTGACGATATAAACGTTCTGTTTCCTCTTTCGACGCTTAACGAAGAAGGTCATCAATTTAAGCTTAAAAAATAAAATAATTTTGCTGTAAGATATTAATGATCAGTTAGATATAAGCATTGTAACGTTTACAACTTTAAGATATTAGAAGGGAAGAAGAAGGATCTTACGAAAATTAAGACTAACAATCTAAACGTCTTCTAAAGATCTTCAATCTAAATTTGATAATTGTTGAATATAAAACAGTTGCTTTATTAGGATTACTTTTATTTATCTGGTAGAGCCTATATAAATTTTATGTCTTCCTTAAGGCAGTAAATTAATATCCTTTGCTTAACCATCTACTTAGTGAACTTTAATATATTCGGTATATTCTTTAATTTTAGGCGTATATCCGACATTTCATTTTATTTCGTTAAATGAAACTACTCTATTATTTTTATATTTCTTTCTGCATTCTAGACCTTATAATTATTAAGAATATTATGCTGGTCATCATTATTCGCAAAACATAAACACTTTAAATGTCTGATCTCCTCAATCACTTTCAACTCTAGCTCATGCTAAACGTTAATATTGTTACGTTTATTACTTTAAATAAACGTTTTATTATATTGAGTTCTTTCATTACAAAATAGTAACACAGCACTTTAGAGTTTTCAATAAAATTAAACGATTTATTCACTTTCAATAAAAACAAAGTAAATACCAACACTGTTACGCATAAAAAATACTTTATTATTGTCTACACTTAAAGACGTTTCAGCTTGAATTCATTCATTTGTCCAGCGAGTATTGCTTATAGAACTGTTTTAAGCGGTTTTTGCATATGAAAGAACATTCTACTTTAACATTCTACTTTAACATTCTACATAACATCGTACTGTTGTTGTTATTATCATTCAATGAAGACACCTGCTTGGCTGCGTGTTTTCTCCTTGTTCTGTGTTATTTGTTTCTTTTTACTATTGTTTTAGTTATTTTTTGGAATTTATTATAAGCATGATACTGTTGTCATGCATGTGTAAGATTTCTTAGAAAATTACGCAATTTTTAAAATACACAATAGGTCATTTCATTAACTTTTTTTATTGATAATTAATTTTTTTTAACTTAAACAAATAGTCTTCGTAACAATATTTTTATATGCCGAAATTCTCATAAAAAAACAATGTTGTACTAAAAGCCTTTTTAATATTCATTTTAGAGTGAACCAATCTTCTTTCGATAAGAGATTTCCTAATAGCAATTAAAAATAAAAAAAAACTGAGTATTCTGCATTTTATTTAATCCCAACCTAGTTTAGAAGCCATATCTGTAACTCCTAGCAGCAATTAAGGGTGCACAGCACTTCTTCCTTTTAATACGATTTAGACATAAATTCAAAATAGTTTTGAAGTAAGATTTGTTTTTTGTCCCAGGTGTCGTGCTACACTTTAAGTCAAAGATATATATCGTTCTCCCTTACGGTTCGTAGTGAGATAACTTATATTTATTATTCAAAAATATTTTTGAAATAATGCATGTTAAGATTCTATAGTTTAAATAATAACTGAAGTCCTTTATAATAATTAGATATCTCTGGAAGACGCGAATAATTGATTAGGAATGGCGGAATGTTAATTTAAAATAGCGCCGTTTTGATACTATTCAACGTGGGTAAGAGTGTTGGTAAAAATTTTTAAAAGATATCAAGTCGTTATTGTAAAACAAAAACCCAATTTTCAAGAAAATTTCTAAGGCATAAATTCACTTTTTTCGCAACATAAAATTTTAAATGCATTATGCTGATTTAACAATCAGAGTCACTTTAGGCTATGAACTAAATTTTTATCAAATTAGATTCGTTAGTAGCCAAATTTGGTTCATTTCGAATTAGTTAAACCAACAAAGTGAGTCTGAGGAAAAAACCAAAATTTGTAACAACTGATATGAATTTATGATTACGGGCTAGGTAATTAATTAAGTTATTAACCCTGCATAGATAAGTTACGTCTATCAGACGTATGCCTTCTTAATTTTGTACTCCATCTCTGTGGTTTGTAGTGAGAGAAAATGCATATGCTCAGTATTCTTAGTTGATCTCAGTATTTTGTTAATGGTTATTAAAGAAAAAATTCAATAAATAAATGATATTGAGATCCTATGCCAATTTTTATTTCTTTTAAGTCCTTAAAAGGATGTAAGAAACCATACGTCTATCAGACGTAACGTTATCTTTACCGTACTAAAAAAGAACGTTATCTTTCTAGAGTTAATAAGAAAGCGAGAGTACAGCAGTGCCCGGCAGACAAAGAAACCGGTAAGTATTGCATACGAAATCTACTTTATCATTTTGGCAATCATGACCTTAGCAACCAGCCAGACATTTAGATATACATACATCATTTATTAACTTTTTTGACTATTTGAAATCAAGGTGCTGAACCATCAAACCCAGAAATGCATTCAAGTAAAGCTCTTAAATCATTAAAAATATTAAAGCATAAATTCGTGTTTTCTTTTTATTTTTAAATATCGCTTAAACTCGAATAATTAAAACAAGAGATTTTAAACTATATACAATAAAATAAGTCAATTAAACCATTCAAATAGTTCGAAATATTATGCAAGTGCAATATTTCCAACTGATAATACATTAAATTTCCCCCAAACGCGATTTGTGCTATCAGCAACTCTGTAACAAAAGAAGCTTAAATGCAACGTAGTGCATTCCATATTCATTCTTAACTTTACTTCTCCAATTCTTTGTTCATTGTTCATTTTGTAAAGATGAAATTTGCTAGTTATTATATTAATACTCTTATAAATGTAGATAAAAGCCGTAGTTAAAATTTTAGTTCACTACATTTCCTACAACAAAATGAAAACCCTCCATAAAAAAAAAGGAAAAGAAGAAATTATTTTAGTTACGAACATTTTATTTTGAATAGAATTAAAATGAATTAACTAACAACGCAATAGTAGTAGTAGTAGTTGTTCACTATTATATGAGATTTTTATATTACAAAATCTTTATTAGAATACAGAACAGGAAAAAATAAAATTCGAAATTCTATAGAAAAATTGAGGCGTGCAATTAACAATGGAAAAATATATCTACAGCTGAATTAAAGTTATAACGTAAAGCGTTACTAATGACACCGTGATTGCCACACTGTAATAACAGCAAATAGGGGTTGTGGCATTATAGAAGATCAACATTATGGTTAGACCATACATTTTGAATTTTACACGTGCGCAATAGTGTAGTTTATTAATTATCTCGACATAATGATTTTTAATATCACAGGATTAGTAACAGTTGGATACGATACTACAAGATTTATTTGTTTTAGCATGGTGAGCGAAAAAAAGAATTTTTTTTTTCAAATTAAAAGTCATCATAACAGCTATAAATTATTGTAATCAGTTAGTATACAGAAACTTTTGCATATGTCGTTTTTGTTTGTTTTGCTATAGGGAGTCAATATACAAGTCCAGTACAGTGAAAAAAAGTTTTATATATTTTTTTCACTCTGTTTACGAGCTTTCTTAAAGCGCAGCAGAAATTTTAATTATACAAAAATTAATAAAAAATTAAATTTTAACCAAAAACTTTTTTATTCGAAAGTTTTAAATATGCTATTAATAAATGAAATAGTTTACGGGGATATAGTCATCTCAACTTTTCTCATCATTATGTATTCTGAACGTCTAATTTTGGGCAAACTTTACGATCATTCCTGACCATTTGACACGAATAGTGCGAAGAATACTTGCATACAAGGAGTCAATTTTAGCAAGCTTATCATTATATACAAGTGTCTTTACTTGGTCAAAATAATCCAGAGATGTTAAAATGCATTACTTCGAAGGCCAAGGACTTTCAAAAATAGCAGCGTGTTTCATATTTTGTATTTGTTCGAAAACGAGCCACGCACTACAGTAATTTAAATTAATTATATTTAGGAATTCTACCCATGTTTTGAGAATTAAACTAACTTTTAAAAATTTAAATTCTTTTAAAAGACATTTTACTGAAAGAGGAAAAAAAGCTGGTACTGCTAGAAAGAGAGAAGTAAAGAGAAGGAAAAAACATCGTGAAACTTTACTTACAATGCTGCAAAAGAAGTTAAGTTTGTCAATAGAAAGAAGTCACTATTGCTGTCAGAAAAATTTAAGAAAAGTATACTAAAAATAATATTTATTACTTTTCTAGAAAATTATACTTAAAGGCGGGCTGCAACCAATATAACAAATAAAGGAAACGCAAATAAGTCAAAAGGCTAAGTTCCCTTAATTTAATGTTTAGCCGTGCTTTACTTCTTAAGATTTATTATAATTTTAATTATAATAGATGAAAAACTAAATAAATAAATAAATTAACATTTACCCTAGTTACAATAGAACTAGAACTAGTGCTTTTGGCAAGGGTCCGCCATCTAACTTTTTTTATTTAGTTCCGTATATGAATAGGACGACATAATACTTTATACAGTGTATATTGTAGGACGTCATTTGAGATCATTATACTGAATTTTTCATCCTTTAACCATTTTCCCTAAAATATGTGACTAAAATTGTTATTGGAGCTATGTCGTTGTATTAATACTGTTTTTAGTTAGCGTTTATAATATAGGCTCCACAATCTAAAGTTTTTTTTTTAAACTAGTCCTTATTCCGTGAATGGTAACACTTAGCTCATGTTTGATTTGACAGATAATTAGTTTTATCCTTTCGCTGAACGAATATGGTTGTGTAAACGCTTGAACAACGCTGGAAAATATTGCGACATTACTCTGAAAATCATGATAAATAATGTTGCAGAATGTGTGCGAAAATTGCGTACGGATTTTGGAAGAAGAGCAGCACCTTCAGCTCCGTATGTTCTTTATCTTGTGAAAAAAGTGAAAGAAACTCGCATCCTCATCGATAAACCAAAGCGTGAAAAGCTAAAAACAGTGCGTACACCCGAGAATATTGCTGCTGTGGCAGAAAGTGTGCGTGAAGCGCCATTAACATCAATTCACTGTCGTTCTCAACAATTGAACATTTCAGAGACATCATTGAGACGAATTTTGCATACAAACCTTGGTATGACGCCATACAAAGTCCAATTGGTTCAGGAGTTGAAGCCAAATGATCATCGAATGCGTTTTCGCTTCGCTAAGTGGGCCTGCGATCGACTTACAGAAGATGCGGATTTTGCAAAAAAAAATCATCTTTTCAGATGAACATCGTTTTGATCGTGGCGGGTATGTAAACAAACAAGATTGTCGAATTTGGGGCAGAGAAAACCCGCACGCATACATTGAAAAGCCGACACACCCAAAACGAGTCACTGTTTAGTGCGGATTTTGGTCCAGAGGCATAATTGGGCCATTTTTCTTCGAAAATGAGCACGGATTGGCCGTTACAGTTAATGAATCGTTATCGGGCCATGTTGAAAGAATTTTTGTTCACAAAAATTGAAGAGGAGGATATTGGCAACATTTGGTTTCAACAGGACGCCGCTACGTACCACACAGCCGAAGCTACACTCGATGTTTTGGGCCTTATTTTTGAAGATCGCATAATCAGCCGTATGGCTGATGTCGTTTGGCCAACTCGGAGCTGCGATTTGTCATCATTGGACTATTATTTGTGGGGTGCCGTCAAAGATAAGTGTTACGCCGATAAGCCAGAGACAATTGACGCTTTAAAGGACAATATTCGTGAAGCCATGGGTGAAATACAGCTGCACACAATCGATAATGTGCTTCAAAATTGGACCGATCGTGTAGGCTACTGCATGGCCAGCCGAGGCAGCCATTTGAATGAAACTATTTTCCATTATTAATCGAAAGGGTTGTACTTTCAAATAAAAAAAGAAATTTGAGAAAATATTCGGTAGTTTTGTTTATAGCATTTAAAACCAAAAAAATCTTTTTTGGGGGACCCTTTAAAATGATTGCCTTTTTTGAAATTTGACGTTCGGAAACAGCGCCCCAGTTAGGTCATTAATTAGAAATAAAACAGTTGAAACTTCTAAATCACGATATAACAGCTTGGGAAAGATGCATTGCTATCCAAAATATGAGTTCTAAATACTGCTCGATCCGTTTCAGTACAAACTTTCTTGATTACTTGAAGCTTTTCCTATCTATCCATTGCAAAACGTAGAAAAACATATCTTAATTCGGCCACTAAAATATAAATTTTAAATGCCATTTGACTAACTTGTTCAATGTAGACTTACCTAAGTATATGGAGCTCTTTTTGGCTTTGATTTGCACTCTATTTCTCTATTACTGGGAGTGAAGCACTTTCAATGCCGTATGACTCCGAGCAGAAAGATTAGCACTTCAAACAAAGAAATCTTAGCCTATACATTTTAAACGTTCATACCAGAATGGAGATGCAAGGATTTCGATGTTAATAGAATTATCTTATAAGAATCGAAAAGAAAAATTAAGAAAATGCAAAATTCGGGATCGTAAAAATGAACCCATTTTAAATTTCATAATTTTTCACTCCTCTTCTGCTTAAGATGTCCTTAAAGCTTAAAGGTATTTTAAAGGCTTAAATTTAATTATTAAATTTTTTTGCGAAGATTGCAGATAAGTTAAGCATTGTTTAAAACTGAAGACTTTTCATCGCATATTGTAAGGTTTTCAAAAGATTTTGTTTTTAGTTGTCTATAACTCTAGTGTGGTTCGAAAATCACTGTAGTAAACTTTTTACCCTAATTTGAGAGCAATTTAATAAAGTTTGTTTTATATTACAAATTAAACGTATTTTAATAGATATGATGCACATTTAAAATGAACAATTGCGCTATGCATGTATATCTGCTGTAAATGTTAGATAAAAAATATGTACGAGTAATGGCAAAAACTGCCAAAGGCATTAGTAAAATGATGTTGTCACTGCATTTTGAAAATCATTTAACAAAATCATTTTCATTAGGGTGTTTTCCCCCCAAGTCAAATACACTCAATTCATTTTGCGTTGGAAAATTTTATATTACAATTTCTGTTATTAAATGAATATTTTATTTTTAGCTATTCTTTAAAGTTTTTGTTATTATCAATTATTTCGCATATTCAATGCAATAAAATTGAACTTATTATCTACTGATGAAAAGATATGTTTTTAATGTAAAAATCTTAATTTCACCTTTTTTACGTTAAGTTTTTGTTAGCGATTTTTCATTACATATACGAGTTCCAGTTTGTTTTTATTAACAAGTATAACGAGTAAAATATATTTAAATTTTTTTAAATTAAAATTTGGATTCTTGCTTTTAATTCTATTATTAATAGCTTAAAGAAAAACACACAATAAAGTTCCATCAGCCAACATACAACCCTTTTAATTTTTATTCTATTTGTACTGGAGAATATTTCAAGTCCTAGTTATTTTACAGATAAAGAAATAACTTTTTAAAAAGTTTTAGTATACACTATTTTAAGAGTTTTAATCTTATTTTTTGTGGAGTAATTTAAGCAAGCTACCTCATTTAAACCGTTTTATCTTCTTTCAGTTTTTTTCCCTTTGACTATAAATTTCTTTTAGATTTTCTTTTCTTTCGCACGTTAGCAATTTTCAAGTCACGTATCATAATATTGTAATCGAATCTAAGCTATGCAAGATATATTTACGGCTAATGTGTGTTGATTTAGACTAAACATTTAGTTTCCAATTGCCTTAGTTGGTTAAAAGGACATTTGTGCAGTCTTTAAATTTCATTTGGTTTTTTTTTACTCTTTGCTATCATTCTCTTTAAATAATAATTGTGGAAGTTAAGTGTTACAAAGGTTCTCATGATGACAATTTAGTTTGGATGCTTAGATCACTATTTACACTGATTATATTTGCATTTTTAGTTATATCGAACTGATCGCAAGATAATTTGTAAAATAAAAATTGTCATTATAATTTGAGCTTACAAGCTACAGATGGGATTTTTCAATAACCAAATTACCTTCTTTAGTCATTAATATAACCACTGTTCTCTCTTTCGCTGTTGTTGTTTGTCAAACTCAAGTGTAGTGGATTTTTGAACCTTTAAAAGCATAATTGAACGATACGAAATATCCAAGATCTATTTTAAATAATTTACAAGATTTAGCTAAATAACTCGTGACTGCCGCCTATTTGTTAAGAAGAATGGTAGCATTTTTAAATATGAAATCAACAAAATCAAATCTTTTAAGGGCCTGGATAATACCGGATTGTCTACTATTTTTTGATTGGGAATGCTAATGCTTTCTTAAGTATATTAATTCATATCTTTCAAAAATAACTCAAAAAGTTTATTTTAACAGGTTTACTTCCAACGAAATTATTGTTGCACCTGTTGTGCCACAAGGTAGCCATATGGATTCTTTATTATTTACATTGTTTATTATGCCAATGCCATTAAATACTCAAACGTTCTATTATATGCATACGATGCACAATGATATTTTGAAATTTTAGAATAAATGATACAATCAAATTAAAAACGAATTACTCCGATCTGATTGCTAGTTTTTTTTACAGCCGTCTCAAGCTCAGTACTTGTATGTTTTACTGAACCAACTAAATTTAAACCTAACAATTTCAAAACAAATATTATTTTATTATGTGAACTAACGCTTTTCTTTTTATATTTTATTTTAAGTAGGATATTTCAGTATACTAAAATTTAAAAAATAAACTCTGCAGAGACTTAAGTTTTTTTTGTTTGTTTATTTTTATGGACATATAAAAAGAGCCCCTTTTTTCTCCAAACATTTGGACCTGCAATATTAGCCATACTTTCCCACAGTTGGAAATCACAACTAATACATTGTCTCACATATGTTTTTATATTTTTAATCAATTTCAAGTGCCACCACGCGCCACCTCTCAATTTGTTGCATTACACAGTACATTATTTTTCAGCTGATTGATTCGTGACTCAATTCTAATAAGGCTCTTTTGTTTAACATAACTCAAGAACCACTAGTCGGATTTTGCTTAAACAAATTTAGAAAAATCAAGAATTATAAGTACTTTCATCTGTTTATATAACGTTTCGCTACATAAGCAACAGTTTCGAAGTTATGAATAAATGTATAAAGAAAAAAAAATATTTTTTGCCTAAAAAGTTAATTTTTTTTTTAATTCATAAAAAATCCAAAACGGTAAAAAAAGTGTCAAGTCACGTAAATTCGTATAACCTATGAACAAAATGAGACATAACTCATAAAAATTGATGAACGCGTTTCGCTTTTATGCACAATAAAGTAAAGGTATGAATCTAAAAAATTTGCTCGAAATATGCACAAATTTCAGACTCTCATTTTAATATGACCTCAGTTGTCATATTAATTGGGTGATGACATAAATAAATTAGTATGGAACAACAATAAACCTTCTTCCACACCATATTGTAGAACACCACAGTTTGCATACGTTAAAGAAACACCTCAAGTTATATGACAAGAAAAGAGAAGAGTCGATGAAGAGATATCTCAACTAAAAGAATTTGAGTTAACAATAAATAATCGTAACTTTAAAGAAAATTATGTATTATATGACGGCAAGACAGCACAATTAGTAACAGAAACACCAACAGAATCTTCTTGTTTAATTTGTGGAAACACAACACCCAGGATGAATAAAATCGAAGAAGTTCAAGCTATGCCCCTAAATGAACAAGCACTTCAATTTGGTATGTCACCACTTCATGCTCGTATTAGACTGATGGAGTATCTTTTGCATGTAGCTTCCAAATACCCGTCCGATAAATGAAGCCCGAAAATGTTTGATAAAGCGTGAACTTAAAGAGAAAAATGGAACATAGATTGATACTGTTAAGCAAGGCGACGAATTTAGGAAATACGCCACGAAGATTTTTTGCTAATCCTGTTTTGATTTCCGTAATAACGGAAAACATAATCAATAGGCTTTCAATAATTCTCGAAGCTATAACAATCACCGAGGTAGAAGATCCAAAAAAATTTGGTGATTTTTGTTTGAAGACGGCAAAAGAGTTTGTTGCACTATACGAGTGAGTGTTACAATATGCCACCTACACTTCACGAAATTCTGATTCATGGAAAAGGTGTAATTGAAAAGTGTATTCTTCCTGTAGGCCTACTATCCGAAGAGGCTAAGGAAAGTCGTAACAAAGACTATAAAAAATATCGCCTTAGACACTTCAGAAAATGCAGTCGAATTGCCACGAACGAAGATATTATGCACCGAATGATGGTAACATCAGATCCCATGATTGCACATTTGATGCCTTTATTTAGCCAGAAAAAGTATAGTGTTATAAGCGACGAAGTTAAGGCTATTTTAGAATAATAAATTCAAAATAGATTTAAAATAAATAATAAATTGAAAATTAAAAAAAATCATTTAATTTTGTTTGGTTAGTTATGGCTTTTTACATTGCAGGTAACGATCGACATTTCTCTTACTTTTTTTATTTTGATTACGTTTGTGTATTACTATATAGATAAAACTAAATTTGTGATGAAATCACTACATTTTTTGACAAATATATTTTTTTTTCCTCATCTCCATACAAAAATCTCGCAAAGATATTTCGAACATGCTGATCATATTCTTCTGCAGAAGGACTTAGATGCATTTAATTACTGGTGTAATATTAATCTTATGGAGTTGAACCTTAAAAAGTTCAAATACATATGTTTCTCCCGAAGATGCCAAACAAATGTTTAATATATTTTAAACGGCTACGAAATTCAAAAACTAATGTACTTTTAGATCTTAATATTTTACTGGATGCTAAATTAAATTTTATATATCATATTTCGTTAGTCACTAACAAAGCACGTGCAATACTTGGATTTATGAAACGCCGGATGAAGGAGTTTAGTGACCCATATGTCACAAAACATCCTTATACTTCACTCATCAGACCTATTCTGGAATATGGCTCAATAAATCGGGATCCAGTTTATAAATTCTATGGTAATACCATGCAATCAGTGCAAAATCAGTTCTTGTTATTTTGTCTTCGCAGCTTACAATGGAATATTTTAATTCTTCCACCCTACTTTAGCAGACTTGCGCTAATAAAACTGCCAACTCTAAAAAGCCAAAGAATAATGTTAAACGTCAGCTTTTTTTAAGTTTAATAAGAGGATATGTCTGTTTAGATTTTTTGATTAGCAATATTTCATTTAACTTTCTATTTTATCCTAAGCGCTATTTTCATCCACTCGTAATAAAAATATTCAGAACAATTTATACTAGTTCTCACCCGTTTTTAAGAATTTATACTGAGTTTAATAAATTTTATAAGCATATTGATTATTGTTTAAATTTTAGCATTGTTAAATGTTATTTAATTTTATGTTTGAATAACTAAATTTATGTGTTATGTACTAACATTATTTACTGTTTTAATGTCTGTAGGAATCTTGGAGCCATAGATTAAATATAAAATAAATATATAAACAGTATCATCATACTAAATATGTCTGATGTTCTACCTGCAAATATACCTACTGTACTATATATACTTTTCACTTCAATGGCAAACAATATTAATTCCATATAATTTTCAACTGATAAAACTAAAGAGAGATTTGTAGATATTAAGAAAAGCGAAAAAATTTGCACTTTTTAATTTTTAGTTACAAAAAATAAGTTTGAATAAATTCAGAATTTGTTGAAACAGATTTTTAAAATACAATAAAGTAAAGTCAGAAAAGAGAAAATTAAAAGAATAAAAAAAGGAAACAGCAAAGAATGGCAATCTAATAAAATGCAGTCAGATGCAGCGGCAGTAGAATAATAAATACATATTTCACACATACTAACATACAAATTCAGGCACCATAAAGAGAAGATATTAAAAATTGCGTACTTACATATATACACACACATGCAAGTGCAGTTCTACACCACCATATTTACTCCTCTTTAGCACCAAGTTTTACAGCGTAACAGTTACACAGGCAAAACACTTCCTTAAAGTGAATAGCGAGAATAATAAAAAAAAAAGAGGATTCCCATCAAAACTTGAGCAATAAAAAAAGAAAATGAAGAAAAAAAAGAACTGTAATTGATTTGCTATTAATTGATTTGATTTTGTCATGCCTGGAATATTTAAAAAGACGCACTTTATTGGAACTCGAAACTTAATAAATACGAGCAACTGTATGTGTTTGTGTTTTTGTATGAATTTCATAGTATTGCATTGATTTAAATGCACTCCAATACAGAATATAAATTATATGCTGTGACTAGAGAATACAACAACAAATTTTACTGAAGGACTAACGGATGTTATTAGGAAATAGTTAAACTGTTAAATTGCCAAAGGTTATGTACAACGTACGTTGATAGAGTACAAAATTACAAGAATTGTTAGAAACGTTTCCTTAAGATAAATACAATCTAGAAATTCAGGTCAGAGTACTTTATCTATAGTTGTTAAGTACTTGTATGGAGGAAGTAAAATCTAAATACATATTAAAAAAAAAGTTGCGAAGGATTAACAATTTAAAAGTTAAAATTTTCAAATGATTGAAATTTGATGTATAAAAAGAAATATTTTGGTTTCTATTATCACATTTTGTATTTATTGTTATATTAGTCAATATATTCATTACATCAAATTTACTTTACAAAGCATACATCAAGCTTAAAAGAAAAAAAGGGCTTAATAAAGTTTTAATGTTGACATTTAAGTAAGGTAATTTAGCATTACAGTCAAAATGATATAGAGACTTCTAACTGACTGAGTGCTAAATCTACCGTGACTTTTTGCCTTACATGATAGTAATATTACTTATATCAAAATTAAAACATCAAAAGATCTCAAATATATCTTTCCTGCTCCTTACGCTGTCAATGATTCTTATAACGAGAACAACATTCGCTTGAACGAAAAAGTATTTAAAACATCTTCGCACACTTTTATTAGCTCTCAAATGTCAAAAACTGTGATTTATTCCGACCGACCATTCATGTCGCTGTAGATTCGCTCACAACCTGAATATTACATTTTTTCACATAGGTCAGGGTATGTCAACAATCAAAATTGAGAAGACTATGTGGTTTGGAGCCTAATTGAACCGTTTTTTGTTTCAAATATGAGGCTGGAAATACGTTTAATGGATCACGCTATCGCGAGATGCTAACAACTCAATTTTCATTGACATGTGGTTTCAATAAGACGGTGCCATATATCACGCAACCAATAAAACGATCAATTAAGTGCAAAGCAAACTTCCTGATCGCATAATATCGCGACAATCAGCAGTTAACTGGCCAGCCAGATTATTTCTTGTGCGGCTATGTTAAGAACAGAGTCTGTACGGAACTAATCGAAAGGATTTCAGCATTTAACCTCAAAATCCGTGATATGATTATAGGAGATTAAAAACTTTTATGAAAGAATGGTGGTGAATTTCGATTTTTTCTAAAATAATAAGTGATCACGAATTAAGATTATTTTCTCGATATTCCTACTATTAACGGAGATACAGCCATTTTAAGCTTTTAACTAAATTTTAATATAAAAATCAATTTTTATAAAATAAAGGGTCCGCCATCTAACGTTTGTTTTTTTTTCAACTAGTGCTTATTTCGTGAGTGGTAACACTTACGTCATATTTGATTTGACAGAAAATTATTTTTATCCTTCCGCTGAACGAATATGGTTGTGTATACGCTTGAGCAACGCTGGGAAATATTGCGACATTACTTTGAAAATCATGGCAATGTTGCAGAATGTGTGCAAAAATTGCGTACGGATTTTGGAAGAAGAGAAGCACGGTCACCTCTGTTTGTTCGTTATCTTCTGAAAAAAGTGAAAGAAACTGGCATCCTCATCGATAAACCAAAGCGTGAAAAGCCAAAAACAGTGCGTACACCCGAGAATATTGCTGCTGTGTCAGAAAGTGTTCGTGAAGCGCCATCAACATCAATTCACAGTCGTGCTTAACAATTGAATATTTCAGAGACATCATTGAATAAATTTTGCATAGAGACCCTGGTATGGCGCCATACGAAATTCAATTGGTTCAGGAGTTGAAACCAAGTAACCATCCAATGCGTGTTCGCTTCGCTAAGTAGGCTTGCGATCGACTTACAGAAGATGCGGATTTTGCAAAAAAAAATCATCTTTTCAGATGAACATCATTTTGATCTTGGCGGGTATTCAAACAAACAAAATTATCGAATTTGGGGCACAGAAAACCCGCACGCATACATTGAAAAGACGACACACCCAAAAGGAGTCACTGTTTGGTGGGGATTTTGGTCCAGAGGCATAATTGGGTCAAGTGAGCAAGGAGTGGCCGTTACAGTCAATGGCCATCGTTATCGGGCCATGTTGAAAGAATTTTTGTTCACAAAAATTGAAGAGGAGGATATTGGCAACATTTGGTTTCAACAGGACGCCGCTACGTACCACACAGCCGAAGCTACACTCGATGTTTTGCGCCCTATTTTTGAAGATCGCATAATCAGCCGTAGAGCTGTTGTCGTTTGGCCACAACGACAACATTGGACTTTTATTTGTGGGGTGCCGTCAAAGATAACTGTTGCAGCGACAAGCCAGAGACAATTGACGCTTTAAAGGACAATATTCGTGAATCCATGGGTAAAATACAGTTGCACACATTCGATAATGTGCTTAAAAATTGGACCGATCGTGTAGGCTACTGCATGGCCAGCCGAGGCAGCCTTTTGAATGAAATCATTTTTCATTATTAACCGTAAGGATTGTACTTTCAAATAAAAAAAGAAATTTGAAAAAATATTCAGTAGTTTTGTCTAAAGTATTTTAGACAAAAAAAGTATTTTAAAGACCCTTTACATAGGTGATCACGAATTAGATTTATTTTTTCGATATTCCTATTATTTACGGAGATAAATTCGGAAAATTTATAAAAGAATTTAAAAAACATATATTGATATTCGCTACGCGATCCAACTCTATTGCCTGAATAAAACAAACTACAGTTATATCCATAATTATGAAGATAATAAAACTGTTTGCCTTAAATGTTTTGTGAAGCTTTTATACTGAACGCCAGGCATCACATAAACCGCCTTACATCCACTACCAACAGAGAAAAGTTCTTGCTTTGAATTGTAATTTTACTACTGCATTAAGGTTTCCAACTGCAGTGCAATTTTTAAGTTTTTTAAAAATTCGCAACTTTAATGTTGCCCTACTAGCGCTGTAAATACGCTTGCTTGTATGTAAGTATATAAATAAACTTTCACTTGTATTTTTAGCTCGCAGTATGCTTTTAACAAAAACAGTATTGAACACATTATTGATCGTAGTTTCCACCAGATAACATTTTAATTGTTTTAAATAAATTCTTTCAATTGTATTTTAGTACTTTCTCTTTTGTTGTAAAATTGCCAATTTATAGATTTTTACACAGTCGAAACTTTTCACAAAGTTAATTTTGATTTTTCAATTGTTCTACAATAGCAAATAAGGGAAAGTGAGAGATAAAAGTTTTTCCCTTCTTTTTAATTTCCTCATTTTGTTCTACTAAATTTTTTTCAATACATTTGTTTTGTTTTGCAAAATTGTAAAGTAATTTTTAATGATAATTGAAAATCAATTTTTTTGCCCAAAACATTTTCAAAGTGTAAGTTCTATGCGTTCTTGTAAATGTTAATTGAAATAGAGATGCTAGCAAAACAATAACTTTTCAATAGAGTAGAAGATAGCCTTGAAATATAATCCTTATTGAGATTGAAGGATTTAAAAAAAAGTTTTACAGCTGTTGGCAACGCTTTAAGTTAAAATGGATAGAATATATTGAGACAGCAAATAATAAAAACTGATGCAATAAAGAAATAAAAAACTAAATAAAATTTAAGAAAAGATTTTTCTAAACATACGTTTTTCTTAGAGAAAATGTTTATTTTTACATTAATACAAAAATGGAATTAAATTAAGCAAAATCTAAGAAGATTTTCAGCAAGAAATTTGTTTTTTTAATGTGATAAGACCAAGAACATGATAGTTTTAACATTTATTTTTTTTGGCGTATCCGTAGCAGATGCATTGGCAATTGTTACAATAAATTAAATTTCGAATGAAGATCCACAATGAAAATAGGCATAAAATTGGTGATATTTTCGGATAACATAAACGACTTTCTGAAACTGCTATTAGGAGTTTGGCCAACAGGATCGATAGAAAATAAACGAACACCAACGCATGTTCGATCGGAGTCGCAGGAATTGAAGCCGATTGTCCATTCACATCGCTGTAGAGTAGCTCAATCCATTCAGAAACAACCGACTGGTTTTTCTGAAAAATAATTTTTCAGGCGAAGCCCATTTTCACTTGTTAACAAGCAAAAGTTAGGCTTTTAAAAATCCTAGAGCGATTATTAAGAAGTCTTTGTATGCTCGACATATCACTGTATGGTGCGCTATGTGGTTTGGAGGCGTGATTGCGCCGATTTTTTTAGAAAATGAGGCTGGAACTACGGTAACGGTCAATGGATTAGGCTATCGCGAGATGCTAACAATTTAATTTTGGCCTGTTATTGACGGTGTGCATTTCACTGACATGTGGTTTCAACAGGACGGTGACACTTGTCACACAGCCAATGAAACAATGAATTTATTGCAAACTACATTTCCCGATCGCATAATTTCACGACGATCAGCAGTTAAGTGGCCAGCCAGATCGTAGACTATTTTTTGTGGAGCTATGTTAAGAACAGAGTCTATTCCTACCCAATCGAATCGATATCAGCCTTAAAAAGTAATGGTATTAAAGTTTAGAGGAGTGTTCAGTGACTCAAAATAGTTTTTAATAAATACAGCGGTATTAAGTGAAACGATCTTTAGATGCGATGCCCACGAAATTTAGATTTCATATTCTTAAAAGCGATACGCGTTTAGGAGAGGGCGGAAAAGCTCAACAATTAACATTGGATCATCAGAGAACTTGCTTTTAAATTCAACTGAACAGTGAATTGATAAGTTAATACAGGGTATTATGAAAAAAAAATTTGTGCAGATTTCTTTCATTTCAGCATTTAACATGTAACTGCCTCCCACCTTAATCACAAATAAGAAAATAGAATAAGGCAACATAAAAGATTTTTAATAAAAAGAAAATAAATTTTATATAAAACATTAACCTTCAAATCAGGCAATAATGAATTTAACTTTTATTTAATTTTCACCTTTATTTACAATTTTTACAAAATAATTCTACCAAAAATCATAAAACAATACATATGGTTGGTTGTTTTTCAATGCGTATTTCGAAATCGATATGCGTCTATTCATAATCAAATTTAATGAAAGAATTTGAATCAAAAGGATATTAAATACTGCACTCTTGTGAGCAACTCGCCACGACGATATTAAATTTTAAATATAAATATAAAACCAGTTGGAACAAGCTTTCAGAGAGACATTGTTTTATCTCATAACTAACACACATACAGAACACTAAATAACAACTTAGCGTTCTTAAGTTTTTATTTTTTGTTTAGCTAATGAAACTAAGGAAAGCATAAGCCATAATCAGATGGTGGTCAAGCCACTGGGAATGAAAAGCAATGCCATTCACGCCCTAGGAAGTCGAGGACTAATTCTAGCAACAGGTGTTTCCTAGTTCCAATTTCAGCGGTTCAAAAGCAGGGTTGCAAACCAGTACTCCTTACTGAAGAGCTGGAGACTATCCAACTCCTGGTCCAGAACACATGACTAGCATGCTCACTGGATGCGGACCATTCAACCGTTGATGTTATTAAAGGCGAGATGATCCTGGCTACCATAATCAGTTCACGCTTGGGGCCGCAAAAC
Source organism: Trichopoda pennipes (assembly GCA_030448955.1). Lineage (NCBI taxonomy): Eukaryota > Metazoa > Arthropoda > Insecta > Diptera > Tachinidae > Trichopoda > Trichopoda pennipes. Next base: position 655,350 of record JASKUP010000041.1, on the reverse strand, counting down.
CACAACCACCACGATACTCCCGAAGGGCCAACTTCAATAAAGTCTAAAGAGACAATTAGCGGAACTCTGGGGCTTACTGATTGCCGTGAAAATAACGTGGAGCTTCCAGTTGATTCGCTGCTTGCCTTCAGGAGTGGGCTACCTTATAGCCCCAGCAGCACAGATCTAGATAGTCAAGTATTCTATAAAGACCGATAAATGTGCCCCCGGGGGGGAGCGTAAGGGTATATTTGCATTATTTTTAATGAACGTAAAATAGACCTCTGAGTTTTAGCTTGCATCTGCTTAGTTCTGCATTAATTTGTCATTCCGCTAATACATTTTTGATTGTCATTTCGAGCGACAACCACTAGCCTTATAATTTCTACTTAGAAGAAAAGCGGTTTTTTAAATTAGTTCATCTTACCACTTAAAGATATCATTATTTTAGTAATCATTTTTAGCTTTAGAATTATGGATCAAGAAATTTTTTATTGTGTAGATTCAGTGGACAGTCCTTTGATACTCACGATACTTATTATTCGTTTAAACTTGTAAAACATTTAGCTGAGAGAAAACTGTTTTGGGGCCCATTTAGGCGCGAATTACTAAGTGGATGTGTAGACTGTATAAAACAATAAGGACATAGAAATCATACTCGTTTACCTTGTTAAAAGAGTCACAATATGTGAAAAGGGCATATAAATGCAAGTTTCCTCAAATTTGGTGAAAAAAACTTTTAGAATAAAAATAGTTATGTGGAAAGTGGGCGGAATAACAGTCTCCCAATTCCGCACGTGGCATTAAGACGCTCATAAACGGCAGGTTTTATTCTGTCAATGACTAACGAAGTGTTCAATGATTAATGGAATATTATTAAGTCACTAAAAAGAAAAAGTTTTAAAGTAACTACCGCTTTAAGACATTTTAAAATTTTCTGAAATTAGACCCTTTAACAAACTTTTCGTACCTCTAAAATTATTTATTCGTTTTAAGTTTTAATTGGTTTTCTTCAGCAAAATTAATTGCTTGTCACGATGTAATATAGAAAAAATTATTAATAAATAATCGAGCTTATTCTCGGTTCGATAGCATTTGAATGTTTTCATGGACTCTCATCCCAGACTTATTATAATTCCGTAAATCACCTATAGCACTGGAATTTAACACGTGTCTATCTTGAGTGAAATATAGTTTGAACAACTAGGACGTTGAAAATTTGTATTTTCACCAGACGATGCTCGAAGTTTGCATTATAGGATACTTCAGTTATATCTAGGAGTACCTTTAGGGGTTACTTAATTCACCTGTTATGTGCTTTTATTCACCATCTCTTCAAAATGCCATCATTGGCCGTTAAAAATTGAAGTTCTTTTAGAATCCTACTTCTATCTATCATGTGAGGCTTCCCTGTGAAGTATTTTAAGGGACCTTCTTGACACTAATTATATTAGAATTTATGAAATTCCCATTATTCACAGGGCTACATATGTATGTGATTAGTTCCACGTCAGCGCCTGGTCATTTAATGGTAATCTGACGGTGGTCTTACTTCTGGGTAAGCGAAAAACGTCCACCCGCACCCTAATATTCCTACACGCCTTAGTAGTAATTTTCGAGTGCGCGCTAGCAGGATGTGGAGACTATCCAACTCCTTTTCCCGTTGCGTGCGCAAAATAGAACGTTAGATGTTAAGTCTGTGTTAACTACTCTTCAGAAGGAAACGATTAGGCAACCACGTAACTCTCCAATAACCAGAACACCTCTGTGGGCAACTGGTTCCCGTGGTACCAGTATGTGTGTATATAAGGTCACTGTTAGGACTCCGAAAGTCCTATGTCTTTTCCAGTTTAGGGCTTCTGCTAGCCCAGGCTGTCTCACTGAAGACATCCGTTAAAATTGCGTGTCGCCAGGAGGAGAGCTCTATATGCATAAGTATTTTGGAAGTCGACAGTTATTCAGTGTTTGGTCGGCATTTTTTTGCTTAAACCCTAATGGAGAGATGGCCCTACTCGCCACATTCTAAAGGTCCTATTTGATTTTATACAAATCATCTAAAAAAATATATCCTCACAGATAGAGCACCATATGTACAGGCAAGTCTATGTATAAATTACGGCATGATTTACCCTAAAATATTTAACTTGCAGTCTGTTATCGACAGCCACCGTTAGGGGGTATAAGATGATGATACTGATGGTACAGCCAGTAGGTCTGCTCGTCAACGGCAACCTTATTATTGTTTATTTTATTTTAGCCAAAGCGATCAACGTGTATTAGTGTGAGTTAAAAAAATATTCTACTCTTTTATAGTATGAGCGATTTTTACATTTTACTTGTATTCACAACACTGTTCGGCAGTAATGCTGGTATGTGAATGCAAATTTCTGCTTTCGTTTCTCTTGTTTTTATTTAACAAAGTATTATTGAAATTTGATAAGATGAATACGTTTAGGACTATAAAATTTTAAATTGTAGGCAGCATGTGAATATTTTACCAAAACTGAGATGAAGTAATAAAATACCCTTTTGAATATGGGTAGTTTTCGTTTAAGTTTAGTAAAACATATTCTTTTGTTTTTGATTAATTGTTTTGCTTTTCAATCCTTTTCAGACGTGTTATGTTGGATTCAATAAATTTGCAAGCTTTAGGGTTTTAATCACTTAGCAGACAGTGAGTACAGTACACTCGTTTATATTTTTTTTGATTTCATTGTGTAAATATTTGCTGTTAGTATTTTGTTTTTCTAGTTAATTAAGATTTTTTAAACTTGTTGTTTATTGGTTTTATTAGTTTTACTTATGATGCTGGTGGTCGTATGATATTTTATGCACGTGTGGGCTGCTCACAGAAAGTTTTTTATTCAGTTCGCATTTAAGATGGTTCAAAATTAATAAAAGTTTTGTTTCATCTTTAATATAACTGCGAGTACAGAGAATGCAATTCATATAAAATACCTCATCTGAGCATTGTGATGCGAGGTAGCTGTAATATCATTTGATGGAGTATCTGTGAGTTAAAATTACTCCATATTCGACAATTTTGTTTGTTAACATAAAAGTGCAGTACAAGACGTTTTCATTCTCTGAATTCATTTGAATGATCTTCTCACAAAATTCCCAGCGAATCGGAAAGTCTCTTGGGTTCATTTTGTTTGTTAATTGAATCTTATATGGAAATAAGTTTTAATCTTGGTGCAAAATTGTCTGCAGTGACTGTCTGCTGACACACTTTTGAGTAGATCAGCTCCTTGTCCAAACTCAAGGATTGGATTGTATAGTAGCAGCTACAGAAGCGATAGTTTCCTGCGCCCGAAGTGAGGGATCTCGATGATAAGGCATTCTTGCGATTGTGCCACACTCGGCGAAATTTTTCACGAGCCTCATTATAGTCCATCTGCCAAGAGCAGTGCCACCAAACGTGCGCCTATATTCTCTATGAACGGAAAATACGGACTCTAAAGCGTGAAAGCGTTGCACTATCAAAGTTCTTGTTTCATTGCCTTAATTCTCCATTTTATTTAAATTTAAAGATCGATGTGTAAAATAAAAATGGAACAGGTGGGTTACACAAAAAATAAATTATTTAATTTTTTTGTTTTTGGTAGCAGCTTTCATTAGCCACCCTTTATATAAAAAAAAAATCATCGATGCCTTAAGCCAAAAGGTAATGAGCTTTAAACAACTAATATATTCATTTCACCTAAGCTTTCTTTTGTGCCTTTACCAAATATAATTTTTGCAGTGGTAAATTTGATAAGTAACACGTATCATCTCTTGTGAAAGCAGCTTACGAAATATTATGATCAAAAAATTACCTGCTACTTATTTATCAGAAATCAACCAACTGAAATCTTGACACACTACACTATACTTGTATACGTAGGTCATTAGTAAATTGGAAGTCTTAATAAATTCTTGACAATTTACCAGTACCTACTAAGACTTTTTAGACTCGTGACCAACAACTCCCACGATCAGATCGAGTTCGTTAGTTTTGACCTTTCAATTGTAAATTATGGATCCTACTCCTTCCATCTAGACTGGTGTCTTGCGGGGTAAAAGGAAGCGCATCCCCCTTTAAGGCTAGTAGGGGTCATCTGGACAATCCACTATATTTCCACAGAAATCAGTGGCCCGCAAAGTTCCACTATTTCTCTCTTTAGGCATTTAGCTGTTCTCTGACTAATTATTGAGGTAGGCCCTTTTGGGAGTATCGTGGTGGCTGTTTGTTTCGAGGCCCTCATGACAGTTTGTGGGTGGCATCATTCACAATGAACACAATTAATGGTTCAGGTCCAGTGAGTATGAATGCCGTCGTGTTCTTAATTATATTAAGCTTCATGCGTTCTGGACCAGGAGTTGGATAGTCTCCAACTTTTTAGCAAGGAGTAAAGGCTGCGGACTACTTAGGGTTTTCGAAATTGCAACTAGGAGTGACCGGCGGATATACGTATTCGAAGGCCTTCTAGGGCGAAGATGGCGCTACATACAATCCACAGTGGTAATGGCCACCATCTGATTAAGGCTCACGGCCAGGTACAGATGTAAACCTTATCACGTCATCTCTTGGCACTAACTTCCCAAAAGTCTTGATTGTCATCGCTTCAACTTCGTTATCATATTCAAACGGTAATCCTAACTAATTAAATTTACTTCAATATCTCTTCAATTATAAAGAATTATTTTAGTTATAAAACTGCTAACTCCCTGTAGGTAAGAATAGCTAAGCTAAACCAAATTAATTTTACATAAATAGATGTCACTTGTTAGTGTCATACATTTAAGTCTAGAAGCTTAAAGTCTTCTTAACTTCAGCACATGTACGTATCAGTATATAGAATTTCTTAGCTACAGGTTTCAGAGTTTACGTTTCGAATTGCGATAGAGTAAAATTTTCGTTCCAATTACTGAGCATGAGAGTGGTCGAGAGTGTGAAAGTTTCCTCTGCTGCCTTACTGTGACAGCTTTTTCAAAAATCATTAAGGAGTCGCCCATTATCCATGTTACCCTGTGATGATTTTAACATTTCTCCATAGTAAAACAAAAACCAGATCAATTGTGCATCCAAGCTCTTTTGCTCTTTAAACCATCTGGTGTTAGTCAGATCGTACAATGTTTTACCAATTTCCTATTTATTGTCAAACAAAAGAATGCCATGTAAGTTATTAAACTACTTATCATGGCGTGCATATTCATTAGCCAAACGGTTATCGTATTCAGGGCCGTGTAACATCATCTAAGTGTGTGAGTATACCTTCGCAGCTCGTTGTTGTAGTCCAGTTTCTAATCAAAGTTACCTTTATAGATTTTTGATTATAGTCTTGCCGGAAATAACAAAATTGGTTACGTAAAAGAGGATAGAGGAACATGTGTATGTGATAGTGAGACCTAGGACCATTATTATTGCACTTTAAAATTTTGTTCCAGTTTTTTCTATTATAGGATACACTCTCCGTAAGTAACATATTATATCGCAAAGCGAACGATTAACTTTATATTAAGCGAGATGTTGCATTCTCATTATATATTGCATCCCTGCCGTAGTAAGTAAAGTAATAGTAATACAATTGGTCGTTTCCATGTACTTGCACACTGTTCTAAAGCTCTAATATTAAAAAGCACGAGTTGTTAAGTTAAAACTTAATGGGAGGGACACATATTTGTTACTAGACTTGTGAGAAAACAAAACAGCAGCATCTTTCATTTCTTAACATACAAAGCTAAGCTTTTTAAGCTTTAAAGTTATTTAAATTATTTCCCTTAAAAACGAATAAGAGAAATATAGCCAACAGATAAGATAATATTGTAGACATTAGCTGCAAAAATATTTTCGTCTTTCTAACAAAACCCTCTTTAAAAAAGGATGTATATTCATTATGACAAACGCTTTCACTCGCATTTATTTGCATCTCTTCTCAGCATGCTTATCACCGTGAGCAACATCAGGAAACATTAAACATTCAAATAATTGTTTTTTCTTTTTTTTTCTTTGGCAAATCCTTCCTAGATAAACGCAATTTACTGATATTTACGGACAAAGTATGAGTTGTTGCTTATTACTGCGCGTGTATGTTTGTTTGTTTGGGTTTTCTTTGTATGCCCCTCTGTTTATCATGGTTTTCATTAAAAAGGAAATGCGTTTCAATTTCCGTTCTATAATGAAAAAATACAGTACAAAATATGATTGATTCTTTTAATGCATCAGTTGTGGATCCTTTTTGAGAAAAGATAAATGAAATATGATTTTTACTTTAATCACGAACGCAAGTATAAATCAATTCATTGTTTTTTATATTTGAAATTTGTATTTATTTGTGATAAATTATTAATTTTTCTAAAAATTCTAATAAATTTATTAACTTATTATCCGGTTTATGTTTGAAAATTTTAATTTACATTAAGACACACTTCTACCACATTCAGCATCATTTATTTTCTCAAGGTTGTAGACGCGTGTACTTAACACGTGTACCATTAAAATCTATGATATTTGATGATGCTTCTCCCTTTTGCTTTTCAGTTTTTGTGTGCAGCTTTCCCTTTAAATAAAATTATTTCATTCAATATTTATTTAACGTGTTCTTAGAAATTAGCAATTTTTCATAATTCAATTAATTTTTGTTTTTAGAAAATTTGTGTGTGTGTGTGTGTGTTGCTGTGCTATCAGGTTTGTTTTAAGTGCATGAGTTTCTTTTAACTATTTTTAGCCTGATCTGCGTGAGTGATTGATGAGTGTGTTGGCTGAGCAGCCCAGAAGTGTGTTGGCGTATTTTAGTAAGAAATTTTAATATTTTTAAAATATACAATAATTATTTAAATATTAATCCTGGCATGCAACTTCAATATTATTAGGAATATTTCAAAAATATGAGTTGCGGCTTGATTGCTTATTTGACTTTAACGATGTATTTGCCCTGAATCTATACCAAGCATGATTTTCTTTTTTTTTAACTTTTAATTAATATATAATTGTCCCCCGGGGGCATATTTATCGGTCCTTGTGGATTACTTAACCATCTAGATTTGTGCCGTTCGGGGGTACAAGGAAGCCCAGTCCCCTGAAGGCAGCATGGATCAACTGGAAGCTCCACGTTATTTCCACGGGAATCAATAAGCCCCAGAGTTCTGCTAATTGTCTCTTCAGCCTTTTAACTGTTTCTCTGACTGATTATTGAGGTTGGCCCTTCGGGAGTATCGTGGTGGCTGTGTGCTTCGTGGCCCGTCATGAACTTGATTAGGGGGCCAGGATCATCTTACCATTAATAACACCAACGGGTGAGTGATCCGGATCCAGTGAGCATGCTAGTCATGTGTGCTAGGCCAGGAGTTGGATAGTCTCCAACTCTTCAGCAAGGAGTAGTTGTTTTCAACCCTGCTTCGGAACCACTCAAATTGCAATTACGAATAACCTGTTGCTAGAAATAGTCCCCGCCTTCCTAGGGCGTGAATGATGTTGCTTTTCATTCCACAATGGTTCGACCGCCATCTGATGTAAATCTTATCAGGATTTGTCAGAAACTATCCGTTCTGGCTTACAAAAATTTTGTCTTTTGAAAGTTTTATCCAAAAATTGAGGTAATCCCTTAATTTAATCTTGAAAACAGGGGAGTTACATTTTATAAAAACTCAAAAGATTTAGTTTGTTGGCTTTTATAACTGATTTCCACTTCAGAATCCAAATGAACATTTTTGACTTCAGAGTCAAATGAACAATTTTATCAAACAGGTTTAGCAAAAACATTGTTGTCTTGAAGTTTCACAAGAATATGGCTAATTTGCTTTCCATACCTCAAATTTTTATTAATTTTGTTTTGTTTGTTCTGTTTATCTTACTCTACGACCCTGGCAAAATTTTCCACTGTTATCTGTTTAGAATAGATCTGTGCTAATAAGTTTACGAAGCTGTTGAGTTTTTCAACACGAAGCTTGCTTTTCAAACAACATAATATTTTTAACATTTTGTTTTTTGACGTATTCGTAGTAGATGCATTGGCAACTGTTACAATGAATTTAATTTCGCACGAAAACCGCATTAAAGTATTTGAAAACCGCTATAAAAATGGTTGTTCTGTTAAAGTTATATTTCGTAAAATTACTGATACTTTCGGAAAACATAATCGTCCTTCTGAGACCGCTATTAAGAATTTGGTCGTTAAATTTGAGTCAACAGGCTCAACAACACTAACACGTGTTCGACCGGGTCGTTCAATTGAAAACGACGCAGCCGTAAGCCACAGTATTGAAGCTGATCCAAATTTGTCAATTTCTCTACGTTCTAAACAATTGGGTTATTCCAAAACCACCACATGGCGAATTTTGCGTAAGGATTTGAGTTTGAAGCCTTACAAGGTTCAACTGATGCAGAAATTGAAGCCGACCGCCCATTCACATCACCTTAGGTGCCCTTAATTCATTTAGGAACAACTGGCTGGTTTTTCTGAAAAAAAAATCATTTTTTCAGACGAAGCCCATTTTCACTTTTCTTTTCTCTTTAATATACCCTGGTATATAAACAAGTAAAATTGCCTTTTACGGGCCTCTGCAAATCCTAGCGCGATTATTAAGAAGGCTTTGAATCATCAACATGTTACTACTGGGCTGAAGGCATAAGTAGGCCGTTTTTTTTCGAAAATGAGGCTGGAAATGTGGTAACGTTCAATGGATCATAGTATCGCGAGATGCTAACAACTCAATTTTGGCCTATTATTTACGTCGTGAATATCACTGAGATGTGATTTCAACAGAATGGTGCCACGTGTCACATAGCCAATGAAACGATCAATTGCTTGCAAACCAAATTTTCCGATCGCATAATTTCATGACAATCAGCAGTTAAGTCGTCAGCCAGATCGTATGATTTAACACCACTGGATTATTTTCTGTGGGGCTATGTTATGGACAGAATCTATAGCAAGCCAATAAAATAGATTTCAGCCTTAAAACTAAAAATCCGTGAGGTGGTTACAGGTGCCCCTGTAGGCTAGTAGGTAGTGTACTAGCTTGTAAATATGGGGGTTGTGTGTTCGATTCCCAACGAAGACCTTGGTTTTCTCACTACAAAAATAAAAATTGACTGTTGGTGGGGCTGCTTAGCGATGAAGGCATAGTCACTGGTCGCTGTGCTGTCTTATATAGGGCAGTTAATTTGCGACTATCCTTCTGCCTGAAGTGCTTCTTCTCATCAATTTTTTCAAAAAGTGATTAAAAACTTTAATGAAAGAATGGACATCTGTCAGCGCGGTCTTGCTGGACATTTGCCAGGTATCACTTTTATTCAAAATTGCTGAACTTTTCTCTTCGTAATCATTTTCATTAAAATTTTTTGTTTCATTTTGTTTTAGAAACAAAACTTCTTGTGAAAAACCTTTTCTTCTTTTTCTTCAAAATCATGATCTTCATTTTAAAAAACACGCAGACATTGTCATCAACGTAGCCACTCTTCCTCTTAAAGTTTAAAAACACAAAATTTGTAACGAAGTTTTAGTTCTTAATAAATTTTGAAACATACATGAATTTAAGTTTTCAAACTGTCACAATTGTGCGTTTTATCTCAGTTGTTAGCAAAAAGCATCATTATCGTAGATTTTTTGCAGCAGCCAGTATTTAACATAAAATCGATATCTACAAACTAAATTATATAGAAGTAACTTCTACTAATTAGCATACTTTAAATTATGGTTCCTTTAAAACTTTCTAAGATGAGTTAAGCTTTGACTTCTGAAATTATAATAGTTGTTTCAAAAATTATAAAAATTGTTTGGACAATAATGACAAATATTTGTTAAAGCTTTCAGGCCAGCAGGCCTTAAATTTTATTATTAAATTTTTGAATTATATGCATCAATAACTATTTTCAATTGAAAATATAAAAAGTATATTGGCATAGCCTTTGACCATCCTCTACTGCAATTAACCTTCTTTGGCTGAATTCTCAAAAATACCTTTTTCAGCCTAAAAATTTCTCACAAAAATTTTCTCAGCATTTAGCGCAGAAGAAAAATTGCCTTATCACAACCTTTCAATTAATTGTGGGTGGGTGAACATAAAATCGAAACTGACAACTTCATTACACACACGCATAAGGTTTAGTAACAATAAACTCCATGCAACACTCTTGCCAAAAAACATGCCACAGAATAAGACCTAAAAGATGAGAATAGAATCCCATTAAACAAACATTTCCCACGCACTTAACCACAATAGAAAAAGCAGTGAAACGAAAAATTTAAAAATAATTACAACTGAAGTTGTTTAAATGGTTTGTGAATAGAGAAGTAGCAAATTTAAAATGAAAGAAGGAAGTAAAACTGTAGCAGGCAGGGCAGCAGAAATACAAAGTTCCTTCTTTTTGTTAATTCCCAGCATACAGAATTTTATAATACAACAAATTTAAATTAAAATAACATGCACTATTACACACACATACATATACATAATAATATAACACATAGCATAAAATAATTGCTAAGTTACGTAAATCAACCTTATAATAACAACAACTATAAAAAAACTACAATTATTATTAAAACATTGCAATGGAACGGATGAGCTGCAACAGTAGCAGCAGCAGCAGCAGTAGTAATAAAAATATAGAGTTTACTCCCTAAGGACACACTGCACTGTGCACATCCTTTTTGTTAGGAATTTGTTTTTCAACCTTTTTTTTTTTCTTTTTTGTACATTGTGCGAACTTTAAAAATGAGATGTTAGAAAAATATCAGGAAAACATTTTTATTAAATTTCAAACACAGCAGGGCAAAAATTAGGTTACGGTAAAAATGTTGCTGTTGTTTTTAATTTTTGATTTGTTTGAGTTGAGGCTGAATGTGTGTTGTGTGTGTGTGTGTGTGTGTGGCATACACATATTTGTAGCATATTGTACTAACCGTTACTAGGTTGCATACATATTTGCATATGTGTAGAATGACAGTGGGTTTGTGGCAAAGACTTAGGATATGCGTATGATAGTTGATTCTTTATGATTATAATTTTGCGTTTTTTGTTTAATGTGTAAATTACGTTTTATATCTAGAATGGTTGGTTGTTATTTAGTTGTTGTTAGAATTTTTTTGTTAGCCATCTAGTGAAATGTAAAGTAAAAACGATTGAAATCAAGTCGAATCTTGTGCACGCTTTACGAGGTAAATTTATATCAAACACCTTTAACTTTTTTTTTTTTTTTGTAGGACTAGCACTCAGGGGATGACCCCTACCTGTGCAATGCATTGTGCCAGAACTAAAATATATTATTTTATAAAATATCAAAATATAAAATATATATTAATATTCAGTGAATAAAGTAATAAAGTAAAGATGATAAACCGACTGTCTGAATGATTATTAAACTTTAAAATTTCTATCAGTTAATTCAGTTTTAATTGGAACATTGTAAAATTAGAAAATAGTATTAAAAGTTTATTTTAAAAAATTAATAACTTAAGTAATAAATTTCATAAAATTTAATTTAAATTTAATTAAAACTCTGACTTAATTAATTTTAATTTAAATTAAAAAATCTATAGATTCTGAATAATATTCGGAAATACAGAAAAGCTGGTTAGGCAGTAGCAAAGTACCCATAAGGATGCTTTTCCCGCTAGAATCTGTTATACCTTTTACTTTCTGACAACATATATTTTATGAGAATATCACAAAATTATCTGCTATTAGAAATTTTTATTTAAAAACTAACGTTAAAAATTGAAAAGTATTTAGGAAAGTCTAGTGCTCGCAAAACGAGGTCAGTTGTGGAATGTTGAAAAACCTTCGGATATTGTGAGGACACCAAAAATTGTAGCATAACAAAGATTTTGTTTATTCAATTTGGGCTAATCGTTTTCCATTAAAAACACTCAAGACAGAATTAAAAATATTGGCCAATTGCTAAAAAGATATTTGTTACTTCCAAACTTTACTCTTTGCTTTTAAAAACTTATAAGAAAGTCATATGCACACATGATCCAATTTACCACCAGGGACTCATTTAAAATTTAATTTTGCACAGGTGCCCCTGAGGGCAAATAGGTAGTGTACTAGCTTATGAGACTGGGGGTTGTGGGCTCGATTCCCAACAAAGACTTTGGCTGCTCAGTGATGAAGGCATGGTCACTTGTCACTGTACTGTCTTATATGACAGTTAATTTTCGTAACTATCCTTCCACTTTCCCCACCTGTCTCATCTCTTCTCTATCCCTTTCCTAAAGAATGTAGCACGGTACTTGAACAGGCATTGTTGCTTGAAGTGCTACTCTCTTTTTTTTTTAACTCTCAAAAATTATTTGTTGTATTTTCTATAAAAAGAACTAACAATAAGTATTGAAATCTTAAATTCTAAAAAAAAGTTACATTAGTCCCGACCATGTCAGGCCTAACCTTTTGAGTAAAAAAAAATTGTCATAAAAAAACAAAGCAAATAGTTCTAAGATGTATCGTCTATAGCATAGAGGATTAAAGCTGCGGTATCCCTCTTTTTTAATCGGCTATGTCCACTATAATCCAAGATTTTGCGAGCAAGGGGATTAGGATGGTCTTCAAGCTTCATCAAGTATTTACCTGCGTATTTGATGTAGTCACCAGCGGTATGTCTAAATCACAATGTATGTTTGAATTTCTGATGTACCATGGGGCGGAAGTTATCAACCGTAAAATTTTATTTTGCATACGTTGGATTCTATCCACGTTTGAAGCTGAGGCAGTGCCCCAAAGTTGGATTCCATAAGACCATATTGGTTTCAAAATACTCTTGTAAATTAAAAGTTTGCAATATAGGCCAAGTCTCGAGTTCCTGCCAATGAGCCAGTGTGATTGTGTTAGCTTAAGTTTCATTTGTATTAGCTTTGAGTCAATATGATGTTTCCATGTAAGACGACGATCAAGATATATACCAAGATATCTCACATAATTATGGTGAGGAACAATGTGATTATTGATTCGAACGGGTGAACAATTATCTCTTCGCAGGGTGAAAGTCACATGAATGCACTTTTGAACGTTCACTTTAATTCTCCATAATTTTAACCACAACTCCAACTGAGTTATATGTTGCTGAAGATTTATTGAGGCTTGATAGGAGTTTTCGTGCGAACTTAGACACGCTGTATTATCAGCAAACGTAGAAGTGTGGACAGTTTCACTTACAGGCATATCGCAGGTATATATCAAATATAAAACTGGTTCAAGAATGCTACCTTGTGGTACACCTGAGGAAATTGGTTTGGATACACTTACGAACAAAAAAACGATAATTTAAAAATATAAAACATAAAATAGCATCATTTCCTAGCCTATATGTGAGTTGTTTCAGTACAGAGCCAAAATTGCGACTACAATTTATTTCCAGAAGCAGTAAACACATTCTTGTAAGCTATTATCTATATTAGCCAAAGGATACTATTTGAAAAGTTTCGTAAGAAAATTGCAGATAAAAATTTTGATGTCAAAAATTTCATTCTTTAGCAGGGATGTCCCTAAATTGAAACTGTCATTTTAAAGTTTGCATGTTTTTCAATGAGAGAAAAATTTGCAGAAAAATTCTTTAACTTCATTTTGATATTTCTCCTGATTTAAAAATGAAAAAATTAGGTTGCATTTTTAAATTCCTTAGGCATTATTAACTACTTCGCTAAGCATTTCAGTCTTAGAAAACAAGAACCACAAATCTATCTTGAATTTTTCTTGTGTAATTTGCTTTCGCGTTTCTTAGGAATTTCTTAGGGCAAGTCCTTTTAATAGAAGCAAACAACGGTTGTTGAAAAGCTGTTCAACTTATCAGATATTTGCCTCGTCTGAGCACACCGTGATCTTTTGTTTTTAAATTGTATTTAATCCAAAATACGCTTTTAATCCCACCGGGGGCACAAATTCTTGATGGAACTCTTCTCCATTTTGACAGCTGGTGTCGAGGGTAAAAGGCTGCACTAGTCGCCTGGGCTAGCAGGAGCCCCAAACTGGAAGAGACATAGGACTCTCGAAGAGTAGCCAGTGAACTTAATACACCCGCACTGATACCACTGCCACCAGTTATTAGGTTATGGTTATTGGTGTGGCCCTCCGGCAGTTATGTGGTGGCTGTTGGTTTAATTGGTGCTTTGAAGAAAGTAGCCGAAGTGATGTTAACATTCAATGTACGAGCTTGCACATGCAGCAGGAAGAGGAAATGGACTCCTTAGCAAGGAGTCGGGGCATGGCTCTGTTGCCGTGTACTCAAAAATTGCGACTAAGGCGTGTTGCATCCTAGGACCGCAACAGGGTGACCGCTTTTCCTGTACCCAGTGGTAAGACCACCGTCAGATTAAAGCCAAATGGCCAGGTGCAGACGTTAACCTTATAACATACATACGCTTTGTAGTCAAGGATAAAACCTTTTCCATCAAATTATATAAGCTGCTAGAAGCGATTAAAGTGATTGTGACTTTATAGAAAGGAAAAGAAAAAAAGGAAAAGGTGAGTTATTCAAATTCATTTCATATACACCTTTTATTTATATTTAACATAGCAACTGCTTCTCACGTTAAATGTTGACACAGCACTTAAGCTTCCAACTAACAGCATCTCGATATATTTAGCTATTGGATATAATATTAATATTAACAGCACATTAGCTTAGGTTCTTCTACATGAATAAATAAGCCAGCAATTCATGGCAGCCAAATTCTTTCAGAAATAACATAAACATGTAACAAAGAATCAAACTTGATGTCCATGTGGTAAAACCGGATTATAACTAAAAGCCAACAGTTTGACTTCACTGTAAGGCCTAACTCAAAATCTAAAATAAATTTATTTAAAGAAATCGTATCAAATGGGAATGAAAAATACATCTGTTTCGTAGACGATGTGCTTCCATGTAATCTGTTAGAGGAAAGGGCTATTTTGCATGTCTTTTTGATGAAAAACAATAAAAAATCTAAACGTTGAGTTTGTGGAAGAAACCAAATTCAATCAAATTATAACTTGCTTTAGCAAGCAGTCGTCTAAAGCTCTACTTATAATAAACTTGTTAATTTGGTAACGTACGGAAAAAATATGCCAAAGTGACATGACTATACTATTGATGACTTTTTGAACGAATTTTTTCTTAGCAATTTTATAATCAGACATGATTCTTGCGAGTTTTATTCAGTTTTCTAAATTGCCAGGGCCTATTAATATCATTCAAGTTATAAAACTGAAAGATGTGAAGGACACAACCAAATAAGGATTTCAAAAGTATGTCAAATATTGAATTAAACTTAGGAACGAAAAAAAACTTGACACATTGCTTATATGCGAGGCTGTTATTGTCGAAAATTAGCTTCGTTTCAACGTACCTGTATTCCACGTCAAAACAAGGACATCAAAATTATAGCAAATTTTGTATTATAATTAGAAACGAAATAATTTTTGAAGTCTAAAGTTCCTTGCTTATATGTGACGCTGTTATTGTCGAAAACTTGCATCGTGTGAACGTACAAACGTACACTCATTCATACTTAATATAATATACGGTTTGTAGTCATACTCAAACATTTTTGTTGTGTTCTTTTTTTTTGCTTTACGGATTTTAAAAGCCACAATTTAGGGTGCTTCCACTACAAAAGTACATTCTATTTTATTTTTGTACAGTATTTCCTCTGTTTTTAATTCCTTTGTGTTTGTTCTTGATTATAAAATTATACCCACTGGATTTGAAGAGCGTTTTAAGATAAATCTATGCGTGTGTGTATATATGTGTTTGCAAGAGCGTGCGTAAGTCTATCATCCTATTACTGCCTGCTACAGCTTAACGGGCTGTATTAAAAAAACAAATAGGTAGCTCTAGTTCTTTTTTAACAACTATTTATTCATTTGTACTCATAGCTAAGTGCCAGGATTTGTAAATGAGTTAAGTGCCTTTGAAGTTTTTGAAAGGAGAAAAAAGAATAATTTCAAACTTCTGGTTTATCTCACACATTTCAAACAGTGTGCAAAAAAATAATAAGCTGCGTAACACGCTGTCATAAGCATATTGTAAAATAAGTAGCATAACATAGAGAAAGGTTGGAAATTAAAAATAAAGACATCCTGTTGTGCTAAATTATATGCGTAGATAATCTAATTTGTTAAATTATATTTAAGAGACCTTCCTCATTAAACGAGATATGAAATATAAGTGCTTAAGAAAATTTAGTGGAAATAATTTTTACAATTTGAACTTTTAAAGTAAATTGAATTGTTGTTTGCTATAGAAAGTAAATTTATCTTAGAACTTATTTGAGGATAAAACTTTGTATTTAATCACTGATTTCTTTGCAATTAAGTCGAGACAGTATCAAGTGATTATGGTAATAAATAAAGTAAGCCTTTAATGCTTGTTGTCTGTAATTTAGAAATAATTTTTTAAACAATTCTAATTAAAGTAGCAAAATTTGTTGGTTAAAATAGAGGGTTTTTAAGCAAGAATTTTATTTTCTAAAAAAAAAGATAAAACAAAAAAATTATATTAAGATGGTTAAAATTTTTATTGTATTACGAAGAGAAAAGTTCGGATATTATGAATGACAAATGATATGTAACAAATGCCCACCAAGATCACCCTGACAGATGTTTTCATTGCAAAATAAATAATACCAGATTTTAGAGTCTCAATTAATTACAAGTTTATTTACACAAAGTTGACATTACAGAACAATTTACGTCTTTACTTTACAATGTTATTTTTCAACTAACTAACTATCCGCTTATACGCTGCCTTTTATATTTGTCCGCTAGAAGTCTAGAAAAAATTAAGAATCTTCTACTCCCTTTGTATGTTATGTTACTCATTCAGTGTATGTATGTGTATTTTTGTTTTGCGTTTATGCTGAGAAAGTTTCTTTGTGGAATTTATTTTAATATAATTGTTGTTGTCTTCTGTAGATAGGTTTTTTTTAGAAAACTACGCAGTTAGTGAACAGTATAGCCGATTGCTGTTGTTTTACGTGTATAAAATTTCCACGCAGTTTGTAACTAGAAAGTTGTTGTCTTGCGTGCATAAATTTTCTTAGCAAACTACGCAATTAGTAAACAGCATACCCAGTTGTTTACTTTAGTACTTATATATTTTTTTTGCAAACTTAAGGAAGACACATTCGTAACAGTATATTGAAAATTTCTTAAAGCCATTGCTAGTGTCCAGAAAATCTATCACCATTTAACAAATCTCACATGATAGTGAAAGAAGCATACATATGTGTAGCACTAATTTTAAATCTTTGTACTGGTGGCAAGTAGGTTTTTATTAGCAATGTAGCGTAGGGAGCAATATATCTGAAATTACTTCTCTTTTCTAATTAAAGCTAATTAGATTTCATTCAGTACAAGAAAAAAAAATTGGTCCCGTTTTTTCTGAACAGAAACTTGTGTTTTCTTTGCAACTTTATGAACTCAATATAATTTATATAATGTTACTAGCAGACCCGGCAAACTTTGTATCGCCTATTAATCGATTCTTTATTTTTTTTAATACTTACTCTGCTATTCGGGATACCGGGGCAGCTAGTAAGATAAAAAATAAATAAAGAAATTTGATAAGTACTTTTATTTTTTAAATTTAATTAAATATGAACTAATCTTTTAACGGTCTTTTAAATATTATTATTATTATTAATATTTAGCAATATGAAGGATAAAATAGAAAAAATGGAAATATCTGATGTAGTATACAGGATACCACGTGGAGGAAATGACCAGGTGAACTGTGACAAAGTTTATATTGGGACAACAAAGAATAAACTTAAAACAAGATTAGCTAGTCATAGATGTGACCAAAAATATAGGAATATTTCAACACAGAAGATATCCTTATCTTCACATTGTAAGATATATAATCATTATCCAAAGTTTGATGAAACATTAGTATTAGATATAGAAAAAAACTACAAGAGACGTTATATGTTAGAAATGTTAGAAATTGTTAATGTACCAAATGTAAGGAGAATAAATTTCAAAACAGACACAGACAATTTAGCGCAGAATTATAGGTACTTAATTCAAAAGACACATAATTTGTTATAATTATTTCATAAGAAAGAATTTGTTATTTAGTTTCCGTTTCCTTGTTTTTGTATGTTTAAATATTTAAAATTTTAATTTTTGCATGTTTGTATGTATGAAGAAAATTATTTTATATGTTTTGTCAAATGTTTTTCAAAAAAAATTTTCTTTTCAAATTGTTATAATTTTTGTTTTTGAATATATAAAAAATAATTTCCTGAAGAAGCTTTCCACAGGAAAGCGAAATATCGAAAAAAATAAAATCGTTAAATTATTTAAAAGACCGTTAGAAATTTGATAAGTTAAATCACTTTAAATACTTTTAATATTCATTAAAAATAACAAAGAAAATTACAATTTCCGATATCTTATTATGATACCTAGTTATTATATTTTATTTATACTTATTCTAAATTAAGGTCCATTTTTATTATAGTACTTTATATTACATGATATTTTTTTTTGTTTGATTACCTGACGCGTAAACAAACAGATTAGGTGGTTATCCAACACGGAAACAGGCAACGTACAATCGACCATGCGAGAAACATGGGTTTTCTAGATTAATACCACAAACACTTAATTACTGCCCCTGGGATTTGTTTATAGTCGTTGTGAAAGCGAGCCGCGCTCGAAACTGTAGTATTTTAAACTTAAATGGTATGTCACGCGGAATTATTGTGATGAGGGGTATTAAAACGTCTTCTCTTTTATACTTTCCATTCAATATGATTGCTTCTATTACATTATTCATTAATTTTTTTGTTCGGTTTGTTAATATTTCGCAACATTATAAATACAGATCCAACCTTTATTTCAAGATTGTGAGGCGGCAAATCCTGATCAATCAAGTGAGCTTAAAAATTCCGGTCGATAGTTCATGACATCAATTTCATTAATTGCCATATCAAATAATTTATATGTCGTCATTTCGCCGGGAATGCCATCTTAAATTTTGAAATTTAATTCATTTACATCAGTGTTTTTGGCAGCCAGTATAGCTCTTTCGCTCAACCAATCATGGAATAAGTAATTTTCAGCAACATTTGGAAACACTTTATGAATGAATTGCTGAATTTTTGGAAATGTTGTAGTTAGAAATTTCGTTGCCTTGCATATTCAATAAAAATTGAGGGCTGAATGGACTGTTCGACCTCCTGCTAGCAAAGTTGCTGCAATGCCTAACGAAGCAAGATCTAGAGCAATTTAATTTTTTTTATCGAATTGTTTACCAGTATTAAAGTGATCAAAAACAGGTTCTTGTACCACCAGGAGCGTCCAAGAAGTAAATCGCTCCAGTTCCATCATTTATTACTTTTATAAAAGTATCAAATACGTACTTTTGTTCTTCACTTAATAGTGGTAGATTTATTTGAATCGATTCTTTCAAAGTATTGAGATCATACGATTTTTCACGTTCTAACTCTTGATGAAAAGCATTGTTTATTGGGCGATTGAGCGCGGCCATCCCCAATTAACATAATGGTTTGTTTGACATCGTCAAGCACATATCCTCGATGGAAATCAATGCCTGATTGTAAATTTCTTCACTTATTGGTAAATTTAGATTTCCTGTTCTATTGCGCATATTAAATAAAATATCGTCACACATACTTCATCCTTCATCCCTAAATTAAGTATACTTTTACGTGTCTTTTGTATGGGCGTATAGAAAAGTGTTGTTTTTATACTTTTTCAGGCATTTGTTCTCTCCGTTAGAACCATCTTCGTCTTAAAGGAATATTATAAAAAAAAGAATTAACGATATCGGTTTAGCTGTTTTCGAGACTTGCTTCTAGCAACAAATTTAGCATTTAATTTTTATATTATAGATATTCATTACATCTCATCACATTCATTACTCTTTAGAGCTTGCAAAGCTTCAGAAACAAAGCAGATACTAAGAAACCTTTTTAAACTTATTTTTAATTATTAATTATTGGTTTAAAATTTTTCAGAAGTATTTTGTATTATTCATTATTTAAAAGCAGCACAAAAATAATTAATTTATGCTCTATAAGATTTATAAATCTTTTATATTTTTAAATTTTTGCTAAAAAATTTGAAAAAAAAATCATGTACAAAAGAAATTCGTTAACAGCCCTCTGCAAAAAAAATGTATTTGGTCTATATCAACAATGAACAATAGGTGGCAATACCTGCAGCAATAAAAATGAATGACAAAACAGACATCAAAGGTAATACTTTTGCACTGTTATAAAATCATTGTTGTGAATTTTTGTCTCCGCTTACAATTTTATTAATTTTTTACCTTTGAATCCATCAAGCTCCATAAACCAATATCAAGCAATATTTTACTGAGAAAAAAATAAAACATGAAAGAAAAACGTATAATCAATAAGCAGCCGTCGCATGTTCCAAAAATTGGAATTTTTCCGTTAAAAATTTGCTATTCACAATGGTTTTATTTTCGTTTGTTCTTTTTCTGATGCTACAAAATAGCTGAAATTGTTTGTAAATCATATAACGGAAAATAAAAACACACGCTACACAGTGGGTTAAAATAACAAAAAAATGGAATAGTCTTCAGTTTCTAAATTACTAATCCGATTGGCATGAATAAAATAATAAAACGATAGATTTTTTTTACGATGCATCATAATTTTTGGGCATTTTTTACTGCCGTTTTAGAGGGACACGTTTTATAACAGTGGGTAGATAATTAAATATCTCTAATATTTAGTTGTATCTAATCTTTTTAGAAGTTTTTGAAAGAAACTAAAAGTGTAAAAAATACTATTAGAAATTAAAAAAGGGCAAATGTCAAATTTTTGTATAAGAAATATTAATTTTAAAATATCCCCAAAAAAAACATACTCTTCTACACGAGCACAATACAATTTATTAAATCAATTCTGCTACAGCATGCCCTTAAATAAAATTTGAAATAATCGAATAATGTGATTCAAAATCATTTTATAATATTGTTAACACTAAGCTTTAGCCAGTATAATTTCATTCAGTAATAAAACTTAATTCTTTTGAGTCTGATAATGATTGAAGAATAAACAATATTTTTGCTGACTTTTATATATCCTTCTCTTGAGTCGTTAATTTTGGGTATATCTGACGCATCTATGTAGTATCTTAGTATCTGTATTTAATTATCTAACTTAACTAAATTGTCATATCAAAATGGTCTAGATGGTATCCCGAGTTCTCTTCTCATTAATTGTATTGCTGTTTTAACTTCTCCTATAACATACATTTTTAATACATTAATTAAATATGGTTATTTTTCCACAATCTGGAAAGATTCGTATATAATACCATTATTCAGATCTGGTTATAAAAGTAATATTGCAAATTATAGGTGCATTGTTAAGTTAGGTTTCTGTCTAAGCTTTTGGAAAAAAAATTATTACGGATGAGCTTTGTCATTAAGTGTCATTAATTGTATCTCTTACCCAACATGGTTTTCGAATGTCAAGCATAATCTTTTATTACTGAAGAGTAATTTATTGAAATTCATACTTGACTCTTTAAGATGAATATCCCATTATTTGTTATACAGAAAGCTTACTTCAAGAATCTAACATCTAAGCTGATATATGTAAAATTTGGTATACTACATCTCGGGCCGTTGTTGTATTCTTTGTTTATCAACAGTAATAAAGTTTTCGAATATCCTCATGTATGTCTATGATGTAAAAATTTTATTTAACTTATAATTATTACCCGGATAATACCTTCTGGCAACATGATTGTGATGTGATTAGTTCATGGTGTAAAATTAATCTTATGCAGCTTAACTGTAAAAAGTGCAACAGTATGTGTTTCTTTCAGAGAACACATTTTATTGTTGAATATATCCTGAACGATGGAATATTGAACAAAGTTGAAGCAATTTCTGATCTGATCTGAACTGAACTGAATTTTATACAACACGTTACATGAACAGTTAAAAAAGCCCGATCTGTTTTGGGATTTATAAAACCCTGGGCTAAAGGGCTTACTTACCTTTATATAATGCAATAAATACATCTGTAATTAGACCTATTCTAGAATATGGCTCTATAGTTCGGGACGCAACCTTCAATGTCGAATCTGTTGAGAAGTAACTTATACTCTTTTGGTTTCCTGGCTTGCAATGGCATATGAAAAAATTAACCATTGCCATTTATTCAAAACCGCTGAACGTAAAGTAATAAATCAGTAAGACAATGAAATTCAGAATGCACAAAATTTTATTACCAGTTATTTGCTATTTATTTTAGTCTATAGTTTTAATATCTCTACAGACTATAACATTATTTAATACATTTTCTTTAATAATATTAAACACGAAACTAAGATTCATCATGGTTCTATGACTTTTAAACGTCAGAAGTCTAAATAAAGCAAATCTATTATTATAAGACGGTAAATTTTGCATATAAGAAGGCAAGCCACGGAAACAAAAGAGTAAAAATTGTTTCTGAATGGATTCGATAGGTGCCCTGTAGGCTAGTAGGTAGTATGCTAGCTTACATGACTGGGGTTGTGGGTTCGATTCCCAACAAAGACCTTGGTTTTTTCTTCACTACAAATACAAATTTACTGTCAGTGGGACTGCTCAGTGATGAAGGCATAGTCACTGGTCACTGAGCTGTCTTATACGACAGTTAATTTCCGTTATTATCCTTCTACTTTCACCACCTGTCGCATCTCTTCTCTATCCCTTTCCTAAAGAATGTAGCCCGGGACTTGACTAAATAGGCATTGTTGTCTGAAGTGCTACGTCTCTTAAAAAAAAATTTTCACAAATTTACAAGTTTTGAACACTAGAAGTTGCAAATTTTACCGTTGTATAGAGCTACTTATTAACAATGAAGAGTTAAATTGTTTATTTGGAAATCGCAATTTGTTTTATGCGAACTAGGTAACTAGTTACAAGCTCCAGACTTAGATGCCCCTGTAGGCTAGTAGGTAGTGTACTAGTTTGTAAATATGGGGGTTGCGGGTTCGATTCCCAACGAAGACCTTGGTTTTTTTTTCACTACAAAAACAAAAATTGACTGTCGGTAGGGCTGTTCAGCGATGAAGGCATAGTCACTGGTCGCTGTGCTGTCTTATATGCGGCAGTTAATTTCCGACTATCCTTCTACTTTCACTACCTGTTTCATCTATTCTCTATCCCTTTCCTTAAGAATGTAGCACGCTCCTGTATGAAAAAAAAACCAAAAAAAAAGCTCCAGACTTAAATACTATTTTTTGTGCAGCTTAGACTACTGTCACTAGCAACCTGCTGTTGACTGTTTTGTGTAAAATTTCCCAGGCATCCTACACTATGTAAAAAGAAATTTGATTACATGGAGGATGATGGTTTAAATTAAAATAAAAAAATACTAATGCAAAACTTAAATTTTGAAAACTGTTTTATAAATAAAAGCTAATAAAACACTAACAAATTTAATAATAAATTTGCCAATAAAACTTTAATCAGAAATAAATTTTTTAAAGATATTTGCTAAGAGCTTTCAAATTGTTGATAATAAGGCTGTGATAATAAATTTTGAGATGAAATAGTTACAAAAAACACATGCAGCTGTTCTCTATCGATTTTGTCCTAGAACTTCTTAAACACCACTACAAATTGCCTATCAAGCCGCTGTAACAGTAACACTTGTAGTTAGGCTGTATTCTGGGATTTTTGTCGTTGTATCGACGCGCAATCAAGCTAAAGGGCTTATGCTACTTCAGACAGAATTAAATTATTTAAAAACTATTTTAAAAAACTTAAAGGCATGACTTAATATTTTTTTAAATATTAAGGAAAAAAATTTTTAGTATTTAATTTTAAAGCACTAGGTCAATTTAATAAACAATATTTAAAAAACTTTTATTTTTTATTATTTTTTCGATATTTCGCCACACCGTTAGTTGGCATCATCAACGGTGTGGCGAAATATCGAAAAAATTATAAAAAATAAAAGTTTTTTAAAAAAATTTTTTATTAAATTGACCTAGTGCTTTATAATTAACTACTAAAAAATATTAAAAAGGTCAAAAAACTATAACTATTTTATTAAGGAAAAAATATAAAAATAAATCATCAAAAAAATCCGAAATTAAAAATCCTAATTTAAATGAAATTAGTTAAAATGATAATAGGAAAGAAAGCTGATTTAGCTGGTTATATACTTAAGTCCTTAACTTAAATTGTTTAGGAAACAGTGCTCACATTTAAGGTTAGCACAAGATAAATGTCTATTTGTTAAGAAAATGGTATTACGCAAATGATTTCTTTAAAAAAAGAAATTAATAAGCACAAACCTAAAAGTTTCGACAGAAAAAGGACTAAACGTGACTTCATTTTGCTTGCATTTTCTTAACCCCTCAATAAAACGATTTTAAATGATGTCGAGTTCATAAAATTAATCCTCTTACTGTGATAATTTTTCATAGCACGAAAACATAAATTATTTTGAAAAAACAAATTAAAAATTTACAAGTTTTAAAATTATATTTTCCTGAAAATTGATATACAATTAGAGTCCCTAATCTTTTTACATATAGAACAAATATATCACTGTGGAAAACAAATTTGAGAACGTTTAAAAAACTTTTACCAACTCTGCCAATTTGTAATAAAAAAAAAATATTTAAATGCAAATTTTATATATCGCGTTATTATTTTATTATTTTTTAATTGTTAATTTTATTTCTGTTGATATTAAATCACAAAAGAAAAAATAAATAAATGAAAATAATATATGTAAATAAATAAACAAAAAATTTACGTAGTTTAACAAATATTCACAAACAATTTATAAAGCATATGTACGTTATACACCACACTATATGCGGTAAAAGTTTATTTTTCACTTTTCGCACAAAGTTTTTAAAACGACATAAATATCCAAGAAAAAAGTAAAGTGAGCAGAAAACATTGTCACAATTTGGTTAAACTTTGTATAAATTCAGCAACACAGAACACAATTTTTAAACAAAATGTGAGAGTCAAAACAGTGTGTAATTTAGTGCGAAATATGTGCTTTTACACACACATACACACACACACACACAAATGCACATTAAAGAGGTCATACAAACATAAGGTTTTCCCAGCAAACATTTTTATGCTAAATATAACCTAAAATAAAGTTTATTTTTATATAATATCGTGTTTTTTTAAATTAATTTAATTAAGTGATTTTTGTATCAATTAAAAATTCTAATTCAATATACGAGAATTTGCTTAAGTCACAAACTTTTATAAATTGTATTTGGTAGTTGCAAACGTACTATTGCGAATTCGAATGGCAAAATTCTGAAGAATTTAAAATTTAAAAATTTGAAAATTAAATAAAAAATTGAGAAACATATTTAAAATGAGACGAAATTTTAATTTTTATCCAAACAACTTTTTTCTTTTCGTACGACCTTTCGCAAAGATATGAAAAAATAGTGTAACTGCTTTATGAAATACTTATACATAAATTATTAATAACAATTGTTCATACTTATATAATTGTACTTAATTGAATATTTTTTTTGGTTTTAGCATAATTTTAAATTTAGAAAGATATTTTCAAGGAGATTAAATAGCGTCTAAGTGTTTTCAAAGTTTGAATTGATAGTAAATATTATAAAACTGGAAAAGTGTGAAATATTTAAAGAGAGTTAAGAATAAGTCTATGGGAAATGAATTAACACTTTCTCATCAACGTAGAGGAATTTGTAATAAATATGATTATCATTTCGGCTTTTTCCCTCTTTCCGGTGTGACCACTATAATCATATTTTATATTCTCCGTAACCGTATACGATATATCCACAATAACCATATAATACATACAGTAGCCATACGATTGTGGTGAACAGACTATAGTTAGTTTAAGTAATTCCTTGGCCATATAGAAATACTTTTAATAATAGAAGCAATAATATCGACTGAAAAACAACATGTGAAATAATATAATTGCGATTGCGCTACAATCATATATGACAAGCATTATATATAATATATTTAATGGTTGGTACTATTAGTTTGAATTCAGTGTTCCGTTATCGTTCTTTTATATAAAATTGTACTATGGGCATATAGGATATTATTTGCTAATGCATTTCTAAATTCAAGACCTGTATAAAGTAACTATAGAAATGTGTAGACTCTTATTCAGTAGAGAATACTACACTTTTAAGCGCATAGGGGAAGAGATAAAAAATATTTTTTACCCATAATATATCCTGACTTAATACCAAAATCTTAGTGAAGAATGATTGAGTGTATGTGCTTTCGATCAAATACACATAAATAAGGGAGAAATTATTGAGCACTTAGGCAAACCACATCTAGAATTTTCAAAATATTTTTTTTTAAACCACATTTTGCATACTCCTGAAAATAACTCATAAAATATCAAGTCGAATTAGAGGAGGCTAAGGGTTAACACCTTCTATCACTTAACAGAAAAAGAATTAACCTAGAAATCACATATTTCTTTTTTGTTTTTTTTTTTTAAAGAGAAGTATTACTTCAGGCAACAATGCCTATTTAGTCAAGTACCGTGTTACATTCTTTAGGAAAGGGATAGAGAAGAGATGAGACAGGTGGTGAAAGTAGAAGGATAGTTACGGAAATTAACTGTCGTATAAGACAGTACAGTGACCATGCCTTCATCACTAAGCAGCCAAGCAGTCTTTGTTAAGAATCGAACACACAACCCCCAGTCTCATAAGCTAGTACACTACCTACTATCCTTCAGTGCCACCTGTGCAAAATGAAATTTTAAATGAGTCCTTGGTGGTAAATTAGATAACGTGGGCATATGACTTTCTTATAAGTTTTTAAAAACAAAGAGAAAAGTTTGGAAGTAAAAAATATCTTTTTAGCAATTGGCCAATACTTTTAATTCTGTCTTGAGCGTTTTTAATGGAAAACGATTAGCCCAAATTGAATAAACAAAATCTTTGTTATGCTGCAATTTTTGGTGTCCTCACAATTCGGATATTGTGAGGTTTTCCAACATTCCACAACTGACCTCGTTTTGCGAGCACTAGACTTTCCTAAATACTTTTCAATTTTTAACGTTAGTTTTTAATTAAAAATTATGTGATATTTTCAAAAAATATATGTTTTTTGGAAAATAAAAGGTATAATAGGGTATAGCGGGAAAAGCATCCTCATAGCTACCTAGCTACTGCTTAACCAGCTTTTTTGTATTTTCAAATTTTATTCCGAATCTATAGATATTTAAAACTAATTGACAGCCCCGCCGACAGTCAATTTTTATTTTTGTAGTGAAAAAAAACCCAAGGTCTTCGTTAGGAATCGAACCCACAACTCACACTACCTACTAGCCTACAGGGGCGCCATTAAAAAAAATATTACACCAAATTTTCAAGTAACGAATCTGTAATCCTGGGGTGGTAACGATCTTAATCGACCATAACGTGGTACCCATCTATAATATTCTGAATGTAAAAAAGTCTATTGTGCTCCATTTCACTAAATATGCGGTAATTTTGTACATTAACAAACTCGTTAAAACAAAAATGACACTCATGGTTTTACATATTATCTGCTCTTTCAAAACAAATCTGTTGTTAGAGTATACTAATTTTAAATGTCGGAAAGTGAACGCTGTATAACAACTTGTGTCACAGTTAACCATTTCATAAGTTCTATCGGGATTAAAAATAAACATGCCATTTCCTCATTTTTCGCTTGAATAGGGTGCTGTAATCGCAGCTTCGAATAACTTGTGAAGGTTTATTTTTTAAGCAACAAATCTTGGCCAGTTTCATTCCGATAACATTTATCAATGTATAAGGAATAAGGTGCCCCTGTAGGCTAGTAGGCAGTGTACTAGCTTGTCAGTAAGGGGGTTGTGGGTTCGATTCCCAACGAAGACCTTGGTTTTTTTCACTACAAAAATAAAAATTGACTGTCGGTGGGGCTACCAGCGATGAAGCATAGTCACTGGTCGCTGTGCTGTCTTATATACGGCTGTTAATTTCCGCCTATCCTTCTGCTTTCACCACCTGTTTCATCTCTTCTCTATCCCTTTCCTAAAGAATGGAGCATGGTTCCTGACTAAATAGGCATTGTTGCCTGAAGTGCTACTTCTCTTTTTACAAAAAAAAAAAAAAGTTGTTACAGTACATGGACTAGAGCATATGGCTCAAAGATTTATGATAAACAAAAATTGTTGGCCGTGCAACCTGTTTGCACCACACCTTTAAGAATTTAAAATATTAAACTTTCAACTATTATAACAAATAAATATCTTTCATTAACATGTTTTGTGTCAATACATCGTGTGTAGTTTTTAATAAATTCCTGATTTATTTTGTTTCTGTCCCACTGTACAGCATATAATATAAAATATCATAATTGGAATCGTAGATAAGAATTTCAAATTTTAAGAGTCGTCTTACAATAAAATTTACTAGACAAAGAAATGGCGAGAATCGGTTATTGAAACTGGTTGAATACAATGATTTTACTGCCGTCCTTGGAGCACATAATGGCGCCCAAGTTTTTACAGGGATATGGTCCTATTCCTTGCTTGAGAGATGAAGATGCTATAAATTACCAACATGCTAATGGTTATATATTTCTTGGCACCTAGGATACAAATGCAGTACCTCCTCTACTCCCTAATAAGCTAACAATTAAAAAGATCGTAGTCCCTACGGACTACAGGCTCGCGTGGTATCATTGCTTTATCCACTAGTCTTATTCCGGAAGCCCTTTTGTCCCTGTTTCAGTCCTATATAAGACCAAGTAATTATTGTCTGGGTAGCAACAATCTTCTTGACAGTCATGCACCCCAGGGAGTAAAGACGACATGTAATATAAGGAGAATATTATCTGGTCGAGGAATGAAAGAAGTTTTACTTTATCTCCGTTTTTGGTTTAGACAAGTTTTAATAGATTTGAATTTCGTTGACTGAAAAAAATATAGGCATTTCTTAAAAACTATAAATCCATTAACGGAGTAACCGACGTTCTAAATTTTTTGGCAATTTTTAAACCTGCAAGTCTCGTTTTTGCATTTTCTTATACGGTTATTTCTTAAATACATGAAAATGATTCTACTATAAAAGAAAAGATTTTCTTAACTAATTAAAAAGTTAATAGCTGACCTCATCTTCTCCTGTGGTCTTTTTCCTACACTTATAAACCATTACATGTCTCTTCAACACCTGTTACTTAAATAATTTTTTCACATCTTTAAAACCCTAAACCACAAGAAAATTAAAATTTTTGTTAATTCAAATAATAAAATGCCGACCAAGGAGACAACCACACACCACAGGTGGTTCGTTCTTCTTAACAATAAAGATAAAACCACTAGAACATGAAGGCAAAAGAATAAAACCACCAGTAAAAGAATAATCTAAAGAAGCAATAGGGAAACTGAAATTAGCCGACAATTTAAAAGAAACACTAGAAATAAAACATTAAAATTACAACTACAACTACAACAAACAAATAAAAGCGGCAAGCTACTGGGCCCACCAAACACGAAATGTCCACACTGAAAAACTAATAAATTTTCCAAGAAACTTAAAAGGTTGCTATAAAAGAAAAACTGAAAACACAAAAAAACGTCACATTAGAACACATTAAAGGGAAATTATAGACCTACAACAAATTATTGGGTGAAGTCAGAAATTATGGGCTTTAATTTATACAAATAAAATACTATTTGCTTAATTGTTACAAAAAAAAAAAAGAAACAAGAAATTGTCAGTAAAATTTTAATATTTATTTTAAATTAAAAAATATATATTCTTTGATTTACAACTACCGTTGGTTGCGGTGTCATTATACTGACACCTGATACTTGTAACTTCTAACAAAAACTACAGTAGTCAAATAACAATTTCTGGTCACAACGAACAAAAGTCTGTGGCAACATGTCTTTAAGAAATGTACAGAATGTAATAAGTGAACAATATGTTGTTTTATGCTAAAAACAATGAGACAAAAGATCGTCATTATTTAAAAGTGTATGCCGCCAAGCCACGGGGGTGTTTTGTATGCTTCTATATTTTATTATTGTTGCTACTTTTTTTATTCTTTCACCACACGGATACTCATTATAGTTCAAATATAAGGTTTTTCTTAAACTGTTATTTAAAATTAGATAAACAGTAGCACAAATATACTTCTGCGGAAATGACCGGTCATCCAACAACATCTTCGACAACTTAGAAAGACACTCTACAATATCAGGTGGATAGAAAGGAAATTGAAAAACATGTTTCCAATTGTAATTATTTTGAGTTTAAGAGCTAAGCAAACTATAAAAAATTCACTTGTTTATTAACAGAACACTAATAACTTAAGAATACACTTAACAAAATTTCTTTTTTGATTTTTACTGATTTTCGTTAATAAATTTAGTTTTAGTTTAGTATTTTCTCCATGTTTTCAACATTAGTCTGGTTAGTTTATTTGCTACATTTTATTATCCAAACTGTTAAGTGTACACGCACTCACACGCCCTCTTTACTACCAAGCACATGTTATTATCCTGTTCAATATTTTCCTTAAAACTGCTTTAATACTCGCAACTGTGATTTGGTTTTTAGGTGATGTTATTAGGTGGATAGGAATTATAAGATCCAAGTTCATGAATTTATTATAATATGAAAAGCATGATGCTTAATCTGCAAAAATAAAGTCCGCCAAATAACTTTTTTTTTGTTTTAAATTCTATAAACAAAACTACTGAATATTTTCTCAAATTTCTTTTTTTATTTGAAAGTACAATCCTTCTGGTTAATAATGGAAACTAATTTAATTAAAATGGCTTCCTCTGCTGGCCATGCAGTAGCCTACACTATCGGTCCAATTTTTAAGCACATTATCGATTGTGTGCAGCTGTATTTCACCAATGGCTTCACGAAACTTTAAAGCGTCAATTGTCTCTGGCTTGTCAGCGTAACACTAATTTTGACGGCACCTCACAAATAATAGTCCAACCGCGTTAAATCGCAGCTCCGAAGTGGCCAAACGACAATAGCTCTGCGGCTGATAATGCGATCTTCAAAAATAGGGCGCAAAACATCGAGAGTAGCTTCGAAGAAAAATGGCACAATTATGCCTCTGGACCAAAATCCGCACCAAACAATGACGCGTTTTGGGTGCGTCGGCTTTTCAATGTATGCGTGTGGGTTTTCTGGGCCCCAAATGCTACAGTTTTGCTTGTTTACATACCCGCCAAGATCAAAATGAGCGTCATCTGAAAATATGATTTTTTTTTGCAAAACCGGGATCTTCTGTAAGTCGATCGCAGGCCCAGTTAGTGAAGCAGAAACGTATTGGATGGTCACTTGGCTTCAACTTCTGAACCTGACTTTCTATGGCGTCATACCAAGGTCTTTATGCAAAATTCGTCTCAATGATGTCTATGAAATGTTCAATTATTGAGAACGACGGTGAATTGATGTTGATGGCGCCTCACGCAACTTTCTGTTACAGCAGCAATATTCTTGGGTGTACGCACTGTTGGCTATTCACGCTTTGGTGTATCGATGAGAATGCCAGTTTCTTTCACTTTTTGCACAAGATAACGAACATACGGAGCTGACGGTGCTTCTCTTCTTCCAAAATCCGTACGCAATATTCGCACACATTCTGCAACATTACCATGATTTTCAAAGTAATGTCGCAATATCGGAAGGATAAAACTATTTATCTGTCAAATCAAACATAAGCTAAGTGTTACCATTCACAAAATAACCACTAGTTGCAAAAAAACATTAGATGGCGGACTCTTAATTTGTTATGTTGCAAAATTATTCGAATGCATTTTCAATACTTTAATTGCAGCACCTTTTACAAAATTATAAAAATGCAGGAAAGTTGGCAATTAGAACTAAAAACATTGGTAAACACAAAATTTATTTGCAAAAGTTGAAAAAATCATAAACAACAATAATAAACATAATAATTTAAGACGGCTATTTAATATAGAAGACATTTGTTGTCTCCCAAAAAAAACTGATTCTTTAAAATCACTAAAAAAAACGCTAAACTACAATAAATTGTATACAGGGTATTTTTATAGAGGTATAGAACTTTAAAATGGAATAAAACAAAGATGAGTGTTTTAAATTGACGTGAAATATTAATATTTAAATATGACCTTTGGTGCATGAAGGTCCCGGCTGGCTCGGACGTAGTCTAATCGTAGATCCAATGTTTTAAATTAGCTCGCATTTAGTTGAATGACGCTCTAGAACTAGAATGATAATATTATATTTCTTGTTTAGTTTTATTTCAGTTGCAGCAAATGTTGCCTGTTAAAAATATTGGATTCAGTTTTAGTTAAAAAAATTCAGCAAAATAAATTATTACTCTGCTACCACTAAAAAGTGTGGCGTGCCCGGATAGAATAAAAAAGAAACGTACAATAGAAATTCATAAGTTCAAATCGAGAACACCCTAAACAGTTGTGGTTAACATGTCAGGTGAAAAGAAATCATGAGCTCGACTCACACTGAAGCCATTGCGAATTTGTGGGGTAGATTGAAATGTTTGCTAAATGAAACATTAGGTAAATCGGGTGTAACTTAAATCAAAAATTGTTATTTAAATGACTTCACAATGTCAAGATAAAATGGTTTTAAGACGAAATATCCCTTCAGAAAATTTATATGTAAAATCGCATATTTGTAAAAAATTATATATTTTCAGACAACTTATGATTTTTGTCAAATTCGAATGAAATGCACTCAAGTATTTCACACAATATGTATGTGTTTCGTAGTGTAAAGTTTAATATCAATTAAAATATATGTCGTCTGACAGCAGCTTAAACAAGAACTTGTATTTTTATCTTTTCACTGGCTCTTGTGTATGATGACATATGCCCAGAGCCACCCATATGGATGCGCCTATTGTAGTAAATAAATCATCGAATATTTGGAATTTCACCGAAGCTACAGGATGGTGTAGCAAGCCTTTGTAACGGTATAAATAATCAGTTTTAATTTACAAAAAATTCTACAAGTAAACTGAAATATCACTTAAATAAATTAGCTCCTCCTAATTTAAAAAAAAAAACAAATTATCTAATAAAGCATAATGCAAGGATATTAGCTCTGACGTAATTGCAGGGTTCTTATACAATAACAGCTATTTGTACAAGTGGTAAAACAAATTTTTTCATACAGATTATTGTACAAAATGGCTTTGTAGCGGCTAGTAAACTAATGTAACCGCATGATTTACACATCACGAAGTATAGGCCTGTCTGAGAGTATTTGCTTTAGCGTACTTCCCTTTACCTTCCACACAACACCATTCGTAGTAAATAATATTGCTCACAGGTAAACGAAAAAAAAAAAATCAAATAAAATAAAAGACAAAACATAAGAAAATTAAATACAGCAGCATCGCCAATATTTCATTTTAGACGTTGTATTTTTCTTGTAGTCTAAATTTTATATTTGTACGTTCTCCACTAAAACTGAACAAAAGCTAAATGGATATTTATATATCTTGTGTTCTGTGTTGTCTGTAAATAGATAAGAATGTATGTTGTATTTGTAGGTGACAGCAGGACATATAACAATCATTGTATTATCCTCACGTTTTAATATTATATAATTTTTGAAATTTAGTTTCTAGAGAACAATGTAATTATGTAATTGATTTCAAGATTCTGATCCTAATGACGTTATAATTTTTTTTGTTTCATTTTTATTATGTATAAAAACTCAATATGTGCCACCATATTAGGGTTTTTTGTTATCTTACTTTATTTTTCTTTATTCTTTTCAAAGTATATAATCATTACTTTTTTGACAATTTATATATTTTCAATTCAAAACTTGATGACCGTTTTTTGTTATATTTTGTGGTTTAGGAAAAGTATGACTTTTGTTTTTAAAATTTTTCTTTTTTTTGGAGTCATGTGACAGAAATTTAACACATGACGTTTTTTTACCAGGAAATAGTAGTTGAAGTAGCTCTTCTATTTCCTTTTGTTCTTGTCACAGAAAAAATGCCATAGCATTTGTTAGGTATTAGAAAATGTGGGTTTCAAACAAAAACAGTATTTTATAATTAAAGTACATACTCATACAGTATCAATTATGTGTTGCTTGTCTTAAATCATGTAAAAATTCATATGCATAGCGCAAAAATTTAGCTTTGTTAAACCAGCTCCAATTCCATGAAATCAATATCAGCTTAATTACGCGTCTTTTGAGTTGTTAACATTTTCATTTCGTTTTTTTTTTAAATAATTCTTAAACCCTTGATTTAAAAGCATCTATATAATTTAAGTATTTTTGTGAATTTAATCTCAACAGCTAAAACACTCACGAGCGAACAATGTTTATATGCGTCCAATAGTTTCATTCTTACACAACAACAGAATAACAATTTGTAAGGTCAGTATACCAAATGGTTAATTCTAAATCAAAAGCCAAAAATCGTTTATTAATAACTCAAAGCGCAAAATCACAGCAGAATGATAGCGCTTTCACAGAAAAAGCAACAAATAAATTAGGTTTTTACTTATCTCCTACATTTGGATAGTTAAACGCCAATTAAAATTGATCAATGATGCTGAAATTTGCCTTAATCAGCATATCAACAGCCTCATGAATGATGTTAAGATCTTATGAAACTATGAGGTTTTCCAATTGTGGCAACCCCAACAACATGATAGTTTTGGTATTTAGTTTTTTGACTTATTCGTAGTAGACGCATTTGCAATTGTTACAATGAATTCAATTTCGCACGAAAAATACTTAAAATACTTAAAATACACTAGGAAAATGTTGGTTTTGTTAAAGTAACATTCGCGATATTTTCGGACAACATAATCGTCTTCTGAAGCCGCTATTAAGAATTTGGTCATCAAATTTGAGTCTGCGAAGCCAACACGTGTCCAACCGGGTTAGTCAACTGAAAACATTCAAGCCGTGAGCCGCAGTGCTAAATTCCTCGACATTTTCAACAATTGGTGTTATCTAAAACAATCACATGGCGAATTTTTTGTAAGGATTTGACTTTTCAGCTTTATAAGGTTCAACTGCTGCAGGAGTTGAATCCGACCAACCATTCACATCGTCGTAAATTCGCTCAATTCATTCAGGAACAACCGGCTGCTTGTATTAAAAAAATAATTTTTTTAGACGAAGACGATTTTCACTGTCAACAAGCAAAATTGCCGCATTTGAGCTTTCGAAAATCCTAGAGCGATTATTAAGAAACCTTTGCATGCTCAAAGTATCACTGTATGGTGCGCTATGTGGTCTGGAGGCGTGATTTGGCCGTTTTTTTTTTTCGATAAACCTGTAAATGCGGTAACGATCAGTGAATCACGCTATCGCGAGATGCTAACAAGTCAATTTTGGCCTATAATTAACGACATGGATATCACTGTGGTTTCAACAGGACGTCCTCATATCACACAGTTAATGAAACTATCAATTTTATGCAAACGAAATTTCCCTTTCACATAAGTGGCCAGCCAGAACGTAGTTAAGTGACTAGACAAATCGTGTGATTTAACACCACTGGATTATTTTTTTGTGAGGTAATGTTAAGGACAGCATTTAAACGGAGTCAATCGAATCGATATCAGCCTTAACACCCAAAATCTCTGATTTAATTAACAAAGGACCGCCATTTTGCCAAAAAGTGATTAAAAACTTTGATGAAAGAATCAACATCTGTCAGCGTGGTCATGGTGTACATTTGCCAGATATCATTTTTCATTCATAATTTCGAAACTATTCTCTTCGTAATGCGTTAAAAATTTGAATCATCGGCATCTAAATTTGTTGTTTAATTTTGTTTTAGAAAATAAACTTCTTGTTGAAAAACACTTTAGTTGTGCTTATTGGAATGATGGCTCATTTCTTGCATTAGGCAAAGACTAGTCACTGAAACTGTGAAATTTCTAAAAGAACTGGGAATTCATTAATGTTGCATTGGCCCCTTATAACCCTTGTGTAAGCAAGCAGAGGAATGACTCATTCATTCGTTAGTTAAAATAAGCTATTAGACTTAGATAGACACGGCTACTGATACTTGACGAGTGATTTAAAATGCTGTTTTTTTTATAGGACCAGCACTCAGGGAATGACCCCTACCTATTAAATTCATTGTGCCAGAACTAGGAAATTAGGTTACGGGAAGGAGGAAAGAGGGAGTAGTGTCTGTGGACATTCGATTTGAACTTTCTCAGATTGAAAGTGACAGCAAAGACCTCCGAAGGGGTCTCATTCCACAAACGGACTGTTCTTCTGAAAAACAAATTTTCCCTGTAATGCGTAGTGCGATTCACTGGCCAATCAACCACAAAAGAATGTGCTCTCATCGAAAATCGAGTTAAACGTGATTTAACTCGATTTAAAATGCTTGCTGTACACTTCGATCTTCTATATCATCGATTTATAATCAACAAAAGACTCTTCTTAGAGTTTACTTTAAAATTATTCAGACTGTCTGTGAAGGATCTTATCACATCTTGATTTTTATTTATGATAAATTAAAATTAACTTAAGAGTTTGTTTTCTAATCGTTAACCAATTTACTATATTTTAAAAGCAGAACAACATTAACATTTATCATAACTAATCACTCATTCATATTAGTTCTTTATTTCTTTGTAGCATTTAATTATCTTTTCGATTAACTATTCTTTCGAACTATTTCTGAAGAAAATTTGTTAATAAAGAATGTGGCACGCACTCTTTCAATAAGAAGTAACAAATGTGTGCACGTATAAATAATCAATAAAACATATTCGAATAATCTACTTGTAAAGGGTGTTTTTTTAAGCCCGATAGAACTTGAAATTGTAAAAAATAACACAAAAAATTAAATTGTAATCAAAATTTCTTTTTTATTCGAAGGATCAATACGTGACATTAACATTTGAAAATGATTTCGGGCATATGGGCACCGCGGCTGTTCTTGACGAAGCGCATTCTGGACGTCCAATTTTGGGCCACTTTTTCGAGCACTGCTGGGCGTATGTCACGAATAACACGAACAATGCTGTCCTCCAAGGCGTCAATTGTTGCTGGTTTATCAGCATAAACCAGTGACTTCACGTAGCCCCACAGGAAATAGTCGAGTGGTGTCAAATCGCACGACCTTGGAGGCCAATTGACAGGTCCATTTCTCGAAATCAACTTATCGCCAAATTTTGATTTCAATAAGTCGATGGTTGCGTTCGCTGTATGGCACGTAGCGCCATCCTGTTGAAAACACATCTGGTCCGAATCAATGTCATCCATATTTTCAAACAAAAAATCATTGATCATGGTGTGGTAACGATCTCCATTGACCGTAACGCGAGCTCCGGCCTCATTTTTGAAGAAATAAGGTCCGATGATGCCACCAGCGTGAAAACCGCACCAAACGGTGCATTTTTCTGGATGTAATGGAGTCTGTAGGGTCTACTGTGGATTGGTCTCACTCCATATGGGGCAATTTTGCTTATTAACAAACCCGTTAAGCCAAAAATGCGCCTCATCGCTGAACACAATTTTGCGATAAAACAACGGGTCAGTTGCCAACTGCTCTAGAGCCCAATCGGCGAAAGAACGACGCATATAATGGTCTCGTGGCTTCAATTCCTGCACCAGCTGGATCTTATACGGGTGTAGGCCGAGATCTTTGCGCAAAATTTTCCACGTAGTGGACGGACAGAGCCCCAATTCCTGCGACCGACGACGAATTGATAAATTTGGATCTTCTTCCACACTTTCGTTTACAGCGGCGATATTCTCTTCAGTACGCACATTCCTTCGACGTGTTGGTGTTATCGCATCCTGTAGAGAGTATGTGGTACGAAATCTATCGACAGTTCGACGAATGGCTTGTTCAGATGCACGATTATGTACGCCATAAAAATGACGAAGTCGTCTATAAGTTGCGCGAATCGACGACTGATTTTCAAAGTAAATTTGGATAATTTCGTAGCGTTGTTCAAGTGAGAGTCTATTCATCATGATTTGTCAGAGTATACTGAAACAAATAAAAAAAATGTTTCATAAAAATTTCATTTTTTGTGTTACTTTTTACAATTTAAAGTTCTATCTAGCTTAAAAAAACACCTTTTATATGAAAATGTAAAAGACTGCAATGAAAATGGGTTGAACTCTTATGGTACCATTGATGTCAATTGACTATGTGTATTCAAATGTTAAATATAGAAAATATTTAGCTCTCTATATTATAATGATAACAATGCTTGAAGTGGGGGATAGATACAACAATATTGTGATCATTACAAGCATTAGCATGTAAAGGATGACTAAAACTTAATAACATTTTTTAAGAAATTCAAGTGCAGCGGCTGATAATGCGGGCAATATTTTTTACAGAAAAGGAAGTGTTGTTTTAAACTGTAGTACTTGCAGTTCATAGAAGTGACATGTGGCTATGAAGAACCTAAACACAGCTTTTATCCATTTCTGGACTATATTTTAATAAGTCACATGTCATACAACCACTTTCAAATTACCTCTATGAGATACTTACCGCTCATACTAATTAATGCCGTCCCTCTCATCTGTAACTAGAACTAAAAAATTAACATTAACATTAGCTTCTGTGGAAGTTTTTGATATCGAATGTATATTCAAAAAACCCATATTAAAACCAACCATTATTAAGAGGGGAGGCGAAGTAATAGATTAGCTAAACTCAGCCATTCCTATGCAATAATTTCAAAAATAACACCAAAATCATAAAGTACGTAACTTGATGCTCAATTTCTCTCTAACATTATTACATATCCCACAAAATGTTTTTTTCTAGGAATTAAACATCTAATTTACAACTTAATGCAAAAATGTTGTACATTTTGCTCAATTCTTTATAAATAATGAAATTTTGTTCAAGAACAAAATAGTTTATATTAGATTAATTGTACATTCTCTATGTTTTAATAAATAATGCCTGGAACTCCTTTTTCTAGGTACTTTTTTTCAAATACTTTGATAAACAATATTGCTACACAATTCTATTCACAAGATTTATTTCAACTTTATTAAAAGCCTGAGTAAAAATGAGTGTAAACGGATTTATGAAGTTATATTATTTTCATAACATAAACAGAAATTTATTCGAAATTTGATTAAAAAATTCCAATGTTTTGTTTGATCAGCCAGACAAAAAAACACGACTTAAATATGTAGAAATTATTGGCTACAACTCCTACAAAAAAGCAATTTATTTTAGGTTCAAATCGGTCACAGTCATATTAAAAAATAACAATATAAGTGACTAAATAAATAGCAAGAGATATGAACAATATTTATCTATTTAAATGAAGAAAGCAGATATTTTGCTAATATATATAAATTTTGATAAAAAATTGTGATCATTACAAGCGTTAGCATGTAAAGGATGACTAAAACTTAATAAAATTTTTTAAGAAATTCAAGTATAGCGGCTGATAATG
The DNA here is from genome assembly GCA_030448955.1 of Trichopoda pennipes. Taxonomy (NCBI): domain Eukaryota; kingdom Metazoa; phylum Arthropoda; class Insecta; order Diptera; family Tachinidae; genus Trichopoda; species Trichopoda pennipes. The sequence continues at coordinate 615,973 of JASKUP010000041.1, read as the reverse complement.
CGGGCAATATTTTTTACAGAAAAGGAAGTGTTGTTTTAACCTGCGGTACTTGTAGTTCATAGAAGTGATATGTGGCTATGAAGAACCTAAACACAGCCTTTATCCATTTCTGGACTATATTTTAATGAGACATATGTCATACAACCACTTTCAAATTACCTCTATAAGATACTTACCGCTAATAAATACTATTACTCAAGAAAAAAAGTAATTTTTGCATTAACTTTTCGCTGAGATGTACTCTTTTTACCCGTTAAGCCTAAGTCTGCATCAAAATTGTAATTTTGTAAAAGAAATAGTACCTTGTCGTTCCAAGAAATTACTTCTTTGCTAAAAATTATTTTTTCTGTAGAAAGGTGCTTTTATTTGAAATTAAATTTTTTAACCATTATGTTTTTCGCAAAAAAAATTAATTTGTTAAAAAGTTTTAAATTTACGATAAAATATATTTTTTGAAAAAATTACTCCTTTCGCAGGAATTCTAATTAAATTGTTTCGGAATAACGAAAAGTCTTAAGCAAGAGACAATTTTTCAGTTGATAACAATGATTTTAGTAAAGTCACTTGTAAGTGAAACTATTTTTCAAAATAGACTCTAAAAGTACGCTGTGTTTAGCACAAAATTTGTTTGGCTAAAAAGCCCGATACTGAAAGAGACATATGACTCTCGAAGTCTGAACAGTGACTTATTATATACACACTGATACCACGGAAACCAGTTGCCCGCAGGGCTACGCCCGTGTTCTGGTTGTTGGTGAAGCTTCTCAGGAGTCGCCTGTACTAGCAGGAGCCCGATACTGGAAGAGACATATGACTCTCGAAGTCCGAACAGTGACTTATTATACACACACTGATACCACGGAAACCAGTTGTCCGCAGGGCTACGCCCGTGTTCTGGTTGTTGGTGAAGCCCCTCGGGAGTCGCCTGTACTAGCAGGAGCCCGATACTGGAAGAGACATATGACTCTCGAAGTCCGAACACTGACTTATACATACACTGATACCACGGAAACCAGTTGCGCGCAGGGCTACGCCAGTGTTCTGGTTGTTGGTGAGCCCCTCAGGAGCAACGTGGTAGCTGTGTTTTAATCGGGCTTTAAAGAAAGAAAGAGGTGTTAACGAAAAGATAAGGTTAACATCTAAATAAACGTCCTAGTTGGGCTTGTAACAGGGCTAGGAGTTGAATAGTCTTTAACTCTTTAGCACGGTCCTAATATCTTTCACTTGAAAATTGCTACTTAGGCGTATATGCACCTAGTGTGTATGCATTTCAGGGCATGGGTGGAGGCATTTTTCTATAACCAGTAGTAAGAATACCATTAGATTATGGCCCCTTGGCTCGGTGCTGATGTAAATCCCATCACACATAAGCCAACACTATTTATACTGACAGACACTATCTCTAGTACTATTTAGAGACGCGCCTGGAAAATGATGTTCATCGCTCACCGATTATAGCTACCGAACAGCCAGAAAGGACGGTTTTTATCGTAGAGAATGACAACAACAAAATGATAACTTGTGACGACCAAAAGTCGGCGGGCTTGTTTTTGGATCACATAGCAATTAAACTCTATATATTTTTCACATTTTTTAATTTTTTTACTGTTTAATGAATTTCATAAATTTTTACATTTTAAAATTTTTTTTATTATTATTAAATGAATTCTTATATTCTTGTCATATTTTATAACTGCATTTATTGTTTATTTTTTTTTTAATGTAAATAATGAATAAAATACTTGAAATTATAATAGCCGCCATCTATTAACATAAGGATACATTCGTAAGAAGAACATACCGTTAAACACAACCCTAAACAGTCGCAAGCAGCTGGCGTTTAGTGTATGGTATACTTGCGTATTTGAAGAAGAGTTAGCCACGGGCAAGCAACCGGGAAAGACCTTTTTTAAGTGAGTTAGAATTTAATTCAACTTAATTTTATTCGACTTTGAATTGAGTATAGCTAAGGTTTACGGCCAAGCAAGTTCTGTCGCTGCTTCACCAGGCCAGAATTTTATTCGCCCAGGTAACGGAGGCCAGAGCAAGGACGCGCTTTATTCAGCAAGGCCAGAATTTTATTCGCCCTAGCTGAACAAGACGGACGAGATCGTACAAAAAGGCTAACACCAATTTACACGTGGAAAGGTTGTCTCAGAAACTTATTCGTAACAACCGCAACAAGTCAAAAATTGGTGGAAAGGCAAATTGTTCTGCTCAGACCTTATCTTATTCGCTCCAGTGTGAAAAGCAGTAGGCGAGCCGGCGGAGAGTGGAGACGAGAACTCTTGAGGGCCACGAAACGGTCGTTGGCGTGCTCAGTAGTGTAGTAGTATAATTTTATTGTAATTTAGGAGTGGATTATATTAAAAAATATTAGTAAAACAAAAATGTCCTTTGTGTTATTAGTAAAACAAAATTTTTTTGTAACGAACCCTGGACGCCGCCAGCTCTATCCCAGCATAACGCGAGAATGTGTCGTTACAAACTTAAATAAAAAAATCCTCAATGACGATATTTTTAAGTCAGAAATAGAGATCTTCCCCGAAAAGTCTTATGTCAAAGCATCGACATTACTTATTTCGGCTTTAATGTACTATTTTTAAAAATTACAATTTCTAAGATAAAAAGATTTTTTTTTTTAACAAACGCTTGACACCGAAGACTTCTAAGTGTCACTTTGCTTTGCCAATAATATAATTTATAACCACAAAAAGTACTATTTCGAACAAAAATTAGGAAAAAAGTAAATTAAGTATAATCTTTTTAGCATAAGATTTGTTCCCAAAAAATTCAGTGATTTTTTCTAAAATAATTTCATTAAAATTACTTTACAATTTCTTGTTATTTATGGCTAAATGCAAATTTTTTTTACCAAAAAAATTTAATCTCAATTTCTGAAATGCTCCTTTCCTTCCCACCGCTGTTCATCTCTTCCATATATTTCTCATTCAGTTTTATTGTTTTTCCTTAGTAAAACATTATAAAGCATTAAATATTTTGCGTGCCACGCCAACCTTTTCTTTCTTTTTGTTTGGCCTCAATTTTTTATGTTCCTGTTTTCGTTACTTTTGTTCACAAGGTACAATATATTTGTTTTGCTACAGGTACAGCGACTGTTAGTTATTGTTGTTTGTATATTTTATTTATTCATTCAGTTGGAGTCGTATAAAAATAAATATTTCATTATTGTTGCAACATTAGATGCTCGTGCAAAAAACCGTTAACATATTTTTGTATTTTTAGTTTTCTTTTCATAAATTATTGCTAAATTATTGTAAAAATGTTCATAAGAGTATGTAAGTATGCAGCTAAGGGATGATGCATGTTTGGAGATGGCTTACAATATAACAAATTTCTTTTTGTTATAGACGCTTCCCTGTACTTTATATTTTTAGTTTTTCTAAACATAAATACATATGCAGGATATGTTAGTTTTAATATTTTAGGAAAATGTAATATAGATTTGATTGGTAGCTTATTTTATATTCGTTACGCAACACTCAATAACTTTTAGTTATTAATCATTTGAGGTTGTTTTAATAAATTAGAAAACAGATGATATATGCATACACATATCTAAGTAAAAATATGTTCGATTGAGTGGCAATTTTAGATCATTTGTATTCAAGAATCCTTGAAGGAGCCTCTTTATATTAGGCTCCTTCTAAAAGAAAAAAGGTTTGCACGCAAGTTTTTAATAAAAAATTGCTCCCAAAAATTTATTTAATATATTTGAATTAATTTTAAAACATTAAATTTATATAAAATATTTGAATACTTTGAAGTAGTCAGATATTAGAAAAAACCATTTCAAGTTTCGATTAAAAAATAGAACAACATACTAGTGTTACATTTATTCATTTTTATTTGGGTACGGTTTTACTTCGAACCTCGTCAAATTTGGCTTGTGAACAAACCGGTTTCGGCTATTTGCCATTATCATTGTTCTCTTTTATTCCTTTTAAAAAGCATTTTGTTATATTGAGTTCTTTAAATTGAATCAAACTATTTATTTACTTTTAATAGACCCAAATAAACACGATAGTAACTTTACCACTGCTACGCCTTAAAACATGCTTTATTATTTTGTTGTCTATACCAAAGGATGTCTCAAGTTGAATTTGCCATCAAGTGATGCTAATATAGCTATTTTAAGCGGTTTCCGCACTTAATATTCTACTTTATTGTTAATATCATTCAGTGTAGGCGTGCCTGCTTAGCTGTGTGCTTTGTTTTTGTTCTATATTAGTTGTTTTTGTTTTCAGTTGTTTAGCTTATTTTGTGGAATTTTTTAAAAGCAACATGCTTGTTGTCTTTTGAGTATAGAGTTCTTAGAAAACGTTGCAGTTTAGAAAACACACAATTGCTGATTTCATTTACTTAACTTAACTTAAATAAATCATCATCGTAACAATAGTGTTTTTGGTTGCCGTAGCCATCATAGAAGCTTGCCAGATCTTCAATCTATTTGTGGTATAAATAGAGCTATAGTACATTTAAATATGGATGAGTAAATGACACATATTTAAATAAACTAAAAAAAAACAGAGAACAGTAAAAAATAGCGTGCTGGGAAATAATATAGTAAAACTTCAGTATTAAGTGAAATTATAAGTGAAATTTGACAAAATTTTAAATAAACTTCTCCAGAAAATTTCTACCAAAATATTTTAGTTTTATGATTAAAATAATGCACGAGTAAATTACGATTGCCTTGATTACAAAATATTTTAAACGGTAACGAATTGAATCTAAAAATTTGATTCTTTGTTTTATGAAACATTTTTTATTTCTTGCTGCGATAATTCTGGACGAGTACTAGTTAAAGACATTAAATTGCGATCAAACAATCTTCAGTGACTTAATGTCGCAGTTTACACTATAACCATACTCAAGCGAGTAACATTCTTGTAACGTTTTACGTTCTTGATGATGTTATTCAGTACTGTAGCTAAATACTGTAAATAAGAAATCAATAACACTTGGCATTTTACTTGTAATTGAAAGAGAAGAGCAAATTGCAAAAGATCTTATTCAGTAAATATGCATATCAAAAATCTATTAAGTGTTCTCCGTTTCAACTCTCCTTCAAACACATGATTCTGAACTTAGTGTTTGTGGATTATGTTTATTTTAAAAACATTAGTGTTGTAAAAGAACTCTAACTGTGTCCGCTGATGCAGCAAAGGAATTATTCCAGTAATTTTACATCCCTAATTTGACCTGGAAGCATATTTGAAGAAGCATATATTTAAGAAGAATATTTTTCACGTTTGTTTCTATAACAAAATAATATTTTTGCATTTAATTTTTAATAAAATTCCATTTTAAAAGCCAAATTCATTAATCATTTTACAATGCTTAGAAGTCACCTAAATAATAAATTAAGGATTATTTGCTATTTATATAACAACCCCATATTTTATGAGAAACCTTTTTTATTTAAATTTTTGTATTTTCTTATAGGGTATTTTCTTAGAAGGTCCATAGTAGAATTGTTAGTTGTTCACATGGGTTTTACTTTTATGTAGATTTTTTTTGCCATAATATCACAATAATTTTGTAGATTATAACATGCATAATTTAAAGTCATTTCAGAACTCTATTTTTAGTGGAAACTTAGCTGTTCGCCAGAAAAATGATTGTGTATTCTTTTATTATTCCAAAATTCATTTTGGTTTTAAATCTGTGAGAAACACCTTTCAAATGATCGTCGTGTTATTGGTACCTAAACTGTTTTTATAAGGCAGTTTTGAAAAGTTATTAAAAGAATTAAACACATTAGACGAGATACAATGTTTTTAACCATGGCTACCTGGGATCCAGGAACTTAAACATATTTCTTTACTGTTTTCGTGGATTCTGTTACAGACGACTTTCATTTAAAATCATAGTCGTAAAAACACTACTAGTGGTAAGCATTAATATGAAGTAGAAAGGCCTGACTGGATAGGTCTTGTCACCTTGAGAACAATTAATTATCACTTACTAATTGAATTTTTAATGTAAATGGCTGTAGCCGTTTTCATAGATATTCTCTACTTGCGTAATAGCAACAAGCATTGGCTGTCTAATTATTATATTTTACTGTGGTAAAAAATCTTAAAACACCCATAGAGATCCGAAAGTTCACGGCTCCATGTAAATAAGCCCAGCAGCTAGGCATGAACTAAGAATTAATTTTTTTTTTTTTGGAAAGTCGTAACCGAAATATTCTCTCTCTCTCTCTTCCACTTTAAAATTCTTAAAATTTCTGGGAAACACTAACAGCCGTATGCATTAAAACTTAAAGCAGGTTTAACTGCCATTGTTAATCACATTTCCTAAAGTTGTATTCAAAAAACGTTTTTATCTTAACATACCTTTGTTAACTTTAAAGTAGGAAAAACCTACTTTAAAACTACAACAAATTGACAGTTCAATTTTATTATTGAAAGTTTAAATACAAAACAAATTTTTTTTACAATAAACTGAGCCGTTTATTTTCAAAGTGGCATAAGTCACTTTTTTTGTCATCTTATTTTAAATTAGTTTATTTTTTAGTAGTTAATTATAAAGCACTAGGTCAATTTAATAAAAAATTTAAAAAAATTTTTTTTTTCAATTTGTTTGTTCATTATTTTTGTTTTCCTGATGATGTCAACCAACGGTAGGGCGAAATATCGAAAAAATAATAAAAAATAAAATTTTTTTAAAAAATTTTTTATTAAGTTGAACTAGTGCTTTATAATTAACTACTAAAAAATATTAAAAAAGGTCGAAAAACTATAACTATTATATAAATTAGTTTATGAAATATTTTATAGGGAATATCATGGTAAAATTGAATCCATTGAATTTTTAGCCATTTGAACTAGTCTGTATTTACTTTTCTCTCTGAAACAAATTTTTCTAATTATTGTGTTGAAATAAAATCTTTTTTCTCCATGTTGTGTACTGTTAAGGATTTTTTTAACAGGGGGCTACTATTACTATTTTGTCCTTTACATTAGTCACTTTGTGCAATAATATGCTTTTGAATTGTGACATTCTTAGATATTTTATACAATACGAAGCAACCTCCTGAGAATAAAAAAATAACAAAATAATGCTAATTATGTGTAGTATATTAGATATCACTATAATATAGTTCAGAAAACTGCACTATTCTCTCGTACCAATAAAAATAAGTCCAATAATCACAACAATACTTCACACACTTATTACACGTTTTCATTTCTTTCACACTAAGCTCCGTAATTCATTTCCTAAGTACAGCGACTAACGCCACTTTCAAAATAAAAATGTTTGTTATACCGTTAATTATCAACACTCCTCTCAAACAAATCTCAATACTTCTCAACTTTTTAATTTCAAATTTATTAAAAACAAAAAAAAACTGTTCAGTTTTGACTTATGCCACTTTCAATGTAAACGGCTAAATTGACAGTTGTACTTTGTTATTCCAAAAATTTTTAAAAATATTTATTAAAAACAAATTGTAGTATACAAATAATAATAAAAACTAAAACATAACATGCTATTGAATATAAAAGGTCTTAACATCTTCATTTTATATTTTACAAAAATATAATTATAATTAATTATTTAAAACAAAAGTTTTATTGATGTACATATAATCAAAACAAAGCTCGTTATCCGAATACTTAGTTTTTTTAATATGAACAAACACTCTGTAAGTTCTACGTAAGCCTTGCATATCGAGCTTTTTTGGGTTCTTTGTTTTTTTATTAAAAAGATTAATAAACTTTGGTTTTTTATTAAAAAGATTAATAAAAAAAACGAAGAAATATGTTGATTTTTCTAAAAACAATAAAAACATTTTTAATGGATCTAACTACCCGGATAAATAATATTCATTTTTATACATCGTTAACTACAAAGTGACAACTGAAAACAGCGGCATTGCCAGAATCAAAATACTAATTTTACTAAAGCATACATTAGCTAAAGTACTGTTTTTGAATACCATTTCTAACAAACGTCTGTTAGCCTTAAAGTGTTTGTTAACTAACGTGTACTTTAAAGCTCAAGTAAGCGTTTTTTATGCATACAGCCGTAATTATTTTAGATAATAATCCACCAAAAATAAATAGATATTCTAGAAATCATACTCTTCCGTGGTTAATAATTTCAGGACGATGGCAAATGGACCAGCAAATTGTGCAGCTACAACTAATATTTCTGTGTTAAATATAGGAATTTTTAAAATTATATATCCAGGGGTAAAAGTACTAAAATAAGTATACCCATAGCAGTAAGATGGAACTAATATGAAACGCCTAAGTTTTTCATTCAGAAACCAACTTTTTAAATATATGCAGCTATCATCTCATATCTGCCTACAATCATTTTGTATACCCTTGGAAAAAGTTCCTGTGATAAAAATTAGAAACAAACATTTATCATCATAAAATAGTCATTTACCTATCAAAACTAAATAAAATGTAAATAATAAAATAATAACGAAACAAGAAACAAAATTGACAACGTTCAATACCTAGATATTGATGTTGTCTTTATTGTTTCCCTTAACATTTGTTTTTTTTTTTTTTGCAAATTTAGACTTAAAAAGACACGAACAAAAAACACATGTCATCCAAACAACAAAATAACAATTTTAAAGGCAATAAATGCAATTGCTCTTGTAGTTACAAATATATATTTCGCTATAAAAAATACATTTGAAAATGAAAACAAATATAAAATAATAACGACAATAAAGTGCAGATGATGATGATGACTATGTGTGTTGTTGTATTGGTGATAACGATGATTACAAAGTTAAAGTTGTACAGCCAGGAACATAACAAAAAAAAAAATAAACATGAAAATAAAAATTGCAAAATATGACATTTAAACATCTGGGTACAAAACGAAAAATGTTACGGGTACTATTGAATAAAACAAACATACAGAAGTTTATTTGATGGCTTTATTTATTTAGCGATTTGTTCGAAAGGATGTTAAGTATTAAATAAAATTTGTTATGTGAATGCGTGATAAATTATATATATTTTTTTTACAAACTTAGAGTTCCAAGAATTACTTAAGTCACCAATAATAATAATAATAATAATAACGACTATAAAACAAATGTCACTTTTAAATGTGGCTTAGGTGAACTGCAAAATGTCGTAAAATTACAGGCCTTGGTGAATTTTTTTCCCGATCTTTAAAACGTGGGCAAACTCAAAAAGGAAGTTTTGGTTTTTAAAAAGAATATAGTGTTATTTTTTTTTTTTTTATTAACATATTAAACTTACAAGTAAATTATAAGAGTAATGGAGGAGAGCTATGACAGCGATGGTCTTAAGCTCTCAGTGTTATTTATATTTATTATTTATTATATTATTTATATAAAGTTATTTCCTTTTTTTTTTATATATAAAGGGTTTTTCAACAAAAAGTTTGCTTTATAAAACAAAATAAAACAACAAACTTAGATTAAGATAATTCAAATTTTTATTGTAATTCAAAGGGAAAATTTCGGCAATTATAAATGAAAAATGATGTCTGGCTAATATCCACCATGACCACGCTGACAGATGTCGATTCTGTTATCAAAGTTTTTAATCACTTTTTTTTAGCCAAAATGGCGGTGATATTTCGTTAAGCACATCATGGATTGTGAGTTTTAAGGCTGAAATCAATTTTATTGGCTCCATATAGAAGCTGTCCTTAACCTAGCCGCACAACAAATAATCTAGTGGCTAGTTACTTAACTACTGATTGTCGTAAAATTATGCGATCGGGAAATTTAGTTTGGAATAATTTGATCGTTTCATTGGCTGTGCAACATGTGGCATTGTCCTGATGAAACTACGTATCATTGATATTCACGCCGTCAATAATAGGTCAAATTTGAGTTGTTAGCATCTTGCGATACCCCTCTCCCCCCGGGGGCACATTGATATGTCGTAGTGGAATATCACCATTGAGACATGTGTCATCTGGTGGTTAAAGGGAGTCCAGTCCCCTAAAGGCTAGCAGAAGCCAACTGGACTAAATCCACTTTATATCCATGGAAATCAGTAAGCGTAAGAGTTCAGTTTTTGCTGTTCTCTGACTGATTATTGAGGTTGGTTCTTCGGGAAGTATCGTGAGGGTTGTGGCTTTGTAGGCCCTCATGAATGATTAAGGGGTCCAGGATCATCTCACATGGTGAATGATCCGGATCCAGTGAAAATGTCATGTATTCTGGACCAGAAGTTGGATAGTCTCCAACTCTTTAGCAAGGAGTGGGGATGCTGGCCCTGCTCCACGCTCACGAAATTATCGCTAGGAATGAGCTGTTGGATAGTATTATGCTTCGGCTTCCTAGAGCGCGAGTGCATGCTACATATCACCCAAAGTGGTTTGATCCACCATCAGGTTATGGCCACATGGCTCTCCACTGATGTAAATCTTATCCAGAAATCTTACAATCGCGTGATCCATTGACCGTCACCGCATTCCCAGCCTAATCTTTGACAAAAAATAGCGCAGCCACAACTCCAGGCCACATAGCGCACCATACAGTGACATGTTCAGCATGCAAAGGCTGCTCAATAATGGAAATTGGCTTGTAAGGCTTCGAGGTCAAATCCTTAAGGAAAATAAGTCGTATAATGGTTTTGGATCACCCTAATCCTTGAGAACCTCTTGAAATTGACAGCTTTGGATCTGCTTCAACTCTGTGGCTTACGGATACGATATTTTCAGTTGAACGAGCCGGTCACACGTACGTTAGTGTTCGCATGTGCTGTATCGAGCCTGACGACACAAATTTAACCATCAAATTCCTAATAGCGGTCTCAGAAGTACGAGAGAGCTGTATTCCATTTTAGGACGAATATAGGTGGTTTAAATAGTACAAAAATCGGATTGAATGAAATATCTTTTACACCGTGTTAGAAAATCGAGGCACGTGAAAGCTTGAAAAATGGGCGGAGTTCATCAACATCATACTGACTTTTCATGCCATGAACATCAAGAGCTTAAAATTCCTTAATACTTGTATCGCCCATTACACCAGATGCATCATCATTTGCGAACCGATTAGCTAAACATTCCATTAGCTAAACATTTATAAAAGTGGCAAATGTATAAATTGTATAGCGTCAAAGCTTGAGAACTCAAAAAACTTATAAAATAGAAGTAGCAGGTAATCCCTAAAGGGTTAATAAAAATTATTCAATGTATAGATAAATGCAACAGTGACTCTATCTCAATTCTATACGACGTTCTCTGAAGAGAGCAAGGTGGTTTTAAGATTTAGGGAATGAATTATCCCTGTATCTAGGTAATTGCAATAAATAGACCCATCAAATTTTTTTTGTTAACTGTAAAATGAAAGTGTAAAAAATATAAGCCTGTAGTCCTTAGACCGCTTAAAGTATAGGAGAAGAATAGACAGCGGCAGGTAACTGGAATAGCTAATATATAAAATACATTTTGAAGATTATTAACAATTTTTGATTTAGGAAACTGTTTCCAATTATAAAAACTAAAGCTTTTCATTAGCCTTTAGAATGACTACTCAGCGATAATTCCTTTAACATTTTACAAATTTCATTTTTATTTCAAATCTGCCCATAACATTTTTTAGCATTAAGGTTTTTTTTTATTAATAATAAATGCAATAAGGATTAAATTAGGTTGAATTTTTTTTAATTTCGAATAAACATTAACTAAGTAAACAATATATGTATTTATGAAAATCACATGAAAACAAGTCTCTCTCAACCCCCACAAAATGATAAAATTTTTAAAGTAAATCTGTGAACTCATAAATACCAGGGATTAGTAACGGATTTTGTTGTCATGTTATTTAACATTAAAAAACGTTAAAGTGAAAAAGAAAAACTCAATTTAAGGAGAATGTGTGCGTGGCACGAGTCGAACGACTGCTAAAAAGAAATTTGAAACTCCCTTTTTTGAAGCATTTAGTGCAGTCATTCGTTTACCAGGTACGGTTTACTTTAAGGATTTGTTATTTTTTTTTGTTTTTGCTTAAGACCTCAAATCATTTTTTGTTGCGTTTTTAATAACTTTTTCTTAAAATTTGTATTTTATAAGAAGGCAGCTAAAGTAGGGTTGCTTGAAATTCAATTCTGTTTCTTTGGTTTGAGTAATTACTTGCATATTTTTTTAAATTTGTTATTTTTGTTGATTTCGGTGTGAAATTTATCCTAAACATAGTTCAAGTTTCTTTAAACAAATTAGTTTATCGTACGTGTCTGGTTATTTTGAACTAAGTGTGGATTTAAGGAAGATTAGATTACAGGACTTAAGTGCAGATAATAAGTTTGTTAGTGAAAAAAAAGCAATGCTAATGAGATAAAATTAAACTATTACTATTTTAGGGTTTTGTGTTATTGGAAATATATATAGTTACTCATATTTTTAAAAAAAAGTTTCTGTTTTGTGATAACGATACTTTTTAGAAAACAATTGGTTTTTAGAGTGAACATGAAGAAAACAACATATACTTAGCTGTTATTGTTTAATTAATTAATTTACTATTACGTTTATTCCTTTTGATAAATGTTTTGTTATATTGACTTTATTTTATAGTAAAATAATAAATAATGACTAAATATGTATTAATCTTTTAAACGGTCGTTTTTTTAAATTAAATTTAACAATATATTTCTTCAATATTTTGCTTTCCTCTAGAAAGCTTCTTCAAGAAATTAATTTTATAACTACAAAAATTACTAACAATTAAAAAAATAAAAACAAAATAATAAATCTAAAGTGCTGATTTTCAAATTAAATTAAAAGCCTTAATTTTTATAGTTGTTTTAAACGATCTTTTTTTATTTATCTTTAATAAATATCTTTTTTTCTTTTTAACGATCTATTTTATATATTTTTTTCTTTTCGATATTTTGCTTTCCTTTGGAAAGCTTCTTCAGGAAAAAAATGTATAAAAAAAGATCGTTAAAAAGAAAAAAAGATATTTATTAAAGATTAAAAGCTTTATTTATTTTCAATACTCATAAAATAAACACTATGTTAACTTCACCACTGTAGCGCCTTAAAAGATGTTTTATTACTTTGTTGTATATTCTCAACGATCTTCAAAATCGAGTTAATTCATTTGTCCAGCAAATAGTGTTTGTTTTAAGGAGTTCTCGCATATACAGGAATATTCAACTTTCATATCACTCCATGTTTTTTTTCTGTGTTTTTTTTCTGTTTTCAAGCTTATTTCATGGGCTCCTCATATATGCTGCAATTCTTGTTCCGTCATATTGCGAGAGTGGCTGAAAAATAAAAACCGGGCAATGGCTTTTGCAGTACCTATGGTTTGGCGTGAGCCTACCAATCATACAGACGACTGTTATATCTGCTTAACTCCTCTCATTAAGCATGGTTTATATATGAAGAAAAGAGGAAGGGTTAAATACCTTAATCTCCCATCTGCTCATCGGCCAGTACCACAGTCAGACACTTTGCCAGTCCCTTCTCCACCCCAAAATTATGAAATTTTAGAGGAAGCTGATAAAGACTATGTAGAAGGAGCAACCCATCCTTTTACATCTTATGATCCTGATTTTGGGGTAAGCGATAGTTCTAGTGACCCGCACAGAATTAGTCAAGCAGAGTTGAGTGACCTTATGAGAGATCTTGGCTTGTCTAAGGAAAAATCTGAGCTTTTAGAGTCAAGACTACAACAGAGGAATCTTCTAAAACATGATGTGAAAGTATCTCAGTACAGACAGTGTCAAAAAGATTTACTTCCTTTTTTTGAGAAGAAAGAAAACGTCGTAGTTTGTTCTGATGTTAATGGTTTGATTAACTGCTCGAATTTGGAACACAGTTCATCTGAATGGAGACTGTTTATAGACTTTTCAAAACTAAGCCTAAAAGCTATACCTTTGCACAATGGAAATCAGCTACCTTCTATTCATATAGGTCATGCAGTTCACATGAAGGAAACTTATATAAATATGAAAACACTTCTCCAATCAATCAAATATGAACAACAAAAGTGGCAAATCTATGCTGATCTGAAAGTGATTGCTATACTCCTGGGAATGCAATTAGGGTTCACCCAGTACTGATGGTTTTTGTGTCTGTGGGACAGACGGGATAGAAAATCTCACTACAAAAAGTGAACACGAGACCTAAACTCTAATGAGAAAAATGTAGTTGACGACCCTCTTGTAGATCCTAAGGATGTTTTCCTTCCCCTATTACATATTAAGTTGGGATTAAATAAAAACTTTCTCAAGGCCACGGACCAGGAAGGACAAGCTTTTAAGTACTTGAAAGCAAAGTTTCCCAGGTTAAGTAAGGCAAAAGTCAAGAAAGGCATCTTTATTGGGCCTCAAATCCGTGAAATCGTAAATGATCCTGCTTTTGACATGTGTTTAACAGGGAATGAAAAAAGAGCCTGGGAAACCTTTAAGGAGTTGTACATAGATTTTTAGGTAAGAAAAGAGACGATAACTTCACAGCATTGGTTAACGAGCATCTTCAAGCTTACCACCAACTTGGATGCAACATGTCCTTAAAAATTCATTTTCTTCACTCTCATCTTAAATTCTTTCCACAAAACTGTGGAGCTGTGAGTGACGAATATGGTGAAAGATTCCATCAAGACATTGCCTTAATCGAACAGAGATATCAGGGCCGTTGGAATGAAGTAATGCTTACAGATTACTGCTGGTCTGTGTGTAGGGATGCTCCAGAAGTGTTTTATAAAAGACAAGCTAAACGACAGCGATCTTGCAATGCATCGGATTGATTTAATTGAAATTTGGTGGTACAAACTTCTTTTATTTGTCAAAATACTAAGAATAAAGTTTTTTTTATAAATTTTGTACTTAAAATATTCTAACAGAAACATAAAAATATTGTTTTATGTACTTTCACTTTTCACGTATAGCAGAACTACTCTTTAAGATTAATTACTGTGTATCCCAAAAACCAGAGCTAATAAAAATTTTTCATTGTCATTTTCGTTTTTATCACCCCAAAATTAGTAGAAATTGACTAACTTAGTGTAGGAAACATTCAAAAAATATTACTTTGTTGTGCAGTGTAGTCATATGTTTAGTTGAAATAAAATTGTAGTTATTTAATATATTAACGATTGTAATTTTCGTATATTAAGTATAATATTTGTTGTACATAGAGTTTGAAAAGTCGAGTAAATGGTAAAACAGTGTATAAACTTCGTGGAGTCTATGGACTAAAAAACTATTGCAGGTAACAGCGCAAAAAATTGATTAAGACGGTTGGTATTGTAATGTATCAATAGGAGGAAGTATTATAATAAGAGTCAGGCATGGCTTAAATAGAATAAAAGGGTTTGGTGTAATGTAAGGATAAGTAGTGTGAGTTAGAGTCTCTGTCGCATGTTAAATATACAAGCACTCGAATAGTTAATATCTCGTTTGATTTTAGTATACAAGAGACCATGGGGTACGATAAAGGTAGTTTCATGGAAAACGAAATATGACTCCTGTTCTTCAATTTGTTTTATCCTAAACTTTATACACGAGTCGCCATTTTTCCTAAAATTACAATATTCATCAGAACAACAAAATAAAAAATAATAAAAAAAAATTCAAAATTAAATTATTATTTATTTATTAACACTTAATAAATTGACAAATCACTAATTTTTGTTAATAAATTATTAGTTTGCTGCAACTTTTGTTTTAATTATCTTTCTGTTTACTCTAAAACATAACATTAGATTGTTACCTAGTAATCGACAGTACAAACGTGTATCACTATTAAATACAATAAAAATTATTTCAAATATTTAAAATACTTTTTAAAGCACAAAGAAAAATCGTACTATAACTGTGATTATATAAAAATTCAATATATTTTCTGTTTTTTTTTTGGTATTTTAGCAACAATAAAATCAAACAATAGACACAAGCGATTACTCAAATAATACAACAAATGTTTTATTGCAAATTTATAATACAAAATATACTTCAACATGGAATTACACAGATATGTATATAGTGTTTTTATTCAATCTTAAATAAGTTTTAACTTGTTCGTAAATTTTCAATAGAACAGCAAAAAAATAAATAAATAACTACAACATTTAAATACTACAACAACGACTAAAATATACGCCAAATTCATTTTAATTCATAACGACTTACAACATTCAATGACAATATTCGACATTGGTAACAATAATTTCAATAACAATACAAACTACAACAATGCCAATAATAAATTAACAATAAGGATTAAATAATACAAACACAATAATAAATATACATGAAACTACACACACTAACATAAATCTATAAATACTAACAATCAATTACACGGAAAGAATAATTCTAGTATCGGTTTTTTATTAGTTTAAAAGAAATATTTTGAATATTTTTGAAGGGTCACAAACATAAAGACCTGTTTATACAAAAAGTCCTTTAAAAAAAAGACCTTATACAAAAAGTCATTTTTATAAAAAATAGACGTATTTAGACATAAAGTCCTTTTACAAAAAGTTGTTTATATACAAAAAGTCCTTTATATACAAAAAGTCCTTTATATACAAAAAGTCCTTTATATACAAAAAGTCCTTTTTATACAAAAAGTCCTTTTTATACAAAAAGTCCCTTATATACAAAAAGTCCTTTATAAACAAAAAGTCCTTTATATACAAAAAGTCCTTTATATACAAAAAGTCCTTTCTATACAAAAAGTCCTTTATATACAAAAAGTCATATTTATGCAAAAAGTCCCTTATAAACAAAAAGTCCCTTTTATATAAAAACTTCTTTTATACAAAAAGTGATTTTCTATAATGTCTATACTTTTTTTGGTTATTTTAATAATAATAATGCCTATTTAGTCAAGTACCTATTTTTTAGGAAAGAGATGCGATAGGTGGTGAAAGTAGAAGAATAGTTACGAAAATTAACTGGCGTAACAGCTCAGTGACCAGTGACTATGCCTTTATCACTGAGCAGCCCCATCGAAAGTTAATTTTTATTTGTAGGGAAAAAAACCAACCCCCAGTCATGTAAGCTAGCACAGTACCCACTAGCTTACAGGGGCGCCTAATACTAAAAGTCCTGTTTGTACTAAAAGTCCTTTTTATAGAAAAATTCCTATTTATACAAAAAGTGCATTTTAAACAAAAAGTCCTTTTTCCTTTCTTTTTATAAAAACTTTTATTTTTAACTAAAATCACGTTTTATATAGAAATATATTTTTATACAAAAATTGCTTATTTCCTCGAAAAAGTAGTTTTCCCGTAAGCAGCGATTTTAAAACAAAATAATTTTTCCCCATTAAGCACTCTGCAACAAGAAACATTTTATATATAAATGAAATTTACTTAAGAATACGTTTTTTACTCCAAGATACATTCGACAGAAAGACCTTGTTTGAAAATTTGTTTGAAATTCTTTCTACAATCTTTATTTTTTAGCAACATTTTTTTAGTAATGTTTTACATAGAAAAACTTTCTTTGTGATTAAAAATTCCATTTTTAACGAAACAAAACAGCCATTCCTTTTTGCGTAAAAAACTTATTTCAGGACATTTTTACAAAAGAAAATATTTTTTAACTGGAAATTTTTTCCCCCAAAAGAAAATGTATGTATCTTAGCATTGTGTTACTTAATTTTTATTACACTTGAAAAAGCTAACCTTTTTACTAAACATTCTCTTTTTAACACATAAATTTGCTTTCAAAATAAAATCTGTTTTAAAAATAAGCTTGCGCTTATTCTGAGTGTCCTTACACACAAGTTACATAATTAGTTTTTAAAAAATAATATAAGAGGCTGTCATTAAACTATAACAACGTATATGAGTTTATCATATCAATCATTTATATACGAGGTGTGCTAGAACAAACAATGCGAAAATTTAAATTTTCCTATAAAGTGGTTATTAAGTGGTTTACCTTATAAATGCGAGCCATTTTGCTAACATTTTTCATTACATTCTCGCACATTTCGCGCGGTATTCCATTAATGTCATCACGAATATTTGGTTTGAGTTGCTCAAGCGTTTCTGGCTTGTTTACATTAACTTTGCTTTTCAGATATCCCTACAAAAAGAAGTCCGAATCAGTCAAATCATGAGGCCGTGGAGACCAATAAACATCACCATTTCTTGAAATAACTTGGTTTGGAAAGAGGTCTCACAGTTATTCCATTGTAATACTGGCTGCATGCGATGTGACACCGTCATGTTGATATCTCGTATTTATCAAGTCCAAAGCATGCAGTTTTGGCATTAAAAAGTTTTCAATCATATCACTCCCTATTCACAGTTACCGTTACGTCGTTTTTATTTTTAAAGAGTTAAGGTCATATGATTCCTTCCAACCACTGTCACCTTTAAGGGATGCAAATGTGTCTGTTAGATAATGTTAGGGCTTCCCGTTCTTCAGGACCGACTATTCTGTTTACTTACATATCCATTCAAATGAAAATATGCAACTCACTCATTATGATTTTTTCATTCAAGTTGGGGTTGTCATAGGCGAGCTGTAACATCCTATTGGCATATGTACAGCGGCATAAATGGTCTTGTGAAAGAAGCTCTTGTATCAAGTGAATTTTATATGGAAACAAATGCAAATCCTTGCGCAAAATTGTGGCCAAAGTTGTTCTTTGAAGTCCAAGCTACTAAGCACGGCGTCAAATTTAGATTGATGGATTGTTTTGAACACTTTTCAGCCGATCTTGCAGTACGTTGTAGTTCATGCTTGGGCCTATCACCTGCAAACCCTCTTTCTTCGAAATCATTCACCACAAGATAAATAGTGCATTTGGTTGGCACGTTGTTTCTCCCAAAAATTTCACGTAACTTTCTCATCATTTAATTTTAAAAAAATTTTGGTTTATCGAATATATTTCCGTTATAAATTTGTCACGTGACTACATCACGGCTACCAAATATGAGCTATTAGGACTCATGTTTACCAAAATGGCGGCAAATCAAAGTAGTATACCTTCCCGGCGAACACTGTGTATTAACCACCATATGAAGTTTGCTTGTTTGTTATCATCATGAGCCTTGAGTTCATATCCTAGTAATGGCGTGAGTACGAGCATAACGAAAAATAAAAACAAGTGATAAAGTGGAAACATACAAAGATGCCCAGCAAATTTCATTTTACCCTTTCCGCTACCATATCTGAACTAAAACGATACATTTTTTTTAATGTACACCTCGTATTTACTTTTTAATTTTATATAACTTACATCACACATACATATGTATATATATATTTATAACTATAATATAAATATATAAATTTCGTATTTGTAGGCGATATTAAATACGATACATATTTAATTTATTATAATTTTTTATTGTTGCTGCTAATATTCATTGGAATGTTTGTATTAAAATCACTTGTGGGCCATACTTCGAACCACCCACAACAACAGGCATTTAATTAAAAACGCAACGCAACTGTAAGTTGTTGTAATTCATTATACTTGTAACAACAATAAAATATAAAGTTTCTCAGCAATAAATTTTGATGTTGTAAGAAGGCATGTATGTTTTCATTAAGTTTAAGTAAAATTATGAATAATTATAATTTAAGTAATTTTATTCTATACAATGAACTTAAAGAGTTCTTGAATATTAAAGATTTTCTTATGTTTAAATTTAATGGCCACAAAATCGACAAAAATAATAATAAAAATTTTGAAGTAGCTGCATGAGGAAGAATAAAGAAGGCAATGAAGCCTAAGAAAAAATATATTTTATAGGGTATTTTAAATGTTAAATCTATTGTTGAATGAAGTGGTTGCCAAAGAAGTTGTAAATAGAATCAATGAAGCTTAAGAAATATTCAACTGCCTTACATTAACGTTATATTTCTAATAGGAAATGTATATTTTAATTTTTTAATATATTTGGCCTTTTTTTAGATTATTTGCATTTTAATTACTACAGTTTAAGGTCTTCAGTAATTAACAATTATAAATTTCTAAAGATTATATCTGAAGCCAAATACTAGTATTGATTATTTATTTAATAAAAATATAAGGCTCCAAAGTACACAGTAATATAAAAATTATATTGTCTGAAATATTTAACTTGCAGATTACCTAGTTTCGAACTTAGGCAGTTGAATTTTAATTAATATTTAAATCAATATTTTAAAAAAATGTTGTCTTGTGTATTGAGGAATTCATACAAAAATGTTATAAAGTTTTATGTTTATTATTTTTAATGAATGAAAATAAAAATTGCTTAGATCGCTAAAAATTAAATTCACTATGACAAGGTGTATCAAATATTCCAATAAGATCAAATTCAAAAGGTTTCCACACTATCTCAAATCTTCTTCCGAACCGTCATGGCACCTTAAAGAAATATCCTTTGTGGATACATTATCTGTTTATCTTAAATCTACAACAACACTGTTAATATATATGTTCTATTAAATCCCGAATGGAAAATTTTATTTACCGATGAATCAAGATCAAATAACATACCTCCTTTGCTGTTGTACGTGAAAAGCGTATGATAATTGGATCTTCGCAATTAATATGCCAAATTTTTAACAAAAACCCAAACAAATTTGTTATAGCCACGATAAAGAATACCTGGTGCGATTCACCTCTGAACTCCAAAATTAGAAACATTTGCATAACAAATGCTAACAAAATCAAGATTATGTAGGTTTCATTGCACTTTGGAATACCAGGTAATGAAAAGACCGCAGCTGCGCAAGCAAAACATATGCCTTAAATATTCAACGGCTCCAAAAAAAGATTCTACGGATAATAACACCTGGACCCTGGTATGTAAAAGACTCTAACAATCATAAGGATCTTAACATTCTATCAATTTTTAATGAAGTAGCGAAACATGCACCATCGTATCTAAAAAAGTTAGAAACTCATACAAATCTTCTGGCTTGCAGCTTCCTTAACGATAGTGGTTACATTCTGCTAAGAAGGAGAATAACTCTCATTTAATATCAGCAACCATGTAACAATATACAATTTTTTTGTCTGGCACTGGCTGGACTTAACAAGTTTACTTAATTTTGATTTAAGATATGAACACTTATTGTTAGGTCAAAACTATGAAGATTCAAAAAAACTTTTATGAATTTTCACTGGATTAATGACTTCATTTTTTTTATATTATATATCACGGTATATTACTCACATGTTGAGAAATCCACGGAAAATTAAAAGACTTCCTTTTCCTCCACATACGAGTATATATTTTTTTTAATTTCTTGCTTTTTAAATATTTTAAAAACTTATAACACAATTGCTATTTTGCTTTGCCTTGGTTTGGATAACCTAGTTTAAATGTTCTTTTTAATTTATGTATATTTATATAAAAAAATTTAATTTTTAACCATCTCCATGCAATATTTTCTTTATATTTATTCATTCATTTCTTTGCTAAACTTCTTATTTTTTCATAATTGTATATACATATCTCTGTACTTCATTTTATTAATAAAATAAACTCGAGAAATTTTTCTTTTAGATATTTTGTTTTTACTTTTTTAAGCATAAAAAAATATATATTTACTCGGCTAATTATGACAAGTATAACGACAAACTATTTAAAGCAGCAGCGGTGTTTCTTTTGCAAAAGTGTAAAGAAAAGTTTTCTTTTTTTTAGTTGGTTATGGAAAAAGCGGCACTTGAAATGTTAAACCGTTTTCCTGTCGTGAATTTTAAATAGTTAAAAGCATTTTTTTTACTCTATACAAGTTTTTTCCTTATAAAAAATCTCATGAATAAATATTTTCACATGTAAATAGAAATAAAATTTCGTATGTAAAGTAAGTAACTTTAATCTCTATAAGGATACGGAAATAGGCAACAAATTCTTTTAGCTGAGAAGTGAATAAATTTAGAGAGCCTTAAGACAATCGCCTTAATTGCGTTGGAAAGTTGACGCCGCTTGAGCAGCTAAACAATTAGTTTTGAATCAACCTCAATACCTTTTGAATATTTTAGACAAGTAAAGTGATAGTTTGAGATCAGATGTGCAGTTATAAGCTAACGCTGAAAGCACATCGAGTGTATGTTATTCGCACAATGTGATGTTGCTAAATATTCAATTGTGTTGATCATCAAGAAATTAAGACCATTTTCAACCTTTTACAAGAAAA
Source organism: Trichopoda pennipes (assembly GCA_030448955.1). Taxonomy (NCBI): domain Eukaryota; kingdom Metazoa; phylum Arthropoda; class Insecta; order Diptera; family Tachinidae; genus Trichopoda; species Trichopoda pennipes. Next base: position 593,873 of record JASKUP010000041.1, on the reverse strand, counting down.
ATACTATTAAAAATGATTGAAGATGTAGAAAAAAAGTTAGTCTGACTGGGCTTAAACTGACAGAACCTGGGAATTAATCATCACTATCAATATCGTCATATCATTTAAAGCAAACAATATCATTTAAAAGCAAATAGAAATTGAGGTGGGAACTTACGATAGCACGTCAGCAGTTGATTGCACTCTTTTCATTTACATATTAAACGTAAACCAAAGGGAAATTTATATCCGAGTACCTCAACCTAATGATAAATCTCTTTTCAAATTATGTACAAGGTAAAGTGTTCCTATACAGACCATAGAAGATACTAACAGTTAGCCCAAAAATTTGTGAAATTTTATTATCAACAACGGTTGATTTATATTCTGCTAAAATCATCTCTTTTTGTTGAGGTCAATTTTGTGAAAAAATATATTTACATTACTTTGGCAATAAAGTAAAAATTCATAATTAAAAACCCCCCAAGCCGGTGACACTTGAACCTTGTAAATAGGTCTTCTGATATCTATTGAAGTTTTCTGTTTTTTTCGTACCCATTCGATATCGACAGCTGCAAGTAGATTCCCGATAATTTTCGGGCAAAGTAAAATTCTAAAACATTAAATTAAAGATTAATAAAAGTAATTAGATTTGTCTATATAAAATAATGAGTTGTGTCTAGTTAGCTATATCAGTCACTAAAAATAGCTAGTGGATGATCTAGCTAATGCATGTTGAACTACAAAAGCCATAAGTTCTACTGCTATCAATGCCACGAATATAAGGCAAATGAGTGTAGTTAAATAGCAGCCTTAGATATTTATTTAAATAACCAGAGAAAATTAAATAGCAATTTCTTGATTAAAAAATTTAAATACAGTAAATCAATTTGAAATGGAACCTAATTTTTAAAACAACAGGAAAATTGATGATGCATCTATGTTAGAAAAGCAGCTGTACAGTTTGACTACTCTACATTCTCAATCAAGGAATTTTTACCCAAAATCATTGAAAAGGATAAGAATGTAAAAGTTTATTTGCGTTTTCAGATATAATTTCCTTATATACAAATTTATATCTGAAAATGTCTGAAATAGAAATAATTGCTTGCATGTAGCGTAAATTAGCATTATAATAATTGATTGAATGATGTTTAAAAAAGACTGATTCGATGAGTGTAGGAAACTAATTCCCCCTTATTAGCAATAAGACAAAGTTGCAACCGTAAGTGTATAGTGCAATTGTGGCACAGATTAAGCTTGCTAGTATATCTTAGTTATAACAAGAAAAATTTATTTATAAAAAAACTGCGATAATTCATAATTTTTTTTTATTTTTACAAGTAAGCATAATGACACTTTAAAAAAAAATTTTTTTAAAAGTAAAAAGTTATGGGTAAAGAAAGAAAACTAGAGTTAAAGAATAATACAAATGTATTTCCTAAGAAAATGAAAGCTATTGTCAAAGCGCCAGTTGCGTTTTTTAAAAAGACATTGCTCCACATTAATGTCTGCATGTTAACCAGGCTAATCAAATATATTTTTCTATTATTTTTATTTTCTCTAGATGAATAAAATAAAACCCCCTTTACAAGCAACCCTTAATTATTTCTTCAAGCAAAGTTAAAATAGTGAAATTTGGGGCTTATTTACCGATAATGTCAATGCCAAGTTGGCTTTAATTTTACTTAAATATAAAAAAGTGGGTTACGAAAATCTTTAATTCAATTTTTATTTATGTTTTAGAATTTTAAGTTAGAATGACCTTAAATATCAGTATGTTATATACCAAAACTTTAGAACTTGTCAACAAAATTAAACAATTAGAATAGGTTTCTAATTATTAGAAATAAATTAAAAGAAAAATAACTTCTAAATTTTTTTTTTGTATTTGGAAAACAGTTCCTAATACCATCAAAGTTATTTTAATTTCTGATTAATAAAAGCCTCTTAAAGAAATAAGAATTAAATAATAAAACAACAAAAGTCATTAAAAATTTATTTATATTGTAGGGCTTTGGCCAGGAAGAAGGATCATATTAATGAGATAATCCCAACGCTTTGACCTACAGAAGATTTTTTTGCTCTTAAGTTATTTTATAGGAGTTATTTAGTTTAAGTTTAAAAGTTGAATTTCTTTAAAAAATTGAGGAAAAAACTTATTAACGACTTTCATACTAACTGTATGTGATATTAAAGTTTCTATTTTTCTTGAATATTTTAAAATAAATATAACCAGAGACTCATAAAAAAAATTTTATTAAAAATAATCGTAGTATTCGACTAATAAGGTAAATAATAAATACGACAATAACACTTGCAAAATAGAAAGAAATTTACTTGGAGTTTATTTGAACATCCCGTTGGACATAAAAATTTAAGTTATATATTTCATGTGATATAACAGAACAAGTAGTAAACATTTAATATAAATCTAGTATTCGATTTCTTGATTATAAATTAAAGGCAAGTATTTGCTTATTAGCTCTTTGAGAAATAATAGTATAATAGTATAATAATATAATATATCCCAATTACCGATAGTTGTGTCCTAATATAAATAGGAAATTCTATAAAATACTACAATAAAGTTACATGGTTTACTTACAAACTAATCCCCAGGCTTACTTTAAATTTACCAATAGCCCATAAAGCCATTCGTCATAACACAATTACTTAAGTATATTTCCGGATATTTTTTAATTTCATTTTTAATTATTAATAAATATTTTTTTAAGCACAATATTTTTATATAAAAATAAATAAAAAAATTGATTTCGATATTTCGCCTCACCATTGGCTGACATCTTTAGGCATAAACATTTAAGCTTATGCTTGGAGAAAAATTATTTTTAAAATATATTAAAATTTCAATTAACTATAATTATTTAAAAGATATATAGATATTCTGAATTTTAGTAATAGTTTGATTTATTTGCAAACAGAGATTTCGATATTTTTCGTTGAAATTTTGAGGTTTATTTAAAATGTTAAGTTTTTGGAAAAAATTAAGTTTTCATTTTAAAAGAAGTCTTCTTTCTCATGAAATTTCCGTATATGTATATTATTTTGTGTAATATTTTGTTAATGTCAATTCCCGTCTTTTACGAGTTTTCAATCACTAAGGGAATTTCGCTTTTATTTTGTTAATCTTCAATTTTTTGTTCGAGTCTCAGTTCTTTAAGAAAATATTAATGAAACTAAAATTTTAGTTTTCATTAAAATTTTCTTCATTTTTTGTTAATTCTTATTTTTCATAATTTAGATGAGTTTTTTATCTTTTTATTAAAATTTTCAATATCCAGTAAAAAATAAAAAATAATTCGTGGAAAATTATTTTTTTTTTTTACCAAAATAAAGCGGTGATAATTTCTTCATCGAAGTGATTTTGTATGAATAAAATGTATAATTTATTTCTTTTCAGGACAATTTAACAAAATTTGAATGCCATCTTCCAATCCCCCCGTAGGCACATTGAGATGTTTTGACGGAATCTCACCGTCATTTCATGTCTCACCGGGGGTAAAAGGAGGCCCTGTCCCCTAAAAGGCTAGCAGCAGCCAACTGGACAACATCACTTTATTTCCACGGGAATCAATAAGTTAGCTTTTTGGCTTTTTAGTCTTTTAGCTGTTCTCTGAATGATTATTGAGGTTGGCCTTTTGGGAGCATTGTGGTGACTGTGGTTTCGCGGCCCTCATTTGAGTTGTGTGGGTCGGATCATTCACAATGAACATAATGATTGGTCCTGGTTCAGTGAGCATGCTTGTGTTTGTGTTCTGAAAATGTATTAAGCTTTCATGTGTTCTGGACTGGGAGTTGGTTAGTCTCCAACTCTCTAGCAAGGAGTGAGGGCTTCCGAGCTTTCGAAGTTGTGACCAGGAGTGACTGGAGGTTAGACATATCCGAAGGCTTCTTGGGGCGTGTGTGACGCTAAAATCACAGTAGTATGATCCACCGTCAGGTTATGGCTTACGCAGCTATGTACTGACGCAAATCCTATTACGCACCTTCCAATATAAAATAAACTAAACCTTATAAAATGTATACATATTTTGTAGGAGTTAGCAATAATTATGATGTTTAAACAGGAATCAGATCGTGTTCATCACAGGGCAAAAATATTTATAACAAATTTGGGAGGCCAACTAAATGTATAATGATGAGCCTTTTTGTACAGCGTATCTAATTGACCCTAGACAAGTCACTTGGTATTTTGATAACCACGCGTGGTGTTCCTTATTTGACTTGAGTAAAATTTTACCAAAAAAAGTTACAATTTTTTCAACTTTTATGACACCTTTAAAATTTCAGGATATACGGAAAGGATACGAATTCTTACTCCAAAATTTTTAAATTCAAAATTTTGTTAAGGTTTGTCTATCTAAATATATACGCCATATTTCAGCTCTTTACAATAACTTTTTGTATTTATGGCCAGTCATTTTATTAAATCATGACACTGTGCGATGTGGCATTGACTATCGGAATAATTTTTTATAAGTTTCGGTTTTTATAAATAGTTTAATTTGAATCTTCACAGATTTGATATAAAGTTTTTGAAATAATTTAATAATTTTGAAAGAGTGATTGAAAGAGTGACATCTACCGATTATTATGTTTACAGATTTAAATACAGGCTAAGATATCTAGGTAAAAAGTTTTTCTAGCTCTGATCGCTTTCAAAAAATTAATGAAATTATAATTTTATATTACGTGATTATTATCTTTATTAGACCTCTTTTTTTTAATTGTTAATAATTTTTTGTTTTTATAAAAATTAATTTCCTGAAGAAGCTTTTTATGCGAAAACGAAATATTGAAAATATAGTGTTAAATTTATTTAAAAAAGAGCATTACTAAGATTAATACTTATTTAATTTTATATTACGTGTTAATAATATCAAATATGCTAAAATTAGCTACATCTTTTTATTACTTTATTTTAGGAAGAGGTAAAGAAATGTAAGTTAAATAAAGTTACTATGGATTATTGATATTTTTGTCCGAGCTTTGATGCTTGACAATCAATCTGAATTCTAAAAATTTCTAATAATTTTTCCTTTTAAAAACAAAAGAGATATTTTAATAAACAATTTTTTTATTGTGTGTTGCTAAATGTTGTGTCATTTCTTACAATTTTTTTTAAAAATATTTTTAAACATGAAAAAACTTGTTAAAAAAACACATCATAAATTTAATTAGCCTTCGTTAAAAAATTTGGCTCTTAAAACTCTTCTTCCTTTCGTCTTGTTACAAAATTAGATGGAAATTATTATTCCTGTCATAATATTATGTTTGTAAGATATTTTCTGTGAATTTCTTTTAATTATTAATTTGTATTTTGATATAAAAAATGAAACAGAAAAACGAAATTATTTGAAGTTGTTTTTTTTTTGACTCATTACGGATACATTTGAGTGTAATTTATTTCATAGAATATAAAATTTTGTTACATTTACAATTCATAGCCATACAGCCATGAAAATAACACAAACATACTTGCAATACAACAAAAAGATATGAAAATCTTTTATTTAACCTCATTTGACGCCCCATGTTTAAAGGTGGCACTACAAAATAAAAGAATGGTGTACTAAGATTTTTAGATAAATATGAATTGTAAATTTTTGTTTTAAATGTAAAATATTAGACTGCTTTTTAACGTCTCATATGTGACAATTATTAAGCTGTTAATGTTTTTCTAGAAAGATATTACAGACACGCTTTACAGGAAATAAGAAGTGAATGCTATTAAGAGTCAGACCTTTACAAATTACAAACCAATCAGTGCTTTATATTTAATGTATATCGGGTTTGTCAACAAGAAGTTTGTTTTTCAATTATAGTAACACCAGCAACATGATAGTTTTGTCATTTAGTTTTTTGACGTATTCGTAGCAGATGCATTGGCAATGTTTACAATGAATTCAATTTCGCACGAAAATTGCATTAAAATAATTAAAATGCATTATGAAAGTAGCGGTTCTATTAAAGTTACATTTCGTAAAATTAGTGATATTCTCAGGTAACATAATCGTCCTTCTTAGACCGCTATTAAGAATTTGGTAGTTGAAGTTAACTGTGAAGACTTATTAGATTTAACTGGTACAGAAATCGTAGCCGACCGAGCATTCACAACGTCGCAGATTTGCTCAATTCATTCAGCAATAACCGACTGGTTTTTCTATAAAAATCATTTTTCAGACGCAGCCCATTTTTACTTTTCAAGAAAAACAAGAAAAATTGTCACATTTGGGTTTCTAAAAATCCTAGAGCGATTATTGAGAAACCTTTGCTTGCTCAACATGTCACTGTATGGTGCGATATATGATCTGGAGGCGTGACTGGACCGTTTGTTTTTTTTCGAAGATGAGGCTGGAAATGCGGTAACGGTTAATGGATCACGCTATTGCGAGATATCAACAACTCAGTTTTGGGCCATTATTGACGACGTGGATATCACTGGTATGTGGTTTCAATAAGACGACGCCACATGGCACACAGCCAATGAAACAATAAATTTGTTGCAAACCAAATATTCTGATCGCATAATTTCATCACCGTCAGCAGTTAAGTGGTCGGCCAGATCATGTGATATAACATCACTGAATAAATTTTTGTGGGGCAATGTTAAGGACAGAGTCTATACGGAGCCAATCGATTTCAGTCTTAAAACTAAAATCCATGATATGATTAACGAAATAGAACCGACATTTTGCCAAAAAGTGATTAAAAACTTTAATGAATGACTCGATATCTGTCCACGTCATCGGGGTAGACTTTTGCCAGATATTTTTCATTCCTAATTGTCGAACTTCGTAATACAATAAAAATTTGAAGCATCTTAATCTAAGTTTTTTGTTCTTTTTTGTTTTAGAAAAGAAACTTCTTGTTTTAAAAACAAAATTGGATTTGTAAGCCATAAATATTAAAAATAAAACTTTCTCTATAAAACACTTGCTTTAACATTATGCTAAAATTTTTATTATGAAATTACACAAATAGTATGCATTCAAATTCGTCTTAATCATATAATTTCCTCTTAATAGTTTTCTTTTACTGTGACAATGAATTAAATTCACATGCATGCAGTTTTCCTGCTTCAGCATAAATATGCATACATACACATGCATACATATAAGGAACCCACACACAAACACACATAAGTGACATTGCAAGATTTATGGCAACACAATTAATCAGTGTGAATGCATGATATTTTTCCATCTCTTCGTCATCATCGTCTTATGATGAGACTTGTCGTTCATATTGCTATTGCTGTTATGGATGTTGTTATTGTCGTGGTTGTTACTTTCGGTGGTGGTAAATTATTGCTGGCCTGGTTGACTTGGGGAATGATTTGTTTGAGAGTTTGTGTATGTGTTTTAAATAATTATAATGAGCAAGTAAAAGTTTTTCAGCTTGTTGCATTCAACACTACGATTTTATACTATTTACACATCTTTCTCTATGTTGCTACTATAAGCATTCATCTGTTCGAATGCCAGTTTTAAGTAGACACAACATTTATATCTTTACCAAAGAAAAGATATTATATGTATTTGTTAATGTTTTTCATTTTCATTTTTGGTTTATTTTTATTATTATTTTTATATAAATAGTTCTTTTCCAAAGTTTTTTTTTTTCTTACATAAATATGCCGCGCGACAGTAGCGTTAAATCTTCCAGCATTTAATTAAAAACATGTCATTTGCTTTTATAATGATCTACAACAACAAAAGTATGTAATTGAAAACATTTTTTTATGCAACTACTTTTTGCTACAATAGCTCCAAAATTATCTTTTAAATGCAGTGGTTGAGATAAATATTAGGAACAAGCTTGTTCTGCTTATTTTTATATTATTTTTTTTTTAATTTCTAAGCAATTTATTTATAAATTCATTATTTTTTTAAATCGTTAACGAGAAAGGATTTCATTAAAAAAATAATAAAACTTTTTACAAAAACAAATATATTTTTTAAATAATACACGATGTCATAGATGTTAAGTTCAACCCAAATAATGCAAGGCAACGTGAGGTTGGAATATGCTCAATATCCAATTAGTGATCATTTGGCGTTCTTTTTCCGCAAGAAATTTGTGCTAGTTACTTGAAACATGCCCATATCGCACAGCTTGCATTTAGGGGACCAAGCAAATTTTTAAGCCTTGAAAGTTTATTAAGCACTGCAGTTTCCTGCATTCTTTGTGGCCCAGCATCTAAATAAAATGAGAGATGACACTCTGCGTCGGCCTAAAATTGTTCTAAAGTTATACCGACTTTTCATTTCAAGATTATTTAGTCTGTAAGCATCTAATTTACATACTTCTTAACATTTTTTTTGTTGGACCAGCGCTCAGGGGATAAGCCTTGCTCATGCAATGCATTGTGCCAGAAGTAGGAAATTATGTTATGGAGAGGAGGAAAGAATGGGCAGTTTTTGGATGGGGTTTATTCCATACACAAACTGTTTTGCTAAAAAACGAAATTTCTCTGCAATCCGTAGTGCGATTCATCGCCCAACCCACCAGAAATGGATGAACTCTCAACGAGTAGCATGTTAAACACAAAATCATGCAAGTATCGGGAACAAATTTCTTAATTTCATTAGAGCACTTACCATTGTAATAACGAAAAAGCAGTGAAATATAACCCACATTGCGTCGATGCTCTAGAGAATCAGTATAAGTTTTATACTCTACTATCCCCAATAAGCCTCTTGGTCCTCTCTTAAACGCAGTTGAGCAACTCTAAAGTAGACTTTTGGCGGCCGGGAATTACATGGGTGTTGTAAACCATTTTTGGACGGATATAGAATATACGAAGTTCGGCTGGTGTGAAGTGCTTTTTATACCATTTTAGAAAACGGAGGCACTTGAAAGTTACTTTAGAAACCTGCAACCATTATACGTCACACTGGATTTCCATGCCAGTATCATTTCCGAACACAGATCTATGCGAGCATGCAACATTTAGTTTTACGGGCATTAATATTGACTCTTTTCGCACGACCATATTTGATTGCTACGAGATTGTATTTAAGCGTATCATTTCTGTTTTACCTTTTGGAACCCGCTTCCAACTAGTTCGGTCTATAGGTGAATGAATATGAATGACAAATGGTGCTGTCATATACTACAATGATCTACTCAGGTGTTCATTTATCTAGCAAAAATTGCTTTCGACAAAGTGAAATTTACAGCGCCAGGCTGTCCCTTTTTTGGCAAGCGCTTCTTTTGCAGCCATTGTTTAATTACAAAGATGGTCCGTTGAACTTAATAGCAATGAACATAGATCTTTGTCTGCTAGAATAGAGTTAAAAGTAGAATATCATCTCTCATGGTACTGTTATTATTGTACCAGTAATTTAAAGACTCAATATTATTTAAAGTTTGTTTAAAATAGGGTAACATGTGTATTAGTTTTGAAGAGTAATTTAGCATAACACCATAGCACGTACTATTATCACACTTATTGCTGCGATATGGGGCCAATAAAGGTTAGGCACATTTAAAATTTAATATATACCTGGATTTTTTTCCCGATTAATGGTATAGATTTTTATCACTCCCGTTCTCCCTAAATCCAAAAAAAGGTTAATATATTTAGTTGAGTGTATTTTAATATATTTAAGTATATTTTTGTAAATTTTTGCATATTTTAATTTATTTTAATATGCTTTAGTATATTTTAATATAGTTTAGTATATTTTGACATATTGTTACGGATGCGTCTTGCTTAAGTTTTAAAGTACAATAATTAAGTAATAAAGTAAAAAACTGGATATACTGTTTACTAACTGCGTAACTTGCTAAGAAAACTTATGCACGCAAGACAAGAATAACTATCTAGTTACAAACTGCGTAGAAATTTTATACACACAAAACGACTAAAATTACGTATGCTGTTTACTATCGGCGTGATTTTCTAAGAAAACTAATATACACAAGACAACAACAATAACTGTCTTAAAATAAATTCCAAGAATAAACTTTGCCAGCATAAAAATAAAAATACACACAGGCCTACAGGCGCCTATACATTGAATGAATAACATAACAACAACGAAATGTGATACAAAGGGAGAAAAAGATTCTTAATTTTTCTAGACTTCTAGTGGACAAATATAAAAGGCAGCGTCTGAGTGGATAGTTAGTTGGTTTAAAAGTAAACGCCTTAAAGACGTGCATCTTAAGTAAATTGTTCTGTAGTGTGTAGATAATGTAAATCTACTTGTAATTAATTTAAAATCTCTAAAATCTGGTGTTATTTTTTTTTAAATAACTAACTCACAACAAAACATTTATAAAAGGTATAAACGTAACAAATTCGTAGTATATGTTTATTGTAGTATATTTTTGTAAATTTTTGCTTATTTTAATATATTTTAGAGTATTTTATTTTAATATATTTTAATATAATTCAGCTACCATTTAAATAAAATACAAAAATACTTTGCACTGTCTGCAAAGAGAATTTCTATGCCCCAAGAAGACAGGAAAAAAATTTATAAAGTATCATATATCATATTACTTGACCTCACTTCCAGGCACTCCTCCACCATATTTTTTATTTATTTTCCTAAGAAACTAACAACACAATTTTAAAAGGGTGAACATACGCTTAAGAATTTTAAAAATTAGATAGGAAGTATTACATTGGCTTACGACGTTTAATTCATCAGGATGGAATAAAAGATTAATTTGGTCCCCAAAGTGATTCATTTACAAATTGCTGTATTCAAATTTTTCCCCTCTACAGTATTTAAGTATGTTATTTAAAACGAAATCTTTATTATACATATCTCTTTAAAATTTTCCTAAGACATTTTTCTTGTGTTTTAATTCGTCAAGGTAAATACATTTATTTTTCTTCAATCTTTAGTTTAAATAAAATATTTACAAGTGCATGGTATTTACGTATACAAATAAGCATGCAGCAGTAAATAATTACACGAGTATTTATCATGAAACTTGCTAACAACTGCCTTTACAGGTCTTTTGCATATTTAATATGCATTTGTACATTTTTATTGCATTTACCATGATTAAGTAAAAAATCCGTACTCAGTTATAGGCGCTACAAAAAATAATTATTAATTCAAAAGAGGCATAAAACATATAACTAAAGGAAGCAGACACTTGTGCATGAAGTTACGAGGAAATGGCTATTGACAAGTGAAAAACTATGATTTATATTATTTTAATGTCTGGCATTAGAAATTTATTTGCATAAAAATCCTTTTTATTATTGTGTTTTAATCAATTTTTTTTTAAAGAGAAGTAGCACTTGCCTATTTAGTCAAGTACCGTGCTACATTCTTTTAGGAAAGGGATAGAGAAGAGATGAAACAGGTGGTGAAAGTAGAAGGATAGTCGGAAATTAACTGTCGTATAAGACCGCAAAGGCGACGAGTGGCCATCCCTTCATCATCACTGAGCAGCCCAACCGACAGTAAATTTTTATTTTTGTAGTGAAAAAAACCAAGGTCTTCGTTGGGAATCGAACCCACAACCCCCAGACTGACAAGCTAGTATACTACCTACTAGCCTACAGGGGCACCTAATATTTTTGTTAAAAAAGAAAAATCTAGACTGCCAAATTAGATTTGGATTCGACTTATGATTAATCGATTACAATTTATAAATTTTCTATAGAATTCTATAGAAAATTCAGCAATCTTTATGTCTTTGTAAAATCTCTATATTTCGGTGTAACAATCAGTGCTGAATTGAAGAAGAGAACATTTATACCATTTTAAGTTAACAGTCATTTTCAAAGAAAGTTTACTCAACACATTTAAGGATCGGACACAAACAGAATATTATTTACTTTGCAGCTCTATCATCTAGAAATAGGTGCTTTCTAAGAGCACAACCTCCGTTTAACCATCTAAACAGTTTTGCTGGGCAGCGTTTAAGTTTGATAATGCGATGGTGTAATGAGACGCTTCAATGATAGAAGTCAAATTGCAGCCCAACTATGTAAAAACACTGTGTTACTTTCGAAATCCACCTTCAACTAAATGCAATTATTTTTTTTTATATGTCAAACAGATCAGGATTTTTACTTTTAAATTTAAATTGAGTTCAGAAGTTTATGCCATAAGTGCCAGTCCCTTTATCAGATTTTCGTGCTATCGTCGTTGGGGCAAATACTTAAAAATTATAACCATATATACTCCCTATTTACGCTGACTATATGCAACTATACTACTCATATTCCTACTTCAAATAGGCAGATTTGCAGTAATACAAGTACAGGAAGCTTTCCAACATAGGTACAGGTGACGCAGACATAGGAGGAGACATATTTAAAAGTTTTCTATTATAGAATTTCAAAAGGCCAAATTTAATTTCAGAAGATTTTATATTGGTTTTATATGGATGTAGTCAAAATATCTTTTATTTCAAATCCAACTTTAGGAAAAAAAACTACCCTCGCAGATTTTTTTAATTTTTAGCTTTTAGTTTGACAACAAGGAGTTTTTTAACAAGAAGTTTGTTTTCTAAAACAAAAAACTAAAAATTTAATTTAAGATGATTCATTACGAAGAGAAAAGTTTGGTAATTATGAAATATTATGGAAAAAGTTATCAGACAAATGTCCACCATACTTGGCAAAGTGGAGCTCCTTTTTCATTAATCACATCACGGATTTTGAATTTGAAGGCCGAAATCGATTCGATTGACTCTATATAGTCTCTGTCCTTAATATAGCCTCACAAAAAATAATTCAGTGGTGTTAAATTCACGATATGGCTGGCCATTTAACTGCTGATTGACCTGAAATTATGCGATGGCTAAATTTGTTTTGCAATAAATTAATCGTTTCATAGGCTGTGTTACATGTGGCACCGTTCTGTTATTCAGTTATATCCATGTCGTGAATAATAGACCTAAGTTGATTTCTTAACATCTCGTGATAGCGTCATCCATTGACCGTTACCACATTTTCAGCCTTATCTTCGAAAAAAAAATGGTGCAATCACACCTCCAGACTACAAACCACACCGTCGATCTAGGACTTTTGGAAGCCCAAATGCGGCAATATTGCTTGTTGACATACCCTGACAAGTAAAAATGAGCTTTGTCAAAAAAATGATTTTTTCAGAAAACCAGCCGGTTGTGCCTGAATGAATGAGCTAATCTACGGTAATGTAAATGATCGGGTGAGTTCAAAAAATGCACCAGTTTAACCTTGTAAGGCTTCAAATTCAAATCCTTAGTTAAAATTCCCCACGTGGTGGTTTTGCATAACTCCAATTGTTGGGAACTCTGAAGAATTTACAAAATTTGGATCCGCTTCAACGCTGTCAAAACTAGCATATTGTTGGTGTTGCCAGAATTGAAAATAAAACTTTTTGTTGAAAAACCCAATATTATTAATTTTTAAATTTTAATTTTTATTGTTTTTTTAACCGATCTTTTTTTTATTTATCTTCAATAAATATCTTTTTTCTTTTCTAAGATCTTTTTTATAAATTTTTTTCTCTTCACGATATTTCGCTTTTCTTTGAAAAGCTTTTTTTCCTGAAGAAGCTTTCCAAAGGAAAGCGAAATATCGTGAAGGGAGAAAAAATATATAAAAAAGATCTTAGAAAAGAAAAAAGATATTTAAATTTTAATTTTAAATTTAAATATTTTAGCTTCCGATTCTGCCATAGCACCGCGTTACAGATTTTTTAATGTTTAGGCAATAATTTGTTTTTAAATTATTTTTTGGATATCAAGATTAAGTTTTGTTAACTGAAGAGTGTTCTTGATTTTATAAATATTTCACATACTAACGGTATTAGATAATGTTGGGCAACGATATGCAAATAAATTATCAATTCACTTGCTCCCATCAGCCTTTATCAGCAAATTTGCTATAATTCAGATTTGCTTAGTAGGTTTGCGCCCTATTGAGTGACATTCACATTGTATTTGTATTTTACAATAACTTATTTCTTATAATTCATTATAATATATCATTTTTTAGTTATACAGCTTAATAACGCATTATAATTGTATTATAATATGTTATACGTTTAAAATTATATAATCTATTGTTACATTTAAAGTATATTAATATTTCTGAATACTCCGTTTATCAAGTATCATGTGCATCAAATACTAAGAAATTAACCGTAACCGTAATAAACTAGAACGATGACAACAACAAATTAAAAAAATATAAAAGAACAGTAACACAACCACCCAACACATGTTTATTCGATAATAACAGGGAAATGGTATTTAAAACAATTAAATAAATGCTGTGTTGTTCAACACAACAATTTTATCGGAATATAAAATGCAAATAAAGAATGTTTAAATGTGTGACACATACTGTCTATTGCAATGACTAAATTGATAATCAACATAGAAACAAACATTTAAATAAAATGTATGTGCCGCATTAAAATAATTGTTAACAAATCTCAGTATTTGTTGCATAAATAAATAAATAATTGGAAATAGCAACAACGACAAAAAAATATGCAGAAGTATTAAACACAGTAATTAGAGAATAAAATTATCTGTTGTAAGGGTGCTATGTATATATTTGTGTATATGTGTGTGCGTGTATGTGTGTGTGTGTGTGTGTATGTGTTTGTAATTTAAAACCACTAAACATAATAATTACAAATAATTGTTAAATTTGCTTAAAGGCAAAAGTTCCTATGTAATGTCCGTTTAAAATAACAACAACAATTAAAATAAACTCCCTCTAAAGCAAAAATAACAACAATTTTAAACTTATATTTTTTCTCTTTTTTTATGTTCAACCGCAATTGATGTTAAATTATTTTGGCCCAAAAAATATAGAAAATAAATTAAAATCTGCAAGCCTTAAAAAACAAAGGTTAAGTAAATAATCTGTGGTCAGCTAGGCCGAATATTTAGTAGTCTACATGAAGTTCAGTTTCAGAGTTCTCTTAGGAATTATTGTGTTTTTAATATTTTCTATTTACAATTTTTATAAATTGGCACAGTCATTTGGCCAATAAAATTTTCCCGAGAAATGCTATTTCAAAAGCTACAGTGACTCTTCCTCTGTGTTGTTTTAACCAACCATTTTTTATTTTGCTATTTACGTAAGATACGTTTGTTTGAAGAAACTAAGCGCATTTTTCAGTACAAAAAATAAAAATTGACTGTCGGTGGGGCTGCATAGGGATGAAGGCATAGTCACTGGTCGCTTATACGACAGTTAATTTCCGACTATCCTTCTACTTTCACCACCTGTTTCATCTCTTCTCTATCCCTTTCCAAAAGAATGGAGCACGGTACTTGACTAAATAGGCACTGTTGCCTGAAGTGCTACATCTCTTTAGAAAAAAAAAATACGTCATCGCTTTATTTTTCTGTTTAGCCAATTTTTACGATTTAAACAGCATTTTTGGAATTTGGGACTAACTTAAATAATTTTTAGAGTTTTGTTCATGAGTCGTCAAAATATAACTCTATTAATATCGCTGTAATCATAGTCTTGTAACTTTCAAACCAAAATATATTTAAATTTACACATAAGTTGTTCTGACCGCTATAACACAACTATTTTTTAACTGTTATATGCTGATATTTGAAATTTACACAAAGTATATATTAGTTTTAAAAAATTTATTTTTAAACTTGGTAGATGTGTTTGCCAATAGTTTAGCTGATAATATTCCAATTTTGATAACATTTCATTGACAATAAAATGTTTAAACTATTTATTTACCTTTAATATACACAAAATAAGCACGATGGTTACTTTGTTGTCTCTACTCACTGATGACTCAACCTGAATTAATTCGTTTGCCCAGCAAGTGGTCCTTATATAGTTCTTTATATTCTACTTTGACATCACTCCATATTGCTGTTGTTATTATCATCGAGTTTAGGCGCCTACTTGGCTGGGTGTTTTGTTTTTTTTGTACCATGTTAGTTGTTTTTGTTTTCTGGTGTTTATCTTATTTGGTAGAATTTCTTATAATCATGTTGTTGTAAGATTTCTTTGATGTATATTGGATCGTTTTGTTTACTTTTTTTTTACTGAAAAATATTTTCTTTTAAAGCTTAATAAATCATCTTAGTTTTTATATTAAAAAGAAATAACGTGTAAAAATTAAACCGGAATACTCATCTAAAAACAATAAATAAATTGCTAGTTCGTGAAGGCATAACCTTAAAATTAAATCAAATAAGTCTACTAATTATTTCCCAATATTACAATTTGTTTAGTTTTAAATACTTACATTTTATTTAAATTTAAAACGTTTGTTGGTTTGACAGACCAAAGAGTGTTTTTCAT
This sequence comes from Trichopoda pennipes, assembly GCA_030448955.1. NCBI lineage: Eukaryota > Metazoa > Arthropoda > Insecta > Diptera > Tachinidae > Trichopoda > Trichopoda pennipes. The sequence continues at coordinate 577,603 of JASKUP010000041.1, read as the reverse complement.
TTTAGCTATAAAATAAATATTATATTTAAGTCTGGAAAAAATTAATTAGCACAATAGTTTTATATATTTTAATTGTTTTTTTTCTTGACAATTCGCCTGCTAAAAGCACTTTTACTATTTTGTTTAAATTCAAATTTTATTTTTATAAAAAAAATATTATATAAAAATTAAATACAAATCACAGGATGTAATTATTTACAATTACATTTAAACTTAAAATTGCACATATTTTATGTAAACTAAGCAAAAATATAAAACCAAAAAAAAATATTAACACTAAAATGGTTATTTAATTTAAAGAGTTATTTATAATTTATTGAAAGCAAATACTATACAAATAACAACAAAAATTACTTATATGTAGTGATATAGGAATATTTTTACTGGCTGATTTTAAACTATCGCTGTATTTGAAAACATTCTAATTTAAAAGAATAAATTCTAATTTTTTGTGAAAAATAAGACCGACTAAAAATAAATAAGACCAACTAAAAATTATAGTTTTATCTAAAAAATTGTAATACTTGTAAAAGAGAGCAAAAACATCTCAAAATTGATTTAATAAGTAATTCTCATAATATTTATAAATATTATTAGAATATGTTTTCACTGTCGATAACAACAGTATGAAAATTATATATAATAATACAAGTTGACTACGGCCTTGAATTTTAAAAACAATGTGATCCTACAGTCTGTTGTTTTTAACATAAGCAGAGTGGTCATCTTACTAAACAAGACATTCTTCATTTTAAAATTCATAAAAAAGCATACTGAAGCCAATCTTTAGGATCCTATTGATCAATTTATAGCAAAAATGTTAGAGATAGTAAATTAAAGAGGAAAAACAGTTAGATTTTGATATAAAACACATAACGTGGCACTGTGTTATGGTTAGAAATAAAGTAAAGCTTCGTGATCACCATTGTAATAAAGTCCTAAGCAATTTTTGAAATATCGTATTAAAAAAAATTCACCTACTTAATATATTAAGCAAATATTATACGTGACATTGCTGGCATAACTGAAATATTTTGAAACTCCATCACTAGTAGGAAGGTTTTGCCTTCAAATAAAGCCATAACAAGATTTGCAATCATATTAATTCAGGCAATTTTGGCACTTTCGTTGGATTAGCGAACAGAGTTGGTACGTAACAAACATAATTTAATAATTTCACATGACTGTAGCAGATCTTCTGAATTTATATTTATTAATTGTTAAATAAAAATGTTATTATTTGACAATATTTTTAAGTTAATCTATGTTAACTGTGCCAGATTTCTTCTGACCAAATTTTACACCAGTCTGACACTTTTAATGACTGTTGGATAATTTTAGAATTTCTCATTCCCCAGAACCGACTATTCTGTTTATTCAAATATCTATTCAAATGAAAATGTTCCTCTTCGCTCATTATGATTTTTTCATGAAAATCGTGATTGTCATGGGCGAGCTGTACCATCCTATTGGCATATGTACGGGGGCGTAAATGGTCTTGTGGAAGAAGCTCTTGTATCAACTGAATCTTATATGGACACAAATGCAAATTCTTGGGCAAAATTGTTGCCAAAGTGGCTCCTGGGGCACGACGTCGAATTAAGGTTGATGGATTATTTTGAATACTTTCTTGAGCAGCAGTAATATTTTCAACCGATCTTGCAGTACGTTCTTCGAAATCATTCATTGTGTTGGCAAAAACTTTCTCTCCAAAAACTTTCACGTATTTTTACCATCGTCACAGTAATCGATGATTCATGTTGATAAAATGTTTTAACGATTAAAACACGTTGCTTTATCGAATATTTTTCAATAATAAATTTGCCACGTGGCTATTTGGACTAATGTTTACTAAAAGTGCGGCAAAAAAAAGTAATACACCTTCCTGGCGGACACCAGTGGAAACATATTTTTTGGAAAAACATTCAACTAAAACAACATTTAACAAAAAAAAAAATATTATGGAAGTTTAAGGTCCCAAGAAAAAAAGTGGAACGACAGAATCATTTCTTTTGTGAGGCTCAATTTTTCCAAAGCTATAACCAGTTTGAAGTGCCTCGCGTATTCTTAATGGCTGTATAAAGAAAGTTTATTACCTCCATGTTATCATGTGGCAGGCAGAAAATTATTGAGGAATTCCAATAAGAGATTTTGGGTATTATAGGAACTATTTATCCCTTTCTATTTTATTTATTCTTATTTGAAATCAAATTTTTGTTACGAATAGATGAACGCTATTGGGACCATTATGGAGCTGCTTCATTACCGTGTTTAAATTGGAAGCTGACACAATAATTACGTGCATTGCAGTTTTATCATCTGTAGTTTCACAAGTTCGGTATAAGCAGTCGATGCCATTGACCCCAGTACGATTTCGTTAGTCGACTATTTACTGCTATTTCATTACGGTTCGGTCTTTTGTTTGCCCGCTTAACTATTATTCGTTTTACTATAACAGGGTCCTTATCCTGAGCCTTAGTCCAGTCTTTTCCTTAGCAAATTTTTGTAAGCCCGATATCTATATATAACGGACACTATAAGTTGCATGGCGACCTTGAAAAGGTATCAGTACTATTGTGTTTTCCGCCTTTCTTATGCAAAATATTAATTTCCTTCTGGCCTTCAACGGCACATACTTTCTTTGCTGCAGCCCTGCCCTTACATCCAATATCCAGGAGTTTCGAGATATCGAGACATTGTGCCAGATCGTTCTTTGTTGGCTCATGTACAGATAAATTCCGTGAGCTATCACGAAGTCTGCGCCAATAATCACCATCTACTATGTCACTATGTCATACGTAACCTGTGTTCATGTTTCCAATAGTCAATCTCACTCTGGCTCTGCCATAGGCGGTGGGCGAATCTCTAGTAGTGGTTCGCAGTCGTACATTACTTAACGGTTCCACTGCCACTTTTACTAAATCAGGCCTTATTGTGGACTGAGAGGTTCCTGTCTCTATGGTGAGAACCTGCTTTTTCCGTTGATCAGTCGACAAGTAGTTGCTATTTTCCTGTCATATAGAGGGAATGTAGATTTCGGGGCCATTCATTGTAGGTTTTAGCTCTTGTCCCTCAGTGCGACGTCGATGTGGTTTGGCGCTGTTAGCCCTTTTCTTGTCCCTCGATGGCGTAACAAATCTTGACGTTTTTTTTAAAGAATTCGCAGTTGCGCTGGGACTGGTTGACCTTACTGCAGTCGAAGCATTTGGTGCGACACTTGCTCCTTTCTTCCAATATCTCCTCAACTATCTCTTTTATTTCACTCCTTTTGTCTCTGAATTTTTGCATATAAGTCCAAAAACGTTGCACCTTCTAGACTTTAAGCACTGAAATATCTTTTGCTGTCTCCTGCGCATTTAACATCTGTATCCCTTATGTCATTCAATTTCAAACTGATTTAGGAATGGTTAATGTTCACCTAGGTAAATCAGCTGCATCAAATGCTTAATTTTCTTGGCGAAGTTTTGTAGTGTTTCGTTTGCCTTCTGCACCCTACCTTGCAACTTCATTTTGTAAAGTTCTGTCTTAAGCTCGGCATCATACTAACGATGTAGGGCCACTATTATGTCCATTAACAAATATCAAAATTTGTATTTATAAGAGCTATTCCTCAAAAATAGAGTGATATACCCAGCTACGCACAAAATTATCAATATCAGTTTAAAGAGTTTTATACCTTAAAAAAATACCCATTTTACAATTTAAAAATGTTCAGCATGGCATAAGGGATAACTGTATAAAAGTATTTAATTTATATAGAAAACAATATTTTCAATTAAAAACATAATTATGCCATATCCTACAACATGTAAATCATTACAATAAATTCCTCATGTTTTTAAATTTCTGTTTGCTATAGAATGGTATTTTAGCTAAACTGGTTTGGTTAATAAAATCAGTTTAAATCTTAAAATATTTTATTCAAAAACTTACAATTACAACTTAGTTTGCATAAATAAACTTTGTATTTAGTTATGGGGTAAAAGTTAATTAAAATATTTATTTTCAGCAAATTATTATTGATGTTGTGTTGTTGAAATAAATCTTTTAATTTGAACATAAAAACTTGATTTGAAAAATTGAAAATAATTTTTAAAGTTATATGAACTTAAGTAAAGAAAGCAGCTCTGCCTAGATTTTGGAAATTCAAAGTATTTCAAATCAATTAAATATTTTATTTTAAAAATGAGAAAAATTATAATTGAAACCTATGTTTAGGCATAACTTTTCCAAGAGAAACACATCAAGATCACTTCTAAAGTGATATAAAAAAAAACCCCGACAATTTGTTTAAAAAAATTCTCACGAGGCATTACAGCCTGAAAAAAATAGCAAAAGTAAAATTTTAAGAGTAAGTACTCTTGGAAGAAAACGGGACATTTTAACATGAAGCAGCAATAAAAATTTTTTGAAATATATAGACGGCAATATCATTTTGCAAAGAAGAAGAAACAGGGAAAAAACCATAAAAGAATAGACGGCCTAGACATCTTGGGCTAACCAGGCTTTGATTGGTGGAAGTTTTTAAACTTTTGATAAATACTTAATACCAAATTTGTGCTATTATGTCTATGCATTTACAGTCTGGCACTACTTTATTGTCATCCATCATACGGAGGATTGTTCCGGAATTTTTGCTTAATTTTAAAATATTTTCTTTTTCACCTTCGTTTAGGTCAAATTTATTTTTAATTTAAAGTACCGTAGAAAACTCAAAAAAAGCTTATATATCGGTTTTTCAACAAGAAGTTTGTTTTTTAATTGTGGCACCACCAACATTTTTTTTAAGAGACGTAGCACTTCAGGCAACAATGCCTGTTTAGTCAAGTACCGTGCTACATTCTTTAGGAAAGGGATAGAGAAGAGGTGAAACAGGTAATGAAAGTAGAAGGATAGTCGGAAAATAACTGCTGACACTCAAGTCTTATTTTTGTAGTGTAAAAAAACCAAGGTCTTCGTTGGGAATCGAACCCACAACCCCCATACGGACAAGCTAGTACACTATCTACTAGCCTGCAGGGGCATCATAGTTTTGACATTTAGCTTTTTGACGTATTCGTAGCAGATCCATTGCCAATTGTTACAATGAAAATGGTGGTTCTGTTAAAGTTACATTTTGGAAAACATAACATTTCCTTCTGAGACCACTGTTTAGGATTTGGTCATTATTTGAGTCGATATAATTATTTGACTCCAGAGGCTCGATACAAAATGTGCGAACACTGTGTTCGACTGAAAACATCGCAGCCATGAACCATTACATGGCGAATTATGCGTAAGGAATTTGACTTCAAAGATTCAACTGCTGAAGGAACTGAAGCCGTAGATTCGCTCACTTCATTCAGCAACGACGAGCTGGTTTTTCTAAGAAAATAATTTTTTGAGAAGAAGCCCGTTTGTCAGGAAATTTCAACAAGCAAAATTGCCGCAATTAGGCTTCTGAAACTGATAGAGTGATTATTGAGAAGCCTTTGCATACTCAACGTGACCTCATATACTGTATGGTACGCACTGTGGTTTGGAGGCGTGATTGAACCGGTTATTTCGCTATCACGAGATGCCAACAACTCAAGTTTGGCCTATTGTTAACGACTTGGATATCACTTATATGTGGTTTCAACAGAACGATGCCACCACATGCCTCGCAGCCAATAAAACGATTAATTTTTTGCAAACCAAATTTCTTAATCGCATAATTTCACTACAATCAGCAGTTAAGTAGCCAGCCAGATCGTGTGATTTACCACCACTAAATTATTTTTTGTGGGGCTATGTTAAGGACAGAGTCTATGCGGAGTGATTGAAAACTTTGATGAAAGAATCGGCATATGGCAGTGTGGTCGTGGTGGACATTTTCCAAATATTATTTTTGATTTATAATTGACGAACATTTCTCTTCTTAATACAATAAAAATTTGAATCATCTTAATCTGAATTTTTTATATTATTTTGTTTAAGAAAACAAACTTCTTGCTAATACAACAAATTAAGAGTAGATTATAAGCCCGTAAATAAACTTTATGTGCGCGTGTTAAATATTAAAATCTGCTAAATATAGAAAGTGATTTTCTTCTTCGTTGTTGCTGTTAAAGTTTCATTAGAATTGGAGTACATTTTACAAAATCTGGTTCTGCTTTGTTTTGTTTTTTATAGAATCTATTTTTCATTTTAATTTAAGCTAACTTTATACTTACTTGAAAGCTCGATAACTTCGCAGAATGTATTTTAACATTTTGCCAAAGAAAAGAGAAACCAAAATTGCAATCAACTAAAATAACACACAGTTAGTGCCTTTCGTTTATTAACAGACTCCCAGCGCAATGTGATGCAACTCATTGCATATATTTCATTTATCTCTTATTACTTTTTACAACAATTTTTTCCTGTTACAATAAACGGTGCGTCCTCAGTGGGACATTCAAATTGCGAAAATGGTTCTAAAAATACAGATTGTTTTTTACCTTTAGGTTGCAGCATACTATTCCATAGAGCATTCGCTACAGCAGCATGACCCAATTGACTGAAATGGAAACAATCGCTGGAAAAATAACGTAAATCTGTTTCGCCTGTGGCTAGTGATGGCATAGTAACGTTAGCAGTAAAGGGATGATATAAAACAATAAAATCATCAGTTTGAAATTCTGGCAATTCGGCAACATATTGATCGATGGCCTGCCAACGTGTTATATAATTACTGGCTCTTTTCAGTTCTTTTGGACTGTATGAATCGCTAAATATGCAATGACAGCCCAGATGATGCACAGCTTGACAGGAGAAGGGTACATTTTCCATTTTATACAATGTTGTAACCATATTTGGTACTGGCAGTAAATTTATCACTAAACGTGGTACACTATCTCGCAGCAGGGTAAATGCTTCTCTTAAATCATGCTCATGCCTGTGCAAAAACTCTATTAAATTGTCGTGATGGCACATGTCGGAACAAATATCATTGTTGCCTACAAATATGGTTAATAATTTCCAGTGATTTTTAAAATCGACATGAGGATCTTTCTTTAAACGGGCTATAAATACATTTGATTGATATACTAAATCTCGTGACATTATCATGGGTTCGGCGATATTTAAATGAGAATTCCGATTAACCGTTAAGACTTCTTCCGTTGCAAAACCATAAAGTTGAGGATTAAAAACTTTTAAAATATTGGGCAGAGTAAGAACTGTACGCCAGTCTTCTATGCCACCTCCAGAAAAAGCCAAACCTCTAAATTCTATTGCTATGTGATATATTTGTTCTGAGATAATCCCATTACCCGCAGATAAAGAATCTCCAATAGCTGCTACTACATCTATATCACCTGGCCTTAGTTCATGTACTTTTTTTGGTGGTTTATTCGAACGTGAGTTATTTAATTTACAGGGAAATTCTTTCCATTTTGGCTGCGGCTTTTGTATTTTTCCCATTTTCCAGTTGTATTCAACTAAATGATTCCATTCACTGGCGGCTTGTCTCAGCAGTATCTCTCGTGCCCATACCAAAATGTTACGAAAGTTGTCTAAGTTTGTAACCAGCAATTTTCCATTGCGTGCCTCATTGAAATCAAAATTGGTTTTCTTTATACCCGACCTTTGCAGTAAGTAATCGATTTTGTTAATTTTATCGGCCCATATGTAGGAAGATGAAGTACACAAAACAACAGCGAAAAGCAAAAGATGGATAGATTTCATTTCGTTTGACAGGCAGAGTTTACAGCTACTGGAAGAGAAACGAAATTTTATAAGTTACAATTTGAATTACAGGGTAGATGCAATAGAACTGAAGGGTTTTTCAACAAGAAGTTTGTCTGTAGCACAAAATAAAACAAAAAAAGATTGGATTAAAATGATTCAAATTTTAATTGTATTACAAAAAGAAAAGTTTGGTAAACTTTTATCTATATATATATATATCTATCTATATATATATATATATATATATATCTATCTATATATATATATATATATAAATGAAATGGTCCACGTATGTAATGAGTTGGCGTGAGAACGGCTGGAGCGATTTGGCTGATTTTTGTTTTATTCGATTCGAAATTTTTAGGAGATGGTTTGTATGAAAACAAATATTATAACATTTTCCGGAAAACTAAGAATATTAATTTATTAATTTTCTTCTGTTTGTGTTGTAAACACAAATAAGTTATTTAAAATTCACAATAAAATCACATGTACATAAGTATATAAATAGACTGCATGTTTTTCAACACTTTGAAATGTGTATATTGTATGGAAAAAATAAAAAGTTCAAATCCTTTGGTGAATTTGTTTTTAAGTTAGAAAAATATGCATTTTAAGTTTAATATGTAAAGTTGTTTTTCCTAAAAGTATATAAATTTATACCATAAAAATATATTTATATAAAAAATTGACTTACATATTTTGTCATATTTGTCAGGAGAGCCCATCGAGCACGATACGTCTATAGATATAAAAATGAAATGGTCCACGTATGTGATGTAATAGCGTGAGAATAGCTGGGACGATTTGACTGATTTTTTTTATTCGATTCGAAAAATTAAAAATTTTCCGAAAAATAAATATCTATTTTCTTTTTTAAGATCTTTTTTTAATATATTTTTTCTTTTCAATATTTCGCTTTTAATGTAGTAAAATATGCATTTTAAGTTTCATTTTTAAAATTTTTTTCCTTAAAGTGTATAAATTTATACCAAAAAAATATAATTACATATATAAAAAATTGTAAGTCAAACATACATACGTTTTAATAAACATCAGCTTTGCTTATGTTACAGAATTTGTCAGGAGAGCCCAACGAACATGATACGTTTTCAATAACTAGACTTTATTTCGAAGTAATTTTTCTTCGCATGAGAAAATTTAAAGAGCAACTCGAAGAACTAAAGTTTTTAACACATTTTTAAGAAAAAGTATTGATTTTTTTATACATGTTCTTATTTTCACTTTTCAATATACCATGTATTAAATCATGTTAGTGAAAACATAAATAAATCGTTTTCACTTCTCAATTTTTTACTTAGCCTACGTTTAAACTTTATAAAATTTCTAAATAGTTCTCAGTGATTTAATTTAGACGTGTTGGATAATACTAAAAGTGAAAAATTGAATATATATGTTCTACATACATATGTACGTATGTATGTATGCACATTATCCGTGCTTTAAAATTTTTCGTGTGATTTAATTCACAAAATTTTAAAATTAATAGTTTTTACAAAAGAAGAAAAACCTTGATATATTGGATAGTGAGGGCTTAAAAATATTAAGTCACCGACAATTACACTTCACTTTGAAGTTAAAAAATAATTTTCTACTCGATTAATCTTAACGATACATACATATGTATATCGCTTATATGCTGAAAAATCTAATTTAAAAATTCTTTTGTTCTAAAATTTTATTGCTAAAGTAAAAAATTAAGCTGTTAGCAATCAACATTTCTCAAAATTTGATTGATTATCTACGTCTAGGTTTATCTATCTATTCTTATATATTGTTAGACATTGGCAGTGGAAAAAACCGACTGAATCTACAACAGGCCAGATTTCCTTTCCAATTGGCTCTTGCCAATTCACAAAGCCTACAGCTAACTAATTGCAAAACTGTTCACATACATTGCTCAAAATTATAGCGATTAACTTTGGTTAAGTGAAAGAGCCATTTCGGCTGCAAAAAACAAATACGTTGATTAAATAAATTCAAAAATCCAAAGCTTAATTAATGGCGAACGGTATTCGTATAAATCGATTGGTTCCATTTTCGGTCCCGAAAATATTGTTAACTACCCCGTAGAGTTCCTGAATTCATTAAACTTACCGGGAATGACACCACATAACTTCCAGCTTAACGTTGTAGCGGCAATAGTCATGTTACGTAACCAGAATCAGCAATTACTATGCGATGGTACTAGATTGGTTATTAAAACGCTGATGGCAAAAACTTAGCAATAATAGTTATAGAAAAATTTGTAGGTGAAGAGCTGCTTACCCCAAGGCTACCTATCAAACCAAGTGATTTACCATTTAAGTTTAAACGTATCCAATTTCCCGTTCGCCTTGCATTCGCAATGATGATTAACATATCCCAAGAACAATTGCTAAAAGTGTGTGGGTTAAACCTAGAATCTCAATGTTTTCCCCACGAGCAATTGTATGTTGCATGCTCAAGAGTTGGGACATCGTCAGCACTGTTTATTTTCTCTTCCAACAGAAAAACAAAAAATATTGTTTACTATCAAGCTTTAATATAATCTATATGCTTACCTTTTTTGTTTGTTTATTTTTTAATGAATTACCTTAAGAACTATTAAAACAATAAATTGAAAAAAATTTGTGGCGTTTCTTCTTTGTACTGAAATTTTTTTTCTAACTCCATATGAAATATTAATCATTAGCAAATAGTTTCCGAGCGAAGCTGGGTCATACAGCTAGTTATGAATAAAAATTGATATCAGACAAATGTCCATCAGGATGTCTTTCATCAAAGTTTTTAATCCCTTTTGGGCAAAATCGCGGTCCTATTTCGTAACTCACATCATGGATTTTCAGTTCTAAGGCTAAAATCGATTTGATTGGCCTCGTATAGACTCCGTTATTAACATAGCCCCACAAAAAATACTCAAATAGTGTAAAACTAAACGATCTGGCTGGCCACTGAACTGCTGATTGTCGTGAAATCGTGCGATCAGCAAATTTGGTTTACAATACATTGATCGTCTCATTGGCTGTGTGATATGTGGTACCGTCCTGTTGAAATAACATGTCAGTGATATCACTGTCCTCAATAATTAGCCAAAATTGAATTGTTAGCATCTCCCAATAGCATCGAAAAAAACGGCCTAATCTCGCCTCCAAACCACATAGCGCACCAACAGTGATACATTGAGCATGCAAATGCTTCTCAATAATTGCTTTAAGATTTTCATAACCCAGATGCTGCAATTTTGCTTCTTGACTTAACCTGATGAGTGAAAGTGGGCTTCGCCTGAAAAAAAAATTTTTTAGGAAAACCAGCCGATTGCTCCTAAATGAATTGAGCGATTTTACGGCGGCTGCGTCGGTTTCAATTCAAATTCTTACGCCCCACTTGTTGAGAACGTCGAGCAATTGACAAATTTGTATCTGTTTCAACACTGTGGCTCACGGCTGTGATGTTTTCTGTTGAACGACCCGGTAGAACACCTGTTAGTGTTCGCACATTTTGTATCGAACCTGTCAACTCAAAGATAATGACCAACTTCTTAATAACGGTCTCAGAAGGACGATGATGTTTTCCGAAAATATCACGAATTTTACGAAATGTAATTTTAAAAAAATGCGATATTCGTAGGAAATTTAATTCATTGTAACAAGTGCCAATGCATCTACTAGGAATACGTCAAAAAACTAAATGTTAAAACTATCATGTTGGTGATGTTGTCACACTGGAAAAACATACTTCTTGTTGAAATTATGTGTGTTATAGTTCCACATTTAAATAGCAGAATTGATTAAAATGCTAAATTTGCTTCACGATACAGATACAAGCAAGTAAAGCTGTCTGAAGGACTCGATTTTTAAATAAACGTATCACAATAGAAATCCTTTAATTATTCATACCTTTTGCCAGAAAATATATTTTTCACTTTTCCTTTCTTTTTTCGCGTTTTTTAACTTCCGTTAGATGCTTTTCTACTTGATGCTGGATAAATTAATTACGAAATAGCGTTCTAAACGCAATACTGGTATGTCAACAACTGAAATTATGAAATGAAATTATTTAAAAAAATAAAGTAACTGTCTAGATGTCGAAATACTTTTTAACCTTCCTTCATAAAAACTTTATTATTAAATAAATAACATTAAAGATGTCTAGAACTTGTGTTAAAACAAAACTAAGTCTCTAAAAACATAAAAATGGCCAAGGCATTGAAACTGCAAAATAAAAATCAACAATTAAAAAACACAAATTTCGTTTTAAAAAAGATTATTCACAAAGCTGTAAATAGCAACAAAATTTATGTATCAAAAATTATTCATACTGAGCTTATTTTGTGGAGCACTACAGTGTCCAGTCAGGTAGGTAGGTAACAAGCTTGTCTTTATTTAAAATAATAATAATATGATAGTGAATTGTTATGTTATTACTACTAGAGTTTTAAATTCAATAAATTCTCTTTGGGGCATTCCTGCCTCTTCTGTGGCCAGCTTATTCACATCCCATAATTGTGGAGCAAACTGTATAAACTGTAACTACTAAAATTGCAAACAAAAACTTATTATGAAACACCAGAAAATCCTTAACTAATTAAACAAATTCTCTTTGTGACTTTCTGGGCATTAAATTAAAAATATCTTTTAACAAACGCAACAGAAATCAAACTGACGAAAGTCATGCCAGAGATTATGTTTAAACACAGAAAATTTTTCATTTCAAGATTGCATCATATTTTTTTGCGCAGTGTATTTTTAAATGTTTATTATTATCAATTTATTAAACTTCCCAATAACTCGAAGAAAGGGTGAGAGTAGTCTAAGGTCAAAATTACAGCCAATGGAATACTGTTACATACAAAGAGGAACATAGACCTGGCTTGGTGAACAGATTTAACTTTAAAAGCACAAATAAATATATGCTTTTCACAACAATCCGCTACTAAACTAAAATAAGACGAACCACGAAAAGTTCGGAATATTTTCGAAACAGTTGAGCAAATAAAAGTATGTAGCCATGCAGTTCAAGGCTATTAATTCTGCATTTTAAGGAATTCTATTTTTCCAAATTAGATAAACACTTTCCCAGTTATGAGTAACTATAATCATGTGAATTTTAAATTAGGGGCTTATAATTGTCATGTATTTTAATAAATTTCTTCATGATAAAATAAACTTAATGAAGATTTCGATTAAGCAGATTCCATTATATTTATTTCATATTGTGGGAATTTTTTTCTTTCATATATGTTGTTAATCCTTTGAAAACTTAAAGGAGTAAGAAAGTTAAAACTGTTATAAACATGGAAAAATCTGATATTTAAAACTAGAATTTATTTTAATATTTTATTAATATTGTTACTCGAATTCCTCATAATAAACATTTGGTTATTTTGAGTTCTTTTATTGCAAAATAATAACACAGAACTTTAGAGATTTAAATTAAGCGGTTTATATACTTTCAATATACACAAATTAAACATTATGGCAACTTCACCACTGTTACGCCTTAAAACATGTTTTACTTCTATTATCAACGATTTTTTGACGAATTAACTCATTTGCCCAGCGTGATGGTTATTATATAGCTGTTTTCTGCTGTTCTCCGATGTATGGGAATATTCTACTCTAACATCACACCATATTGTTGTTGTTATTATAATTTAATGCAGGCGGCTGCTTGGCTCTGTGTTTTATTTATTTTTTTATGTGTTAGTTTTTTTGATTTCTGTTGTGTAGCTTATTTAATGGAATTTCTTAATTATCTTGTTATAATTAACTGTTATTTATTAGACAAACTGTTATAAAAAAAAGGTTTCTCTTATATATAAAGAATTTCGTTAGGCTTGTTGTTAAGTATGTTTATTTAAATAAACGTTTTTCTACATTGAGTTCATATACTGCAAAATAATAACACAGCAATTTAGAGTTTTAAATTAAATTAAAACATTAATTTACATTCAATACACATAAAATAAACACGATGGTAACTTTATTGTCTTGACTCAATGGCGTTTTAACTTGAATTAATTCATTTGCCCAGAAAGTGGTACTAATATAATATAATTTAAGATGTTCTCTCATAGGCAAGAATATTCTATTTTAACTTCATTCCATATTATTGTAGTAATTATTAATAAGTGTAGGCGCTTGCTTGGCTTTGTGTTTTTTTATGGTTCCGTGTTAATTGTTTGAGTTTTCTATTATTTAGCTTAGTCCGTAGAAATTTTTTAAAAGTATGTTGTTGTTGTCTTGTGTATATAAGATTTCTTAGCAAACGACTCAGTTGTAATATACACATTAGGTCATTTCGTTTACTTTTTTTTAATAATTATTTTCTTTGAAAATTTAAACTTAAGCATCTTCGTAACAATATTTAATATTAAAGAGTTTTTTCAACTAGGAATGCAGTTAAAGTTTCATGTAAAGCATTTTGTCTTTACTGGAAATCGCTATCAAGTTTATATAGATAACTTAGTATACTTTTCAAATTTATTTAATTAGTATACTTCTTATAATTTAGTATACGTCTTAAATAATTTAGTTTACTTTTCACATCTAACAGTAGGCCATTTAACCTAGTAAATAGGTAAAAATCTATAGTGTTTAGAAAAGAGTAATCCAATTTGTTCGAAACCTAAATATATAAAGATGGAATGTCATTTGTACAGCATTACAATGACCTGGAGAAACATAAAAGTCGATATTTTATTTTTATAGTTTAAAAATTGTTTTTAATTAAGATATTTTTAGAAATTTAATAACAAGAACTAAAAGCTAATGTTGATAACTGATGCGGTAGTGGTTGGTACAGCATACAGTTTGCAGTGGGCTGTTAATTGAATAAATATCTCTCTATTTTGCTATTTCCTATCAAAAATTACAATACATATTACCTTTTTGTGGCAAACTATTAATGGAAAATATTAAATTGAGCAGTTAAAAATTTAAAAATTTGAATATATTATTATTATTTTATTAGGACTGTCTTAAAGTCGACCAGTATGACTATTTATTTCTTTATAATAAAATATGAAATTTTTTTTTTGAAGTTCAAAAAGACATGTACCCAAATAATAATTAACTGAACTTGAAAACTGATTTTGAACTTTTTATTCACCAAAAATCGCTTAAAAATATTAAAGCTGTATTTAAAGTAAAAATTAAATAAAACACTTACGCATATTTAAAGAGAAGGTTAATGTGTCAAGCCCATATCATTTATTACTTTACGTCATCAGTTTTATTACTTAGTAGTTTTAAATAACGAATTGTAATTTGCTTTTGTTTGTTAAGGTGTTTACTTGCAGGGCTGGGTAGATCTTCAAATTAATATCCTACAAAAAAAGTGAAGTTAGGGTGAACACGCAGATCTGTCCATACTTTGTTATATAAAAAACATGATAATGTAATGGAACGCATATTGTCGGGCTGTGATATATGATAAAAACAGATATATATTCGATATTGATATCATGATGGGTTTCTAAGAAGAAACACATTGTTCTAGAGTATTTCTAGTTTGCAATTTGTAAATTAACATGGTGATATGACAGCAGGACTTTAAGATTCTTAAAGCAAATTTTAAATATTTTTTTTATATATTTCGTTTAAACATACACCATTTCATACAAAGTGAACTTAGGTAGTTGGTTAGTTAGTTAAAACCTATTATAAATTTTATATTATCTACAGCCTAATTATTAAATTTTGTGTACAAATTTACATAAAAATTTATGACTTTGTTAAGTTTTAAAATTTGTTTTGTAACCACAGAGACCATAATAAATAATCACTTATTGAACATTTTTGCAACATTAAAATGGGATAAATCTGGTGTATTATTCCGGATATATTTTTAATACATATTATTCACGATTAATTTATTATTAGGAAATCAATACATAAATTTTAATATTGATATAAGGCAAATCGATTTAAAGAAAGTCAAAATATACTGAAGGGTATTTACAGTTCGGCAGTACAGAATATAACAATCCAAACTATTTAGTTCTCTTTAAAAAAAAAAATACTTTTACTTATTTCTAGTTTTATTAAATAACTATTTATTCAATTTTTTTTGTGTTAAAAATAAGCAAATATTTTTTTTATTTTATTATATTTATATTTGTTTAAAAATTCAATATTATTCAAGCCCAATTGATTTGCCGGAAATAGTTTAGTATTTGAATAAATAACGAATATTTGTAAAATCTTGAAGAATGTAAAAGTAAACCTACAAAACAAGCATCTACATAAAGCTATGCCATTAGAGTCAATGCATTTTTAATGAAAAGGGTTATTCAAAAAGGACAATTAGATGATAGGATTTAAGAAAAGATATTGCCACTAGTTTGCTTTCATATAAAAGATGTATTATTATATTGTTATTGAAATAGTTTTAATTGCCTATAAAAAAGAGTGCTACAAAAATTCACTATAAAATTTTACAACACAAAACCTCAGTGCTCTTTCTTACATACATATATATATATTTTAATTAACATAACTTTAAAATAAACATACAAAAAAAAAACAACTATAATAAGCTACCAGATATTTCCGTGGTACTTGTCTGATGTCATTCATTCATCAAATATTTTGATATATGCCGATGATGTACAAGTTTTCTTAGTTACAATCAAGTAACTGACCAGCAACGCAACCAAGGTAACCTTAAATCGCTTTACAACTGATGTAAAATAAATTTTATTGAGCTAAATCTAAAGAAATAAAAATATATGTACATTGCTGGAAAGAAACCGATAACTACATGCTATTTTATCGATGACCATTATCTGGAACAAGTTGATAAAATGTTAGATCTTAGATTGTTACTTGATTTCAAACTCAATTTCTGGACACATATAAATTTGATAGCAAAGAAAGCTGGAGGTGTACTTGGATTTGTAAAACGGTGGGCTAAAGTGTGTGATGATCCATATGTTTGCAAAAGCCTTTATATGTCGCTTGTTAGGCCTATTACGAAAAAGAAATGGGTCAATGCAACAGTTTTATGCATTAAACACATTCGACATACGAGGTATGTTCAAAAAATAACCGTTATTTTAAATTTTTTCAAAAAGTATTTATTTATTCATCAATAACTATGTTGTCCCCTTCAAAGTAATCCCCCTCAGATACAATACATTTATGACAGCGTTTTTTTCAATCTTCGAAACAATTCTGAAACGCGCCTTTTGGTATCGCCAATAGCTCCTCTTTCGAATTTTTTCTTATCTCCTCAATCGTAGCAAACTGCTTTCCTTTTATCGGTGTCTTCAGTTTTGGGAAGAGGAAAAAGTCAGTGGGGACCAAGTCCGGTGAATACGGTGATTGAGGCAGGATTACGGTTTTCTTTTTGGTCAAAAACTCACGCACAAACATCGATGTGTAAGCTGGTGCGTTATCATGGTGCATAATTCATGATTGGTTTTTCCAAAATTCTGTGCGTTTCTGACGAATTGCTTCGCGCAAATGGCGCATAACTTGAAGGTAGTATTCCTTATCGACCGTACGACCTTGTGGCACGAATTCATGATACACCACGATATTACCTACGAAGAACAGAGTGAGCAAAACCTTCACATTTGACCGAACTTAACGTGATTTTTTCCCAAGCCAAGAGGCTTCCATTGGCATGATTGGGCATTGGTTTCAATGTCATAGCCATACACGCGCAATTCGCCACCAGTTATGACCTTTTTGAGCAAATCTGGATCGTCGTTGACAACGTTCAACAGCTCCTGCACGATGTCCATGCGATCTTGTTTTTACTAAAAATTTAGCAATTTTGCAGCAATCTTCGTTGCCACACTTTTCATGCCTAAATCATCCGTAAAAATTGCTTGACATGAGCCGAACGATATGCGAATATTATCAACAACCTCTGTAATAGTGATTCACCGATTATCCAAAATCATTTTCTTCACTGCTTCAATGTTTTCATAGGTTGTTGGCATGCTCGGACAACCAGGACGAACATCGTCATTGACATCTTCTCGGCCTTCCTTAAACCGGTTATACCGCAATTGAACTTGTGTTCTGCTCATAGTAGACTCGCCAAAGGCCTATTTGGGACCCGATATATAACAAATATTCAGATATTCTCGAATCTGTTCAAAAACAGTTCTTGCTTTTTTGCCTCCGCAGTTTAAACTTTAACTCATTGGACTTACCTGCCTAGGCTGACTTTCCTTTATTAAGCTACCAAATCTAAGGAGTCGCAGAACAGTACTTAATATTTCGTTAATTTTTGGCGTGATTAGTGGCGATGATTCTACTTATTTACTTTAAATGTACCACAACGCCTTACAAGATATTTTATTTCTTTAGCAGGAGAATTCTATCGGGCTAATTACGCTAACGTGGATCCTTTTAGGAGAATTTGTACAGATTTTATTAAATATTATAAGTTCATTGATTTTATTTTGCCACTAAGCTCAATTAGAAATAATATATTAGTTTACCTAAACAACTAATTGATTGTATTTTATTGTAACGTTTTTTATTATTATATGTACGTTTAATTTAAGCTAATTTTTATGTTATATAAAGTTTTTTTTTATTATTTTATGTAAGTTCATTTAAGCTAATTTCTGTGGTGTACATAAATTAAAATGTATGCAAGGATTTAAATTTCTGTAGACAACTAATTAAAAACAAATCGTAGACGTTTTAAATCGCCTATATATAGAAAAAAGTAACAGGTGCTATGATAGTACTAAGAATACAATATGAAGGTCTATGATAGCTAAAATAATAAGTTGGCTTGTTTTATTTAATTTTAAAAGAACTGAACGGGTAAATAAATATGTAATAATATATATAAAAAATAACTATAAAAAACCTTAAATACATACATATAATACATCTTGAGTTATGGAACAGGCTTGTTAGCTTTAATAGAGCGATTTTTGAATTTTACAAATGAGTTTCGCTTTTTTAATGTATTTGTGATTTTCGATTGTTCATTAAATTTCAAATCAATTTTGCAAAATTTTAAATAATAATCCATGAAACATCAAAATTACCCATACGTTTTAAAAACCCCTTTTATAGCAAAATAAATCCCCAGGTATTTTTAATCAACTTTGTTAATGGTAATAATTTGTTCTAACTCATTTAACGTTAACTTTTCTTATTCTAATTAATTAAGGAATGACTTTGATTTGCTAGAAACACTTAAGGATAGATCTCTAATGGCAATTACATATTTTACTATAGCACATGCCAGTGTCAGTTGACACACAAAATTTTGATTTGATTAATTTTGTTTATAAAACTTGATCTCAGTTCAAAACTTTTTAAATACTTCTTTATAAGAGTACTGACTTTATTTAAAACGCCTGGCCATAATTTAGTTTATAAATAAATTGATTAAACCACAAGGTGACTGATGGAGAAATATCATTTAAATTATTAAAACTTTAAAATCAAATAATCTTTCGCTTTATAGAATTTCAATTAATATTCAATGTATTAATTTACCATTAGAGATAAATACAAGTAAAAGTTTAATAAAATGAAATCAATTAACAGTTAAGACTGCAAGAGATACTGACAATCAATATTGACGTTGGAATAAAACTAACGTTTTATTTATATAAAACAGGTTGGTTATAGAGGGTTGTGATATAAAAGAAATTTAAGCAATGTTTTAGAAGTAAGAATTTTCTAAGGCCTAATAAGGGAAATATTCACTATAACAATAGATTTGGTAGCTGTTTCATAGAAACGAGGATTGCTTAAGAAGTTCGCAATTTATAATTTTACAAATTTTTATTAATAAAGGGTGTTTTTTTAAGCCCGATAGAACTTGAAATTGTAAAAAATAACACAAAAAATTAAATTGTAATCAAAATTTCTTTTTTATTCGAAGGATCAATACGTGACAATTTTGGGCCACTTTTTCGAGCATGTCATGTCACGAATAACACGAACAATGCTGTCCTCCAATGCGTCAATTGTTGCTGGTTTATCAGCATAAACCAGTGACTTCACGTAGCCCCACAGGAAATAGTCGAGTGGTGTCAAATCGCACGACCTTGGAGGCCAATTGACAGGTCCATTTCTCGAAATCAACTTATCGCCAAATTTTGATTTCAATAAGTCGATGGTTGCGTTCGCTGTATGGCACGTAGCGCCATCCTGTTGAAACCACATCTCGTCCGGATCAATGTCATCCATATTTTCAAACAAAAAAACATTGATCATGGTGCAGTAACGATCTCCATTGACCGTAACGCGAGCTCCGGCCTCCTTTTTGAAGAAATAAGGTCCGATGATGCCACCAGCGTGAAAACCGCACCAAACGGTGCATTTTTCTGGATGTAATGGAGTCTGTAGGGTCTGTTGTGGATTAGTCTCACTCCATATGCGGCAATTTTGCTTATTAACAAACCCGTTAAGCCAAAAATGCGCCTCATCGCTGAACACAATTTTGCGATAAAACAACGGGTCAGTTGCCAACTGCTCTAGAGCCCAATCGGCGAAAGAACGACGCATATAATGGTCTCGTGGCTTCAATTCCTGCACCAGCTGGATCTTATACGGGTGTAGGCCGAGATCTTTGCGCAAAATTTTCCACGTAGTGGACGGACAGAGCCCCAATTCCTGCGACCGACGACGAATTGATAAATTTGGATCTTCTTCCACACTTTCGTTTACAGCGGCGATATTCTCTTCAGTACGCACATTCCTTCGACGTGTTGGTGTTATTGCATCCTCTAGAGAGTATGTGGTATGAAATCTATCGACAGTTTGACGAATGGCTTGTTCATATGCACGATTATGTACGCCATAAAAATGACGAAGTCGTCTATAAGTTGCGCGAATCGACGACTGATTTTCAAAGTAAATTTGGATAATTTCGTAGCGTTGTTCAAGCGAGAGTCTATTCATGATGATTTGTCAGAGTATACTGAAACAAATAAAAAAAAATGTTTCATCAAAATTTCATTTTTTGTGTTACTTTTTACAATTTAAAGTTCTATCCAGCTTAAAAAAACACCTTTTATAAGCTTATAGAGGACTTTCGAAAACAATTAATGTTCGTAATATTTAGGAATTCTTCTCAAATTTTAAAAAATAAAAATATTAAAAACACAAATTTTTTTCAAAGACTTTTTTCGAAAAGGAGAAAAAATTTGGCACTGCTAGAAAAAGAAAAATAAAGATAAGGTAAAAGAAAAGGAAAAGGCACGGCGCAGCCAGATTTAAATATTTTTTTAAATATTATAGGAGTTAAGGCCCAACTATAATACGCATAACCTGGCTTAAGCCAATTTAAACCACTATCCAAATACCTAATAATCATATGTGGCAAATTATAATGTAATTAAACAAAACTTTTCGTCAAGTTTCGTTAAATATCAAATGCTTAAGCAAATTACGAAACTGATCGCACATTCCACACGGAAACAGCTGATTTTGCATTGTGCATTGTGTTATAGATACATTACAATAGAGGACGAAAGCGAATTTAATAGAAAACATACAAAGAAAAATTTGCTTATACGACAAAACAAATGCGTTTTATTTTAACTGCAATTCAAAAAGTTCAAAAGTAGCAGTAAAAGTGGTATGTAATACCTTGAGGAATTTTGTTTGCTTTTTTCATTTTCATATTGGTATAAATTATATAAATTCGCATAGTGCAAACACAGATGAAAGTTACTATGGGAACGTTTCTGAAAGGAAATAAAGAGGATTGAAACTCCATTAGGCAGTGGACAAAATATGATTATTAAACATCTTTATGTTCATAAATTTCATTTAGTTAGAAAGAAATTATGTTTTTATAAAAGTGCGAATAAAACAAATGTGCAACTGTGTATAAAATTTCTATATTCGTGTAAGTACATTATAGCCACCTAAAAGTCTTCAATGATTTGCTTAAGCATTTGACAGACTTTTCGTTCAATTTTTGACATTAGCTTGAGGCAGCTTATGCATATTATAGAATATAGGGCCTTTAATTACAATACTACACAGATAGATAGGTTTGTCAGTAGAAAGGCGTCACTTTCACCGTGAGATAAATTTAACATTTTTCACAGTTAAACAGTTAAACCTAACAAAAACTAAATCATCCTTTGCAATTAAAGATACTTTTTAATCAAAAACAAATTAAATCAATTACAAGATAATTTCACACTAAAAAATTTCACCCAGAATTTCGTTTGTTTACAGCCCTCCTAAATTTATTAATATTTAGACACAATAGACTGTATGGACCAGTCTATTGTGTAGTTTAAGAAAAGAAAGTAAATTTTACGATACAAAATATATTCGTGTGCGAATATATATTTTTATATTTTTGTTGATTATGTCAGGAACAGGAAGTTTTTCCCAACTAAAATATACATTTAATTGAAAACACTTTGTCTTAATATTTAATTAAATATGAAACACAATTCTACACACATAAACAAATACACATGCACGCATATGCCTCCATACATATTTCTGAAATAATTTAAGGAAAATTCTTTACCATTGCAATATATAAAAATAAAAGTTTGATAATATTTAAATTCCTTTGGCAAGGATTTCTCTTTTAATTGTATGCAAAACCACAAAATATGTTAAAATTTTATACTGGTAAAATTAAGGTTAGCTTAACAGTTATAAGTGGGATATATTCTTTAGCAAGGAACTATATCACTTTTTGAACAATTTTAATAATTTTTGATATCAGACAAAGGCTTAGTTCTAGCATACAGAGTTAAATCCAACGTCATATTTTCTTGCATTAGTATGTGAAACTCGAAGTTACGTGTAAAAAATATGTAGACGAGGAATATATTCTTTCTTGTTTACTGAACCTATTGCCCTAGTAATATTTACCAATATTACAGAAGAAGACTCTAAACAGACCTTTACCAAAATTAATACAATACGCACATGACATATGTGCTATTCAACGCAGTAAAGCAAATAAAAAATGAAAGATAGGGCGATACACAGAAATAGACAGGAAGGATGTCAAATTACTTATCGAAAATCAGTCTGTAAATGAGAGACGACAACAAAAATTTTCGGAAGAAGTTCGTGCAGAAAGAGGGCGAATTTTTACAGAGCGACTCATTAAAAATAAAAGAAGTTCATGTAGATAAATAAAATTTCATGCAAACATTTATTAGGGCAAATATTGGCAAACTAGGACTGGCCCACCTGACATTATTTTTTAAAACAAAAGTGTCAAAATAGTTTTTTTCTACCTTTTTTTCAATTTTTTAGAAACTTAATTTATTCTAATAATAATATTGATTTCATCTAACTAAAAAAAATGCATCAAAATCGAAAAAAACACGAAAATGATTAATAAATATTTCATACTTCGGGGTCGTTCTGCTTGTTGCAACTTTATGTATAACTTTTCAGATCCAGTAAGAAGCCTTATTTTAACTGAGTCTCGGCACTTAACTTACGCATTGCTTAAGTGTGTTAAAAATATTTTTCGCATATTTGACAATTTGGTATTAACGAATTATGCGAATTATATATTGGGATTTTTAACAAGAAGTTTGTTTTTCAATTGTGGCAACACCAATAACATGATAGTTTTGACATTTTGTTTTTCCACGTATTCATAGTAGAGACATTGACAATTGTTACAATGAAATCAATTTTGCATACAAATTGCATTAATTAAAATCCACTACGAAAATAATGGTTCGGTCAAAGTTACATTTCGTAAAATTTGTGATATTTTCCGGACAACGTAACCGGCCTTCTGAGACCGCTATTAAGAATTTGGTCGTTAAATTTGCGTCGACATGCTCGATACAAAATGTGCGAATACCAACGCGTGTTCGGCCGGATCGTTTAACTGAAAACATCGCAACGCTGAACCGCGATGTTGAAGCAGATACAAATTTTAAAATGCATCGACTTTCTCAACAATTGGGGTTATCAAAAACCACAACATAGCGAATTTTGCGTAAGAATTTGAATTTAAAGCCTTAAAAGGTTAAAAGTTAATTCGCTCAATTCATTCCATTTCAATTTTCACTTGTACAGGTATGTCAACAAGCAAATTGGCATCTGAAAAACCTAGAGCGATTATTGATTATTGCATGCTCAACATGTCACTATAATGACAAGGCGTGACAGGGCCGTTTTTTTTTCCAAGATGAGGCTGGAAATGCCGTAACGCTCAATACAGCATGATATCGCGTGATTCTAACAACTCTACTTTAGCCTATTATTGACGACGTTAATATATCACTGACATGTGGTTTCCACGGTTTGGTGCCAGATGTCACTCAGCCAATGAAAAGATCAATTAATTGCAATTCAAATTTCCCGCTCGCATAATTTCAAATCAGCAGTTAAGTGGCCAGGCAGATCGCGTGATTTAACACCACCGGAATATTTTTCGTGGGGTTATATTAGGTATAGAGTCTCTATGATGCCAATCAAATCGATTTCAGCCTTAGAACTCAAAATCCGTGAAATAATTAACAAAATAGGACCGTCATTTTCCCAAAGGTGATTAAAAACTTTTATGAAAGAATCGACATCTGCCAGCATGGTTGTGGTGGATATTTGCCAGATATCATTTTGCATTTATAATTGTCGAACTTTTCTCATCGTAATACAATACAAATTTGGATCATTTTAATCTAAAAATTTTACTATATTTTGTTTTAGAAAACAAACTTCTTGTTGAAAAGCCCTTTAGTACCGAGTTGTATTGAATATTTATACAAATAAACAAACTTCAGATAACAAATTTTTAACACGTGCAAATTTGTGGGTTGTGCAGTAATATCTCGATGCTCTACTACAAATTTTGAGTTTGAATTTTAATAATAATAATTTGTATAAATCAAATTAATTTCAATTTTACGTTTGCATTAATCTACTGAGAGTTAATGAAATTTATTATAAAAATTTCCAATTTAGACAAGTATAAAATTATAAAATTTTTTAAATTGTAGGACAAGGTTTGTTTTAGCTGTTTTAGTTGGTAGAATTATATAGTTTAAAATATTCGACTTTTTTTATTTCTATTAAATCTTAATCTTTTAAACGGCCCTTTAAATTATAACGATTTATTTTTTTCCTCGATATTTCGCTTTCCTGTGGAAAGCTTCTTCAGGAAATTATTTTTTATATTTATCAAAAACAAAAATTATTTTTCTTTTCAAATTGTTATAATTTTTGTTTTTGAAAAATATAAAAAATAATTTCCTGAAGAAGCTTTCCACAGGAAAGCGAAATATCGAGGAAAAAAAATAAATCGTTATAATTTAAAGGACCGTTTAAAAGATTAAGATTTAATAGTTTAAAATATGTTAATATCAATTTCTATATATTTTTAACTCCATGAAAACTTGGTAATTTCAAAGTATATATTGAAATAAGAACTTTTTTGCAGGCAGTAAAAAATAATAATAGAAAAATTTATAATTTCTTTATGCTGAAAATTTCTTAAATAAATAAAATTCTGATAGTTGGTTTATTTAATACCTAAAATCTAATTTCTTACATAATGGTTTTTATCATAAATTGGCTGAGTTAAGCTCCTTTTTGCGACTTCAATATACATGTATTTTGTTCTTAATGTTTTTTATATATTATGGACATCAAAGCAGGCAAAATCTTTTTTTTCTAGTTCCTAAATTACAGTGTGTTTTGTCGTGGTATATCTTGACCTCCTTTTTTTCAAGCAAAATTATACTATATCTGATGAATAGAGACTAAAAACATATTTTTATTCTTTATACTGTGACAGCTTATATCGAGTAGTGAAGTCAATTGTCCTGTCTGATTCTCGTTGCGAAAAAATGGCCCTTGCATTGCCCACCCTTCTAGCAAAGACGCCACGTGGTGGAATGTGTTTTCTTTATCTACACCAGAATATCTTTTATATGGCATTTAGTACTTAGTTCATTCTAAAAACATTCTTAGTACCATCAGCAGTGAAACAATAGTTCTTTTAATCTAAAAATATTAAAATTTTAAAAGAAAATAATTTATTTAAAAACATTTTATTTTTCAGGTATCTAAGCAACACTTCCCTAATAACTAATACACGGATAGACAGGTGATGTCAACACCTTCAGTATAGCGTGACAAATCTGTATATATATTTTTTTTTAGTTTTCGGAAATAAATTTACCTTATCTCCTTAATAAAAAATAAATCAACCTTGAATCATAAAGAAGAACTAAACGTGTCTATAATTAAAAAAAGGAAACTAATTCTAAACGTTCAATGACATAAATTTCCATTATATTGAAAAACAAAAACTTTACACTTGTTTATGTCACTTAGAGAGACAACAAAAACTCCATGCTGTTTAAAACAGGAGCATTTACATATAAATATATTTTTAAAACAAGAAATTACAAATTTATGATTATGATCCCAAAATAAAAAAAATAATACAAAAAAAAAACGGCTTGTCTACCCAACGATCGTTATATATCGTAAATTCTAAATGATATTAAGCCGAAAATCAAATAAAAAATTATATAAATTAAATTCCAGACACTCATTTGCTGTAAAATACAGGCAGCAGGCGCAGGCAACCAGTGATGCATAAAGATGCACTTCCTTGCAGGAAAATAAATTTACACATGAAAATAAAATAAGCAGAACATTAAAAAGTAGTAGTAATAAGAACAGCAACAACAACAACAACACAGAAAGCACGTAAAACCTTCCCTTGTTGCAATAATGTATTTTTTCTTGTTTCATCTCTTGTTTTTATTTTTTTTTTTATTTGACTGCAAAGCACACATTAACAAAGAAATACTTTATATAACGACCTCAATTAATAATTTGTTCTTGATGTTGCTTCTGTTGCAGCAACATAAAATTTGTAGTTTTATTATTTGCTTGAGTTTTACAGAAAACCAGAAGTAGTATTTAATTAAAAATGATTACACTTCCCCACACACACATACACATACACACACGAGTATAAATACTTCACTTCTCCGTTTACGTGGCGATTAAGGTACACAAATACATTTTACATGTGGTTGTGCTTTTGATTTTAATTTTAAGAAATGTTTATATTATATTTTTTTCGTTTATTTTTACATTTTAAACAGCATTGAATGAATTTAATATTTGCAACTTATTGAAAAACTAATAGTAAGGCCGTAATGCTGGGGGGACTTAAAATTTAAGCTAAAGTAAATAGATTTTATTTTCATGTCAGATGCACTAGTGAGTCAAACGAAATTCATGAAAATTTGCTTACCACAGACCTTTAAATGAAAATAATAAGCAAAACCCAAATCGATTGTAACGGTTGTACACTCACCGGAATAGTTACAATAATAATAATCAGAATCACAAATCTTTAATCTTTAAGCCCAACCCAAAAATCGTTTTCTAACCAACTTATTCCAAAGCCCATTGGATATTAATATGATCCGAAAAAGCACTTTTAATAACCGTTGCAGCTAAGAATAACTTATTGGAAAATTTTCGTTATCTAGCATCTCCAAACAATTAGCATAATCACAATAGGATTTTTCAACAAGAAGTTTGTTTTCTAAAACTAAATAAATTTCGATTAAAATGACTCAAATTTCTACTGTATTACGAAAAGAAAATTTCGGCAATTATAAATAAAAAACATTATGTTGATCTGACAAATGTCCACGATGACCACGCTAATAGATGTCGATTCTTTCATAAATGTTTTTAATCACTTTTTGGCAAAATCGCGGTTCTATTTCATTAATCACATCAGGGATTTTAAGTTTTAAGGCTAAAATCTATTCGATTGGCTCTGTATAAGCTCTATCCTTACCATAGTCCTACAAAAACTAACCCACTGATGTTAAATTACACAATCTGGTTGGCTGGATCGCACAATTTATTGGATCTCAGCTGATTGTCGAGAAATTATGCGATCGGGAATTTTGGTTTGCAATGAATTGATCCTTTCATTGGCTGTGTGGTGTGTGGCAACGTCCTGTTGAAATCAGATCTCAGTAATATTCACGTCGCCAATATGCCAAAATTGAGTTGTTAGCATCTCGCGATAACGTGATCCATTGACCGTTGCTGCATTTCCAGCCTCATCTTCGAAAAAAACGGCCCTATCACGCCTCCACACCACATAACGTACCACACAGCGACACGTTGAGCACATAAAGGGTTCTCAATAATTGCTTTAGGATTTTTACAAGCCCAAATTGAGGCAAGTTTGCTTCTTGACATACCTTGAAAAGTGAAATGAGCTTCGTTTGAAAAAGTTTCTGAATGAATTGAGCGAATCTACGGCGATGTGAATGGTCGCTCGGCTTCAATTCCTGCACCAGTTGAATCTTGTAAGGCTTCAAAATCATATCCTTATGCAAAATTCGTCATGTGGTGGTTTTGGATAACCCAAATTTTTGAGAACGTCGAGGAATTGACAAATTGGAATCTGCTTTAACACTGTGGCTTACAGCTTCGAGCAACCCGGCCGAACAAGCGTTTGAGTTCGAATATTTTGTATCGAGCCTGTCGACTTAAAATTTAACAATCGAAATCTTCATAGCGGTCTTAGAAGGACAATTATATTGTCCAAAAATATTACGAATTTTGCGAAATGTAACTTAATGCGATTTTCTTACGAAATTGAGTTCATTGTAACAATTGCGAATACACCAAAAAACTAAATGTGCAAACTATTACGTTTTTGATGTTGCCAAAATTGAAAAACAAACTTCTTGTTGAAAAACCCAATAGATACAGGAGTCATACCTTCAATAGTTAACTTAGGCTGTAATCCGAAACGGTGTGAATTTTGTGAATCACAGATGCTAGTGCTAGTTCTTGCTAGCAAAATAAGGCACTATATCACATGATACTGAAACACATTCTCATGCAGATCATCATTCACAAGCATTGCTTTAACTCTTTTATTTCCGAGCAGGCCGAAAGTGGTTTTAGCAAAAGAATCTGCACCAAAGAAAAACTTTTTGTGAATGATTGTTCTTTGTACAAACGCATACAAGCTCGCCTGCTGGCAAATGAGAAAATTTTGATTATAAGCAATACCATCAAAGAGTGATTGTTTCTCTTGATAATTTTGCTTTGAATATCAAATAACGTTATTTTCTCATGTATTGCAATTAACTGCCACCGTCCATTAAAGGCTATCAATAACTATTCTAAACGAATTATTTTGACCCTGTGTATGTCAAAAGGTTTCAGTGGATCTCAACACAAGTAGATCTCTTGGACGGAATGGTATTTCACTGGTATTAAAGTCGTGCTATATTTTGCATAAGAACTCCTCGTTATTGAATAATTGCTCATATAACGTTGATTCCTAAAAATGAAAGCTGAAAATTTATTAATTGTTTTAGTGAAGTAAAGAATATGCAGTTTACATCTAAAGTATAAAATCTTGTCTGTCCAAACATATTTGCCTTATATTCGGGAAAATTATGAAAATAAACTCTTGGACGTAAGTATTTTATTTAATATGTGCGTATTTTTTCCGACGGGGTTTTTTTATTTTTATTTGGGTATGGTTTTACGTCGTCACATATAAATACAAACGAATATCAAGCATGGTCGTGAAAGGATTTAGCTAGGAAGAGAGACAAATGAAAAGGGAGAGAGAGAGAGGCAGACAGAGAGGAAGAGACAAATTAGGTAAAAACAAACGAAAAAGGAGAGAGAGATACAGATAAAAAGAGAGAAAATGACGAATGCAATAGAAATAGCACGAAGAGAAACACGAACAAGACGAACTATATTAACACAGCTTACAATAAAACGCAACTAGTATAAAGAGAACACTGAAGATGGCAGATAGCCGAAACCGGTTTGTTCGCAAACCAAATTTGACGAGGGTCGGCGTAAAACCAAACCCAAATAAAAATATTTTATTTAACTTTGATAGATTGCAGAACAGGGTTTACTTTGTCTAGTCTTGAAAACCCTAACTCTTTGAACATTCGTAAGTATTTTTATTACATGTAAAGGTACGGTCACACTTATGAAATATTTTAATGAAAACATGAAATATTTGTTTGCTGTAATGTGACCATAAAATATTTTGAGGGTGAAAACATGTTTTTGAGAAAACAAATTTATTTCTCAACAAATAAAAGTTTCTGTAATGTGACCACCCTATGTGAAATATTTTCCAATGTTTTAAGCAAACAATTGTTTGCTCGTACAAAGTTTTTGTGCGAACAAACACTGGCAAACATTTAAAAATAATTTAATAAATAGAATAATAATAGAAGTAATAATAGAATAAATAGAATAGAATATTAAATAGAATATTGAGTCCAGCGTAGAAGGTGATTTAATGGATGTGACTATGGAGGTAAGTAAATAAATATAATAAGAAGTAATGCAGAATTCTAGAGACAACGGGGATCATTCAACTCCTAAAACATTAAAAAAAACAAAAATCGTGATGGACTGGGGGGATGAAGACATATACAAGCTTCTTGCACTTGTTGAAGCAGAGAGGTGTTTGTGGGATGCTTCAGATGAAACATATCACAACAAAACTGCAAGGGATTCCGCATGGCGAGACATTCAATCCCAATTCAAGGAAAAGTTTGCGGTTGCAGACTTAAATGCCAAGTGGACAAACTTACGGATTCAATACCGTGGATATTCAGCCAAGGCCAAAACTAAATCTGGGCAAGGCGTTGTAGGCACTCCTAAATGGAGGTTTTACAACGCATTGACTTTTGTGGGACATGCTGAGCAGAAGCACACACAGCAGACTGTCTCAAACATTGTTTTCAATGTGGATGAGGAAAATAGTTGCAAGTATATTGATAAAAATATGTAAATAATAATGATTTTTAAGTATTTTAATACTTGTATCATTTAAAAGCACCAAAGTCCTCAGAAAATGGTTATAAATCATCATCATCAGCCAAAGGGAAGCAGCCTACAACACCAGCCACGTAGATAGCTGAAAGTATGCGGGAGGCTGTCAATGCAATGAAGCAGCAAAAGTAAAGGGTTTTAGACCCCAATGTTGCTTTCGGGAATTACATTGCTAGCGAGCTGAATACACTTAAGACGAAGTCTGTGGCAGAGGTGCGCAAGCGTGTCACAATGTGTTTTTTAGAATGTTTGGAAGAAGAACGCATGAAGGAACATCCGTAGGTTTGTCCACTTGGCATTTAAAGCTGCAATCATATATTTTTCCTTAAATTGACATTTAATACCTCGCCAGCGCAATCCGTTAAAGTTTTGTTGTGCTATGCTTTCTTTCTCTCTGCTTCAACAAGTGCAAGAAGTTTGTGTATGTCCTCATCCCCCCAATTCATCAGGTTTTTTTATTTTTTTTAACGTTTTAGGAGTTGAATGCTCCCCGTTGTCTCTAGAATAATTTTTAAATGACTACAATTTTTAAATGTTTTACTTATTATTTGGACGTTATCCTTATGTTTTTATTGAAGTAAGGTTATTTTGTTTTGTTTTATTGTTATTATTTTTGTTGATGAAAAAGAATTAATAAACAATTTTTAAACTTAACATGACGTGAATAGTATTTTATTATATATGTTTTTATTGGAAATTAACTTCCCCCTCTTCTACAAAAAATCTTGAAAATTCATTTCTTGCTGCTAAAGTCTCATTTGATGTATATGAAAGACATTTTTGTACATTTGCCTTTTGCGTCATTACCATTGCGCCACTCGCCTGGAACTAATGTACCGTCTGCAGTATAGTGGTCAACTAAGTTTTTGGTGTAATATAATGAGCTTTTGCGGCTCATTAAATAATTGTGCAGCACGCAGCATGCAAGTGTTACTTGCCTTGTTTTTGTTGGATTAAGCTTCATTGGGCTGCGCATTACACGGAAACGTGCAGACAAAATTCCAAAAGCGTTTTTTATTACTCGCCTTGCTCTTGAGAGGCGATAATTGAAAACTCTTTGAATGGCATTTAAATTTCTATTGCCATAAGGCTTCATAATATTGTTACTTAATGCAAACGCATCATCCGCAACAGGAAAATACGGCACTGGTGCTTTTGTGGGTGAAAGTGGTTTTGCACTAGGCAAATGTAATTTATTATTGGTAAGAGCTTCATAAAAGCTACTCTTTTTGAAGACACCACCATCAGATATACGGCCGTTAGATCGATATATAAAAACTTATAAGATGCACTTGCGATAGCCATGAGCACAATGCTATGCATTCCTACAAAAATGTTCAATGAAGGAAATTTTTAACAAATTATATCCAACATATTTATCACTTGAGTTTATCCTTAAGAAGTTTCTGTACAACTGTGGACTTTCACAACGTAGCTCCAACAGTAATTTTGCACAACATCCCTCCTCATTTCGGCGTTGAACCCACTTACGCACCCATTGCCTTTTCTGTTTCTTATTTTTTTCCTCTTCCTCCACATCTAATAAAGCAGCTGCTCCACAACTCAATAGAAATAATGTTTCGCAATCCTCCATATCAATTTTGTATTATAACACAAACTATTTTTTTTTTACAGAAATTTATAGTTATTAATGTTTTTGTTTTTAAGAAAACAAAAGTATACACATTGACTGTTTGCTGAAACAAATTACTATAGAAAATATTTGTTCAAGTGTGACCGTAAGAAAAACATGTTTGCTCGTATTTTGTTTCAAACTGTTTCACAGCTGTTTCATAAAACAAATTTTGTGAAATATTTTGTTCTAATGTGACCATGAAACAA
Source organism: Trichopoda pennipes (assembly GCA_030448955.1). Taxonomy (NCBI): domain Eukaryota; kingdom Metazoa; phylum Arthropoda; class Insecta; order Diptera; family Tachinidae; genus Trichopoda; species Trichopoda pennipes. The sequence goes on along the minus strand of JASKUP010000041.1, from coordinate 545,249 downwards.
AAATAGAAAAATTTTAAGGCAAATATGAGCAAACATGTTTCATGAAAATATTTCATAAGTGTGACCGTACCTTAAGTATTTAAAATTTTAAGTTAAGGCCTTTTATTACCAATGCTTAGTAACAGTAGTATCTTCTGTAGTCTACTGACCCTAGCAATGGGACAGCACTTACGTTGAATGTGTTCTGCTGTATTTCCATAAATGCCACTATTGGTGGGTTATTAATGTAGACAAGTCTACAGGTCGTCTGTATAAATGAATAAGGCCACCGCCAGGGTAGGAGTAAAATTATGTCAATGTTACAGGAGACGAGTTCAAAAATAATTTGTTATCAAAAGGCTTCTTTATTTCTCCTTCCCTATTTTTTAATCTCCTAAATCACAATTCTGATGAAAATTTAAGCAGCCTAGAAAGACTTTGAGGAGATACGTCATAATAATTAAGAAAGTTGGAGAGCTTAATCTTAAGGTTTCGCATTAACGAAAAAAGGAACATGCTGCTTCACTATCTTTTATAACAGTGAAGTATCTCGGCACCGATCGGTTATCGTAAAGTTAAGTTATTTCTCCTGGCCTATTTCTTAACCTTCAAAATTTCAACCCTAAAAATACTTTGAGAGTATACGTTACAAAAATTAAAATATTAATATTAAGGTTTCGCATAGATTAAAAATGTCTATGTGACTTTTAGTTATATCAATGAATAATCTCTTCACCGATCTTAAAAAATACTTGAGTAACTTTGAAAGAAATAAACTATTTGGAACAAGTATAAAAGCCGTTCTTAATAACTTCCAAATATATTACGATTAAAATAATATCCAACTAAAGGAAATGTTTAATGTCCACTACGCTCGAAAACTCAAAAATAGGGTGATACAAATATTGTAAATGATTAAAAAACAGCTTTCAATTTTAATATTTTTATTTTATCCTACAAGTTTCTATTGTTTAATTTTCCTGTAGTTTAACTTCCTTCTTAAACAGCTTAAAAATTTCCGTAATCCTTAAAACTATGACTACAAAAACTAACAATGACACATAATATTAGCTTCATAATCCTCTCAGTATACTAAATAAAATTGCATTTCGCTTGTGTATGCTATTGTTGTTTTTATTTATTTTTTTTTTGTGAATACAAAAAACAGTGAAAAATAATTTAAAACTCATAATCCTAAGGGAATCTGCAAAAATCATTTGTAATCAAGAGGAAAACTCTAGGTTTGTTAAAAAAGGGCCTCAGCTGGCAAAAAATTGCCAAGTATTTAAAATGAAATATCAAAAAATAATCGCATAATGGTACTTTAATGTTGTATTAAATAAATTTATAGAAAGTGAAATAAAGTAAAACCCAAATGAAATTGTGAAAATTCATTAATCACTTGAAGAGAAATTTAAGCACGCACGCAATTCGGTGGCAAATAATCAGGCCGTATAAAAACTCTTACATGTTTAAATTATAAACAGCTAAATATATTTAAAAAAAAAAGGAATTTCAAAAATATTTAAAGAAAATATGCACTATTCTCGATAACAGCACGAGTCAATGACCTGAAAATTTTCGTGTGCGTATTTAATGAATTGCAGTATAATATGGCGCATAAGTACAAATCACAAGCCACCCCAATAATTATGGTTTAAATTTCACTGTGATTTTATTTAATGTCTTTAATAAAATCATAATATTTTTAGGCAATTAAAAACACCTAAAATAAAAAGAAATTTATAAGCAGCTAAGTGGAAGTTGTTACCCCTAATTCCTCACTTTTTTGTTTTCTTGCTATTCAACCCCATTTCAGCATCCCCCTTTCAGCTAATGATTTTCACTGACAAAAAAAAAAAACAAAAAAAAAGAAGAAAACAAGAAATTGCAATTGTTAAGAAAATACTCTGATGAGAAGCAGAATTGTATACAACTGTGGCAACAATTAAATTTCCACATGAGCTGCATTTAATGTGCTACTGATTTTCAACATCTGTTTTCATTTTACTCAATGATTTTTGTTATTTTCTGATTTTTCTGTTCTTCTGTTACTCGTGTGCGTTTGTTGTGTGTGTTCTTTTGAAAATTTTTCTATGTCATTTTCTACAGACGTTGCGTATGCATGTGGTTTTTTCTTTTTCTTAATGTCCCTTTCAAAACCATGATATTATTAACCAAAAGGAAAAAGTTCTTAAAGTACTTAAGAAAATTTGTAAATTTTTCCAAACTTTTTCCTGAGTTTACGGTTGGAGCAAAAATACAGTTTAGAGCAAATATAAATTTAATCTAAAACCAGCTATTTAGCTAAATCAAAAGTAGAATTAAAAAAGTTTCTATAAAAATTAGCTTCTTAACAACCTTCTTTGCCAAACTTTTAACCCTACAAACTCTCTCGCAGATGACAGCACCATTTGTCATTCGTATTCATTCCGTTATAGATCGAACCAGTTGGAGGTGCAGCCGTATGAATAAAGTTGATGTGAATACCTATAAGACTCAATGTTGCATGCTTAAGCATACATATGACTTAGGAAATATCTAATACTAATATCACTTATGGGTGATATTAGTATTAAGGAATCGGAAGCTCTTGATATTCGTGGCATGAAAATCCGGGCTACGTACATTTTTCAGGTTTTTAAAAAAGCTTTCAAGTGACTCGATTTTGTAAAAAGGTGTAAAAGATACTTCTCCCCATCCGATCTTCGTACTATTTATACCACTTATATCCATCCAAAATTGGAATACTCTCCTGTATGGACGAGCGCCCCAAATTCTACTTTGGAAACGCTCGACCGCATACGAAGAAAGAGGGCCAAGAAGCTCATTGAGGATATGTGCGTAAATTTTCCGACGGGGTTTAATTTATTTCTATTTGGGTACGGTTTTCCGTCGACCCTCGTCAAATTTGGTTTGTGAACAAACCGGTTTCGGCTATTTGCCATCTTCAGTGTTCTCTTTGTTCTTGTTTGACGAGGGTCGACGGAAAACCGTACCCAAATAGAAACACATTGAGGATTCACTACAGCATCGTTGCCACCGGCTGCACATTTATATGTCTTGACGGAATCTCACTGTCATTACATGTGTCACTGAGGGTAAAAGGGATGCCAGTCCCCTAGAGGCTGTCAGGGAGCCAACTGGACAGTCAACGTAATTTCCACGGAAATCAGTAAGCCCCAGAGTTCAGTTTTTTGGCTTTATGGCCTTTTAAATGTTCTCTGTCTGATTATTAAGCCTGGTCCTTCGGCAGCATCGTTTGTGGTGGTTGTGGTTTCGCGGCACTCATGAATTTGATTAAGGGGCCAGGATCATCTCATTTCAGCTCAGATTAAAGGGTGAATGATACTGATCTAGTGAGCATGCTTGTCATGTGTTCTGGGCTAGGAGTTGGATAGTCTCCAACTCTTCAGCAAAGAGTGAGGGTTGACGGCCCTGCTCCGAAATTTCTGAAAGTGCAACTAGGAATGAACTGTCGCTATAATTATGTTCTGGGCTTCCTAGGTAATGGTTGCATGCATGATATCACCCCAATGGATTATGGCATACACACGCTTGGTACCGACGTAAATCTTATCACGCACTACAGCATCACCGTAATTTGGATTGTATTTCACAATTTTATAGTTACTTCAATGGTAAGTAATCCACTGAAATTAGGGAATTTGTTCCTTCTCGCACGATTTTGTGTTTAACAGGCTTTTCGTTGAATTATCATCTATTTGTGGTTGATTGGCCGGTAAATCATACTACGCATTGTATGAGTAGCGGTCATCCTCTGAGGTTTTTTTATTTTTTTTTAGAAATTATTATGCCATAAACTTGTTAATTAAATGAGAATTACTTAAGAAAAAAAATTCAAAAATATTCTAAAATTAACACCGCAACCATTAAATATTAGTTTTATTAATATGACTTCTCTTACATTCTTCAACAAAAGAGCTGCATTTAAAATTGACAGTTGACTTTCCTGTAATTTCGCTTTCTATTAATCTTAAACAAAAACACAGTAGAACACAAGTAAAAGTTGATAAAAAAAAGATATTATTTCATGCACGTAATTCTAAAATAGATTTTTGTCTGCCCTGAAAAATATAAATGTGAATATGAACCTAAAAAAAAAACAAATAATGTCGCCTTGAAATTGTATTATTTTTTCCTTTTTTTGGCTTTCGTATTTTTTAAGTATTATTTGTTATTTTTTTTATATAATACGAAGGATGAGTTAAAAAGATTTCTTATAGTGTGCATCGCCTTCATATTAAAATGATGAAGCGTAAATGTCAATGCATGTTTAACATGCCACAATTGCAAGCCTTTTTGTGGCATCTTTAATTTGCTGTTTTTATTTTTAAATACGTTTTCTTATTTACATTCCTACACGTGTGATTGCTTCTCGCACACTCGTATATGTATATCAAAGGAAACAGAAATTGCAATTTCTGTGAAGTGATTTGGTGTTAATTAACCAAGCTGCAAATGCATTTAATTTATAAGATACAAAAGAAAAATCAAACATTGATAACAGAGATGGAGAAATGATGGAGAAACAACACAAGATATAGAACTTAATAAGATTAGTATTATGCTATGAAAGTTTATACAACTAGCTTTAGTGGATATATTTCTTTAAATGATGCAATAAGATTTACACCAGTACTTAGCTGTGTAAGCAATAACCTGGTGATGGATCAAACCACTTGGATGATATACGTGATAAGATTTATATCAGTACCTAGCTGTGTAAGCTATTATGGATGATATGTAACGTCACCCTCGCCCTAAGAAGCCGTCGGATACATATTGTTACGGATGGGTCTTGCTTAAGTTTTAAAATAAAATAATTAAGCAATAAAGCAAACTGCTGGGTATGTTATTTACGAACTGCGTGGCTTGCTAAGAAAGCTTATGGTGCAACAACAAAATTTCTAGTTACAAACTGCGTAGAAATTTTATACACAAACAACAACAATTTGATAGGCTGTTTACTAACTGCCTGGCATGCAAGATAAAAAAACACAAATTTCTGTTTACTTACTAAACGCGCAAGACCACAACAACCATATATGCTGGTTACATCTGCGTAGTTTTCTAAGAAAACTTATCTACACGAGACAACAACAAATATTTTTAAATAAATCCCAAGCAGAAACCTTATCAGCACTGTTTAAAGACCAGAAATGGTTTCCTGTTCGGCCAAGAAACTTGTTGACATTGAAATATGCTAAAACCTTTTTAACCGTTCGAACTGTAAAAAATATTTTCCGCATAGTAACGGATACTCTGTCGAGCTTGACCAGAGGTTGACTACTGTCCGGCAAATAAAAGTTATTAAAAGTTATACACCAGCCAAAGGGTTAGCTTGAGCAACCGGGCAGTGAATATTTAATCATTCTTTAAAAGAGCCGGAATTGAAGAACTAGCATTATCCTTTACTCTTTTAACAAACGACCAAAAGTTTTTGCTACCCCTTGGATTAGAAAGAACCTTAGCACGAAGGCGCTCCTCGTATAGATTTTTTTCACGCTATAGAAGATCTGGTCCTTTTACGAACCAGTATCTTAAAACTCCTTAATTACATGAAAAATTTTATTAAGGAATTTCAATCTGGTGTATGTTTGGGAATATTTTCCTAATTATAATTTGTATGCCCCCTAAATTTAGAGATTTATACTTTGAAATCATTTTTTTCATTTTCTGCAATTTTTTGTTTCAATTCTAGTTGAAATAAAAAGAAGTAAAATAAAACAACAGTTTAATATAAATTGAATCTTTCAAATATCAATTTTAAATCAGTTTTATTTACTGCTTTCCAAAATTATATATAGACCCAATAATAAAGTGGCAAGTCTATAATCCTTCAATCAAATATCTATTACGAAATAACAAATCTGTACTTGTGTGCCTAAGCTTATAATAATGAAATATGTATGCACTATCACGAGTTAAAATAAAAAGAGATACATATAGAGAGGAAGAGAGAGAGAGAGAGAGAGAGAGAGAAAGAATAAACAAAAAGTCGTAATTTAAAGCTACAGTTATAAGAACCTTCAAGTTGAATACTTTATGCAGTGGCACATTAACCAACAACAATTTGCCTGTATGTATGAAATATAAATACCCAATTGCTATAGTAGTGAACACGATAAAGATAAATCATTTCAGGAGGTTAAAAACAAGATACAATCGCATTCACATATTCACAAACATATCTTCGAAATACATATTCAGTGAACAAATAAAGATACAAATTCAATTTTTGAATTTCTTCTTATTTATTTGGCGTTTCAGATATAAAAATGTACGACGGCGAAGATAAAATGAATGAAGAGTAAAAAACAAAAGTACATAGATATTATTCTAGAATAAATGTAATCGAAATAAAGAAAAAAAATAACTAGAAAAACAGCCCAAAAGAACGTATAAACGAAAGGAAACAAACTGAATACCATGTGAAACGTGACATGAATTGCTCTTAAGTGATTTTTAATAGTTCACGTGCGCCATGATTCAAAAAAATTATATTTTTTTTTTGACAAAATACCGCCGGAACTTAAGAGAGATACACACATACACTAACTCAAAAATATTTTTTGTAGCAGATAAAATGAATGTTGTCTGTAAGAAACAACAACAACAATATTCAAACCAATTTCAAGAACCACAAATATACCGAAATTAAAGCCTTAAGTGTATTTAGTTTGCCTTACTCCTTGGTAAAGTTTACTAACTCAGCACTCAAGTAGAAGGTGAGCAAACATTTGAAACTGTGATAAAAAAGAGATTAAAGTCTAAAAATTTTTAAAGTTATCTATGTATATGTTTCTTTAACTTTATACAATAACTTTCCTTCATACATATTATGGGACAAATCTTTAAAACAAATAGATTTTGTTTTCTTAAGTACAATTGATAATTTGGAAAGCAGTTTGAACAAACAAATTATAAGAAAGTTTGTTGTAAAACGGCAATAGATATTGTTTTAGAGAAAAGTACAAGTGCAAGAAAATCGAAAATAATTTTATGGTTGAAAACTGATTAGGGAATTACTATCATTTTGGAAACATAGACGTGCTTATGTTTAAAGAAAATAAAAATCAATAGCTCCACATCATTTTCAAATGAACAGGATGGGTACAAAAGCACAAAGCATTTTGATATTTTTTTTTGAGAAAGTGTTAAAAACTAAAGGGTGTTTTTTTAAGCCCGATAGAACTTGAAATTGTAAAAAATAACACAAAAAATTAAATTGTAATCAAAATTCCTTTTTTATTCAAAGGATCAATACGTGACATTAGCATTTGAAAATGTTTTCGGGCATATGGGCACCGCGGCTGTTCTTGACGAAGCGCATTCTGGACGTCCAATTTTGGGCCACTTTTTCGAGCACTGCTGGGCGTATGTCACGAATAACACGAACATTGCTGTCCTCCAAGGCGCCAATTGTTGCTGGTTTATCAGCATAAACCAGTGACTTCACGTAGCCCCACAGGAAATAGTCGAGTGGTGTCAAATCGCACGACCTTGGAGGCCAATTGACAGGTCCATTTCTCGAAATCAACTTATCGCCAAATTTTGATTTCAATAAGTCGATGGTTGCGTTCGCTGTATGGCACGTAGCGCCATTCTGTTGAAACCACATCTCGTCCGGATCAATGTCATCCATATTTTCAAACAAAAAATCATTGATCATGGTGCGGTAACGATCTCCATTGACCGTAACGCGAGCTCCGGCCTCATTTTTGAAGAAATAAGGTCCGATGATGCCACCAGCGTGAAAACCGCACCAAACGGTGCATTTTTCTGGATGTAATGGGGTCTGTAGGGTCTGTTGTGGATTGGTCTCACTCCATATGCGGCAATTTTGCTTATTAACAAACCCGTTAAGCCAAAAATGCGCCTCATCGCTGAACACAATTTTGCGATAAAACAACGGGTCAGTTGCCAACTGCTCTAGAGCCCAATCGGCGAAAGAACGACGCATATAATGGTCTCGTGGCTTCAATTCCTGCACCAGCTGGATCTTATACGGGTGTAGGCCGAGATCTTTGCGCAAAATTTTCCACGTAGTGGACGGACAGAGCCCCAATTCCTGCGACCGACGACGAATTGATAAATTTGGATCTTCTTCCACACTTTCGTTTACAACGGCGATATTCTCTTCAGTACGCATATTCCTTCGACGTGTTGGTGTTATTGCATCCTCTAGAGAGTATGTGGTACGAAATTTATGGTAAGTTCGACGAATGGCTTGTTCAGATGCACGATTATGTACGCCATAAAAATGACGAAGTCGTCTATAAGTTGCGCGAATCGACGACTGATTTTCAAAGTAAATTTGGATAATTTCGTAGCGTTGTTCAAGCGAGAGTCTATTCATGATGATTTGTCAGAGTATACTGAAACAAATAAAAAAAAACGTTTCATCAAAATTTCATTTTTTGTGTTACTTTTTACAATTTAAAGTTCTATCTAGCTTAAAAAACACCTTTTATAATAATTAATATAATAGCATCCAATTCAAAGCTAATATAAGATATCAATGCATTTTCACCATTGAACAACACTTAAAAATCGATGCTGATAACAAGAGCAAAATGAGGAGTTCAGACTGCAGGCGTCTTTGGATTTTAATTATTTGAAGTATAGGCTTTTTACGAGGACACAACAAGAGCTCTGCTGAAAGTAGTTGGCACCAATATGGGAGATTAGCGGTTTCAACAGGACACTGCCACAACTACTATAGCTAGTGAAATAGTTAATTTACTTAATCTTTGTACATTGTGACGTTCTCGAACTCCGACTTATAAACAGCCGTAAACACGAAAACCTACTTCGATATTAAATACGTCTTATCGCAATTCCTTTCTTTTAAATGTGCTAATGGATCGCGATAGGTAAAATATAAACGCGATAATTTGTCATACGTGTTAATTCTAGTAACCTAAATACTGGTCACATACTCGTTAACATCAAATAAAAAATTAACTATGTTTTATTTTTAGGTTATGCAAGTTTTGGAATACCCTTGCTAACGAAGACTCAGCCAGCTGTTTTAATTTAACTTGATAATGGTTTCAGGAAAGTTTCTTTATAGTTTATTTTTTAATATAACAGTTATAGTTTTTTGACCTTTTTAATATTTTTTAGTAGTTAATTATAAAGCACTAGGTCACTATTTAATAAAAAATTTGTAAAAACTATTATTATAATTTAAAATGGATGTAAAGGGTCTTGCAACAAAAAGTAAATTAAAGCTAAATTAATTTAAACGACTTATTTACTTTCAATACAAATACAATGAATACGATGACAACTTTGTTGTCTTTGCTCACGCATGACTTAACTTAAATTCATTCATTTGCCCAGCAAGCAGTGCTTCCATAGTTGTTTTAATCAATTCTCACATATATAAGAATATTCTACTTTATCTTAGGTGCCTGCTTGACTGTAGGTTTTGTCGTGTTTTTGTTATGTATTTTGTTTTGTGTTGTTTATCTTATTTGGTAGAATTCCTTATAAACATGTTATTATTATCTTATGGGTATAATATTTCTTAGAAAACCACACAGTTTGTAAAATTCACAATGAGTCATTTCGTTTACTTTTTTCCTAATAATTAATTTCCTTTTAAGCTTAATAAATCATTTTCAGACCTGGATATTTGTTCAAATTTGTAAAATTTGTTGAGCAGAATTAGGTTTTCATATATAAAAATTGACATACAAAATAATATAAAAAGAGTGAAAAACTCATGAGAGGAGAAAGATAAAAACATTGTTATAATACAGATTTTATAATATTTGTAAAGGCGAGTATTTCCGTTTTTTATTTTCTAACTTTGCTTTTTTTATATAAAAGCCAAAATCTTTTTCATTCTTACTTTTTTCTTTACAAAATTCAACTGGTGATTAGGCTAGAAGCAATTCCGAAAAGGGGAACTTATTTGTTACCCAATTAAGAAATGTTAGTGCTTTAAACACATCTAATGAGGTAGCTAAATTGCCGCCATTTGTCAGTAGATCCCCTGTGCCTCTAAATTTGAACTTTCGAGATATCGAAAATGCAATTTGTAACCTAAAACTCACAAAAGCTCCAGGTATTGATAAAGTTAGTACCAAAATGCTTGTACAGTTACCAAGAGTAGCTAGAAGAATTATGTTTTTTATTTTCAACGCTATTTTACGCCTGGAGTATTTTCCTGCAGAATGGAAGTTGTCTATGTCAATGTCAATGATACCTAAAACCGGGAAGGATCCCACAAAAGTAGAATTCTATAGGCCAATAAGTTTACTGCCGACGATTTCCAAATTGTTCGAAAAATTACTCATGATAAAGTTGACTCCGGTACTAAATGCTATGGGATTTATACCTAACCATCAATTCGATTTTTAAGGTTAAGGACAGCACCATTGAACAAACACAAAGATTAGTGAATGTCATAAGAAAGTCTTTTGAAGACAAAACATATTGCTCAGCTCTCTTCATTGACGTTTCTCAAGCTTTTGACAAAGTGTGGCACGGTGGCTTACCTCAGAAAATAAAGCTAATTTGGTCTAAAAACACCCACAAACTTTTGGAAAGTTACTTATGTGGTCGCCAAGAAGGAGACTTCACAAGCCTTCCTCAATCTATTAAAGCAGGAGTCCCGCAATGCAGTATACTGGGTCCTACCTTGTATTTAATTTAATAATAATTGATATGCCAATAGGATCCCAAATCCACACTTCAACTTTTGCAGATGATACTGCATTTCTTAGTGTCCATGAGGATCATCAATAAGCCTCGCAAAATTTGCAGAAACATATTATAAATTGAGAGAAATGGCTAGAACTCTGAAGAATCAAAGTAAATGAACAGAAATGTGTTCACGTAATCCCGCAGCACAATGAAGTCAAGTACCATGGCATTTACCTTGATCGCCTTGATTACCTTACATGGAATTCTCATATTGATGCAAAACTGATCCAGATGAAACGAAAAGTAGTGCAACTGAAGTGGCTTATCTATAGAAACTCTACCCTGAAATTGGATTGCAAACCTTTGTTGTACAAATCGGTTTTAAAACCCATCTGGTGTTATGGAATTCAATTAAATCAAATGAAATCAAATATTTTAGAAATTCAAAAGCAACAAATCAAAATTCTCCGTTTGATTACAGAGCTCCATGGTATATTAAAAACTCCCGTATTCACGAAGACCTAGGCGTGCCCTTGGTAAGAGCAGAACTCGCTAGGTTTGCGATGAAGTATATCGACAAACTTGAAATACACCCTAATCCACTCGCACATAACACCCTTAACTTTGGCGGCCATGCTTGGTTGAAAAAGAGGAATATCCTTGCTATCATCCGAGCACAAGGCAGATGGCTTTGCAGATTTAGCACCCTTTGCAACATGACTTTGTTGTCTAGCATTGGCTAGCTTTAAATAAATTTTTAGTATTAAGATTTGTATACTTATTGTAAGTTCATATATGAAGGTTCAATAAATAAATAAATGTATATAAAAAAAATTTTTTTTCTTAAGCACAATTTATTAAATCACCATTTAAACAAACTAAATACTTCTGCTATGATCCTAAATCCATATCAGTAATATTTAATCAGGAAAATGGGCGATAAATTTGCATCAATGTTTAATGCTTCTTAAAAATTTTTCTATTTTTATACAAATTTCTAGAACGAAGCTAATTTTGAAATAATTTTTGTTTTTTGAACCAAGCAAACAAAAATAAAATCCTAATACTTTGACGCACATCCAATCAAAACAATTTGCAAATTGACGAAATACTTAAAATTTTATATGCTGCCCCTTCACCTTTTTACGAGCAAGCTGAAAAGTAAATTTCAAACATAAAAAATTCATTTTTATAGAGTTTCAGTTATAAACCACATAAATATGGAGAACAGACCGCAATTGTGTATGTGGAGTAGGGCAGCAGCTACATAAAAATTAAATACAAATTTCAAGACACAAATGAAATTGATAGTAGAGGACTTTTATTAGAGTTTTTAAAACTCTAAACACGTAAATCTAACTGCAAGTTTTCATGACTGAGTGTTGCCATCTAACAGTATTTATCCCCCAAAATAGGGATTTTGGTTTAGGATTTTTTTGGGATTTTTATTTCACATATTTGTACTTTAATTTTAAAACAATTTTTTTTAATTGTAAATAAGCCTTTCAGTGTGACCACAGAAGCAATGCTTGTTATTGCAATATATAAAATAGTTATACCTGCTGTAAGATTGAAGGACTTTATGATGGTCATCAAAAATTTAAAACGTTTTTCCTCGAATCTTATTATCTTAAGACTAATAGACAATATTGTTACGTTTGTACTTTCAATAAACGTTTTGTTATATTTGACTCTTTATTAACTCTTTATTGCTCTTCACTGCTTTGAATTAAATTAAATGATTTATTTACTTTCAATACACACAAAATAGATACGATGGCAACCTCACGTCTAAGAGATGCTTCTTTATTATGCTGTCTAGACTCAACTACTTTTTAACTTAAATTCACACATTTGCCCAGTAAGTGGTTCTTATATAGCTATTTTAAGCGTTTCTACTTTAACATCACCCCATATTATTGTTGTTATTATCTTTCATGTAGGCGCCTGCTTGGCTGTGTATTTTTGCTGTCGTTGTGTTAGTTGTTTTTGTTTTATGTTGCTAAGTTTAGTTCGTGGAATTTCTTATAAGCATGTTGTTGTTGTCTTGTGTGTATAAGATTTCTTAGCAGTTTATAAAACATAAAATAGGTCATTTTTTTAAATTTTTACTGATTATAATTTATAATAGTTATAATTTAACACAATACAAGATGCCGTTTAATCCACACAATTTTCGATCTTATCATTCGAATTTCCATGGCTTCTTATTACATAACGCAAGTATTTTTTAAGGATTGGAATACAAAGAATAGTTGACTTTTCTAAGGGAACCTATAGGCAAAGTTGACACAGAAAGGATTTTTGGCCAATGAACTCAATGCCAGAAGAACCAAAATTAGAGTTTGTAGGGGGAAGATTTTTAATTTTTTAAGTCAAAGTGTAAGTTAAAAATATATACAGACAGGGAATATTTCTATTAATGATAATAATTTAACAAGAAATAAATTTTATTTAAATCTACATTTAATGCGTTTCAGCAATTTTTAGGATTAAAATAATTTTAAAATCGAAAAATAATCTGAGAACCCTGCTCTTAACTGCTGCCTGAGCAGCTACAAAATAAAACAAAACAAGTAAATTATGCGATAATAGTATATAACAGAAAACATCAGTGATATAGGCGCCTTGAGCAACAGTTTAACAATAGGAGAAAGTACAACAAATACAGCGAAAAGGAAAACTGAAACTTAAATAAAAAATTCATTATGCTATAAAAACAAAAACATAATGAATGTATAAGTGAGAGAATGCCAAAAAAGGGGAAAAGTCAAATTGTGATATTTGTTTTTGTAAGAGAAGATAGCCAATTTAAAGACAACATACAACTTAAAAGTTTTTTTTTTTGCATTCATGCGTTTATATAAAATAAGTTATTATGATGGAAATAGTTGTTGTGGAAGAAGTTTAATGTGTCAGGTGCCGCGTGTCCATTTACACGCAATGCGGCTTTCCGGTTAACAACTACTCTGGTTAAATGCCTGTGTTTACTTTGCATTATTTTTGCTTTTAATGGCTGGAGGGTGTCAATGGAGTTTATTTCTTTAAGCAAAGAAGCCTTAAATAAATTGTTTGGGGTGTTAAAGAAAGAACGGTTATATTATTTGTATACGAAACATTAAAAATGGTGCAATTGACTCCTGTTTCTTATTTTATACGACAATTTTGTTCACTAAAAGGGGAATACAAAACAATTTTTCCATTAATCAATAAAACATGTAGTAAAACATGAAAGAACAATAATACAATTCCTAAAGCGAAGAGGAAATGAATTTGGAAATTATTTAACATTACAAATGTCAAGTGCGCTTGATTCCTTCCGCGTTGTTTACCTAAATCGTGCTTTACAAACTGTAAATATATATTTTTTTCCCTTCTTTTGTTATTTATTGAATCTTCAAATATGAAATAACAATAAGTTGTCAAATCTTAAATCTAGAAATAATCTTTAAGCCCGACCAATGTCAGACATATACCTAGTGGCAGAAAATGAATGATGCTCAAGATGCTTCATCTGTGGCATTGACAACTAGATCCTTAGTGTCCCTCTTTTTTAGGCGAATGTGACCACTAAAGTTTAATATATTGCGAGCAAGTGGATTAGGATGGGTTTCGAGTTTTGTTAGGTATTTTCCTGTGTATTTAGCTATTTCAGCAGTCACTAGTGGCATGTTTAAGTCCCGATGGATGTTAGAATTTTTGACGTACCATGGAGCTGATGTTACTAGGCGCAAAATTTTATTTTGCCTGCGTTGGATCTTCTCCACATTAGAAGCTGATGCAGTGCCCCATAGCTGGATTCCATAGCACCATATTGGTTTCAAAAGAGACTTGTACAATAAAAGTTTGCAATCCAGGCTCAGGGTAGAATTTCTACCAATGAGCCAATGTATCTGAGCCAATTTTAGCTTCATCTGAGTCAGCTTTGCTTCAATGTGATTCTTCCACGTAAGTCGTCGATCAAGATGTATACCAAGGTATTTCACATGCGAATGTTGCGGAATAATTTCGTTATTGATTCGAATGAGGGAACAAGTATCTCTTCGCGGTGTGAACGTTATATGAACACACTTTTATTCGTTCACCTTTATTCTCCATAATTTCAACCATGTTTCTAGCTGGCTAATATGCTCTTGAAGATTTTGAGATGCTTCGCGCGGGTCTTCGTGCACACTAAGAGAGGCTGTGTCATATATAAGTTCAAAAATAAAATTGATTGAATGAGAATTAATTACTTTAGCTATCAGTAGCATTTGCTTTTTATATTTAATCAATACTAATACAATCCATTTGGAATTTAGGGATGTATAGACAAATAGGAATAAATATAAATGGTGTTAGGGCTCAATGTTGCATCTATACAGATGTACAAATTTTAAATAACGAAATTCGATAAACCAAATATATTTATTGTACAACAGTATTCATTGTTAATATTACATTTGATCGTTTTTCGTTGGCATTACAAAGTATACAAAACTCTTTTCACTCGGAACTGTGCAGGACTTATTACGCTGCGTTTTCATTGGTAAAATGATTCCTGCTATTATGATATATATGCTCTCAGACCAAATGTCCACAATGCGCCTTTCTCTACAAATATTTCCATAAATGGTTTTCCTATTTCCAGGTGCTTATGAAAAATTGCCTATAACAACCCTCCTAGTATAATAGGGATCACAAGTAAGCAATTAGTCGTACCATCACTTAAATTTTATTTAGCCTAGTATAGCTTGCGTTAAGCATGCCCTAAGCCTAGCAATTTGCTCCATTTAGTTCAGCCATATATCTAACAATAGTGTAAAATGGAATATATCTATGTTGATCTCTTCACCAAAAAAATTTGTTTAATTAAAATTAAATTTTATATGTTATTTTTTCAAATTTTAATTATTTAGAACATAAAAAATTCTTCAAGGAGTAGCATACTCAATGAATTTGAAAGTAAAAGTCGAGCCACCCAAAACATATTTAAAGAGTGATATCAGCACGTTCTTTTTTCCATCTGACATAAACCAGATCAATAGGATGGAGATCACTTACACCTGTATTATTTTTAACTTGTATTAAGTAAAAAAGGCAGTTTCCAGTTCGATCTTTGCTTGGGCTGCTGAGGGAACTCTCATTTAATTTTGATTTATATGAATTATATTTGGCCTTTTTTACAGGCTTTCTAATGATTCGCCTGAAGCAACCAGTCAAATGTAAAGATTATTATTAAACCAATTTCGACAACGTTACGGATAGAAGGTTTTTAATCCTAACATAACACTAAGTTGGATTTTCTTAAAGTCTAGCTCAGTTTTAAAAATATAATTACGAAGATGATTTGCTAAGTTTTGAAAAAAAAAAACTATCAGTAAATGACTGTGCATTTTACAAACTCCGCAAAATTTTATACACACAATGTAACAGCAATATGAGTATAAGAAATTCTATGAAATAAGATAACAGAAAATAAAAACAACTAACACGCAAACGCCTTAACTGAATAATAATAACAACAATAAGTAGAGTGATGTTGAAGTATAATATTCTTGTATATACCCAAATCGCTTAAATCAACTATATAAACACCACCTGCTGGGCAAATGAATTAATTCAAGTTGAGTCAGAGTAAAGACAACTCAGTTACCATCGTATTTATTTTGTGTGTATTGAAAATTAAGAAATCGTTTAATTTTATTTAAAGCTCTAAAGAGCTGTGTTACTATTTTGCATAAAAGAAGTCTTAATAACACGGAATAAACGTAACAATATAATTGAACTTGTTTAATATATTTCGCGATATATTTTTGATGTCGTTCAATTAATCCAATAATTGCTATGCTATTTCTACTCGAAGAAAAAGATTATAAGATTAATTACAGGAAATTTACAGAGGCCTTAATAGCTTTAAAAGATTCTTTTTCAAACTATTTAAGGCCATTTTTAAACGATTTTTTTTCTTTTAAAATTTTCAGCTCTAATGCATACCCCTTATATTAACGTCTCAGTAGTACTTAACAACCACGGCATCAAGGCTAATTATCTGAATTGAAATAACATATCGAAAAACTTAGGTGCCCCTGTAGGATAGTAGGTAGTTTACTAGCTTGTCAGTCTGGGGTATGGGCTCGATTCCCTACAAAAATAAAAATTGACTGTCGGTGGGGCTGCTCAGTGATGAAGGCATGGACACTAGTCGCTCTGCTGTCTTAAACGACAGTTAATTTCCCACTATCCTTCTACTTTCACCACCTGTTTCATCTCTTCCCTACCCTTTCCTAAAGAATGTACCACGGTACTAAATAGGCATTGTTGCCTGAAGTGCTACTTCTCTTTTACAACAAAAAAACAAAAAAAAAAAAACAAAAAAAAACCTCGAAAAACTACGGTAGGTATTTATCGTAAATTTATTTTTAAACATGAAGATTTTTTAACTTCGCTTGAACCAAATTATCCATTCTTCACCCTTTAAGGATGCATAATCATAATTCTAAGAATTGAATCTAAAATTACCAAGAGTGTTTTTTGGTATATTATGTATTTATAAAAATATTGGAATAATATCTAGAGCTTAATCAAAGTTATACAAGAAGTGGCATTTCTTATCCTCTCTATTTTCTCAGGGATTGGCAAGATTTTGAAAATTTCTAAGTTATTTTTCAGAATGTTGAAGTTAAGCACTGGAATATATTGAGCTCATAAAAGATATGAATATTGCAGGCTTTAAAAATATAATTTTTCACAAGGAGCTTGGAACTTTTTATTTCTTATTTTTAGCTATTTCGCTCCCAGACTCTCCTTAGACATTTAATTTTTTAATTAAACATCAAATACTTCAACAATTTGAAATACAGATTCAGATTCATTTGAATTGTATTAAAATAATTTCCTTAACATGATAAACACTTTATTCATTCATATCTTTTTATGCAAATGCTAGTGTATGAGAATGGCAAACTCGTTTTATATTTCTCTTATTTAGTAGCTCACAAACGAAAGTTCATGCCACCACTGGAAAGTATTTAAAAAGCGTTTAAAAGATATTTTTTAATTAAAATTAATTGTTTGATATGATGGAATGCCATAAAAATTTTGGAAAATGTCTGCATACCAAAAGTGTTTCCTGTTTATTCGAGTTAAGGAAAAGGAAATAGAAAAACAAAATAAATGTAATAATACCTTTGAATAAAGGGTTGTTGCATGTTTTAAACACACATATTTTCATACTTTTGTTATACATACAAATGTCATTGGTTTAGCATCCTTGAAGTTTTGAAGTATTTGCCCTTTTTAATAATAGTTATTGGCGAATGCAATAAAAACGGTTTTTCAGAATTTCCTTATTGAAATTGGCTTTTTGTTTTTATTTTGATAACTGTTTTGGTTCTTTTTTTTAATATAAATGCTTTCCCAAAATTGTACATATTTTATTTATTTTATTTCATATACGTATAAAACATTAATAGGTGGATTACCTTATTTTCTTATTGCCATATTTGCCTTTTGCATGAAGCAGCTTTTCAAATTCCTTGACTTTTTTTTGCGATAAAGATATGAGTATGAGTGAATTTTCAACAAATATGATACACTTTATACATTGTTTTACAATTTGATGTGAAAACATTTGCAGAATGTTGCCATTTTAGTCAATTCCTTACCTATTTTAGCATTTATTGCACAACAAATATTGCGATTATTGACATACTTTTCATACTTTTGCAATCAAATATTATTGTAGAAATTCAGCTAAGTGCTCATTGAGTTAAATGTATGAGCAAATATTTGTATTTAAGCTGTAGTACATGAAATGTAATAGCTGTTTAAGTATTAATAAATACATATCTACATAGCCACACACCCACACATTTATATATATATAGATATATTCTTAGGGTTGGTCATATCGTGTAATTTATTTTCTAGTGTTCACAGACATATATTGGATTTTTCAACGAGAAGTTTGCTTTCTATTTTGTCAACATCATAGTTTTGACATTTAGTTGTTTGACGTATTCGTAGTAGATGCATTGGCAATTTTACACGATACTCGCATACAAACAATTAACCTCCACTATGAAAATAGTGGTTCTGTTAAAGTTTGATTTCCCAACAATTCGTGGTATTTTCGGAAAACATAATCTTCCTCTGTGACCGCTTGTCGATAATTTCTAGTCGACAGGCTCGATGTGAAGCGTGTGAACACTACCGCGTTGTTCAACTGAAAACATCGCAGCTGCAGTGTTGAAACAGATAAAAATTTGTCAATTCCTCGACATTCTCAACAATTAGAGTTATACAAAATCACCGCATGGCAAATTTTGCGTAAGTATTTGACTTTAAAGCCGTACAAATTTCAACTGGTGCAGAAATTGAAGCCGAGTGACCATTCACATCTCCGCAAATTTGCTCTATTTATTCAAGAACAACGGGCTAGTTTTTCCTTAAGAATCATTTTTGCAGACGAATCTTACTTTCAGTTGAGCTTCGGAATATTCTAGAGCGATTATTTAAAAGCCTTTGTAATGCTTATCGTGCCACTATACGGTACGCTATTTTGTCTGGAGGCGTGATTGGGCCATTTTTTTCAAAAAGAGGCTGGAAACGTGGATATTATTGCCATGTAGTTTCAATAGGACGGTGCCACATGTCACACAGCCAATGAAACGAGCAATTTATTGAAAACCAAATTACCCGATCGCATAGTTTCACGACAGTTAGCCGTTAAGGGGTCAGCCAGATCGTGTTAATTAAGGAGTGCCTATACGGAGCCAATCGAATCAATTTCAGCCTTAAAATTCGAAATTCGTGATGTGATTAACGAAATAGGACCACCATTTTGTCAAAAAGTGATTAAAAACTTTCATGAAAGAATCGACGTCTGTCAATGTGGTCGTTGTATTGGATATTTGCCAGATATTGTTTTCCTTAAATAATTGCCAAACTTTTCTTTTCGTAATAAAATAAAAATTTTAATTATCTTTATATAAAAGACCGGTATCTTAATATCTCTGTAGTTGTTCACAGTTTGTGCTGGCAAACAATCTTCAATCTTCGGTGTTACATTATCTACGTGAATGGCTCAAGGATCAATCCTATTATCTGCTTACGCTATTGATTTGCATAAGCAGCTTTTTCATTACAAAATCCGATCTCATAATTTCACGACAATCAGCAGTTAAGTGGCCAGCCTGATCGTGTGATTTAATATCATAGGATTATTTTTTGTGGGGCTATGTAAAGGACAGGGCCGTTACGGAGCCAATCAAATCGATTTGATTTTTAAAACCTAAAATCCGTGAGTTGATTAACGAAATAGGACCACCATTTTGCCAAAAAGTGATTAAAAACTTTACTGAAAAACGTTTGCCAGATATCATTTTTCACTCATAATTGCCGAACTTTTCTCTTCGTGACACAATAAAAATTTTAACCATCTTAATCGATTTTCTTTTGTTTTAGAAAACAAACTTCTTGTTGAAAAACCCTTTACTTTTAAGCCATAATCGTTATTTTCCAACCGATCTGTCTTGGGATTTAAAAAACCTTGGGCTAAAGTGTTTACTGACTCTTATATAACGAATCAATTGTACACATCTTTAGTCAGATCTATTCTGGAATATACTCTAGTTTGGGAGACCCAACCTGCAATATTCATATTAATACTGTCGAATCTTTTCAAAAATGATTTTGGCTCTCTCCGAGACTTGCAATGGAATATGCAAAAAGACTTACTTTTATTAAAGTTCCGATGAATGTTAGTTTCGTCTTTAATCTTATTAAAGGAAATGTGTCCAGTCATTTTTTAATAACTAATATCTGTTTTAATGTTCCATTACGTTCTACATCTAATTTTATGCGGCTATTCATACAAGTTAACAGAGATAACTATGCTGACTGGGATTCATTATAAATAATTTTTTCTGAATTTATTAAATATTATAGATTTAATAATAACACAATCCAGATATCTTGCCCTCAAATTCTTGTTCTGCTGAACATTTAGTATATTTAACTACATTCACTGCAATTGCGCTAATATTACTTATGGGTTTTGACACTTTAAATAAAACGATCTATTTTTTCAGTGTCTTTTCAGATCTTGAAAAATCTTTTGAAATCTAAGAAATAGTGCTTGATCATCGTTAGCTATTAAAAAACGAATCGTCGATACCATCCTCTTGATATATTCAAGGTGAAGATTTTTCATAACTGAAAAAGTAAGAAGAAAAGGATCAGAGACTAATTTAAAAAAAAGTTGACATAACTTAGGTTAGGTTATAGAAACTTTGAGATAAAAAAGTAGTAGATGCTTTTAAAGACTAATCGAATTAGGGTCAGCCTAATCTTCTTTATTATTTATTGTAGAAACCACTAAATATATATTAAGATATCAGTTTTAGATATTTAAAATAACTCACAATTTAAACATTAAACTTTAAATAAAACAATAAAACATATAAAAAATACTTCAATGCGCTTTTTATTTATTAAACTTTAAATAATTATGATCTAAATTTTAGACTAGGTTAAGGAAAAAGGACTTAACGTTATCTTAAACTTACGCAGTTCTAGCAACAAAGTTTTTATTTTTCTTTATGGCTTTGCCTAGTTTTAAAGACATGAAACAAGCATCGCAACGTCGCAGCGATCCTCATACTTGTTTTTTTCATATTTGTACTGTTTTTAATAAATGCTGATTGCATGGTTACAGAATTCCCGTCCTTGGCACACTCTACAGCTCTGTCGAAATTCGATCTCATAATCTCATATTTCATAAACGCTGGTCTTAACCAACACCGTAATATAAATAATAAAGAGAAAATATTACTTTTTATTTTGCTGCGATTCAAACTAACAGGAGTACGTCATGTACTTACACAATAGTTACTATTGAAAAAGTTCTTAATTTTTTATTCTGAAATCCTTAGCAATCTGCTATTCTTGCTACTTAAAAAGATCTATCATAATTTCATAATGAATATGATATGACATTTTTGTAATAATACGAAAGTTGCTTGTTAAGGGACCAAGAATAGCTACTACTTAAAAACATAAACTCTATTCTATTATTTTGAGTTTATTTTTTGGGGGTCTGACATTAATATGGATAAATAGGAGTACAAATAATTATAATTAGAGATAATACAAATTGGGAAATTGTTTGGATTCATTATATTTTTTAACTTAGTTTAATTGCATAAGATGACGGCAACTGCTTTTTTATTATTAAAAAAATTAAAATAAAACTCTAATTAATTTTATATATAAAAAATACGTTTTAAAATAAAGTAATGTATAATCTACAATAGTGTAAAACATATTTAGCTTTCAGATTAACGTTAAGGTATTTACTTTAAAAATTCCTCTTGCGTTTAATTATTTATTCTCAATGAGTTGTTATTGTTTTCTCCTAATGGTTTCTTTATTATTTCGGCCATTTTTAAAAATTTAATACATTTATATTTATCCATGTCCGTGCACCATCGTAGGAAACAGAATTTGTAGAGGTAGCCGCTGAAGAAATTTATTAATTCCATTATATTCTTCACAGTTCTTTACCAGCTAAAGGCTGCAGTATTGGCATGTTCACCAGTTCTATTTTTAAATGAAATGGAGGAGTTAAAATTTTGGTTAATCCGACGAAATTTGTTAAAAGTTTCGGATAACTAAAACATAGCCATAGAAATGATTGAAAATAAATGATTGTTGGTTTTGAAATGTTTTGCTGTGTTTGTGTAGAAGTGTTTTTGAGTCTTGCTGTCTATGCTATGTTGATTTTTTGAAAAATTCTCATAGAATCAGTTTGGCTTTGGATATAAGAGTTTTAGGTTTTTGTATACAATATTGGGGTAAAATTCACTGATGAGCTACTTGAGCTACATTTCAAATATTTTTATTGGAATAAATGTTTTAGGAGAATATCATAAAATGTTTATTTTTTAATAAAAATTTTTGTAATAAATATTTCGTGAGAATATCATGAAATATTTATTTAAAGGAATCAAGCACGAAAAATAAAATTGCTTAGATTGAAAATGATTCCGATGAATTATAAATTACTTAAAGTAAAAATTATATATTTTTTTTAATTCATTTAGTTGTTTGCATAAGTTTTATAAATAAAACAAACCTTATTATTGCATCGTCATATGCAAGTGTTACAGACTAGATTTTTGTGTTCTCCACACACAGGTGTTTGACATTTTTCACATGACATTTTATACATTCTTCGAAGTTTTAAAGGACAAAATCCACAATATCTTCTTTTTTAGGAACAGGTTGATTTTCGTTATTGTTGGTATCGATTTCGGTTTCACCGGGTACTAAATTTTGAATGCTGTTACACTAGGATTTTTAAAAAGTAGGTTGATGGAACTGTATTATACGTTCACAAGTTGTAGCAGCATCTATAGACACACTGGCCTCAGTATTTACCAATTGGTCAAAAAACGTAGTAGCTGGAACGGGTGGAAAACTTTCATTGACCTCGTCTTCTATATCGCTTTGAACATCATGCTCTAGTACTTCATTTCTAATTCACTTGCAATATCGGATGAATTTGAGTCATCAAAATCACTCTGCAACAGAGCAACAATTTCTGCAGTATTCAAACCATTTTTACGTGCCTTTATCATAACAAAATTTGATTAAAAGAAAAAGATAAATGACCTAAAAATGTTAAGTAAAATAATAAGACAATAACTCAAATAGTCACACAAAATATAACGATACATTTCCGAGACGTATGGCTTTGTAAACGAAACAACCACCACTAGTAAGCTACAGGGGCCGACTGAGAATACTGAGCATAAAAAATAATATAGAGAAGAAATACAAAAAGTCATACGTCTGATAGGCGTAGCTTATCTTTCTAGGGTTAAGAGGCATTTGATTATGTTCAGTCTTTGTTTAAAGATGAAACTAAGCTTTAGAGGTGGTCATTTCACATATAAAAACCAAGAATTCTCAAAGAATCAACTTTCGCTAGACTTACATTTGATGATTGATGCATTGATTTATATTTAGTATTTGACAGGATTGCTCTGGAGACTTTGCTCCAGTTGTTGATGTATATTATTGATAACAATCAATATTTAGGATTACGGTTTTCTCGCGTCCCGAATGGGTTATTAGGTAGAGATCATCGGCATAACTGCAGAGGCCGACTTCCTTTTGAAGAGTTAACGATTAAAATAGTTTGTTGTATGCAATCCTGAAAAGGAGAGGAGGAGACCCTGTGGCATGCCATTGTGCAGCGGAAAAGAGTTTGAATGATTAATCAAATGTTCGAGTTGTTGTTTTTCTGCTCTTTATGAAATTTATAATATATTTAGTTTAATATCTTTGGATCAATTCTCTATTCTCTAAGTTGCTCAACAATTGAGTGAATACCGATTCTGCCAAATACTCGTTCTAAATCAAGCGATACCAAAGTAATGTGTCTTAAAATATCAATTGAAATTAAAAATTATTTTTATAGTTTTTTTAAACGATCTTTTTTATTTATCTTTAATAAATATCTTTTTTCTTTTTTAAGATCTTTTTATATATTTTTTCTTCTCGATATTTCGCTTTCCTTTGGAAAGCTTCTTCAGGAAAAAATTTTTATATTTTTGAAAACAAAAAATTATTATCAAATTGAAAACAATGTTTCATAACAGTTGACAAAACAAAACGAAATATCGAGAAGAAAAAATATATTAAAAAGATCTTAAAAAAGAAAAAAGATATTTATTATAGATTAAAAATTATTTTATAAATAAACCAATAAAGTTCAATATGATTTTTAATGAAATACAAACTATTAGAAATAAATTTGCCTATTAAGGATTATTAGCTCTTGTTAAAAATTGTATAAATATAAGAGAAAATAAAATTCATCATCATACAATTAACCCATTAGTCTTTAAGATTGTTATGTAAATACAAATACACTCTTTAATAAAACAGAAACCAAATTTGTGTTAATCTTTAGTTGTATTGGGCATATTTATTTATTTATATTTACATATATATTTGCATGTTTGTCTATTTGCAATGAGTTTTAATTTTATACAAACCAGATATAGGTAAAACTTAAGAGACATGATTCTAAATGTATTTTCCTAAGCATTTTGTTCTGTTGTTCACTCAATATATATTGTAGTGTTTTAAGACCAGGTCTATAATGTAAATTTACATAAATTGACAAAAGTCTATACAAATTGAAAATGTTGGTTGTTTTGCTATAGAAATGTAGATGTTTAATTTTCCATTTGAATGTGTGTCAGTGTGTATTTGCATGTATGCAAATAAAACTAGACCAACATGTTGAATAAACAAACGAACAATTTTAAAGCAAATACTACTAAAACTACAACTATATCTGCCCAACTAGAACAAAAGTAAATATATAAACGTACATACATACATACATAGCAGTTTTTGTTTAACAGGAGGAAGAAGATACAAACATTTTAATCAAATATACATATTTGCATTTGACTGGTGACAAAGGCTAAGGAATACTAAAAGGCCAAGTATTTAAAATCTTGATTGATATACATTTTAAGTAATTTTTTGGTATATTGATGAGAAATGAGATATTTCAAATAAACGTGCTATTCTTGAAAAAAGAAAATTTTCTATAATCATGTTTTCTTATTTTTAGTTTCTATTATTGTATTGCTATTCATGGTGGCGGCGAATTGACTTGGCTGGACTCAGGCAG
Source organism: Trichopoda pennipes (assembly GCA_030448955.1). NCBI lineage: Eukaryota > Metazoa > Arthropoda > Insecta > Diptera > Tachinidae > Trichopoda > Trichopoda pennipes. Next base: position 519,889 of record JASKUP010000041.1, on the reverse strand, counting down.
CGAACAAAGCCTCTTATTTCGCTTTCTCGATATAAATACATAGTCCTCAAACTAGTTATTGTATAATTAAGGTCACAATGTGCAATGCTGAAATTATGCAAACGTACATGAGAGTTAAGAGAATTAGCATTCCGACTGCCGAACTGCTTAAGAACTTATAGAAATAAATTCCTAAAACAGTTTCTATGTCATAGTAATTTATAATTGCACAGGGTAATAGATTTCATAGTAACAATATAATTAATGAGAACATAAATGCAAATAAAATTTATTTCCATGAAATATATTTTGTAATGGCCAAAATATTTTGTTTACAAACAACGATAGAAATCGAAAAGAGTCAATTTCCTAACAAAACTAATAACCGATATTAAAAATATTTAATATTATTAAGAAATAATAAGCTAAGATGAATTTATTTTATTAAAAGAAAATAGGTATTACTCCAGTTAGAGAATCAAATCTGTTGTTGTCTTATTCCATTCTACTACCATTTGACAACGTTTCTAAAACATCTGAGCTTAAAAATGAAAACAATAAATTTTAATTTAAAATTAAATATTTTCTTTTACACAAACAACTTAGTTTTACTCGTACGAGATTCAGTAAAAATCTAAAAAATTACTTTAGATATTGAAACGTTTATTTACGTAAAAACTACCAATTTGCAATTATCGCATTCCACATGACGTAAACAAATCCGACGACTAAACATTATTCATTCGAATTGCAGTTCATTTTTAGATCCGTCACGATTCTTATTAGGAGACTGGTTACATCATTAAAAGATGGAAAAGGATTCTTTTATGATATTAAGTTGTTTGGATTTGTTCTGCCAGTAAATGTAATATTGTTGTCATGCGTGATAAGATTAACATCTGTTCTTAGCTGTTTAAGCCATAACCAGATGGTGGATCATACCACGGTGGATAAAATGTAGCGTCATAATCGCCCTAGAAGGTCTTCAAATACGTATATCCTCCGGTTACTCCTAGTTGCAACTTCAAAAGCCCGAAGCAGGCCGCAGTCTTCACTCCTTGCTGAAGAAGTGGAGATTATCCAACTCCTGGTCCAGAACGCATTTAGCTTAATAAAATTTAAAAACACAACGGCAATCGTGCTCACTGGACCTGGACCATTCATTGTGTTCATTGTAAATGATCCGATCCACGCAACTCAAACGAGGGCCTTGAAACCACAGCCACCACGACGCTCCCGAAGGGCCAACCTCAATAATCTGTCAGAGAAGAGTTAAAAGGCTAAAAAGTCAAATAGCTGAACTCTGAGGCTTTAGGAATTCCCGTGGATATAGCGGATTGTCCAGTTGGCTCCTGATAGCATTGAAGGAGACTGGGCTCCCTTTTACTCCCGAAGACACATGTAATGACGGTGGGATTCCGTCAAAACATATCAATGTGTCCCCGGGGGCACATATCTTTTCATTGTTGACAAACAGTCAATAACGACGGCTCACACCGTTTATGTGGGGTTAATTTAGTATTATCGTCTTTTATTAATAACTGAGGGTGTTTTACGTTCTTTGGAGTAAAAATTGTATCTGCGATCGTGTTTACCTGTTCGTTTATGATGTCACTGCTAAAACATTTGGTTTTGTAGATTTCCATGTTTTCGAGAATGTCTACTTTTCGTCCTTCATCTATTTCCCTTGGTATGTGTGTTTTTTTTAGTGTGCATTCAGTTTGCCCTATATGTGTTTGCATATACAAGTAAGTCAGTATACTACGTTGGAACTAAATTTGTCATTTGTTTCCGTCGATATCTTGAAATAATGTCTCACAGTGTTGCTGGGTTTTAATGCTGTGCCTAAAGGTTAGTTAATTTATATATTTCAGGTCCTGTGTAAATAAAAGTATGTCGTCATTGTGTAAACTGTGTCAAGTACTTTGTTAAACTTATCTAGAGTAAGTGAGATTATATTAAGTATGGGCATCATATGTCTAATTGCTGCTACTTTAAGTTGGGTAGGGCGATTCGAGGTAATGTGGATCATAGTATCCATCGTAATTGGTTTTCTATAAATGTCAAAGATTATTGTGATGTAAAGATAGAAACTTGCGTTGTCTTGACATCGCAATCGCATTAGGAACTGCCTGTTTAATAACTCCAATACTGTCTGAAACGCGGCTTGATAATCATGTCATCGCATGGAAAGTGTTCGCCAATCGTATCAAAGAAACAGACAGCAAGGACGGTTTTCACCGGAACATATGATAATAGATTCTTTCTGATGTTGCTGTAAAATACATATCATGTCAATCAGACTATGCCACATAATATCGGGTATCAACTGTGGCAACATGATAGCTTTGACATTAATTTTTTGACGTATTCGCAGTAGATGCATTGGCAGTTGTTACAACGAATTAAATTTCACTTGAAAATCGTATTTCAATAATAAAAATGCACTATGAAAATGGTAGTTCTGTTAAAGTTACATTTCGTAAAACTGGTAATACTGCTGGGATACCGCTGTTAGAAATGTGGTCGTTAAATATGAATGGACAAGCTCTAGACTAGTGCGTATTCAACTGAAAACACCGCAGCCGCAGTGTTGCAACAGATCCAAATTTGTCAATTCATCGACGTTCTTAACAACTGGGGTTATCCAAAATGAACGAATTTTGCGTAAAGATTTGACTTTGAAGTCTTACAAAGTTCAACTGGTGCAGAAATTGAAACCGACCGACCATTCACATCGCCCTAGATTTGCTTAATTTATTTAAGAAAAACCGGCTAATTTTTTTGAAAAAATAATTTTTTCAGACAAAGTCCACTTTTACTTATCAGGGTATGTCAGAAACAAAATTGCCGCATTTGGGCTTCTGCAAATCCTAGAGTGATTATTGAGAAGCCTTTATATGCTTAAAGTGTAACTATATGGTGCGCTATGTGTTTGGAGACGTGATTGGGCCGTTTTTTTTCGAAGATGAGGTTGTAAATGCGGTAACAGTCAATGGATCACGATATCGCGAGATACTAACATTTCAGTTTTGGCCTACTATTGACGATATAGGTATCACTGATACGTGGTTTCAACACGGCGGAGTGCCACATGTCACAGCCAATGAAACGATCAGTTTATTGGAAACCAAATTTCTTGATCGCATAATTTCAAGACAAGCAGCAGTTAAGTGGCCAGCCAGATCATGTGATTTATCACCACTGGATTATTTTTTGTAGGGCTATGTTAAGGACAGATTTAATACCGAGCCAACTGAAGCGGTTTTCGCCCTTAAGCTTAAAATCCGTGATGTAAGTAACGAAATAGGACCGCCATTTTGCTAAAATGTGAATAAAAACTTTGATGAAATCATCGACATATGTCAGCGTGATCGTGGATGACATTTGCCAGAAATCATTTTTCATTCATAATTGCTGAGCTTTTCTATTGGTAACACAACAAAAATATATTTGTTTGTTTATTTGTTGAAAAACCCTTTATTAGCAGAATGTTATATAGCATCCTCTGAAACGCTATATCCTTATATACCTTAAGTTGTGCATTTTATGAATACCAGCCGATGAATTAAAAAATTAGAGTGATTACGAGTATTTCACTATTTAGTTGTTTGGGACAAAATCTATACCAAAGTAAAAGCTTTTCTTTTTCCAATATTTTTAACAGTTTTTCGCCATCCTATTGCCGTTTTTATACGTTTCGCTTAGTTAGTTAAATAAAGTTTTGTTCTTTTTAATTTTCTTCTACAAAAAACAGACCTCATTATGTAGCAGGAAATAAGACGGTTAACAATATTTGTTACAGTGATAAATTAAAAAATATTTTTTTGTATAATTGTTATACAGCTTAACTTATTTACAATACATTTGTAGTTTCCCTGTACTATATTTTAATGTATGCAATTAACAGATAAACTGTCAAATTGCATCATTTATAATGGGAAATAATTTTATAAAATATTTTATGTATCTGCAGGCTAAACCAGTTTCATTTACATAAACCTAAAGAGGGATCACCATATCCTGAAAATTTAACTATCATCACTTGGGAATCATAAATTTTATATAAAATAATGTAAATGAGTCTTTCCATTTTTATAATTTACAGGGCCGAATGATATGCAAGCATAAATATTAATTATCTAAAAATAAAAATTTTAATTTTTGCCCAAAGACTCTGAAACAAACAAGTAGTGAAAGTTATAATTATCAATTTCATTACCTGGCCACAGCGAAAAGTGGTAGAGTAATTATGTTGTGCATGTATGTATTAGTTAACAACCCCAGTAAATTTTTCAGCTGAAAGGATATGAAAATTTTTAGTCTGATTCCCTCCCGTTATATTATGTTACTTCATTGTTGTTGTTTTATTTTTTGTAATTTTACATAAATTTTTTTAACTTTCCCTTTTATTTATTTAAGTTCTTTTTGTTGTTTTATTTTTTTTTTTGTTTATTTTATTGTGTATTGATGCTTTTGTTTCTGATTTTAGTGTTTAATTTTATTCAATTGCACCCCAGTTGACACTACAAATGTAAACAGACAAACGCACAAGGCCGTTGCAACCTATTCACGATTTTTTTTAATGCTTTAAATATATAGTTGTGATCAAAATATTAGCAGAAATTTATGTTATCGTACTTTTTTAAATTTATTTTTGTTAAAAAATTTATTTAATTAAGATAAGAGTAAAGCTGGGAATTTTTAAACAATAATAATTTATCCTTACTGCTGGGTTTAATGTTATGTCAAAATACATATATAAAATAAATTGTAAAAAAATAAATTTTGTGTAAAACTTTGATTTAAGCCTTAAATACTTAATGTAGCAGATTTTCTCGAATTCAAAATTTTACAAAATTTACCATATCGACATATCCGATATAAGAATACAGTTTATGCAGCATAAAAGATCAGAGAAGCTCAAAAAATTCAACAATTTTCTAAAACTGTTTGGAGAAAAGCTAATTATAAATTACTGCCGGATTTAACTATTTTTGTTATAAAACGATAACCCTCGTTTTGGACATTAACTGTTAAGAATGAAGCTTGTGCTTTTGGGCTTAAAGAAGTTATTTGCAACTATAAGTGTTATTCTATTGCCTGAAGTAAAATTCCTAACAACTTAAACACACATATAAGTATATAAAACAATAGCATTCCCAACTGAGTAGAATTTTCAAAATTCGTTATCCTTAGTTATTACGATTAGATTTTAACTAGTACCTTCGATATTTATGTAAATTTTAAATTTATTCTACATCATCTTTGATCAAGGAATACTGGCCATCTTTAATGACAATGACTAGGTCAATATATATTTTTAATAACCGGATTTTACCCTTCCATCTAGTGATAAAGATCTGGCTAATAAAGAAAGCCAAATGCGGCATAAATTGAATCAAAATAAGGTGATATCATTTACATGATTACAGATAGTAAATAGGTATTTTAATCACTGCTATATGTCATTATAACTATCTGGCTAAAACCAATATTTGTCTTCTGCGTTGTTTTTTAGAATAGACTCTCAGCATATCCAATATGCTCATCCAGGAGCACATCCATATGTCTTGATGGAATCTTACCGTCATCACATGTGTCACCGTGAGTAAACGGGAGTCCAGTTCCCTAAAGACTAGCAGGAGTCAACTGGATAACTCCACGTTTTTTTCATGCGTTTCCGTAAGTCCCAAAATTCAGCTTTTTGGGTTTTTAGCCTTTTACCTGTTCTCTGACTGATTATTGCATTTGGCCCTTCGGGAGCATTGTGGTGGTTGTGGTTTCGCAGGATCATTCAAGTTTTAAGTTAACACAGGGTAAATTATCCAGTTCCAGTGAGCATGCTTTCATCCAGAGTGGTTCGGGCGATCATCAGGTTATGACTTCGCGCTCGGTATTGATGTAAACCTTGTCACGCAATATCCAATATGCAACTGTCGATTGGTTTATACTTTACTCCCATCTTCTGTTAGACAGTCGCACTGGGTGTGTTATAAATGATAGCGTTTCGTAGTAATAGCTTAAGGTTTCTTGAGCACTGTTTCGGTCTACTAACGTATTATTATGTCCCTCTAATTACAATTTTACTTACAATTTTTCATAATTGTAGGTTTAGCTTTATATTCTGAGTGCCTATCAGCGTTTATGACACTAATAAGATTGGTGTGGACTTTAAGGATTAAAATCCTTAAATTTCGTTGTCCCTTCGCTCATATAGGCAATTTAAGTACTTCTGACTTCTACTTTCCTTCGATCGTTTCGCTTTCTCGCCCATTAGCTACAATTTGTTCTTCCACTATTACTTTGGAGCTTTAAAAATCTTTTAGCCTCAACATGATGACGAACATAATTTAGTGTGAGTTTCTTTTTTCACAATAGACATGTATTTATCTGTGGTAATAATAGATGTGATTCAAATTTTAGATTTAAGAACTATGCCTGATTCAGTCAAGGCAGTATTACGGAATAAATTGTTAATCACAGTAGTAAGTTTCGTATATACTATAAATAGATGTATAATCGGGTCGCAAAGTATAACTGTTCACATCACCACTGTATGCATGTAAAAAATAATCTTGTCCTTATTTTATGGTCTCATTTCAATGATCACATCAGCCCTTCATTTTGGCATTAAAGAGGGTTGTCTCCTTGTTAGGTAAACTACCATCCATCCATCCATCTAGTTGATATCTTTTGCGAAACTTGATTTTTCAATTGATTTTTCATTTAACTAAGAGTTATTTTTTTGTTGTTTTTTTTTTGCATTTAAACCAGGGGTTACGCGTTAATCCTTTTTTCTGTCGTTTTTATCCCCTGTTTTTAACAAATTTCTCAATGTTTGTCTTAATTTCTTTTCATAATCATTATTTATGAGGATTGTGTAGCGTTATCCTGGGGAGTTTTTCCGCATAACAAATTGATTGATATTTCAGTTTAATTTCTTTTATTTTCATTGTTGTGCTTAAATAAAGATCTTAAAAAACCACTGATGCGTTTGTGATCAAAATGAATTAAAATATTTTTTTTCGGTTTTTGATTGATTGACGTGATATAAAAAGAATAAAACCGGTTAGATTTGATATAAAATTGTAATATAAAAATTAAGCACAGATATGTGTTAAAAATTTCAAATAAATTTCTTTTAACTCCAACAAATTTTTGTTTATGATCTTTAGAATAGTTTATTTGTAGTGTAGTTTAGATCGTGAGAAATAGATTTTTTTACACTAGTTGGGTAAAAATTTAACAAACTTTTCTTTTAACACCGATTATTGAGCATTTGTGCTAGCTATCTGAACTATAACTATATTAATTTAGCGAAATCCAGCGCTTTTTTTAACAGTTCGAAAATTTAAAATAATAATTCACTATTCGCATTTTAGTTGTCTTCCTTTAATTTTACAATAAGCAGTTTACCTTATAAATAGAAGTAGTCTTCGATTTTAGATAAATATGCGTGGTGAGATTTACATCGGTACCTAGCGTGTGTATGCCAGAACTCGACAGTGGTCAAACGACTGGGGCGATATGATGCGTGCGCCCGCGCTAGGAAGCCGAACACTAATTCAAGCAACAGCACATTCCTAGTTGCCACTCCTTGCTGAAGAGTTGGCGACTATCCAACTCCTGGTCCAGAACAAATGACAAACATGCTTACTTGATCCGGGTCATCCACCCAATGTTCTTCGTAGAGGTGAGATGATCCTACCTCTTAATCAAATTTATGACGGCCGAGAAACCACAACCACCACGATACTCCCGAAGGGCCAACCTTAATAATCAGACAGATAATAGCTAAAATGCTAAAAAACCAAACAGCTGAATTCTAGGGCTTACTGATTCCCGTGGAAATAACGTGGAGCTTCCGGTTGACTCCCTGCTAGCCTTCAGGGCACTGGGCTCCAGTTTTCCCCCCGGTGACACATGTAATGACGGTGAGTTTTTCTCAAGACATATGAATGTACCCCCGGAGGTTTAGATAGATATAATTAGATATAGAGAAATACTATTACCGTTGTGAACAGTAAAGTAAAGAATTAGAGTTATAAATAGTGTGAGACAAACATTTTTTAGCCATACGGCTAATGTCATGATTCTAAGTATAACTGCTTAGCAACAAAATATTGAGAATAGCTTATTATCCACTTCTCTTTAATAAGTATAATATATCTTGGGCGGTTCCCCCCGGGGGCACATTATAAGTCTTTATCGATCACACAACCATCTAGACTTGTGTCTTGCGGGGTAAAAAGGAGCCCAGTCCCCTTCAAGGCTATTAGGAGCCAACTGAAAAATCCACTATATTTCCAAGGGAATGAATAAAGCCCCAGAGTTGCGCTATTTGCCTCTTTAGGCATTTACTGACTGATTATTGAGGTAGGCACTTTGAAAGTATCGTAGTGGCTGTGTGTTTCGGGGCCCTCATTTGAGTTTCTGGGTCGGATCATCAACAATGAACGCAATGAATGGTCCAGGTCCAGTAAGTATGAATGCTGTCGGGTTCTTAATTATATTAAGCTTAAGTTCTGAATCAAGAGTTCAGCAAGGAGTGAGGCTGCGGCCTACTCCGGGCTTTTAAAGTTGACTAGAAGTGACCGGAGGATATACGTATCCGAAGGCCTTCCAGGGTGAGGATGGCTCTACATACCATTCACAGTACCCCCCGGGGGCACATTTATGTTCTTTATAGAAAGCTGGATTATCTAGACCTGTGCAACTGGGGGAAAAAAGGAGTCCAGACCCCTGAAGGCAGCAGGGGTCAACTGGAAACTCTACGTTATTTCAACGGGAATCAGTAGCTCGCAGAGTTTCCGCTATTTGTCTCTTTAGGCATTTAGCTGTTTCTCTGACTGCTTATTGAGGTTGGCCCTTCGGGAGTGGTTCCGTGGCCCCATACAAACAGCTCAGTTTTATATGGTGGCCAGGTTCATTTCACCTTTAATAACACCTACCTGGTGGAATGTTCCTAGATCCAGTGAGCATGCTAGACATGTGTTCTGGACAGGAGTTGGAAAGTCTCCAGCTCTTCAGCAAGGAGTGGTAGTTTGTAGCTCTGCTCTGGAATCACTAAAGTTGCAACTAGGAAAGACCTGTTGCTAGAATTAGTCTTCGGCTTCCTAGGGCGTAAATGACGTTTGCTTTTCATTCCCAGAGGTATGACCACCATCTGATTAAGGCTTCATAGCTAGGATGTAAATCTTATCACGTAATACCATTCACAGTGGTAATTATTCACCATCTGATTAGGGCCCACGGCCAGGTGCAGATGTAAATCTTATCACGTCATATCTTGGTCGGTAATAAACCAGAAAAGAAAGTTCTCATTGTACCGAAATAGTTATAAAATTCAACAGCACCGAAAACACATTATTAAAAGGTGATCACCTATGAATTGAACAGAAGCAGTATAGTGTAAGTTAAAGTCTTACAATGCATAACGAAACCGAGAAATATGTACTATAAATTTAAAAACATGACAGGAGATTACTACATGTAATAGTCTTTAGTAAGATCAAAGAAATTGGGGTTTAAAATAAATATCTGCTTGAATATGCTCTGTTGCATAATATAAGACATTACACCTACTGCCAATCAAATTCTAGATAATACAAAAGTATTTTAAGAAATAAAGGAAAGCCCTGCAATACTTGTCAATTTTACCTATGAATTCATGCTCCGTTACAAAATAAAGATCCAGTATTGAATATGGAGTTAGAATAAAAACTATTAAAAATAAAAAACTGATTAGCGCCATATTAGGTATCCTGCATATGAAACAATTAATTTTTTAATTTAACATTATTGGATCATACTTTTTAAAATTATTATGTGTTATACTTTTGGTTAAATAAAAGCTATAAATTTCAATTAGAAAATTCAATAGCCGTGTAGCTATTTCGTTGAAACTAACTTAAGGAAAGACTTAAGGCCCAACTGTAATATGCACAAGCTGGCTTAAGCTAATGTCAAAAATGTAACGAAAAGTCTGTCAAATGCTAAAGCGAATCATTGAAGACTTTTATGTGGCTATATTGCACTTACATGAATATAGAAATTATTATGCACAAATGCACATTTGTTTTATTCATACTTTTGCCAAAAAATAATAATTTCATTCTTAATAAATGAAATTTATTAGCAAAAAGCCGTTTAATAATCATATTTGTTTATACTTAATACTATCCTTATACAAATTTATAATTTTTTGTTAATAGTTTTAAGAAATTAGGAAAGAAAAATTACACATATATCGCTGTAGGTATTACTTGGGCTAAAAGTACTAAAATATGCAACTGTGTGAATCATTGAATTTATAAACAATACAAAATTAAATTTTATTACAAATTGTGTGTTAAAAAAATGGAAAAGAAAATAAAATTTTTAAAGGCCTTCATTCCTTTGAATTGCGGTTATAATAAAACGCGTCTCTTTCGTCATAAAAGCTATTTTTTGTACATTTTCTATTAAATTCAGATAAAATATATTTTGCCCTCCATTGGAATTTGTTTACTAATGCATCAATTCAAAACAGCTGTCTACGTACGGAATGTGCGATCAGTGTCGTACTTTGCTTAAGCAAATGACATTTGACGAAAAGTTATGTGAAGTACATAGTTTGCCGCATATGATTATTAGGTAATTGCAGAGTTGCTTAAGTTGCCTTAAGTCAGTATATGCATAATATATTCGGGCCTTTACTTGAATTTTGATTATGATAATGGCATTTTAGTTTATAAGCATCCAAAGAGTGAAAAACACAGTCACCCAAAGTAATAGTGCAATAACCGAGAATTGTTTAAAATTTTTGATTAATTTCTCCTAAAGCCTGCTCTATTTTCTTTGATTGCTTATGCTTTAGAAAACTTATTGCGCCCTTTGAGAAACTATAGGTTGGTTTGGTTTTATCTCTTAAAATTTTCAAGGCTATCAAATATGAAATGAATGTTTCATCTTTCTCTTAAGTCATTAAAATTTTTTCAGTCAAATATAAATATTCAAAATATATTTGTTTGTTAATTAAATTTTATAGCTAAATTTATTTTGATCTGAAAAAAATCAAGAACAATATCGTCAATTAAGTTCTGTACAGATAAAAGTTTTAAAATAAAATAATATATACATAAACTATTCTTTTACTTTTAAAGTCACAAGTATATGAGAATAACATTTAGTATGTAACATCAAACTCAATTTTAATCTTAAATGCATAGACAAAAACAAACTTGTTTTTAAATTATCTTTATTATTTAATTTGCACTAAAAAATCTATGCCGATTTATGTTTATAGCTGCTTGACATAATTTTCATGACAAGCTTTAAGCCTCTGCTTTGTAAATGAGTAAACAGTAGATATTAGGAGGTAACTAATGGCATGACTAAGAAGGTTATTATGAAATATAAAATAAAAATGTAAAGATAATATGCCTTCTTAAGGTGAAATTATTTGTAGAACTACACATAACTATTTGTAACAATAAGAACTGCAAGGACAAATTTACAATTTGATGCAATGAGATGCAATGGATGCAAATTCAATAGGGTGTTTAAAATATTTTTTTAAAAATATTATGTAAAAAATTTTAGTCTATATCATTGGATTAAGTTTTCGGCTAAAAATGTAGGAGAATACTAAAGGCCGGGACACATAGAATCCGTCATGCATTATAATTTGACGTATTCAACTGAAGTCAAAGTAACGACGGATGAGGTTGGCACAATGAGTACTTTCTTGACGGATAAGAAATCAGCTGTTTTGTTTTTTTTTGTCTTATTTTATATTTTTTGCAGCAAAGTTTTATTAAAGTGCACATGTAAAATGGAGTTTGACGACATCTTAGACTTTCTATTAATGCTAATTTTAATTTATAAAGCTCGGGAGTGTCTTGATATAATTAACAGAGGTAGAAGATTTTGGGTCAGGCCGCTTTATCAAGACCGAGATATTAATGGATTTTTTGCGGTGAATTCTGAGAGGCGATGCTATTCCTCTTCCGAATGCTTGAGCAAGTAGGAATCTAAGACTTTAAAAAAAATCTGCATTTCGGTTTTCCTTGCATTTTTTTTAATATATTAGCTCGGTAACTTCACCACACAGCTGATTAAATTTTTCATTAGCTTCCTGTTGAACTTTGCGTCGCTTTGAGGTGCTACGAGGTAATTCTTCCTCAGTTTATCCATTAGCGTTTTCTTCAACATTGAGTGTCATACTCGAAGTATTTGGGGAATATGGACTTTTCTCTATTACTTCTGATTCTTCACTTCCAACTAAATTAAACAGCACTGACGATGCCCATTCTATATTGAAAAACGTTCTGTAGGAAAAATATTATATGAACCAAATATACTTTTAAATAATTTTGTATAGTCTTTATGTTTAAAAAGTAAACTTAAAAACGTAGACACAAATTATTTGACAAAATTTCAAACTAACCTGCGTGGTACAAAGTGGTTTTGCAGGAATGACAGTGCATCCATATAGCAATACTTTCGTTTCTTTTCGGCAGCAGATCCAGATTTCCCTGTCACTGTTTCACAGACGTATCTATCGCGGAGTGACCTCCATCCAACTGAAAATTTGTTAAATTTAAAACCAGCAATAATACATATAAAAACAGTTTTTACCTGTTGCACCTGTTGCAGCAGCTACAGCTGCCCAAGCCTTTTCGTTCTTTAACTTGTTTCTTGTTATCGTACAAGCAAGGAAACATTTGCACAGCCTCAATTAATTTGTATTCCATTATTTATTATTATTTATAATTTATTTTCAAAATATTTTACTACAATAGAGCGAAAACAAAAAAAAAACAAGAAGAAGAAGAAGAAGCAAATGAAAAATGTCAAAGTACTCAACGTACGTCAAAAGTTGGCCAACTTTCGTACTTTGCGTTGACGGAGACATACTGATTGTGACAACGCTGATAAGAAAACGTGTATTTCAACTTACTTATCAGTTGAAAAATACAACGTATGACGTATTGACGGATGTGCCTCAATTCAAATGCCAGAACTTTGGTAGCTAATGCAAAAATAATCGAATTATCAATAATTAGATGCAATATTTAGCCTACCTAAAATTGAAAGTATACTTAATTTGAAAAATATTCATCATTTTTATTTTATTCAGCCAGTCTTACACCGTACAATAGAATTGATCTACAAATTTTTGTGATAGGCTTGTAGGAAGCCAATTTTTTTCAAGAAAATAATCTCTAAGACCATAATAAAAGTAAGGGATGACTCGTGTGCTATTTTCAAATGGTCTTAAATTAATGATGGCTTTTTAGGTAAACTAAAGATTTCTGTCCAAATAATATGATTTAAATAGAAAAACAATCTCAAACGTAAAAAAGAGTGTTTACAAAACAACGAAGTAGATCTAGCAACATATGTATCTATAATAACAAAAAGCTTATATCATAGTTGTAGCCTAAGTGTCTTAAGTGTTGCCTAAGTATTGACTAAAGGTGCAACTATATTACGCATATACTGGCTTAAGGTAACTTAAGCAACTATGCAAATACCTAATAATCATATGTGGCAAACTATAATGTACTTAAGAAAATTTTTCGTCAAATGTCATTTGTTTAAGCAAAGTACGAAACTGATCGCACATCCCGTACGTAAACAGCTGCTTGTGTTATAGATACATTAGTAAATTTATCTGAATTTAATTTGAATTTAATAGAAAATGTACAAAGAAAAAATAGCTTATATAACAAAAGAGACGCGTTTTATTACAACGTTAATTGAAAAGAACGAGGGCCTTTAAAAATTTTATTTTCTTTTCGATTTTTGTAATACACAATTTTCACTAAAATTTAATTTTGTATTGTTTATAAATTCAGTGATGCACACAGTTGCATTCTTTAGTACTTTTGGCCCGAATAATACATATAGCGATATATGTGTAATTTTTCTTTCGTAATTTTCTTAAAACTATTAACAAAAAATTATAAATTTGTATAAGGATAGTATTAAGTTACAAAATGTGATTATTAAACGCCTTTTTGCTAATAAATTTCATTTATTTAAAACGAAATAATTTTTTTTGCAAAAGTAGGAGTAAAACAAATGTGCATCTGTGCATAAATATTTCTATACTCATGTAAGTACAATATAGCCACGTAAAAGTCTTCAATAATTCACTTTAGCATTTGACAGACTTTTCGTTAAATTTTTGACAGTAGCTTAAGCCAGCTTATGCATATTATAGTTGGGCCTTGCATGACAAAACAGAGGTGAATAAAAATTAATATCACCATGAGCAGAGCTATGTGTGTGTGTGTATATGTGTGTGAAATAAACAACAAGAAAATTATTTGGGAGAGATTTGTGATGGCTGTAAAGCAGAACATCGTAAAATTCATGAGTTCAATCCCCCTAACAAAACGTACGTATAACGATAAATATTTCTTATATTTAGTGTTTAAAAAGGCGATAAAATTAAAAATAAATATAAAAACCTCTAGGTGTAATATGAAAAAGGAAGATGAGCTTTAAGACGTAACAACGTAACATTTAGCACGCAGTAATCTAGGCTAAGTTTTGGTAAACTTAGAGGAAGAAGGTTGGAAGCTAGATACCTGCCCGAGCTACAGCATTGTATATACTTTATAAACATGACATCGAATAGTTAATTAAGTAAAAAATAGTGTTCCTTGAATGGCTACATGTGAAAAACAATACAGCATATAATCAAACCAGAAACACAAGTTAAAAAGCAAAAAATATAGAAAATCTATGGTGCCACACTGAGATAAAATAAAGAATTACATTGTAATCTTTGCAACTAAAGGAAAACCTGTGTTTTCCTAAGAGAAATAAGTAACAATATATTTTTATGAAGATGTTTTATTTAAGTTTTAAAAGAAAATAATTATGAGTAAAAAAGTAAAAGAAATGACTTATTGATTGCCTTACAAACTGCATAATTTTCTAAGAAATCTTATACACACAAGATAACAATAACGTGCTTATAAGAAATTCTACGAAATAACTTCAACAACAGAAAATAAACACGACTAATACAAAACAAACAAACACAAAAACACAGCCAAGCAGGCGCCTTCTTTTGAATGATAATAACAAAAACAATATGGAGTGATGTTAAAGCAGAACATTCTTGTATATGTAAGAATCGTTTATAACAGCTACATAAGCACCACTTGCTGGGCAAATTTATGAATACAAGGTGAAAATTTGTATAGTATAGACAATAAAATAATAAAGCATATTTTAGGCGTTTCAGTGGTAAAGTTACCATCGTGTTTTTTTTTGTGTATTGAAAGTATATAAATCGTATAATTTAATAATAAACTCATAAATGCTGTATTATTTTGCATAAAATAAACTCAATATAACAAAATGTTTATTAATAGGAATAAAGTTAACAATTAATTATTTTTTTTTACATAGCAAAACCAATTGCTTTAACTTCGATTCACTTTTCTTCCTCATAGAATCTTCGATTTAAAATTAAAAAAATTAAGTTTGAAGGCTTTGTTAAAAAAAATCATCATTATTCTGTTATTTAACCCATTTTATTGATTATTTTATTACGTCGGCGATTAGAGCTTGAAAAAGAATATTGATGAAGAAGGAGGCTATACAATGTTGGATATAACATTAAGAAAACCATTATGATAATTTCCGGAAAAATTTAGTTTGTTGCACCTAAGCAGACACAGACATTCGAATGCCGACGATCATAGAAATCACACACTTAAATGTGGCATTTTAAATGGGTGCTATTTGATTTGAATGCAACCTGAAAAATTTTATTTGAAGAATTAACATTATTTCATAATGTTAAGGTCTAAAGATAGCAGAAGGAAACTAGAAACCGCCAGTAGCTCGGTCCTTTAACTTAAGTGAGAAATTTCTCGCATGAAAGTCGTTTACTAATTTTTTCTACATTAAGTTTTTAATGAAAGTTTTTCTATAAAATTCATGTCTTACTCTGCCTTAAAAACAAAATTACTATAATATTTTTATGTGATAAATTTCACTTTTTTATTATAGAAACGAGTTACAGATTTATAAGTGTCGTTAGAAATAATTTATAAATAAAGGTCATGGAAAATAATATTGAAAACACATCCTTATAACACTTCCTGTAAACGTTAAAAAAGGCTGTACGAAATATTTGAAGCAGAAAATTTAAACAAGCGCTTGTAAACATAAACAACAATAAAAACAGTTGTACCCATATCATTTGAAGTAGTAAAAAGTAAACAGACAATAAAACTACAGCGAATAATAATGTCACAATGACATTTGTTATAATTAAAAATGAAATTCCAATTTTTTTTTTTATTAGAGACACACACAACTGCGCATACACTCGCAAATATACATAAATATGTATCATACAAGACACTACTACGACGCAATATAAATATTATCGCATCCTAAAATTAAGAGTAAGAGAAAGGAAAGTTTAATGTTCGAAAAGTTGGTTAGAATTTCGTTTAACATTATGTTTAAATGATGTCGGCATGTACTCTTATGTACGTAGTTAAAATTATTATTATGAGAGATTTTTCAATTGCTTTAGAATCCTCTTAAAGTAGTAATAAAAAACAACAAAAGCATAGACATAATCATAAAAATAAATATCAAAAATATATAAGTAAATAAAAGGTTTTGTAGTTACAGAATTATTTCTCTCTTTTTTTAGATGATTAACAAAACAACAACAACGAAATTTTGTTGCAAATATTTTTTTTATTTATTTATAAATAGATATGATATGGTTTTTGGGCTGTTAATTTTTTCAGACAAAAATAAACAAAGTGATCTTTTGTCAAGAAGTTTGTATAGGATTTAGTACCAAAATTATACCCTACGGTAAGTAAAAAAATTAAAACAATTCTAGTTTTATTACTGAAATAATAAGTCTTTCCGTGGCTGTTAATGAAATAAAGTACGAGGTAAGTTTTATAATGTATAATGTCACCAATTCTACGAGGTCTGTAAATTAGGTAATGAGACTGGTAACGTTACGTTCGATCAGCCAACACTGGAGGCGCTGGAATTAAAGGGGCGGCAGATGAACATATGATTTGCCTTCAAAAGGAAGAGAATTAATTGAAGATAAACTACGAAGCGGAAGGTGTTCATCTTCAAGAAGCCTTGAAAATGTCGACAGAATCGAGGATCTTGTGCGTTCAGATCGTTGGTTGACAGTTAGAATGATAGGAGAAGAAAGAAACTTAACTCACACTACCTTTCATCAAATTTTGACCGATTAATTGGGGATGAGAAAAATCTGCACAAAAATGGGTCTAGAAATCCTGTCGCTACACCAGAAGGAAAGGTGGCTTGATTTGTTGCATTCGATTGAAAATAACCCTCACTTTCTGCAACGTGTTGCTAATGGTGACGAGTCTTGGCTATTTGAATACGATGTAGAAACCAAGCGCCAGAGCAGAGTGGCATACTTAAACCTTTCCAAGGCCCAAAAAATTAAGGAAAAAAATCAAGTAAAAGATTAAATACATACTGATTTCTGTTTTCGATATCTATGGAGTCGTTTGATATCCACAGAATCGTTTGTAACCCACGAAATCTTGCCTCAAAGACAAACAGCCAATCAACAATTTTACCGAAAGACTTCGAAAAAAGATCATTCATGTGAAACTAAACATCAACAACAACTGGGTGCTGTATCACGATACAGCTCTTTGTCACTAGCAATTTCAATAAACGAGGTTTTGGCCGGTAAAAATATTGCTGCGGCTCCTCAGCCTCCATATTCGCCTGTCTTAAGAACCATGTAATATTTTCCTCTTCCCGAAGTTGAAAATTTATTTCTAGAAAAGTTATTTTGCGCTAGTTGAAAATATTCATATGTCTATACCCAACCAACTGAAGGCTATTCCAGAATCGAAGTTCCAGTACTACTATGAGGAGTGGAAGAACTGTGTCCAGTGCTGTGCGGCTCCAAAAGGAAATTATTTTTAGGGTGACAATACAAAATTGTAATTTTATTTAAATAAAAAAAATTAAAATAATCAGTCTCATTACTTAATTGACTGACCTCGTATTTTAATTATACCTATTCTGCATTTCCGACCGAATTCTAAATGTTTTCGCTTGGCAATTTTGATATTTTTGTGTTCCGTTTGGTTTCAATTTATTATGATCGTATATATTCCGCATCTTAGGCGTAGCTGTGCTTTTGTAAGTTTACAATTAAGTAACTGGGGCTATTTCGATTTTTGCTTGTTCCGATTCAAAAATTATTTTGTCAAAAATATGTAAATACGAAATACAAAAGGAGGTTTCCTGAATCATGTTTTAGATTTGCTTTTTCTTTTGTAATAAAATGTGAGCTGTATTTAATTGATTGTCGTTCAAAAGCAACAACCCCTAAACAATGCGAATACCAGGCAAATTTAGTGAACACAACTGATGGAAACATAAAAAAAGGAACTAATACAACTGCTGTTGGCGGTGCAGTAGATTTCGGAGTGTGAAATGCGTAATTGTACATCCCTGGGCGGCTCGTTGTAGAAGAGTAACAGGGACAGCTCTTTCTGTTTGGGCACATTAGCAAGAGAAGATCCGGCTTTTCGATTTGCACGGTAAACCGGCTGCTATATAGTACCTGGGGCTAACTCGTAGAAGAGTGCAGCTGCTCGTGTTGTTGGATACATCTGTGGGCGAAGATCCTGCTCACCCACTTCCACAGAAATATGGCCAACTCATCAGTGGCAGCAGCAGCTAGTATCGTTGGATATATCAACGGGCGAAAATCCTTTTTGCCTACTTCCACGGGAAACCGGCCACCGTATTATAACTCGGGCCAATTCATCATTTAAGATTGGCAGCAGTAGCTCGTGTTGTTGGACACATCTATGGTCGAAGATCCTGCTCGCCCATTTCCACAAGAAATTTCGCACGGGAAATAATAGTCGTAAATCACTTATGGAAACTTTGGTTTGCTTTTACATGAGGTTATCATTTGAATCAGCAGAGGGTATTGTGGGTAGTACCCAACCTAAATAGAACAATAAAGAAGATTATAACGTTGAGCCTACCCCTTAAACCAGTGGATGGTAGTTATGGACAAAGCTCAGTTTAGCTGCACGTCATATTTTCGTATAGTTAGTAGTTACTTCTTGCGGTACAGAAATATGTATTTCTCAAGGAATATTAAATTAAAAAGTTTAAGTTCTTAAAAAGCAAGAAATTATTTTAACCTGTCAGAAAGATATCGTAGAAACTCTAAAACGTTATCTAGCAAATAGAAATAGTCACGCTTTATAACTCATAAATGCTGGTTTTTAAGATGATGCTATTTTTATTCAATTAATTTTTATTTTTTTTTAATACTACAAATTTTTACTTCCGTTTAAATTGATTTGTCAATTGATATACAATTCGTTATTTA
This sequence comes from Trichopoda pennipes, assembly GCA_030448955.1. Classification (NCBI taxonomy): domain Eukaryota; kingdom Metazoa; phylum Arthropoda; class Insecta; order Diptera; family Tachinidae; genus Trichopoda; species Trichopoda pennipes. The sequence continues at coordinate 500,511 of JASKUP010000041.1, read as the reverse complement.
GTTTTTCAATTGGTTTTCATTTTTTATGCATCTTTTTTTAGGTTCCCTTTATGCTACTTTTGTAGTTGAATAAATAAGACAGGGCTTATAATTTGTTACTTCTTTTTCAATACTCTGCTGTTATTACTTTTTTCATTAAAAAAATATTTTGTTTGTATTGTCTTGGTTTGTTTTTTTGTTTGTTACTAATATACTTCCTGATTTTGATTCCTTTGTCGCTAATACCAACAATATTATTGTTTTCATCTTTGTTTTTCATTTACTGTAGGAAGTTCTCCGAAGAATTACATTTTTGTTTTGTTTACAATTATTAAGTTTTATAAGTTACACATTTTAGTATACTAATGAGCTTCGTTTTCAATATTGTTACTAGTTTTGATGATTCCTTTTTCAATTATAGGTTATTATTGGTAAGAGGACAGACAGAAAATTCTTTTATATTCACAATTTAATAATATCGGCGATATTCGTTGTTTTGACGTATTTTCTAAGAAAAGAAAAAACGACTTTTTAAAAAATAATTGCAAAATTCCAACCGACTTCAAGATTAATTCAGGGGTACCGCAAGACTCCGTTTTTTCTTCTACCCTATTTCTTATTTTTGTAAATGACTTTCTATTTAAAATTATCAATCCTATATACTCTTTCGCAGACGACAGCACCATTTGTCATTCGTATTCATTCAGTAATAGACCGAACCAGTTGATGATATGCTCAATCATGATCTGCCCGTAATGTCCGTAAAATTCAATGTTGAATGCTTACGTATAGATATGTGTTGGGACATGATGCTGCATCTATTAGAGGGGATTTAAGTATTAAGGAATTGTAAGCCCTATTCTTGCCATTAAAATCTAATGTGATGTTCGATTGACTTATATCTGGTTTCTAAACAAGCTTTCAAGTACTGCGGTGTTCTATAATGATTTAAAAGATATTTCACTCCATCCAATCTTCGCACTATTTCTACCACTTATATAAGTCGAAAAATTTAATACAACTCTTCTGTACGGGCTGACGCCCCAAACTCTTACTTGGAGTTGCTCGAGCGCATACAACAGAGTACCAAGAGGCTCATTGGGGGCAGTAGGTTACCCAACTCTGTTTATTCTTTAGAGCATCGACGCAATATTGGCTTACTACTACGTTACTACAATCGTAAGTGCTGTACTGAAATTGGGGAACTTATACCTGTTACTTGCACGTTTTTGTGTTTAACACGCTTTTCGTTGAGAGCCCATATATTTATGGCTGATTGGCCCGTGAATCGCACAACGCATTAAAGGGAAAATCGCAGAACAGATGTGGAATAAATTGCCCTACCTCCAGAGGTCTTTCCTGTCGCTTTCAATATACGAAAATTCTAATCGAATGTCCTCGTTCTCTCTCATGTTATGGCATTTTCGTTATTGCCACTAATAATATAATCTATGCGTGCTCTTCAAAGGTAATAAGAATTCATATTGTGGCGTCTAGGTCACGAAGCTAGATAATAAAACCTCTCCGTATTCTAAAAACAAGCAATGATTTTAAAACTTCTTAGCGGAAAGCTGCATGTTTTCTTAAAACAGAGCTAGAACAAATTTTTTAAAGCTTGTTTACCCAACATTTGACATACCGTTTGTCACAGATCCTTCAGTAATATACAAGAGATTTAATAATATTCCACAATATTGTTTGTAAAAAATGGAGAGCCAAGCTCAGCACGGGTTTAGAAATTGAAAGTCTTTGCGAAATATTGATATTTATATATTTTTTGGCAGCTTAAAAGGACTTAAGGTTCGAAGATGTAGATCTGACAATATTTATATCGGGAATATTTGAAGATTTGATAGCACGCCAATAACTAGTTATTGAATATAAATAATAACAATAATAAACGCGTACACAAATCAATATTAGATACTTAAAATAAGAGAGCAAATAACTTTGTTTAAATGTCAGCTCGTTTTGCTCTTGGGAGCTTTTAATTCAGGTAGAACACGAATATTTGTTTTTCAATGTGAATATAAAAATTATTAAAACTAAAATCAAATATTAATATTAAGTAAGCAGGACTAAAAAGCATCCCAAAAAATATTATTTGCATAATTGTTAAATTAATATACGTTAACTGTGATAGATCCTTTAAACATAAATATTTTATATATAATAATTCTAGTTACTTGATCTTTTTAATATTTTTTAGTAGTTTATTATTAAGCACTAGATCATTATTTAATAAAAAATTGTAAAACACTTTATTATTATTCAATATTGCACCATTGGTTGGCATCTTCAGGATAAACAATTAAAACAAATATTAATATATATAATTAAGTAATTTTTAATTCATCGGAATCATTTTTAATCTAAGCAATTTTATTTCGTGCTTGATTCCTTTAAATAAATATTTCGTGATATTCTCACAAAATTTTTATTTTAAAAAAATTTTTATTAAAAAATAAACACCTTATGATATTTTCATAAAACATTTATTCAAATAAAAATAAAAATATTTAAAATGTATTGTAATGGGGGAGAGCACATCCATATTGCAATTTCGCTATTGCTCAAGTAGCTCATCATCATAGCTCTATGATATGTTGATTTTATGAAAATTCTCATAGAATCAGTTTGGCTTTGGATATAAGACTCTTAGGTTTTTTCTATACAATATTGGGGTAAAATTCACTGATGAGCTACTTGATGTGTTCTCCCCCTTTAGAATATATTTCAAATATTATTATTTTTATTTTTATTTGAATAAATGTTTTATGAGAATATCATAAGATGTTTATTTTAAAATAAAAATTTGTTTATAATAAATATTTTGTGAGAATATCGCGAAATATTTATTTAAAGGAATCAAGTACGAAATAAAATTGCTTATAAATAATTAATCAAAATTGATTACTAAAAAATAAAATAAATTAATTTGTTATTATTTAAAACAACAAAATGATATGCATTATTGTATGGAATGGATATAATTGGCCGTTTCTGTATTGTTTGTATACCTAATCTGGGGTTCTACTCAAATTCTGTATAGAAAACTTAACAGTCTAATATTTTAAGCTAAATTGATTACATGAGAATTATACTCAACCAACGAAGCAAAAGAAGAAAACAATTAAAAAATCTTTTATATACAATCAGAGTGTGAAAAAAAGAAAACAGTTTTATTTTTGTTTTAATTTTTTTAAGGGGGTTCTATTTTTAACATATATAAATAACTCGACATCATATTTTTTCCCCCATTTGGAAATGAGTCTAAATGATCCAAAAAACAAATAAGCCACAGAACCAGATTTCAAACTACAGACCGATAAGTTTACTGCTTACATTTTCTTAGGTTTTCGAGAAGCTGTTCGCATCAAGGCTATTTTCAATTTGAGAGAAAAAAAGCATTTTACCTGATCAGCAATTTGAGTTTCGTCAACATCATTAAGCACCAGCACATTTTCAGTGTGGTATTTATTGACATAAAGCAGACATTTAATAGAGTGTACTATGACGGACTACTTTTTAAACGTAAGAAAGTTAGAAGTTTTTATGTGAAAATTGATAACGATGCATCGATTAAAGTTTTTAGTGGGATTCCACAAGACAGCGTTTTAGGCCCAATACTGTACACTATATATACTTATGATATGCCTACACCTGATAATATAAAAGTAGCGTCTTATGTAAATAAGACCGAAATAATCTTTGCCAGTAAATGACACACTATAGCTTCATCTGTAATGCAAATAGAATTAAATACGCTGCAGGAATGGCTAGGCAAATGGAACATAACTATAAATGTAGAGAAGTGTAATAATGTTACATATTCCTTTAGAAAGGAAGAATGTCGACTAGTACATTTGAATGGTTAGCAATTACCAACGCCTAACTGTGCGAAGAATTTAAGCATGTGTATGAACAAACGTCTCATATGGAAGGATTACATTAAGAATAAAAAAGTATCTTAATATGAAAACCAACTAGAAAAAAAAACTAGTTAGTTGGATCCAAGATCCAGCTTAGTCTAGAGAGCAAAATAAAATTATATAAAGTTATTTTAAAACTCATTTGAACATATGGCATTGAGCTCTGGGGAATAGTAAATAAATCAAATGTTGAGATATTACAACGATATCAGTTCAAAACTCTAAGGAACTTTTCTGGCGCTCGGTGGTTTATGACCAACAATCAGATTCATATGTGCCCAGGTTTTATAGTTTTAAAATATCTAATGGAGAATGAAATTATAATTATGTTGTCCAATATGTGATCAAAAAATCATACAAGATAAATTAATTAAGAATGAATTTTAATAATGAGAGTATTATATTGAATAATATACTCTAGCGGGCTAGAGGAAATACATAATTCTTGTAGAGAACATAAGCGGAAACAAAAGAACAGGAGGTGCTAAAAATCCTACTTGGCATCGAACCAAAATTATCTTCATTTTTAGATTATTTAAAGATATATAGATAAGTCAGTCTAATTCGATATTATATGACGTCACGATTGTAAGAGTATAAAAGTTGTAGATGAAACAGAAGCGATTTCAGAATTTGTTTATTTTAATTAAGAAATACTGATGAATAAATCAAAGAAAAGTGAGCAAATAAAGTCAAATTAAAGGAAATTAAAGGAAAAATTTATTCATTAATCTAAGAAAAATATAAACAGTGTTATTATAGAGGTATAGATTTTTGAGATCGTATAAAACAAAGATGTCTTTTTTAAATTGAAATGTAATTTATTTTATTTAAAAGATAATCTTCTGGCATTATAATTTATAATTGACTTCTGGCGTACGATGGCTAGGGCTATCTGGAAGATGGTTTCATCTGCAGGTCAAATTTTCGATAATTTTTTTCAACATTTTTTTTTTTTTTTTAAAAAGAAGTCGCACTCAGGCAGCAACAATGCCTATTTAGACAAAAACCGTGCTACATTCTTTTAGGAAAGGGATAGAGAATAGATGAAACAGGTGTTGAAAGTAGAAGGATAGTCGGAAATTAACCGACAGTAAATTTTTTTTTTGTAGTGAAAAAAACCAAGGTCTTCGTTGGGAATCGAACCCACAACCCCCATATTTACAAGCTAGTACACTACCTAACAGCCTACAGGGGCACCTTGTGGCTGTATATAATCAATAAGGCAGCAAATATTTTCCTCCATCAATTGTTTCAGGTTTATCGACATATACTAGCGACTTCACATATCCCCACAGAAAATAGGGTAGTAGCTTTAAATAGCACGATTATCAACTATCGGGTCAAAAGGTGAAATTATACGGTTATCAAACGTTTTCTCAAATAAATAAATTCTAGCAAGAGCTGATTGACATGTTGCGTTGTATTGTTGAAATTACAACTACGGCATATCAGTTAATGAACAAAAAAGCCAGTAATCACGACTCTATAACGTAGCGGTCTGACCAGTGTTTTCGAAGAAGTCTGGACCAATGATTTCATCGGCCTATAATGCACCCCAAATAGTCAAATTTTCTGTGTCAAAATCCACGTAAGAATTATTATTACCCCAAACATGGCCGTTTTAATTATTGACGCATCCATTCAAAATAAAGGGAGCATCGTCGCTAAACTATATTCGCTTATCGATCAACAGCAATCTCATTTAGGCCCCAATTTACGCAATTTGGAAGCGTTATTCAGTTGAAATGCCAAACTACACTAAATATTAATCACTTGGCAGCTGATAAAATGGTCACCAGTTAAAGCCAACTTTAAGTTTTATACCTCTATAACAAAACAACCGTGATGTGTCAGGTGCCCCTGGAGGCTAGTAGGTAGTGTACTAGCTTGTCAGTATGGGGGTTGTGGGTTCGATTAAAAATAAAAATTGACTGTCGGTGGGGCTGCTCAGTGATGAAGGCACTGGTCACTGTGCTGTCTTTATACGGCAAATAATTTCCGAGTATCCTTCTACTTTCTCCACCTGTTTCATCTCTTCTCTATCCCTTTCCTAAAGAATGTAGCACGGTACCTGACTAAATAGAAATTGTTGCCTGAAGTGCCTACTTCTCTTAAAAAAAACAAGTGTAATATTATGGAAGTACAGACAACAAATAAAGAAGATATCTAGCATAAAATGCCATTTTGGGTCCTTCATAGCTATTGATATAAAAATTTATTTAGTAAAAGAGCCCACAGTACAAATGAATAGTACGAGTTTTCAATTAAAGAGTTTATTTTTTATTATGGATGTAAATACCTTTAAATCCTGTTCTCGTATGCAAGTTTTTATGCCTATAATTGGGTTTATATCATTATTTGTCTATCTTTTTTTTGGTATATTCATTTGTATTTGTTTAATATGTATGAAGATAACCTAATAGTAGCATTTTTTGTTTTATTAGTTGAATCTGTTTGTGTAGCCTGCGTAATTATTTATGTTTATTAGGGTTGGTCGTATTTGATGTTGATCGAATAAAATATACAAATTTGTAAAGTAATTTAAATTTTTATTAAAGCTACCCAGTTTATATTGAAAGTGACCATTAGAAATTATTAAAAATATATGCAAATTTTGCACATAAAAATAATTTTTAATAATTATTTTCAATTATTCGTGAAACATTACTATCATTTATTTTTGTGTTTATTTTATTTACTATTACATACAATATGTTTTAAACAAACAGAATTACAATCCATTAATCGAATAAATAATATTTGTTGTATATTTTAGTTATTCCTTCATGATTAGCCAGGTAGTTTTAATTCTATTGAATTCATAATGGCCACAGAATATTGTTAATGATCTTCGAAAAAATTCTATAAATATTCAAAATATCGGAAAACTATAAATAAATCTTAGTTGTTGTTAACAGAAAAATTTTAACAACTCTTTAAACCAAATTACATTCTTTAGATACGATTGAGCACAGAATAAGTTTTTGCTATTTTTATTTAGTTGCCTTAATATTACTCTTTGATTAGTTTGTCACAGTTTCTTATCTGTGCTGATGTTTACTTTCTTAATATTACCTGGGCAAAATATTTTCAAATGTAAAACAAGTTTGGAAGTTTTGTTCGATTATCTAATATTCAATATTTTATTCAACCAATTTATTTTTATAACTAATCTATAAACAAATTTTTTTTTCGAGTGATATAACCCTAATGTCTTTATTTTGTTATCGTCCATTTCAAGCATCTTTCATACGTACGAGAACCACATTTATTTATTAAATCTGCTTTAATTCATTTATTCATACTCTTGTTGGCATCTGTAGTATATAGATGCCGAAAATGTTATCTACTTATCGTCTATTTGTTTCGTTTGCTTTTTATAATGCTCATTATATCGGTTAAATGGGTTTTTTGCTTATTATTATTTTTTGTTTTTGTTCTTGTAGTTATTTGGCTCATTGTACGCATTAAATGGTTGTAATTATTTTGTTTTCAGTCTTGTTATTATTTAGTGGAAATTAAGAGATTAAATTAAAACAGAGTTTTTGTTGTTCATGAATCAAAGATGCTGCCAAAGCAAATTTAGTTATATCTATGAAACAAGATAATCTGTTTTGGTTAAAGGGACAGGTTTAAGTGGTTACTTGGTGATGTTAATTAACCTTTTCTTTTTGTTTTAATAAAGGCTATGAGTTAAGAATATTTTAAATTTATTTAAATAATAATGAGAAAATATACTCTTGGTAGTTAAAAGAAAATCATAGATTTTCATTTCCTGTTTGCACGGGCAACCAACACTTAGTGACTTTCGCTAACCTTTCAACGGCATTGGTAAATACTTGGTTGATACTGTATTACCCCAAGCATTTCTCTTAGCTTTCAGAAGCCTTTAGGTCGTCCTTAGTTTTCCCCTTTCATACCCAAATGAAGATAACAAATTATTTATTAAGACTCTCATGTGAACTGTTAGTGGTACACTCACCTTCTTCTTTTATTACAAATCCATTATTGGGTAAATGTTTGTGATCACATGCATAAATAAAAAACTAATATATAAAATATTCAATATAACTATATATAAATATGACCCGGCTTCGCCCGGAAACTATTTGCTAATGATTAATGTTTCATATGGCATTAGAAAAAAAATTTCAGTACAAAGAAGACACAATTTTTTTTCAATTTATTGTTCAAATAGTTCTTAAGGTAATTCATTAAAAAAATAGACAAACAAAAAAGGTTATATGCTTACCTTTTTTGTTTGTCTATTTCCATTCATTCATTTTAAAGCAAGAAGAAAATAAATAAATTTTCCAAGTTTTCCCGAAAATTTTATAAAATTTTTTTTTGTCATACAAACCATCTCTAGAAAATTTCAAATCGAATTAATCGCTCCAGCCGTTCTCACGCCATTACATTACATACGTGGACCATTTGATTTTTATATATATATATATGTTTTAATTTAAGTTGTTGACTATTTCACAAAACTCGTCTCCACTTCTTGCTAAATCTAAAAGAGCCTTAATTGTTCTTAGCCCCGTCTAATTTCTTATACCTCTCAGCCAGGACATTTGTTTCTTTCCCATACCTCGTCGTTCTTCTATTCTTTCCTCTAATATAAGTTGGAGAAATTGATATTTTTCACATCTCATAATATGCTTGATTCTTCCTAGCATTTCAGTATTTGATATTCTGTAACATTCGGTAACACTACATTTCGAATGCTTCAAGTCTATTTATAGCAGTTACTCTAAGCATCCATGCTTCTGCCCCATATATGAGTACCGACCAGACATAACACTTCGTAAATCTAAATCGAAGGGTAATATTAATTTCTCGGCTTGCAAGAATATTCATATAATTGCTATTTGTGGTCCTAGCCATTTTAATCTTTCTTTTAATTTTAACATCAGGGTCGCAATTTTTGTGCAATACACATGTGAGATATACAAAATTTCTTACTCTTTCTATTTGTTGGTTGAATATTTGATCGACTAATAATCATAAATTTAGTCTTTTGTATGTTTAGCTTTAACTCAAAAATTTCACTCTGACTGCTTACTTAGTGTACCAGAGATTGTTAATCAGCCATATTGTCTACCAGAATAGTAGTTTCATCAGCATAGCGAATGTTGTTGATAAACTCAATATTTACTTTGATTCCTGCTTCAATATCACTGATGGATTCTGGTAATATTATTTTCGAATGTAAGTTGAAAAACAGAGGACACAGGATACAACTCTGACGCACTCCTCTGTTTAAAGGGATATATTCGGTCTTCATTAGTCAGTAAAAGAATTTACAAAATTTTTTCCGGAGGAGATGTAAATCAAAGAACATGGTTCCAAATATGCAAGTAGTAGATTTAGTGGTTGTAATAAACGGCTTGCAAGATATGTAAGAATGGCAATTGGGTAGAATAGAGAAGACTTACTTCGGCAGGGATTGTAACGTCCGCATAGCATTAGGAACAATAACTCAATGTTAAACTTTGCTGTATGCCAATTCTAAACCATGAAAATGCTGATCCATCTTTGGATGTTGCTACATAAGCTTTCTAATCGATGTCTTTCGGTCTTGTAAACGGATACCTGCAGCAAGTGTGATAAGTTTTACCACACGCTGCTGCACCAACAGACTCTGCCTTTGGAGTCTGAAAAGAAGAAAGCAGAATCACCATCAGCATGAAGGCAAAAATCTAAGAAATCTTCAACGTAAGTCACGGCAGATACAAAAATCCTAGCAGAGGCAATCAAGTCCCTGGCGAATGTTCTTTGCACCTTAGATAAAATGGCATCTATTGCCTAACGGCAAACCGGCGCTATGCACAATCTAATGTTCGGATACATAGTTTAATATAAATTTAAATTATTTAACAGCATTAAACTTATCTTTGAGTTACTTACCGATATTACACTTACCTTCGGATTATTTATCATTATTATTATACTTTCTATTAAAAACCTTTGTTTTACTTATAAATATAGTGATTGAAAAAAATGTGTGTTTACATTTTGGCGTCTATCGAATACTGAATTATAACGACAGATGTTCATCCTCCACAATATTATTTTTGTTATTATTGAAGCAAGCCATATGTTGTCCAAATCGACATTATTAACTTCTTCTGGAATATGATCGCCACAGCAGGCTCAGACGATCCAATTTACGAAGAGTTAAGTTTTTCCAATACTTTTGGCCGTATATCGTCAATAACGTGGCAAATGTTTTCCTCAAATCGTTTCGCCAGCACTTCACGTATATTTACAGAAAATAGTCTAGCCTTGTTAAAACTTGGAGGCCAATTCATAGGACCGAAAAGTACAGCAATGCGGTTAGCAAACGCTAGCTTCAATAAATCAAATCAGCATTATTTAAGTGGTTGTTTTTATAAAATTTACGAAGAATTATTAAAATTGTACAAATTTAATAATTTTCAGTCTTGATTGTGTGATCGATCGAACAACATCATCATCATTTGTTTCCCCCATAAGAGATCAAAACCATATAGCGTTTATATTAAAGGAATAATTACACGAAATACCGGGTTTTTCAACAAGAAGTTTGTTTCATGTTTGCTCATAATAGTTTTGACATTTAGCTTTTTGACGTATTCGCAGTAGATGCATTGGCAATTGTTATAATAAATTCAATTGCGCACGAAAATCGCATTAAAATAATTAAAATCCACTATAAAAATGGTGGTTCTGTTAAAGTTACATTTTGTAAAGTTCGTGATATTTTCGGACATCATAATCGTCCTTTTGAGACCGCTATTAAGAATTTTATAGCTAAATTAAAGTCGACAGGATCGATACAAAATACGCGAACACCAACGAGTATTCGACTGGAAACTGCATCTGGAAACATCGCAGCCGTTAGCCACAGTGTTGATCAAATTCAAATTTGTCAATTCCTCGATGTTCCCAAAAATCGGGGTTAATCAAGACAACAACATGGCGAAATTTGGTGTAAGGATTTGTCTTTGAAGCAACTGATGCAGGAATTCAAGGCGACCGACCATTCACATCGCCGTAGATTCGCTCAATTTATTCATTAACAACCGGCAGGTTTTTCTGAAAAAATTTTTTTACACTTAGCCCATTTCCACTTTTCAGGGAATGTCAACAAGCAAAATTGCCGCATTTGGGCTTCTGAAAATCCTAGAGCGGTTATTGAGAAACCGTTGCATGCTCAAGGTGTCACTGTATGGTGCGTTAGGTGATCGGAGGTGCGATTGGTTCGGAAATTCCATAACAGTCAATGGATCTCGGTATCGCAAGATGATGACAACTCAATTTTGGTCTATTATTATTAATGACGTGGATATCACGTGGTTTTAACAGGATGGTGCCACAAGTCTTACAGCCAATGAAACCATTAATTTATTGCAAACCAAATTTCCCGATCGCGTAATTTCGCGACATCCAGCAGTTATGTGGCCAGCTAGATCATACGATTTGACACCATTGGGTTGTTTTTTGTGGGCCTATGTTAAGGAGGCAGTCTAATCGATTTCAGCTTAAAATCCGTGATGTGATTAACGAAATAGGACCGTCATTTTCCAAAAAGCAATTAAAAAATTTGGTGAAAGAATCGACATCTGTCAGTGTGGTCGTGATGAACATTTGCCAGGTGTCATTTTTAATTCATAATCGCCAAACTTTTCTCTTCGTAATACAATAAAATTTTGAATCATCTTAATTTCATTTTTTATTTTTTTTTTTGTTTAAGAAAACAAAATTTTTGTTGAAAAACTCTTTATAAGTTGAGGAATCCGAATAAAGTCCATTTAAAATACAAAATTATTATCCGAAGTTATCTCTTAAAATTATAATTAATTACAATTAATTATTATAATTAACTCATATTAACAACAATAATAATAATTAAACATACCCAAATTGTTCAATGCTTTTGTTATCGATTTTAATTTACAATTAAACATACGACTTAAAACATAACAACTTTAATTAATAAAAAAAGATAATTTTATTCCACCTTAAGTAAAAACTAACAAATTTTGCCATTGCGAATTTTAAATTTAACCCCTTTTTTATGTCATATAAAATAAAAGTAAACATAAACAGTTAACTGTGCTAACGAAAATAGCAATAAAGCAACTTTTTATTTAAACATTTAAAGCTTGAACCGTTAAAAATTGTTGCAAATCTATTTGGCACTTTTTACAAAAAAGGTGACAACTGACTGTAACGAATTTAACAAATTGATTGCCCGGCAAAAAAAAAGAGTCACAAAAGGCGTAACAAATGTTTTGACAAATAGAGAAAACAAAAACAACAAAACACTCAACATAAAATGACTAAATTAAACTAAATAAAAAATCAATAAAACAAATTGAGAAAATAAACATTTCAACGAAAATTTTACAAATTTTAACGCTGTGACATAAAAATTTATCAAATAATAAAGTGAGCAACTCTGCACATAACAACAACAACAACTGCAAAAAAAAAAGAAAATTGTCAAAAAATAAATAAAACAATTTTTTATGCACTTTGATATTAAAAAAAATGTCTAAATGACAGATGTAAAGTGTCAATTAAAATAAAAAGTGCAACTATCACAGCAAATATTTACACCATAAACTTAAATTATATAGTTTTAACATCAGAACACCATATCCATGCGAAATTTAATATTGTGACAAATTTGTACATCAAATGCGTCTTCGAATAAGACAACGCCAAATAAATACTAACAGACTAAAATAAAATCCATAATTACGCTACATACAAAATGGAAAAAGAACAAGACAGGAACTAGCATTATCCTCCTTATGACAATAACAACCTTTAACCTTTGACATTTATAAAAAACCAACTACGTCGGACACTACTACCCAAAATAAACTAGCAGCATTTAGACATATGCTACACAGACCTAAGATAATCCTACGTATTTCTGATAAGTATAACAAAGAGCTCGACATAATTTACATCAAAACTAAAAATAACGGCTACAAATCCACAACTATTGACAAGCTGCTTAGACAATATAACACTAACAACAGGAATAAAGAAGAAAATGATAAAATTGATACAACACGACGCCACAATTTTAGTTACACAAATCACAGAAAAGCTTTTTTTTTTTTTTTTTTTTTTGTTAAAGTAGTGAAAGTAGAAGGATAGTCGGAAGTTAACTGTCGTATAAGACAGCACAGCGACCAGTGACTATGCTTCATCATTGAGCAGCCTCACCGACACTCAATTTTTATTTTCGTAGTGTAAAAAACCAAGGCCTTCGTTGGGAATCGAACCCACAACCCCCACCCTGATAAGCTAGTACACTACCTACTAGCCTGCAGGGCACAACAAAGCAATTGTTTGAATGTTCTTTACTTACTTACAAGTGAAAGGAAGCAATAATGAAATCCCAACTGACTAAAGGGATCAAAAACGATTTTGTCGATGAGAATGTAATCTGCGTAAAACTCCAAGCACTTCAACTGATTGAAACCCTTTTTCGAAAATTCCCCAGAAGCCGGTTTATTTCATGGCCTAAAAAAACATTTTATTCTTAACAATTTACTTGTACTGCAAATAATTTGGAAATTGACTTAATAACCAAAATCAAATAATCAATTTATTGGTTCATACATCCGGAGCTAAAGAGTGTAAAAAAATTCTACAGATGATTCTAAGACCCGCAGCAAATAAAAATAACATTAATGATAACGACATATTCTATAATGCTCAAATATATCTGATTTGGATTTAGATGTGAAAGTTTATCAAAATATAATAGATCAGAAGATATAAATGAAGACGACACTGATGCCGAGGATATGCCTTTAAATATTTTAAGAACTAAACTGAGTATAATATCATTCACTAAATCTATTTTGTGTTAAAAAAACAACCACAAGTGATATACAAAAAAAGAGAAGTCTCATCCTTATGGGTTTAATATTGTTCATCAAGAAAGAGGCCCAATCCGACAATGCAAAAATATCACTGACACTTTGCAAATGCTTTTAAATGTTATAGTAATGTGGACTAATGAGATAAATAACCATAAATCTAACTTACTTTGCATGACGAATGAAGCTCAAAGAAAAACAACCACGTCAAATGAAATATCAGCTCTCATTGGAATATTGGTATTAATTGCTGTTAAAAAGGATCAACATCTATCTGCTGCTGAATTTTTTGAAGAATCCTATTCTGGTACCCAATATGTATCAACAGTGACTAAAGCAAGATCAAGTAACTTAGATTTCACGATAAAACTATACGTATCCAAAATATAGACGATAAATTTGCTCCTATTAGAATTGTTTATTTAAAAATGTCGAAAAAAATTATATTCCGGAGTCGTACCTAATGACCAACGAGCAGCTATTGCCACTCAAAGAAAAGTGCAGTTTTCGTATGTTGTAAATAAAATGTTGATGGTGTGTGAAAGTGGCCCATAGTAATTGGTTGATGCTTTACCATTCTTGGGAAAAGGATCAAACAAGAGTAACCTTCTACTTGGCGAGTACTATGTTAAGGAACTGACAAAAACTGTTTCTAAATCTAATAGAAACGTAACAATAGATAGTTGGTTCACATCAGTACCACTAGCTGAACCTTATAAGCTCGTTTAAACTGGTAGGAACTCTGCCTTCAAATAAAAAAGAAATTCCTACGGAGTTAAAATATTCAAAAATCGCAAATGTGGAACCTCAATTTTTTGTTATGACAATGAGTTAACGCTTCTCTCTTACAAGCCAAAACCAAATAAAATGTTTCATTTGTTGTTATTGTGTGATAAAATGTGATAGGATTTACATCTGTGCCTGACCGTGAGCCCTAATCAGATGGTGGTGAAGCCACTGTGAATGAAAAGCAATGTCATTCACGCCCTAGGAAGCCGAGGACTAATTCTAGCAACAAGTCATTCCTAGTTGCAATTTTAGCGGTTCAAAAGCAGGGTTGCAAACCACTACTCCTTGCTGAAGAGTTGGTCCAGAACTTAATATAATTAATAACACGTCGGCTTTCATACTCACTGGACCTGGACCATTCATTGTGTTCATTGTGAGTGATCCGAGCCACAAACTCAAACGATACTTCCGAAGGGCCAACCTCAATAAACAGTTAGAGAACAGCTAACAGGCTAAAAAGACACTTAGCGGAACTCTGGGGCTTTACTGATTCCCGTGGAAATATAGTGGATTTTCCAGTTGGCTCCTTGCTAGTCTGTTAGAGGACTAGGTTCCCTTTTACACCCACAACCATCTAGACACAAGTCTAGATGGTTGTGTGATCCATAAAGACTTATAAATGTGCCCCCGGGGCAGAATTTTATAATAAAACAAAAGGCGGTGTGGATACGTTCAGCCAAATGTATAGCGTAATGAGCTGCTATAGAAAAACAAACTGATGACCGATGTGGCAATTTTATGGAATATTAAACATGGCTTTTATTAATAGTTATATTATATAAAGAAAAAGACTCTAAGTTAGTATGAATTCATGAAGCAGTTCCACTTTTCTCTCATGCAAGGACAGCTGACTGAAAGACTTTAGATACTAACGTTGAGAACATCTGTACATCTGTGCATCTGTGATATGTTAGAACATTGTGTATATACTGCTGAATACTACTGAAAGTAATAACAACGCTTCTGAAGAATCAAAAGTGAAGAAAGATGAAAGATGTGCGCTCTTTTTCCATCATGTAAACGACGAATGACAAAATCATCATGTTCTAAATGTAAAAAAAGCCTGTGCGGGGACCATAAAGTAGAACGTTATGCTTCTTGTGCAAACTGAAGACTGACGCTTATGAAATTGTGTACCTGTATTATCTGCTATATTAGTTTTAAGATATATATGTATTTAGTGAATTTTTTTTAGTTTTCATTATTTTTTGTTTTTTCAAATTTTGTTTTGTACAATAAGACAAATTAAATATAAAAAATAAATTTTTTACTTCGTTAAAAAACAAGCCGTTAATACAAAAAAATGGGTATTTAAAATTGTTTATGATTAAGACAGTTTTAACACCCCTTTTCATAAAACCATCTTCGATACGACAACAAAAATAAGTATGACCTTGCAGGGTTAAAAATGTTAAATAACCTAATCTTGGAAATATGTAAAACAAAATAATATGTAGAAAAATGGGTTAAATTCAAACAAGTACTGTTTGACAACTATGTTAGTGTTGGTCAAAATCTATTCATACACAAAAATATATTTAAAGAGAAAAGAATCGGGAGAATAAAGAGTTTATAAAATACTTTAATATTATTCTGGGTATTCGAATATTTTCTGTTATGAACTGCTTAAAGAGACTAGAGCTGTAAATGAATCATTCATTTTTTAATTAACTCGCAAATCATTCATGCAAATTTAATTAGCAAACTTTGAATTAATTACTTTCACACAAAATAATTAACTTAATGAAATATGAATCAATTCATATGAATTTAGTAAAAATAAATTGCAATTCATTTCCAATTCAAATGAATTCAAATTCATTTCTGCTTAAATCATTTGAATTGATTCAAATTTCATTAAATTCTTTTTTATTGTGAAAAGAATTAATTCGAAACTTAGCTAGTTCGTAACGAATTGAAATCAAGACAAAAAAAAAATAATTCGCTTAGAACTTTGTTAAAGACTAATCAAAAATGTTACGATTTGTACTTAGCTAACATCATATTAAAGTTGTTGCAGGGTGTTGAGATGTACTGTAAACGAGTTGAAAGTTGCTTTTCGCATTATAACACACTAAGCATGCTTTAGATAAAATACAAGCTGTTAGAGTTTCCTAAATTTATAGCGCCACTATCTTCACTTCAACGAAACAGTAGGCGTCAAAGTCGTTTGTTTTGTTACAAGAAATAATTAATATATCTTTCCTTAATTTACTCGTTAGCACTGAAATATTAGTCAGAAAGCGACAGAGAGAAAGAGAAAGTATGATAAAAAAATTCTTTGTTTGTAATGTAAGGATGAGGAACGCATATTTCAAAAATATTTTAACATTTTTCCTTTAGTTTCACATGTAACAGGATACTTAAACAAGTAACTCTTGAAAGATTGATATAATTTTGTTAATTCAATATATGTATATGGCTTTTAGAAATGGGTGGTAAACAATAAAAGTAAGAATAATATTACGTATTGCTACACTACAGAAATTTGCTTATTTATATTTTAGCACATTTAAAGTTATATCCATAAAAAATGCGATAAAACCTTTTCACTTTGCGTTTTAACTTATTTACTAGCTTTTATTGCAAAATGTCTAACTACAATGATGGATTAATGGCATCAGTTGGTATTCCTTTTTTTTTTTCTTAAATTTATGTTGAGACGAAATTCACCCTACGGGCGAAAAAACAAAACAAAAAAAATAGGGTACTTCGTTCAAATATGAAATTGACAGTTTTTTGTTTTAATATTTTAATTGATTAAAGGATGAAAAAAATTGTGGTTAAGATGAATTTTTATTAGTTTCATATTTACATATTTACCTTGAAATGAAGTGAAGCTTTTTTTGGAAACCAACTTTCTGTATAAACCAGGTAACGGAAGAAAGAGTTTATAGCCTGATATATTGTGCACCTAAGGATGACATATCAATGAATTAAAAGAGCATAACTTTTAAAATGCTCTTGTCGCCTATTTCATTTAACAGGAAATTCCAAAGTATTGGAAGGTGGCTAATGTAATGTCAATCCCTAAAAAGGCTGAGGCTAACAACCCTGAAAATAAGCGCCCAATTGCAATTTGTT
Organism: Trichopoda pennipes; assembly: GCA_030448955.1. Classification (NCBI taxonomy): domain Eukaryota; kingdom Metazoa; phylum Arthropoda; class Insecta; order Diptera; family Tachinidae; genus Trichopoda; species Trichopoda pennipes. Next base: position 482,834 of record JASKUP010000041.1, on the reverse strand, counting down.
TTGCACTTTCTAAAGTTATGGAAAGTATGTTTAATTTACATCTTGTGAGGTACCTGGAGTCCAAAAATTTACTTAGCGACCGACTGTATGGTTTCTGTAGAAGGCGCTTTGCTAGCTTTACTTTCGGAGCAATTGCGCAACTCCAGAGAAAGTAAGAAAGAAAGTTGTGGCTCTAATTATTTCCAAGGGGTATAATAGAGTGTGGCAAAGCTTCTTGCTTTTGGTATCGGTATTAATTTCCCCAGATTTATATTAAGTTTTCTTAGGAATCGCATACGAGTTCTTATAGATGGGATTTCATCAAACGACTTCAACATTAATTGAGAGGTACCGTAAGACTTCGTTCTTTATCCTATCCTATTTCGTATATTTCTACATATCCTTCTTTGCCAAGCTTTCGACCCTATATATTCTTTCGCAAACAATAGCAGCATTTGTGATTTGTATTCATTCAGTAATAGACCCAACCAATTGGGGTTGATTTCAAAAGATAAAACATGAATAATACACTCAATCACGATGTTGCAACAACATCCAAATGGGGTCGTGCGAGTACAGATTTTAATGCCCCTAAAACTTAACGTTGCTTGCTTATGCATGAATGAGTGTTCGGAAGTGTTGCTGTCCCTGTTACTATGAGTGATATAAGTATTAATAATTAATTAAATAGTAATTGTTCTTGGCATGAAAACCCAGTGTCGTTCAACTGAACACATCGCAGCCGTGAGCAATAGTGTTGAAGCAGGTCTAAATTTGTCAATTCCTCGACGTTCTCAACAATTGGGGTGAATGGCGAATTATGAGAAAGGATTTGACTTTGAAACCAGAAACAACTGGCTGGTTTTTCTGTAAAAGTAATTTTTTCAGACAAAGCCCATTTTCAGTTGTCAGTGTATGTCAACAAGCAAAATAACCATATTTAAGCTTCTTAAAGTCCTAGAGCGATTATTCAGAAGGCTTTGCATGTCACTGTACGGTCAGCTATAGGGTCTGGAGGTGTGCTTGCGCCGTTCTTTTCGAAGACGAAGCTGGAAATGCAGTAATGCTTAATGGATCAAGCCATCGCGAGACCTATTATTGACGAAATGGGCATCACTGACGTGGTTTGAACAGAACGGTGCCACATGTTACACAGCCAATAATTTAACACACTGGATTAATTTTTGTCGGTCTATGTTAAGCTCACAGTCTATGCGGAGTCAATCTAATCGATTTCGAAATTTTTTAAAAAAGTGATTAAAAACCTTGATGAAAGTATCGACATCTGTTAGCGTGGTTGCGGTGGACATTTGGCAGATATCATTTTTCATTCGTAATTGCCATAATACAATAAAAGTTTGAATCATCTTAATCTAAATTTGTTGTTTTATTTTGTTTTAGAAAAAAAATTCTTGTTGAAAAACCCTTCATAAGATTTGTTATGATAAACCGATTATTTTGTAATGAGGTGTGACTTCCGGTGTTGTATGATAACACAAATTGCAGGTGGATTTTGAATTTGGCCGAAATTAAATAAGTTCATAAGTTCAAAAGAAAGTTTTGTATTTTTGATTGTCACAATCAATTTTGCTTTTGTCAACAATTTCAGCATTTTTAAAAATTATGCAAAATTTTAATTATTTATACAATATTGTTACGGATGTGTCTTGCTTAATTTTAAAAGAAAATAATTAAGCAATAAAGTGAACTACTCGGTATGTTCTTTACTAACAGCGTGGCTTGCAAAGAAAATTTATGCATGCGAGACAACAACAATTTTCTAGTTACAAACTGCATAGAAATTTGTTGCACACAAGACAACAAAAAAACGGTACGCTACTACGTAGTTTTCTAAGAAAACTTATCTACACAAGAAAACAATAAATATCTTAAAATAAATTCCAGAAAGACATTTTATCAGCATAAAAACAAAAATACACACAGACGTTGAATGGATAACATACAACAACAAAATGTGACACAAAGGGAGTAGAAGATTCTTATTTTTTCTAGGCTTCTAGTGAACTAATCTTAAAAGGCAGCGTCTGAGGGGATATGTAGTCAGTGTAAAAATAAACCTCGTGAACTGAAGACGTGCAACTTTGTGTAGTTAAATTATATAAACTTGTAATTAATTTAAAAACCCCAAAAACTGGTGTTATTTACTTTGTAATAAAGAACTCACAACAAAACGTTTATAAAATGTATAAACGCAACAATATGAATATATTATTTAAACTGAAGAATTAGATGTATTTGCTCTCAAGTATTTGCTCTACTAAAACAGCTACCTGGATTCCATCGGAATTTTATTTAAATATGTTTGCTTACGGCTATAAAATAATAAAATATAGTAAAAAATCTTCGTCAATGACAGGAAGAAGTGAAAGAACTAGTTTTGAAATCTTATTTTAAATTGACATCTTTCCTTTGTTTAAAACAAAAACTTTTATAATAACATAACTGATAGGGATATTATTGTGTGTATTTCTAATGGTCATGGGTTGCAATGCACATGTCAGGAAAAATGCTTATAAAATGTCTGATATAAAAAACACCCTTTGACTTTCATTTCTATTCCTCTGGAAGATATTGTTAGTGCAACCATTAATTTCTGTTATTGAAATGCAATTAATATTTGGACACACATTAATGTTCATTTGCCATTTCTCACCAGAATTATAATAGATCTGCTAGAAATAGAATTTATCTTATTTTTCTTTCTTTTTCGCCATAAGTAAACCAACCCACAGCTTCATGTAAATATCTACTCAGCAAGTGGATAAAATATGTTTAAGTGTTGTTAAACAGAAAATAATACAAATTTGCGTGAGTTAAAACAGATGTCAATCTAGCGAACCAATGATCCTTGACTATAGGCTGTATTTATTACAAAGAACACTCTTTATCATTTGCAAAAAAAAAAAGAAAAAATGGGAAAAGCAAAATTAACAACAGCAACAATAAACAGTCACACTTCATTTAATCAAACTCAAGTTTAATCAATTTTTACTTGACTTTTAAGAAATTTCAGATCAATCAATAATATACTGAATTGAATGGTTGCAACTATAAGAGCAAATAACATGTGAGTTGTTAAAACAATATGAAGTAAGTGCGAAAGTTAACAAGTGTTGTTGTTTAAATTGATATTTATTTTATTTGTGTGTATATGAGAGTAAAGGGAACATTAGTATGGGTAAGATAAAGTTTCCATAGACGGCACAGTGTACTGTACACTACAAAAAATTAAAGTGTTTATAAATTTCAGCAAAAATTATTATTATTAAATAAAAGTATTTTCTGTTAAAGATTAGAAGCATTCGAAACTGAGATATAATTTAATACTTTAGCACTAAAGAGTAATGTTGAATAGAAAAGAAATAACGAAAGAAGAACAACGGTTGTATTCTCTATTTCAAAATTCTTTCAAACAACAGGAAACCAAAGACAACGTAATTGGATTATCTAAATCACCTAGATTTAAAAAAAGATTTTCAAAAAGGTTACTTAATTTCTATTTCTTGCCCAGCACTAGAGCTGGAACTCGATAAATGTTTTAGGAATCAGTTAACAGAGGAAGTTGTTTTTATTAAATTTCGACTTAAATATTATTAAATTTAGACGGGCAGGAAAAGTTGCAATCGCGTATAAATCGCTTTCTTTCTATAATCACCCCAACTCGCTGTTCTCTTATGAAAAAGAAGCTGTGTTATCACAAAAAAGTGTAGATTTTGAAAACGTGTAGCGATTGTTCATAAGAAGCCCCTCGAATTTAATGGTAGTAGCTGCAAACAAGCTCCAGCAATGGCCAGTACATGAGAATGTTATAACGTGTTAAGTTTGATATAAGTAGATGACATAGAAATTAAATACAGCGATGTTTTTTTGCAAGACAAGAAAGCAGCCAACTTTCTCTAAGAATACTACACTTTATCTTTATCAATAATCAAAAGTTTTAGCGCAAATACATAATTATCTTGGTGAGACTTCTGGAGCCTTTTTACTCTGAAAACTTTTATGTTCTTGTTAACATGAGGCTTATGCGAACTCAACTGTTCTGTTTACCTGCTCTAGAGTACCTTATTAGCCTACCAAATAAAGTGTTTTTCAATAAAAAGTTTGTTTTCTAAAACAAACTTAAACAAAAAAATTAGATTTACATGATTAAAATTTTTACTGTATTACGATGAGGATAGTTCAGCAATTATGAATGAGAAATGATATCTGGCAAATGTCCACCATGACTACGCTCACAGATGGATGTCATTTCTCTAATCAAAGCTTTTAAGCACTTGTTGCCAAAATGCCAGTCCTATTTCTTTAATCACATCCCTATTTTTGAGTTTTACGGCTGAAATCGATTCGATTGGCTCCGCATAGACTCTGTCCTTAACATAGCCCAACAAAAAAAAATGATTTAATTGTGTAAAATCACACGATCTGCCTGACCATTTAAATAGTGATTGTCGTGAAATTATGTGATCGGGAAATTTGGCTTGCAACAAATTGATTGTTTAATTGGTTATGTGAAATTTGGCATTGTCCTGTTAAAACCTCATGTCAGTGATAACCACGTCGTCAATAATAGGCCAAAATTGAGTTGTAAACATCTTGCGATAGCGTGTTACATTAACCGTTATCGCATTTCCGTTTCCTCATCTGCGACAAAAACGGTCACATGGCGCACCATGCCGTGACACGTTGAGCATGCAAAGGCTTCCCATTAATCACTCTAAGATTTTCAGAAACCCAAATGCGGCAATCTTGCTTGCTGGCATAACCTCACAAATAAAAATGGGCTTAGTCTTAAAACAAGATTTTTTTAGAAAAATAAGCCTGTTAATACTGAATGATTTGAACGAATCTACGGATATGTGAATAGTCGGTTGGCTTCAATATCTGCACCAGTTGTACCTTGTAAGGCTTCAAAGTCAAATCCTTATACAAAATTCGCCATATGGTGATTTTGGATAACCCCAATTGTTGAGAACGTGGAAGAGTTGACGTTTGGTAAAGCTTCAACACTGTGGCTCACGGCTGCGATGTTTTCATTTGAACAAACCGATCGAACACCAGTCAGTATTTGTACATTTTGTATCGAACCGCTTGACTTAAATTTAAAAACCAAATTTTTAATGGATGTTTCAGAAGGACGATTACATTGTCCGAAAATATCACGAATTTTACGAAATGTAAGTTTAACAGAATATTATTTTAATATTTTAATGCGATTTCCGTGGGTTTTTTTTTAAGAGAAGTAGCACTTCAGGCAACAATGCCTATTTAGTCAAGTACCGTGCTACATTCTTTAGGAAAAGGATAGAGAAGAGATGAAACAGGTGGTGAAAGTTGAAGGATAGTCGGAAATTAACTGCCATATAAAGACACCACAGCGTCCATTGACTATGCCTTCATCGCTGAGCCGCCCCATCGACAGTCAATTTTTATTTTTGTAGTGAAAAAAACCAAGGTTTTCGTTGGGAATCGAACCCACAAACCCCATATTGGCAAGCTAGTACACTACCTACTAGCTTACAGGGGGTGTTGCCACAATTTGAAAACAAACTTTTTGTTGAAAAACTCGAGATGTAGGTGGCATTAGGACATACTTCTTGCAAGAAGTCAACCACCCTTCTCTACTAATCGTTCGCTTTATCCATCAAGAAACGAAAGTTTCAGCGCAAATACAAAATTACCTTGGTGAAACTTCTAGAACTATTTTACTCTTAGAAGTGTTCAGTTTTTTTTTCAAGAGGAGCCTATGCAACCCCAAGTACCACGCTTGGCCATTGTAAAGTGCTGCGTGCCACGTTTGGCCGTTGGCCTATTAGCCTACCAAATATGAAGCCGTTGGCTGATTTTTTTGATATTATTGAGAACTAAGTTTCTCAATTGAATATTTTAATTATTCGGAAGGAAAGGACCAAGAAACTGTCAACTGTGACAGTGTTTGACTTCAGCAATTTTTCTTATAAATTGATTGCGTAACAGATAACTACTAGAAATGTTAGGGAAATATGTACGAACAAATTTAATATGTTTGGCTGATGTCCTAAATTATATTTTCCTTCCTTCATTATTTCGTTGCTAAACTTAATTACAAAAAATGCTATTCAAATCACTGTTGCTTGTTGAAGAGTGTATGTCGTCTTAGTGAGGGTGATATAAAATAAAAAATGAGACGACATTAAAGTGATGTATCGCTGAAGCTGCCTGTAAAGAATTTTTTCTTAAATTTCTTGCTAAAAGTGGTGTGTACTTCTATATTGTTTCCTTATTTGAACAGACTGACAGAGTCCATAGTTTTTTTTTTTTGTATTTTCCCATCAGAATAATCGTTGTGTATGTCTATTGTTTATATTTATGCATGTGTTATTTATAATTTATAAGTGTAGCTCAGGTGCATTTATTTATTTGCTCTTATTTAAACATTTATATTTGTGTATGTGCCTCTGCGTTCAAGTGTGTGTTTATAAATTAAGTGTTCGTTCAATTCATTTCTACTTGTTTGTTTTAATAGTGGCTGTTTTTTTAAAGTGGCCACTGTTGCTTTTTTGTCTTCGAAGGCTTACGCAAAATAAAATACACAACAAAAAAGCTTTTATATTGTATTGTTGTTTTATTTACACTTTAGCTGTTGGGCCGCTCAATCCCAGCAAGCAAAATAGTTCAGTGTGTAGAAAGAATAATGGAATGGCATAATTCCTATCCATTATTATTCTATTCAATTATTCTATCTATCTATTATCGAATTTTGGCAGTACGATGCTAGATATGGATGGGGTTTTAAAACTCAAATAATTGGTGAATTTTTCGGTCTTCTTTTAAATTTTACTTGCTGTTATTGCTGATTTTAGCTCAAAAATAAAAGCGGCTATATCATTATTCTTATATTAGTTTAATGCAAAAATACTCTTTATAAAGTTTAACAGTAACAAATACATTCTGCTCAAAGTTTTTAAGCTAAAAGAAAAGAAATTAGAAAAGGCTGCCAAATATTTCCACAGTAGAAGAATTTACATGTTTTAACTCGCACATGAAATGTAATGTCTAACTAAAGAAAATGATAGAATTGTGATATTAATGTGAAATTATCATTATTAATTTAAGTAAATAAAATTTTTCATAAGTTATGAATAATTGTGGGGTAAGTACAAAGTAACTCTTCATAAAAGAAAAGACTTTTTCTCGTGCGTTATCCCACTGAAGTCATATTGGTTTCTTTTTGTTTTTTGTTTTTCAAAGAGAAGTAGCACTTCAGGCAACAACGCCTATTTAGTCAAGTACTCTGCTACATTCTTTAGGAAAGGGATAGAGAAGAGATGCGATAGCTGGTGAAAGTAGAAGTATAGTTACGGAAAATTAACTGTCGCATAAGACAGTGCAGTGACCAGTGACTATGCCTTCATCACTGGGCAGCCTCTCCGACAGTCAATTTTTATTTGTAGTGAAAAAAAAACCAAGTTCTTTGTTGGGAATCGAAGCCTTAACCCCCCGTCATGTAAGCTAGCACACAACCTACTAGCCTACAGGAGCATTGCCATAGGTTCATATCTGAACCTGCAGGTAGGACAACGTGGAGTAAGAATATAGATTTAATATTTTACTTGATAATGATTTTTTCAACTAAGTTAATACATAATAAAATTAAGTTTCATAAAACTATTTACTCTTTCGAATAGAAGTACATCTTTGAATATGATTTGTTTTGTAAATCTATGAAGAAAAAGTTAGCTGAAGCCTTACCTAACCGCGTCTATTTGAATTGTGGTTTTATGATTCTTATCTCCTTTTAGATTTGTTGAGAATCTATTATATAAAAATCTGCTTATATAAAACTCAACCACATTACTAAAGACCTGTAGAATAGCTGCTAGAATTTTAATATTCACCAAGCCTTTAACACCGATTTTAGACAATGCGGCTACTAACGTTCTCCCTTACCAAGATTTTAATTTAAAAAATATTTATTTTCATATTTCCTTTTTTAGAGCTACAGACTTTGGGTTAAAAGAAAATCTTATGACATCATACTGCTGTACGTAATACCAAACAACATACTTTTATGTCTGGGCTTTTCCAAAGACATTATCGCTTTTGATGAATTTGGATACATTGTCAATCGTCAGTCTACTCAAGTTGAAATGCCAAATCAAACTAAACATAAATCACTAGACAGCAGATAAAATGGCCGCCATTAAAAAAGTGTTGCTAGCTTAAAGTTATATGCCCTTATAAAAAACATTCTGGCATTCTGAGCCAGCACTCAGGGGATGATCCCTACTCATGCAGTGCATTGTGTTATAACTAGGCAATAAGGTTTAGAGGGAGGAGGAAAGAGAGAGTAATGTTTGCGGATATTAGATTTAAATTATTCTTCATTGAAAGTGGGAGTTTATTCTACATACGGACTGTTTTGCTAGTGCGATTCACCGGCCAATCAACAAATGGATAAGTCCTCAACGAAAAGCTTGTTAAATACAAAAACGTTCGAGTAATGGAAACAAGTTGCCTAATTTCACGAGAACACTTACCAATTGTAGTAATGACATAACAGTATTGTTTTTTTTAAGGAGAATTATTACTTTATGCAACAATGCCTATTTAGTCAAGTACCGTGCTACATTCTTTAGGAAAGGGATAAAAAAGAAATGAGACAGGTGGTGAAAGTAAAAGGATAGTCGGAAATTAACTGCCTTATAAAGACAGTAACTACAACCCACATTGTGTCGATGCTCTAGAGAATTAGTAGAGTTGAATACCCTACTGTTCTCAATGAACCTATTGGTTTTCTCTTGTATGTGGTTGCTCGTACTACAAAATAGACTTTGAGGTGCCTGCCCACACGTGAGAATTGTAATCAATTTTTTGACATCCGTCCAAAGATTGATTACAATCGAATGGAGCTTTAGAAGGCACTTGAAAGTGCTTGAAATGTGCCTAGTCTATCGAACATCATATTGGATTTTCATGCCAAGAACGTTAAGAGCTACAGATTCCTTAATATTTATATCACCCCTAAGAATATATGCAACATTATTTCCTAACACACATCTATGCGTAAACATAAAACATTAAGTCTTACGGGCATTAAAATCGAATTTATTCACACGACTCCATTTAAAGATTGTTGCGATATCGTGATTGAAAATATCGTTCATATTTTGGAACCCACCTCCTTGTATTAGACTGGGTTTGTTTTTAAATATTTTTAGATTAACAGAAAAAATCCTGCTATTTTAAATATCATTAACCAAATAATTTGCTGGGTTATTATTATAGTTTGTTGCATTCGATATTATTTTATTTTCACATTTGTAAATTGCATTTAAGAGCTGTTGTTTTCATTATTTCGAATAAAAATCACACAACTATAAAAACGAACACTCATACACTTCCACTTGCTCATCTTTATCCATCCATATATTCAGTCAAACTAACCCGTCATCCAGCTATCCATTCCATCATAAGGCCGTCTATTTATTCGTTCATTGTGCCTTGATGCCATTTAGCAGACCATTCAATCATTAATTTTTTTTTACGTTTTTGGAGTGTGTTTTCGCGCCCGCCCACATGGTACGTTTACACATGTGTTTAGCAAACTCATTTGTTTAAATTTATTTTATTTATTTTAACACACAATTGTTTTTATTTGAAATCATTCATGTTGTTTTGTATTTATTTAGCTAAAGTACTGTGTGGAGTATTTTTGAAATCTTTGATATTTATGGCCTTTTCATGTCTAGTCTCAAACATGGGACTTTATGGGAGCAAAAATTGTAAATTATATTTAATGTTTAAAAACGTAGGATGGTTAAATTGTAACTATTAGTTTACAATTTACATGGTCAAAAGATTTCAGAGATGGCTATGCTAACAGCATCAAATTAGTTTAAAGGTTTATTATTATTAACTAATCAAAATTTGTATTTAATTGGTTAATTAATGCTTTTATTTTTAATAGGTCTTAATATAATTAAGTTCATCTAGGCTTAAAATTATTTCAGTGACTGTTTTAGCATATACTTATTTCCATCAAAGAATTATTTTGCCAAATAAAACTTCTTTTCTTGTATTTCTATTTACAGATTCTATACTAAAGTTTGACTATCGGCCGGGAACTAATTATAAAATTAAATTTTTGGTGTTGTCATAACTTCTGGTGAAAACCGTCGTTACTGGCTATTTGTTTGATAAGACTAGCGAGCACTTTCGGAGTCATGACATCATTATCAAGCCGCGTTTCATATCGTATTGGAGAGTTAGTATTAGGTGTATAAGCGTAAACAGTTTTGGGTTTAGTGTAAGTGTATCTATCCAAGGATGTTTTGAGTTTGTTGGAGTGTATGAGTAGTTTCAGTGGTGTGAAAATTTTGTCTCAGGTCCTAATTACCTGTTCTTTTATAATATCACTTTTAAAGGTTCTGGTAGTTTTTTCTAGGATTTAGTACATCATTTACTATTTCCCTTGTTGCGTATCCGTGAGTGTCAAGGTGTAATGCAAAGCTGACGCATTCTCTCTTTCGTTTGTGTTCTGTAAATCTTGCTTTAGTATTCGTCCAGTTTGTCCTATACATACAAGTATGTTTACAGTTACAAGTAAGTCTGCATACTCCGCTAGAATTAAATTCGTCAGTTGTTTTTGTCGCTGTCTTGAGATTATGTCTCAAAGTGTTTTTGGTTTTTAATGCTATCTATCTATGTATTTCTGGCCCTGTCTATGTAAAAGTGCGTTGTCGTGTTGTTTGAATTTTCTCTTTGGGTTCTTTATTCCTGTTTTTAGTGTTACAATGTCTAAGCAGTTTATCCTACTGTCGATAGCGTTTGTAACCGTTATTTTAAGCTATGGTGTAAATTGTGTCGAGTTTATTGTTGTAGTTATCCGGGGTAAGTGATATATAGACTATCATATGTCTAAATGCTGCTAGCTTATGTTGGGTAGGGTGGTTCGAGATAATCTGGGAGGTAGTGTCCGTCGCAGTTGGTTTTCTATAAATGTAAATGGTTAAGGGTTAGTCAGTTTCTCGTCTTATTGTGATGTCAAGATGATGCAAGTTGCTGGATTGTTCTTTTTCCAATGTGTATGTTATTGTGGATTGTGTTCAAATTTGTTAGATTTGTTCGGCATTGTCTTGTACATGGATGCATATAATATCGTCCACATATCTATAGTAATGGGTTATTTTCTGTTTTTCTATTAGTGTTCTCACGTGTAGTAACTCAAAATGGTGCACGAAAATTTCCATTAAAATTGAAGGAAGTTGAGTCGAGTCCGTCATGCAATTTATTATCTTCTTTGCAATATCTATGATGTTGGTGATGTACTATAAATTTATTAAAAACAAAAGTCTGTCAAGCATAAGTTTTGCAAAGATAAGCATTTGTAGAATAAAAATTAAAGTTAACATTTGACTACAAGGACAGCAAAAAGAAATGAAGTCCCCTTTCTGTACTTTGCAATTCGAGTATATATTAAGTTGCTTATATTGCTTCTCTTATTCGTTTTAATATAGGTTTTATTATTTTGAGTTCTTTTATTTTAAGATAATACCATAGTACTTTAGAGTTTTAAATTAATTTAAACGATTTAATTACTTTCAATGCACATAAAATAAATACGATGGAAACTATGTTGTCTTAACTCACTGATGACCTAACTTGATAAATATTATGTTGTTCATTTTTCCTCCACCAGTAAGACAAACAGACAAGCGATATACCACGACAGCACACCTTTTCTTTCACAGAATCAGAAATATACAGACTAATTAACCTTTTGCACAAAGAAGGAATGCTCACAGCATTAAAAACTGGGAACACTCTGAGATATATCTCAGAACAACGACAGAAACAACTGGCAAATTTAGTTCCAGCGGTGTATACAGACTTACCTGTACCTGCCAACAAACTTATAGGGGGCAAACTGGATGAACATTAAAAACAAGATTTACAGAACAAATATGCTCATACAAACGGAAATGGGAAGTTGGAATCTTCTGCATTACACCTTGACACTCACGGACACACACCTAGAAAAAAAGGACGAAGACTAGACATTCTTGAAAACATGGAAATCTACAAAACAAAAACTTTCAACAATGACATTATAAATGAACAGATAAACACGGCCTCAGAAACAATTTTCACACCATTAAAACTACTTATGCAAACGGGCAAACGAAAAACACCTCCAGATGGACACATGTACCCTAGATAATAATAAAAGACGGAGGTATCGATAAATTTACTTCCCATAAAAATGCCATTCTGCTTATCTGATTAGATACGAACTTAACAACAGAACTGCGTGACCGCCAACACCGACTCACCAGTACAAACCACAACGCGGCTTGCGAATGATGCATTGACACTCACGGACACACACCTAGAAAAAAAGGACAAAGACTAGACATTCTAGAAAACATGGAAATCTACAAAACAAAAACTTTCAACAATGACATTATAAATGAACAGATAAACACGGCCTCAGAAACAATTTTCACACCATTAAAACTACTTATGCAAACGGGCAAACGAAAAACACCTCCAGATGGACACACGTACCCTAGATAATAATAAAAGACGGAGGTATCGATAAATTTACTTCCCATAAAAATGCCATTCTGCTTATCTGATTAGATACGAACTTAACAACAGAACTGCGTGACCGCCAACACCGACTCACCAGTACAAACCACAACGCGGCTTGCGAATGATGCATTCGCATCGAAAGCGCTCGCCTTTGACTTCAAACCCGCCAGAGAGGACAGGAAATAGCAACTGAATAAATATATTAGCCAAGCAAGTGGTGTTTATATAGTTGTTTTAAGCGGTTCACGTATATACCAGAATATTCAAGTTTAACATCATCTCATCATCATTCAATGTAGGCACCTGTTTGGCTGTGTGCTTTTTTTGCTCTGTGTTAGCTATTTTTATTTTCTGTTGTTTGTCTTATTTGGTAGAATTTCTTATAATCATTTTGCTGTTGTCTTGTGTGTATAAGATTTCGTAGAAAACTACGCAGTTTGTAAAATGCATAATGGGTCGTTTCCTTTAATTTTGTAGTGATAATTATTTTCTTTTAAAACTTAATAAATCATATTCGTAACAATATGTTGTTGAAATATAGTGAAAATTTATTTGAAAATTGTTTTATTCGAATAATTTATAATATTTGTCTTACAGTTTTTAGCTTTACAAATGATTAAAATTTTAACGAATAATTTTTTATTCGAATAATTTTTGATTTGTAACATTTTTTATTGTCGATTTATTTTTTACAAGAAATTTTTGAACAATCATGCTCTTAACCATAAAATATATCTACTAGTTTTCGATATTTGTTAGTTAGGGCAGGTCAGAAAAAAATGTGGTTCTTTAAGTTGAGTTCAGCAAAAACAGTTTAAATTTCCTCAAAGTTTCTAAATTTCCAAAAAAAAAACACAAATCTTAATTTAATAAAAATATTTAAACTGTAAAGATGTTTAATCTGTAACAGTAATGTAATCTACAATTCTCGCAAAGAAATTTTGCTGTGTCGGATATAATTGTCTCTTTAATATATTAGGTAAAGAGCGTTGCGCTACTTAGTCTCTTAACCTAAATTGTATTTTTATCTAAACGGTAGCATTTCACTATCTTTAAAGACTTATCGTAAATAGAAAAAATAGAAAAAAACGGTTTAATTTATTTTGAATGCTTTCACGGCTGTAAGAAACCTGTTCTATGGCTGTTTCTTAACATTTTCAATCATCCTTTTCCAGAATGGAAAATATTAACTATATCAGCTCTAGAAATATATTTAAGCATCAATCAGCTAAAATAAAATGTTTTTTTTTTAAATAAAAATGCTAAAATGTTTGTATATTTTTAATAATTTTTTATTTATTATTTTCACAATTTATTTAGTATGTGTTTTTGTTTTAAATCCAGATTTCTTTTATCGTGTTTGTTTTACATGCATTTATTTGTTGTTGTTGTTGTTGTTATTATTATTATTTCATTACATATAATGCAATAATTATATTTAAGTTTTCTGTTGCTTAAATATAAAGTTTAATTATTATAAATTTAATATACCGATTTTATATTTTAATTCTTTTTATATTTTTTGTTATAAATAATTATCGTTAATATAATATACTTGCGCTAAAACGATTGTTTGCAATTACATATAAATTATTTTTATATATCATTTATATCCATCTGTAGTTTAATTATTCTATATATTTTTATTTTATTTTTTTTTTTGTTATTAAACCTGTTTTATTGTTGTGGTGTTAGGTAAAAAAATAAAAATATTTAAAATTATAAAAAGCGCGCCAAAGTTATAAGGTTATTTAGTTGTTGCGTTAACCAAGTTAAATGGTGTTGTCCAAAATAGTTCATTCAAGTGGGAATATTACTGTATACTATCCCTCTACAGTAGCTTTTAATTATAGGCTGGGTTAAAATATTATTTTGAATAATTCTACATGACTCAACTTTAAAAGATAAAGTATTACTTGACCGAGTTTTGGCTACATGATAACAAAATCTGATTGAACTAGTGTATCGCATACTTTTAAATAGCCCAAAATGCAATGACATTTTAGATGGGCAGAGCAGAGATCAATCTAAGTTGAAGTTTTCAAAAACGGTTTCTTTAAATATCACACTAAGGGGTCTAAAACAAGCCTTTTAAACGTGTATATCCTTTATGAAATTCTTTTAAAATAATTTCCTGTCATATCTTATCTGGTGCACTGTGAGTATTAAAGCAAAGTTGATTCCGAAATACCATTAAGCGTCCTGTATGCCCTTTTCTATGCCTGTAAAGAACTGTTGAATTGAAATTTATAATTTTGTGTGAATCAGACCGGCCTATAAACAAGTAAAGAAAATTGCTCCCATTTCTTTCAAACATTTCTCTTCTTGCTTAATCATAAATACAGCCGGATAACAGCATTTAGTAACAGAGGAATGGATCTCTTATTAAATAAAAAATAAAAGAAATAAAGTACTTGAAGCTTTTGGGTAAAAGTAGAAGCATTTTTGTATTATAGATGCCGTGCCTTTTATACCAAATATCCAGCAAATATCGGTAAAATATAGTTTAAGCAAAGTCTTCAAGATTTTTAAGTTTTTTTTGCCAGCCTATTTAAACTATTTTCCGGTTTTAAGCCTAAATTAATGATATCAGTGACGACGAATGTAGATCGAATGTGTAATTTTTATTTCTTCCAATGAAAACTTTGTCTAAACACATTTGAGGTTGCCAAAGACATAATATTTCTTTTAAGTTTCGTTTTAAGGGATCCATTTGTTATAGTTAGGTATCAACTACATTATATTGTAATAAAAATCCAGATTATTTTATAAAGGGTCCGCCAAAAAACTATTTTTTTTCAAATGCTATCAACTTCTAAACCAATTGGACTTTGTATGGCGTCATACCAAGGTCTTTATGCAAAATTCGTCTCAATAATATCTCTAAAATGTTCAATTGTTGAGAATGACGGTGAATTGATATAAATGGCGCTTTACGCACACAATATTCTCGGGTGTACGCACTAAAGCAGTAAGTGGCTTTTCATGCTTTGGTTTATCGATGAGGATGCCAGTGTCTTTCACCTTTTCACAAGATAAAGAACATACGGAGCTGAAGGTGCTTCTCTTCTTCCAAAATCCTTACGCAATTTTCGCACACATTCTGCAACATTACCATAATTTTCAAAGTAATGTCGCAATATTTCCCAGCGTTGTCCAGGCGTATACACATTTATATTCGTTCAGCAGAAGGATAAAACTAACTATCTGTCAAATCAAACATGAGCTAAGTGTTACCATTCACGAAATAAGCACTAGTTGAAAAAAAAAACATTAGATTGCGTACCCGTTATTTTTAATCTGACTATTTCTGTGAGTGTCCAGCCTGGGAGCATAATTTAAAACAAATAATAATAATAGTTATTAGACGTTTTTAATATTTTAAAAATAATTTATTGGTTTTTAAATAAAATATACAGTTAATTATTATTTCTTTTCGCCACAGAATTGAGTGGCATCTTCTCAGCAAACAAAACAGAGTATAAACAACCAAATTCAATTTGAATTTATTTGTCAACAAATTTTCATTTATCGATTGATTTGTTGAAATGTTTATACACTTTGTGTTTTACAGAACATGCCACCCAATAGTGTGGCGTAAAATTGGAAACAAAAAAAAATAACTTAATTTTTTATATAAAGAGATGTGCTTGAACAATAAATTACTTCAAAAATATTAAAAAATTTAAATAGTTATATTCATTATCTGTTTTAAATTACTTTTAATAAAATTACACTTCTATGCTGTACACTAACAGAAATAGTCAGAATAAAAATATATAAAATAATCTGGATCTTTTATGCAATAAAATGCAGTTGATTTCTAGCAATGACAAATAATTCCCTCTAAGCGGAACAATAAATTACTTATAAGGCAAAAACTTTGTTGTTATTATTTTGTGTAATACGAGACTCTAGGTCTAACTGCTGCCTAGCAAAAGCAGCACAGTATTTGTAGACTTTATGAAGATTATTATGAACTGCACGGTAGGCCTCATTCTATAAAAAGGAGTTTTACAGTAGACAGCAATTTAAGGAATGGAGATGGAGAAATTTTAACTTTTTCTTCAAGCTCAGAGGAGCTAAAATTTTGAGCTATTTATATGTCGTTGCCAAGGAAAAAAGTGAAGTTTGTTTGATTTCACTACAGGATCTTGGTTACACAGTAATAAAATAAAATTCTTTTCCTCGGCCTTGAACCACACAATCTGTAATCTTATCTTCGTCTTGCAATTTTATAATAATAATAATTAGTGATGTCAACTCCGAAAAATTATTGCAATACATTTTTGAACCATTTGCATTAGAAAAGTTAATAAGTCAAACCTTATCACTTTAGTGCGCACATTATATTTTTTCTTACCAATGTTGTGATTTAATAATCTTGTATTTTTGTATTTTGTATTTAAATATGAATATTTAAGTATATATTTAAAGAGAAAATAAAAATAAAAACTCTAAATATGTGTTGCATCGTTCAAAATAATTTAATTCAAAAATTAATTTAGTCTAAAACAATTTCATTATAATAATAATAAAATATTTAATTTATATGCTTTATTTAATAAAATATAACATTTATACAAAAATTATTTTATTAATTGGAAAAATTATAATACATATTCTATTTTAATCTGCTTTTGTATATATATATTTAATTTTTTTACAGTGTACACAGGGTGGTTGTTGTCTTGACTTAAGCTAAAGTTTGTTTTTTTTAATATTACTTTTTACAAAATTTCAACTTAATTGTTTAAATATTTATAGTTTTTACTAAATTTTAAGATTTCTTCTTTTAATTTTATATTGTTCATTATCAGCTAGCATTTAATGTATATTTACATGTCTTGTGAGTAGTTTTGTATTAAAATTAATGAAACTAATTATTTAAATATTTTTTTTTTGTATTTTTTTTTTAATTCTTAGTATTACCATTTAATTTTTTAATACATACAGGATCACGCAGTTTTGTTGAAGGTTTTGTTTTCGTTTTAATAAAATGTTGAATATTTGCTAATGAAGAATATACGAAATTAATGTAAAGAAAACGTATATTAAGCAGAGGTAGCAAGTTTTTTAACGGGGTTTCTAAGTTTTCTTTTTTAATTATTAAAAAAAAATTAAAATATTTTTTAAATTTCATATAATTTTTTAATTAAACTTTAGATGGGTTTCTTTTAGTATTTCTTAAAAAGCTAATAAATGCTATTTAGACGATATATAGTGTTAAATATATTTAGTTTCTTTATAAGGACCAAAAAATTCTTGAAGGTGACTGAAAAGTAGTGCAAATCTTAATAAAATAAATAAACAGTATTGTTCAAGTGCTAATAACTGAAAAGCTATAATTCTTTTATGAATTCTTTTCCTTAAAATCTTAAAAAATATTCTTTTGCCCAAATAAGACATTGAGTAATTTTGAATTTTTGGGAAAAGTGTTTTAAAAAAGTGTTTTTTAGTATGGAAGTACTTTTAATAAAAAGTACCTTTTAGAAAAATGTATTTTTTTTTGGAACAGCAATTTTTGGCGAAAATGTTTAACAAAAAAGTTCTTTTTTAACTATTAAGTACTTTTAATAAAATGTACCTTTTTTCGGAACAGCACTCAGGCGATGACCCTTATTCATGCAATTTTTGGGAAAAGTGTGTTAAAAAAAATGTTTTGTTTACCAAT
This sequence comes from Trichopoda pennipes, assembly GCA_030448955.1. NCBI lineage: Eukaryota > Metazoa > Arthropoda > Insecta > Diptera > Tachinidae > Trichopoda > Trichopoda pennipes. The sequence continues at coordinate 464,587 of JASKUP010000041.1, read as the reverse complement.
TTTTGGGAAAAGTGTTTTAAAAAAATGTTTTCTTTACCAAATAAGTACTTTTAACAATATGTACATTTTAGAAAAATGTCCCTTTTTTACGGACCAGCACTCGGGCAGTGACCGCTACTTATGTAATGCATTGTGGCAGCACTAGGAAATTAGGTTATGGGGAGCAGGAAAGCGGTGTTTGTGGACATTCGATTTTATTTTTCCTGCAATGAAAGCGACAGAAAAAGAGGAACTAGTTCCATCATTTTATTACAGCACTTACCATTGTGGTAACAGTGAAATACAACCCACATTGCGTCGATGCTCGAGTGAATCAATAGAGTTCGATACGATATTGTCCTCAATGAGCATAATGGTTGTCGAGCAACCCCAAATTAAATTTTGTGAGGCCGGCCCATACCTGAGAGTTATATTCAATTTTCGGACAGATATAAATAGTACGAAGATATGATGGAGTGAAGTATATTTTAACCGTTTTAAAAAACCGAGGCACTTGCAGGCTTCTTTACAAACCTGAAAAATGTGATAAGTCCATCATACATCACATTGGATTTTCATGCAAAGAGCATTCCTTAATACTTATATCACACCCATAATAACAGATGAAGCTCCATTATGCATGCATGCAAAATTAGAGTCTTATGGACACTAAATTAAACTCTATTTCTAGACCCCATTCGGTGATTGTTGCGAGATCGTGATTGAGCGTATCATTTATGTTTTGCCTTTAAGACCGCACCTCCAACTGATTCGGTATATTACTGAATGAATTCGAATCAAAAATGGTACTGTTATCTGCGAAATATTAAATAGGGTTGATAGTTTGACAAGAAAAGTTCGACATTTAGAAAAATAAGAAAAAGGGTAGGAAAAAAGAAGAGTACTTGCAATACCCCTAATTAAGCTTAAACTCATTTGATGTAATCCCATCTATAACAACTTGTATAGTGCGATTCCTGAGAAAACTCGATATAAATGTAAAGAAATTATCACTGACACCAAAACCAACAAGTTTTAATAGAAGTGCATCATGCCACACTATCTACAACGACAGCAACAGCTACTGACTGGTGAATATGTTTGTGGATTTTTTTTGTTGCAATGGACTCTGATACCATATATGATTTCCCAAGCGGTTACCAGCGGTTATTCTTTGAAAAACTTTATCAAATCAAACAATAGACTTTCTAGAAAATGACTCCGCTGGAGTAGAATTCGAATTAAAAAGGCTAAAAACAACTTTTAACCATAGATTTGATGGTATACCCAACTGTGTACTTCAGAACTGCGCAGATAATTTGTCTTGGCCTTAATCGTCATTCTGACAGCAAGCCGCATGCAAAAAACTATAAAGCTATTGCAAAGCTAAGCTTCTTAAAATACTTATCAGCAATTTTCTAACCCACAACATATCGCATTTTATATCAAGACATAAACATGGATGTAGAAAAGGTTGCTCAACCGTTACCAATCTTTTAGAACTAACGACTGCATAATCAACACACTGTTGCTAATTTATTCTGATTTCAGTAAGGCTTTTGATTACAACAATCACAAGCTTCATATGATGGGCTTTTCTGTTAATAGTCTAAAGTGGATTAAATCTTATCTAGATGATAGAAAACGAAAAGTACCTTTTTAAGAATAGCATATCTTATCCCATAAAAATTATTTTAGGAATACCGTAAAGCAGCCATGATCTGCTAAATGTTACAAAATATTGCAACATACTTATGTTTGCTGACGACGTAAAAATTTTTTTCTCACATAGAATAAATATTCGGATAATTTTTACTTACAACATAATATGGATAATTGTTATACTAGGTGCAATATGAACTTAATAGATATAAACACAATGGGTATGCTGCTTGACGTAGAGCCAAGTTTTATTTCACTTATTAATGTGATGGTTAATAAGGCTAGAGGAATTTGTGCTTTTGTTAAGAGATGAGCAAAATAATTTATTGTTTCATATGCTAGAAAATTTTTATATACATCCTTTCTTAAAGACGTATACCTGACCTAAGCCTCAGTTGTTTGGAATAGGTTATGCAATGTTCATAGTGATCATATTGAATCTACTCAAAAATAATTTTTTTTTATTTTGCCTGAGAAACTTAAGATGGAATCCGAAATTAAATTTAACTTCTTATTATCAAAGATAAGCGCTTATTAAGTTGCCTCCTCTTAAAAGCCGTAGGACCACGTTAAATTTTACGTCTTTGGTATGTATTATTAATGGAAATGTACACTCTGAATTCATTCTATGCAGTATATCAATTAAAAGTTTTTATATGAACTATGACTATGCTGATCCACTGGGAGGAACATGTGCCAATTTTTACTTCAGTTATTTTTACATATACATGTTTAAGCCTGTCTTATGTAGTTTTTTATACATATATAAACAAAAAAAGAGTGTCTACTTCACAAACCAAACTTGACGAGGGTCGACGGAAAACCGTACCCAAATAAAAATAAATAAATTATTCTTTAAAATAGTAAAAAGCCCAACGTATTTTTTTAATATTTAGTTGAGTGATCTTTATGAAATATTTCCTTTGATATTTACGTAAAATTCTTTTTGTCCTTTTATACAGGTTGTTTTTTTTTTGGTAACTCCAATTTCAAAAGAGATGCATTTAGTGCAATTAGAAAAACAAGAACTTTTTTTCTTTCTAGAAAGCACCTTATTTTCAAATTTAATTATACTCCTCCTTAAAAAATGTAAAAATGTAACAGCAGCATTAGAAAACTATAAAAAGGTGACTTTTTATAAAGAATTTATTAAAGACTTTTATTACTTTATTATTAAAGTACCTTTTTCTTTCCTTATAAATAGTACCTTATCTTCAAATTTAATTGTGCTGTTCCTTTCGAAATATAACGTCAGCACTATTAGAAATCTATTAAAAAGTGACTTTTTGTAAAGAATTTTTTGAAGAGTTTTATTATTTCTATAAAGTACCTTCTTCTTTCTTTCTAGAAAGTACTTTATTTTCAAATTTAAATGTACTGTTCCTTACGAAATATAGCGTCAGCAGTAGTATTAGAAATCTATTTAAAAGTGACTTTTTATAAAGAATTTATTAAAGAGTTTTATTGTTTCTAGAAAGTTCCTTCTTCTTTCTTTCTTTGTAAAAAATACCTTATTTTCAAATTAAATTGTACTATTTCTTAAAAAATGTAGCTTCAGCAGTATTAAAAATTTATTAACAAGTGAGTTTTTATAAAGAATTTATTAAAAAGTTTTATTGTTTCTAGGAAGTACCTTCGTTTTTATAAAGAATTTAGTAAAGAGTTTTATTTTTTCTAGGAAGTACGTTCTTCTTTCTTTCTAGAAGGTACTTTTTTTCAAATTTGGTTGTACTGCTCCTTAAAAAATGTAGCGTCAGCAGTATTAAAAATCTATTAAAAAGTGAGTTTATAAAAAGAATTTATTAAAGAGTTTCATTGTTTCTAGAAAGCACGTTATTCTTTCTTTCTAGAAAGTACCTTATCTTCAACTTTAATTGTACTGTTCTTTAAAAAATGTAGTTTCAGCAGTATTAAAAATTAATTAACAAGTGAGTTTTTATAAAGAATTTATTAAAGAGTTTTATTGTTTCTAGGAAGTACCTTCGTGTTTCTTTCTAGAAATTTAATTATACTGTTCCTTAAAAACTGAATCGCCAGAAGTATTAGAAATCTATTTAAAAGTGACTTTTTAAAAAGAGTTTATTAAAGAGTTTTATTGTATTTAGAAAGTACGTTCTTCTTTCTTTCTAGAAAGTACTTTTTTGCAAATTTGGTTGTACTGTTCCTTAAAAAATGTAGCGCTAGCAATTTTAGAAAGTTATGAAAAAGTGTGTTTTTATAAACAATTTATTTAAGAGTTTTATTGTTTCTAGCAAGTACCTTCTTCTTTCTTTCTAGAAAGTACCTTATCTTCAAATTTACCTGTACTGTTCCTTAAAAAAGATAGCGTCAGCAGTAATATTAGATATCTATTAAAAACTGACTTTTTATAAAGAACTTATAAGGAGTTTTATTGTTTTTAGAAAGTACCTTCTTCTGTCTTTTTAGAAAGTACCTTATTTTCGAATTTAATTGTACTGTTATTTAAAAAGAGTTTTTTTTTGTTTTCGGTTTTTAAGCATTTAAATTATAGAAAAAAGAAAATGTTAAACACTACCATCTACTATTCTTGGCTTGTTATAAGTGTTGTAAATAAATATTATAAAATTATATATAGAGTTTGTTATTTATTTATCTTTGAATTAAAATTTTTTTTTTGTTTTTGTATTTTTTTTTTGTTTTTAACTTAAAAAGGAACTTATTATTATTTTAAAATTTTTACATGTGATTTTTTTTTTCATTTTTCTCATATGTATCATTTTATTAAATTTAGTTACTTATGTTTTTTGTAAATGCAGAACTTAAAAATTTATATTTTCTTATTTTTATTTTGTTTTTTTTTTGTTTGTTTTATTAAATAAACATAAATATATTAGAAAAGTAAAAAATTAAATTAATCACAAATCATTGATTGAAACTTTGTTTTTAGATCTTTATAAGGATTATTTTAATCATTATTTATTTTCAATAGATTCAGGCGACTCTGTTTTAAATGGGGTTTTATTTTGGTCCGTTAATGTTACGAGTTTGAAAAACGAGTTTTTTATTTTTGTTGCGAGGCAGTGCTGTTTCTCTTTTACAAATCATAAAAGGAGAAGTTTAATAGTTAGAAAATCATCAGAACAGCTCTTGAAGTTTATATTCCTATAAAATGCCTTATGACTTTTAAATAGAACTAATTTGAAGTCTCAGTATGGGAAATATTGTTATTGTTTGTTTGTTGTTTAGTGTAGAGTTTAAATACATAATTTTATTATTTGCAATCAATTTTAAGTTAATCTTATTTGATTTGTGTTAAATTCCTTTAAAAATAATTGGTTTTATAATATTCTCATTTAAAATATTTATTATTTAAAATTATCGAATGTAGTACTGTGGGAAAAAAGAAAGAAATAAAACCTGAAAATATAAAATTATTTCGAAATGTTTATTATGTTTTTGTATTAAAGTGTTTTCCGGTTTTGTTGCATTTTTGTTATATTGTTTAAATAAAATTCTCATTTAATCAATTTGGCTTGATTTATATTTATATATTTATTATATTGTTGAGCTATATGGATATGCTTTGCCCCACAGTAATACATTTTAAAACTTTGAAAGATAAATGTTTCATGAGAATGTCATAAAATATTTATTTTTTTAAGGAATCTAATACAAAGTAGCATGGATTAACTTATTTTTTTAGCGTTAATATCATATAACGCAGTTTTTATATCGTATCTTTTTTTTAGTGGAAGTTTTAATATCGTAAACTTTTAATAGAAATTGTTTAATATTGTAAATTGAGTGTGAAGAATTTTTTATAACAACTTTATTATTTGTGATATGCTGTTGTAGAAATTTCTATCGTAAAACCAGTATAAAGAGAATTTTTGAAATTTTTATTTCTTAAATTATCGAAAAATTGTAATTTCACAAAAATGCAAACGAAGGGGTCTTTATATGAAAATGTTTTATAATAAACCTATCTTGCAGAAATCACTCTCGATACCCTTGTGATGAAATGGCTGTTACAAAACAGCGATAAGTGTAAAATGTTTAATGTCTAATGGAATTTTCGACTTTAGTTTTAGAATTTTGTAGATTATTTCTATCAGTCGTTGAGTATTCAACTTTCTCGCTCTTTCTCCCTTTATTTTTTTAATCGCACTGCCCAAAGTTGTTTAACTCTTTCTTAACTTTATTAGATTTTTAGTTTTAGTCATTACATTTTTTTCATTCTTCTTTTTACAGGAAAAAATTTACACAAACAAAAAGAAAACTTGGTTTATGTTACAGGATTTTACAGGAAAATTTACAGAGAGCACAATTAAAGTTTTTAGTTTAAGTTTTTTGTTTTCGTTTTGTTTTTTTTGTTTTAAGAAAAAAGGGTAGTAAAGACTTTTTGTGAGTGGAGACACAAACATAAGACTAACAAAAGTTTTAATAACAAATTCTTTTATCACATAAAATTTCTTACATTTATGAATTCAATTTCTTTCTCTTTTTTTACATATATTTTTCGTTATTTCTATTTAGTGTAATTAAATTCGTTTATAATGTATTCTAAATGCTATTTAAGTTACTAATTATTTATCTTAGCTAATTTAAGGTGAAATTTAAAATTATGAAATATTAAGCAGTTGACTCGATAAAATGTTTTGTTAATAAAATTAAAAATTTGTTTTTGAATTTTAACAAATTTGAATGTAGTGCTAAACCCATCATCTGGCTAAGGTTTCAAATGCTAACACATATCTGCTTTAAAGAAAGACTGAAGGTTTAATATTATAATAACGGAGTATTTGTAGAGACAGCAGCAGGGTATATAGTAATTTTAAAACACTTATGTTTAAACGGAACGATAATAAGCATTAACGTAGCTATATATATTATTGGTAAGTGTTAAGCCATCCCTGAAAAAAAATTAGCATACTCTTGAGTTTTTTTTGTTTTTTTCTTTTTAATTAATTTCTAACACCCAACATAATTTGTTGGTCCCTTAAGGGCTTTAGCCTCCTTCAAAATATTCTCTTTATAGTAAAGAATTTAAACTGTACCGAAGGAATATCAATCCCTCGTAAGAACGAAAGTTCGTAGACTGCTAATTTTTTTTAAGACAAAGATTCTGTAAACAAACAGTAGGGCGGCCTAGTGTTTAAAGATGTAATGAAGAGTTATGAGGTGGTTGATATCAAATAGAATTCTAAATTTTATTCTTTTTATAGACTTCACAAAGAAGGAACATATAGTAAAATATGTACTGCAAAAGTAAAGTGTCTGTTGACTTGATATGTGCGTATATTTTCCGACGGGGTTTGATTTATTTGGGTATGACTTTACGTCAATCTCTCATAGAGAGAACGCTGAAGATGTCAAATGGCCGAAACCGTTCACAAACCAAATTTGATTCGGGTTGACATAAAATCATATCCAAATATCTATTGATTTCTTGAAATATCTGTATGCTGTCATTCATATTTTAATAGTACGAGGTTGTTGATATCAAGCGGAATTCCTAGTCTTAGCCTTTTTACAGACTTCGGAAAGCATGGACAGATTATAAAATATATACTGCAAAAGTTAAGTGTCTACTGACTTCTTAAAATATGGTGATGATATCATTCATATTTTAATAGTACAAGGTGGTTAATATCATGCGAAATTCCTAGTCTTAGTCTTTTTACAGACTTCACAAAGAAGGAACAATTGTAAAATTTATACTGTAAAAGCTAAGTGTCTATTAACTTCTTGAAATATCTCGTTGCTTTCATTCTTATTTTAATATTAGGGCTGGCTGGTGACAAAAAGTATGAGAAAACAAAATTTGACAGGAAAAACGTTGGGCTACTTTGTAAAACAAGCTTGATTTCAAGCTTTGAAATGCCTTATTTATAGAAGAAATTATGCTTTGCGCACTATTTATTTTAACTATGTCTCGTTCAGTTTTAAACGACTGTCAGCCAATACTTAATAACGCGTTTACAGAACTACATAAAGAAGAATCAGAATATTTTTAATTTATTTCTACATTAAAAATTTTTGCTTTAAATTTTAATTTTGGTTCTATTTTTTACTTTAAATTTAAATTTATATTTATTTTTTTGTGTTTTTTTATGAAATACTCAAATTTTATGTTTTCATTTTTTACTTTTAATAGTCTTACTACCAGTTTTTCTTAAATTTCTTATTATTTACAAAATAAAAAATATGTGCTTGTTTTTAATAAAAACGATTCTTTGTTATTCTTATTTAGTATAAAACTGAGAATATTTCTCTTTAAGTTTTTGTGTTTTATTCGTTGGCAAATTTTACTTTTCTTTCTTTATAGTACTTTTCTTTATGTTCGTTTTATAAGTTTTCATTTTATAAATTAATAGGTGCCGTTTGTTTTTATTTTAATCACTACTTTAGTTTAAACATTTGTTTTAGTTTTCGTTAATTTCCTTTTTTTATATTAAAAATTTAAGGTTTTGTTTTCTTTTTTTTTGCTGTTTATTTCAGTGTAGTTTAATTATGGCTTTAGCGTTGGCCAAGGGAGTTGTTTTATCATTATGTTTGTGAAGCCTATAATTTTATTTACTTTTTCTTAGATTTTTGGATTTTATTGTTTTAAGGTAAAGCAAACGGTGTCCTAGTTTTATTTTCTCTTTATTATAACTTAATTTAGGACTATTTCGTTTTTGTTGTTTTTATTTAAGAATTTAAGATTTACCGCTATTAGATCTGCTGTTTTCCTTCTTCTCCTTCATGTTGCAGTAACTTTTTTAGTTCATCAAACCACCTCTGTGTGTAAATTATCTTCCCCAAAAGCATTTTTGTCGTTTTTTTATTTAAATTGAGTTTTTGGTAAAAAGAAAAAGAAAATACCAAGATTTTGACCAGTCGTTGGCAAAATATTGTTTTTCTTAAATTTTGCAGTATTTAAGCCGCTGAAAGAAAATAGAAAGAAAGTAGAAAGATATTAGAGTAAGCACTGCAAAAGCTTAGCAGGTAAGAATTAACATCTTAGAATATAAAAATAATAATTAAAATCTTTAAAATAAATTATTTGAACCAATACATGATTTGAATGCAAAATGCTTTTGCACCCTACCAGAATATTAAAGTCAGAATAATTAACACAAAGTTTAGAATATTCAGTTCTGGAAGTTGTTAAATAGTTATTCTAACTAATACTTCTTAAGTTTATTTCTACATACTGATGTTACAAAAATTTAAACAGATTTCACGTATGTGCCAATTTGCTTGTTTTAATGCCCGTCATTTTCAATTTACCTACTCCAGCATAAAACTTATTTGGGCTGTCGCGAACATTAAAAAATTGGAAAAATAAAATCGACCGTTCCTGAGTAATAAATTAAGAAGGCAATATCCTGCAATAGATAATTTAACAAAATAAATGTGTGGCGTGGTTGTTGTGTGTGGACATGATACATATAATTGACCATGCGAAAAACAGGGATCATTGCAAAAGCAACACGTGTGGGAAACTGAAGCCATTTTAAATCAAACGGCAAATTTGGAGGAATACTAGGAATGCGTGGTATCAGCACATCCTCGCCCTAATATTTTCCTTTTAAAATTTTTGCTTCAATCACATTATCTTGACTAAACATGTCCCATTGCAAAGTCGGGGCTGGAAGATATTTCTAAGCAAAATAATTGGAACACCAACTTTCACTTGTAGGTGGTGGGGCGGCAGTCCAGGTAACTCAAGCGAATTTTAAAATTCGACTGGATAGTTTACAACATCGTCTTGATTGCTAACAGAATCAACCGATTTTTAGGTAAAAATTTCCCCGAGAATGTCATTCAAAATTGTAACATTGATATCCGAAACAGCTGCGGTTTTCGCAGCTAAGATAGCTCTTTCCCCCAACCAATCATGGATTCTAAAATTTTGGGCAATTCTTGTTTTGATTGTGCAAAGAAGCAAAAATTATCTGGAAGCATAATAATTTTTGTGGTGGGGTCAACTGCGCCATTCCCAATATCTAACAATTGCTTTGAAAAACGTTCGGCTTATGGATCATTTTGGAATTGAACTAGCAAATTACGCAAATTATATACACACACACACACACACACACACAAAATGCAGCAGAATGTGGAAAACAATATTCTCTATTTGCACATCCACTTGCTATGAACATGAGCATATTTTGATTTCTATTGCCATCGCGTCTACCAAAACAAGTAGTGAATCACTCAAATAGGTGGCACTTATGGCAGACAAAATTACTGACACATTAGAATCTTGGCAGTTAAAGGCCGAATCTACAACCAGCGTACTAGAAAAAGGAGTTGCTATTCTTAAGAAGGAAATCCAAGTATAATCTCAAAGTCGATATCGTAGAAAGAGCCGCAGCCGAAGCAAAGGTCGTATTTAAGAGACAAGTCATTAGGTAAGGATGATAAACCATTTTGCTGGTTTCACTTTAAGTTCGGCGAAAATGCTAAAAAAATATGTGTTAAACCATCTGCATACTCCTCGAAACATTTAAATTCTTCGGAAAAATATTAGGCGCCCCGTCTATGGTAACAGATGGAGTTAGCCGTTAAATTAGTCACCTTCTTTCAAGATACGAGTTTCAAACATAAAATTTCTTGTCGATACTGGCGCCGACGTCTTTGTGCTTCCTATCAGTTCTTTTCAACGCTTGCACAATCCCGCATCATTTAAATTATTTGCAACAAATTAGACCATAATCAAGATTTTTGGCGAAAAACATTCAATTTGAATTTGTATAAAACTCAAAAAATAACCCATTAAGAAACAATTTTTTTTTTCATTTTTCTACATTAGAAGCCACTCATTCATAATATGAAAAATAAAGACAATAAAAATTTTTTGTAAATTTTAAAACCGTCGTTACTGGCTGTTTGTTCATTTTGAAGACGCGTTTTTTGTACCGGAGAGTTAGTATTATATCTGTTAATAAAAATCCAAGCATCTTAATACTATCAGCTGATGGTCTATGTGAGCAGTAATAAAATAGCCATATGGATATGCTTTCCATGCAGTAATAAATTTAAATTTTTCAATAATAAATATTTTATTAGAATATTTATGTTTAAAGGAATCCAGCAGAATTAACGTAAATCGACTTAAAACGGATTCCAATAACAAATTTTTATTTTTTATATCTTTATAGATTTAACGGCAATTGGAGGTGGGCGTGGCAGTTGCTTAAAAAATAGTTATAATCCTAGAAATGTGTTAATATTCTAAATAGCGTAGTAAAAAATAGTCTAGAGTGTATAAGTAGTAGACGTGGTAAGTTTCATGCTAAGTGAAACTTATTACTGTGTACCTAAGACAGTATACTAGGTGGAGTCTTCAAATGCTGTGGTCCTGAACCCGTTATCGTTATACGTGTTAGCAAAACAGTGATTGGAATGAATCAGTGGGAATGGTATTAATATTATCAAAATTTATATCTTTTACCAAGAAAATTAAAATAATTAGACTGTTAAAATTTCGCAAGGATAACTTATTGTTCTAATTGAAAAAACTGGCTGAATTTGAGCAGTAGGCGTAATACCTGCAATCCAAAAAAGCACCATATAATCTAAAAACTAGAATACCTCTCTGTTATAGTGTAATGCCGAAAATTGTTTTTCATAAATTGGAACAGCAGGCATGACTCCTGCCATATATTCTGCGTCCAGAGTGTTGATTAGTTATTGTGAATAAATTTGAAAAGTATATACGATACAATTATTCATATTAGGATAGCGTAGCGTATAGGAAGTAGCTACAGAGTCTTGGAACTCGCAAGTTACCGATTATAGAGCCTAAATAAATATATGTATAATTTTTGTATAACAAACGGACCCCCCCCCCCTCTCCACCGCCATTACATGTGTCAACGGTGGTAAAAGAGAGCCTTTTATCTGTTCTCTCACTGATTATTGGAGTTGGCCTTTCGGGAGTATCGTGGTGGTTGTGGTTTCGAGGCCCTCGTTTCAATTGTGTGGGCCGGATCATTCATGAATGGTCCAGGTCCGGTGAGCATGATTGCGGATTATAACCTTCATGCCAGAACACAGGAGTTGGGTAGTCTCCAACTCTGGAGAGCGGGCGTTGCCCTGCTCCGAGCTCTTGAAGTTGCAATAAGTAGTGACCGGAGGATATACGTATATGTAGGCCTTCTAGGGCGAGGATAACGCTACATTTCATCCCCAGTGGTATGATCCACCGTCTTGTTATGGCTTACACAGCTGGGTACAGACATAAATCTTATCCCGCATAACAAACCGACCAATCTTCAGCCCCCAGCATCTAGCGGCATGCAAAAACTGTATAGGAAGTATTTTCGATTATCCTCCTAAAGTTTGTGCTAAATTGTAGACTTCAAACAGCTTTTACGAAAGCTATTACATGAAATATGGAATCTTTTGGTTTTCCTATAGCAAGTCTGATTTTGTGTAAGAGAAAATATGTAGAATCATTTTATTCCACTCGTTTTATTCCGCTCCCATTAAAGTTATAGCGGGCAAAAAAGTAAATTATTTCGATAGTATTAAATAACAACTTTGCAAGAGCGCTTTACTTCTTTTAAAAATTGCTTCTTCAAAAATGACATTTTTATTATTTTAGTATAAATATTTTTAGTTTTAACAATTTTAGTATTTGTTTTATCTGTTAAACTCACCTCAAATCCATTGGTTCCATCAATGATACCACAGCCTGTTAGTTTGTTGTTCTTTTAGTAAATTATTTGTAGCATTTTTTGTCATTTCTAAATCATTCAAATTAGCACTTAGCCTTTTAACACTTTTAGTATCTAATTCAATTACAAGCTCATTTGTATTATTTTGTTGTTTTTCTTCCAACTTATTATCATGTTCACTAATCGTCTTGCTAACAACAGTTTCATTAGCAATATTGTCCGTACTCATAGTTTCAACATCCAAATTTGCAACATCATCATCATCGTTATCACCATCAACTTTAATATCGTTATTTTGTAATGATTTTTTTATACCCAAAATTTCCATAGAGGAGGGTAAATAATAATCATCATTAAGCTGTTTATGATTGCAGTCTTTTAAATTAGTGAACTCGTAAGAGTTTAAATCTTTGCTAGATAAACTATTGCGTGTTGCTGTTACTGTTGGGGGTTGTGTTAGTGATGGATTATTAAGTGCAATTGATGTTGTTGCAGTTGTTAAAGCATATTTATTATTTAGTGTTAAACTATAATGTGGTTTAGGAGATTTTCTTAACAATGTCTGTTGTTGACAATGTTGCTGTGTCAAATAATGCTGTTTCTGCTTAGACTGTTGATATAGTTGTTGCTGTTGTTTAGGCATTGTAGTACTTAAAACACTAAGTCTTTTTATTTTATTTGTTTTATTATTATTATAAAATGGTTGTTGTAGTTGTTGATTGTTAAAATCTATTATTAAACCACCATTATTATCACTATTATATGTTTTTGTTGTTGCTAAATTATGGCTAAAATGATTGTTTAAATGTGGTTGCTGTTCTTTACATTTTGTTTGCATATGTAATTTATTTATTGTAGTTGTTTGTTGCTGCTGCTGCTGTTGTTGCTGTAATTGTGCTTCAAACTAAAGATTGTCCGGGTAACTACGGAAGTTATAAGTTCTAGCTCTCTGAAATTGCACATTATCACTATTATTTGAAGTATTCATTACACCTCCTACACCACCACCACCACTGCTGCCACTAACGGCTGATGAATTGTAGTGATTATTTATCATGGGTGCCGTTGATTGTGAATTCATAGTACCCATATTATCATCATAATTATGTTCGTTACTTAGTGTGCTGCTAGCTTTACTACTCATTGTATTACTGCCACTGTGGCCTTTGATGGGCTTAAATATCGCTGTGGTGGCATAATATTTTTCCATCGGTGGCGGTGGCACTTGTGGTGGCCTTGGAAATATACTGCTTAAGGGTGGTGGTGGTGTTCGACGTACATTAACATAACCACCTGGCGTAGAATTGGACATTTTTGTCGACATATAATCTTGCATATGTGGTACAGCATAACCACCTTCAGGGACGTCTACAAAAATAAATTAAATTTTAAATTAATAAAAATAAATAAAATATTGAAAAGTTTTGTGGTGTAATTAAAACTACTTGTGGTCGCATAAAGTACATTTGAAACTGAAAACAAATATAACTAGCGTCGGTCGTATAAAATAAATATATAAAATTTGATTTTTAACGGTTCCTTTAAAATCAGTAAGCTACATCACATGAATTTTTGATTTTTTTTTATTAAATAATTCGTTGATCAATCATTGCAAAAGTTTAAAGTTTGACAAAAGTGTTGCCCACCTTGAGAACTGAGCAAAGATACAGTAGTAACAATTCTATTGAACATGACCCTTCACTCTGTGCCGATATCAGACAATTACCGGCTGCAGTGAAAGCAATATTTTTTTAACAAAACCGCGATATTTGAAATATCCCTTGGAGTTTTATATACCCCAGAAGGACTTCCTTACAATAAAGCATAAAATAATTGGCTTCCTTACAATAAAGCTTAAAATAATTGATAGTCGTCATTATGCAAAAATTTTAAATTACATTTAATTTAAATTTTAATTTTAAAATATCGAATGTTTAGCACTAGTCTGGAAAAAGGTTGGAAAAAATCTCTAAGATTTCGAAATAGAATTTCCTCATCGTGAATGGAGTCGTTATTAGGCGAATGAAGTTAGAAGAGCAAAAGATGATTGTGAGATATTTTAAAAGTTTCAGAGATTTGCTTTGGTGAGTTTGTTTTATACCACTTTATTGCTAAATTGAATATGGAAGAAATTGAAATGGCAGCTAAAGTAAAAGAAAGATTTTTATTGGAGCATGGATCGAACCACATTCTGTGGGAGTTCGATAACGTTTTATGGTCACTTGATTCCCGTATCGCTATAAAGGCAGATAACGACAGATATATCTTATTTTGTACAAATAGCTCAAAATCAGATAACGCAAATATCGCCTTATAAGTCAACCAAACCAAATGGCTAACGAACTTGCTAGAAAGCATAATATTTAAATCCCGAACATCGGATCAATGTTGATAGAGTTGCAAGTAAAAAATGGCTGCAGAGTTGACAGACAAAAGCTACATAGCAGAAGATGCTTACATTTTTTCCTTTTATGCCTACAAGGATGGTTTATTTTAATTAGAAATTTCTTCATTAAATTGCAATGAGTAAGAATTAAATAAGAACAATTTAATTTTGCTGTAATTAAAATGTGTTCGCAGACTCACGCTCAATGACGGTTGTTAACTTGTGATAACAAAAGGAAATAGCAAAGTATTTCTACTACCCTTAGAAATACTTTGCTATTTCCTTTTGCAGTTGTGATAACTGATTGTTGCGTTACTTTGTCCAAAAACAACATCTAGGCAGACCGGTCATATTTTTGGATATGCGCATGTCTCTTCACGATTTTGCAAGGCAAAAGGTTTAAAAGGAAATTGCAATAAACATTCTGAATCTGTGAATATATGGTCGCATAACAGAGCGAGAACTTTTATAACCTGTACAATTATGTTAATAATAGTATATTTAAACAGAAGTAAATATTAGAAAAATTATCGCCGAAGAAAAATTGCTCGAAGGTACCTTTTGAAAAAAGGTACTTATAAAAGTATTGTAATAAGTTACTTTTTGAAAAAAGATATCTCAAAAGACCGTTTTCAAAGGGTATTTAAAGAAGCATTCTTTACAAACATTCTTTTAATTAAGTACATTTTTAAAAACCATAATTCAAAAAAGGCGCTTAAAAATGTTCCAACAGTATTTAATAAAATTAATTTAATTTTAATTAATAAAATTGCTACAAGAAATAATTTATTTTTTTTAATTCTATTCTTTAACTCAAATATTATTTTAAACAAAATAACTTTTAAGAGCAGAATATTTTGCAAAATATAGCCTTCAATAACCTCTCAGGCAACGTGCCTTGTGCATTTTTCAAATTTAATTGTTAAGTCACTTTTTTTTGTTGATAACATAAACTTATTGTTTATTTTGCTTTTGTCTAGTTTCTAAGGTTTCTTTATTATAATAAAATATTTTTTGACCAAAATAATTTTTGGTTTATTTAAATTATCATTCTTTATAATATGGCTGCCTTAAAGTAGTGCCGTTGTTATTACAAAATATTTTTATTAAATTTATATTTCGCCAAACTTACCTGTATAGTCTGGTGTCATATTACATTGTAAATCATTAACGGCCGCATAACCATTTACCCCACTTGTATACATATTTACATTAAAGGGTTCATGGTAAAGACTGTTTTTACCAATTGAATCATTATCATCAACGCTGGCCTAAAACGAAAGAATTTGAAGAAAAAAATTTTTAATCTAAAACAATTAATTATTAAAATTACACAATGGGAAGGGTATTGTTTAACCAAAAAATTACTTTTAATGGATTTCTTAGCTTAAAAACTAAACAAAAAAATAATAGTCTGTCTGTCTGTCTTGTTTACGAAATGCTTTTTATAATTACAGAGGAGAATGGTTGAGTCATTAATAATGAATTTTTTTATTAAGGAATTGTATGTAGGCTTTCTTTTCAAAAATTAATGAAAATTATATAATTGTGGAAAATTTAATAATGAAACCTAACGTAAAATTAATAATATTAAATAGCTAAACCTTTAAACTTGAGAAACTTAAATTTCAGTTGGGCGATTTAAGAACCACTTTGAAACAATTATGGTTCTTTACTTTCCTTTTTGTCAATTGTTAATAATACTAAAGCGTATTATGGAACAGCATACTTTAGTCATAAAAACTCGCTAGATGTTTTTTGTAAAAAAATGTCCTTACCATGGACTGATAGATTTTGTCCTTCATTGCAGTCATGATTAAATTATTTTAATTTTAAAACATGCAATAGTGTATTAAGCGAATTGCCTTCTGCATTCATAAGTAAGCTAAATGTGTCGCACGACATTTGTCAAATAAAAACGGAAAATGAAGTGACAGCTCTTCTAGTTATTGAGTCTGTATTGTTGGCGATAAAACAGTGGATAATTTAGGTATAACTCAAATTGAAAGATCGCATCATCTTAAATAACTTATTTACTCTTCGCATAAATTGACGGTAATATTTTCAAAAACAGCTATGGTCCATTTTTACATGCAGACTTAAATTATGATACTCTGTAGAGACATTTAATTTTAAATAATAAATTACTTTTGTCATACTGTTGTCTTTCCTTTCCGTCTTTGCTGACTGTTTTCTCGGTACGAACGGCAAGCGCCTTCAATGTGAAAATTCATTCATTCTCAAGCTGTGTTCTTAACTGTATTGCTGAGTGAGTGTTTGGTTTTAGGCAGTTTTATATTTAAAGTCGTATCTTCTCATGTAGGTAGAATTCTCGCCACTTGGCATTTTATCTGGGACTAATTTTTAACATTTCTGTGTTTTTGTCTGCCTGAGGGTCTTTTTCATTTGCTCGAGTCTAACAGTAGTTTTAATGGTGTGAAATGGTGCCTGTGATGTGTATACCTGTTCGTTTACAATGTCACTGTTAAAAGATTTTGTTTTGCAAATTTCCATGTTTTCATTTCCATGTGTAATACGAAGTTGGTGGTTTTTATTTTTCCTTTGTATGTGCGTATGAGTTCTGTAAGTCTTGTGTTTAGTTTTCGTCCAGTTTGCCCTATATAAGTATGTTAGTAGGTACAAGTAAGTCTGTAGCTGGAACTAAATTTGTCACTTGTTTCTGTTAATGTTCTAAGATTATTAAATGCTGCTAATTTCGAGGTCATGTGGATGGTAGTGCCCGCCGTTGGTTTTCTATAGATGTCAAATATTAAACAGTGGGCTCCCCACATTATTGTGATGTTAAAATAATGCAAATTTCTGTCTTGTTCTTTTTCCATTGTGTTTAAGTCTGTTAGAATTTATTCGGCGTTGTCTTGTTCGAGGATACATATGATGTCATCTAAGTGTCCATAGTAATGGGATATTCTGTGGTTTCATTATGTGCAGTACTTCGAGATATTGCCTGCACATTTCCGTGAAGATAGCTATATTTTGGGTTTCCCATGTCGAGTGCGTCAGGTAATTTGTAAAAGTGATTATTAAATTTAAATTAGTTCTGTTTTATTATCGTCTATGCAATAACTATAGTGTCAGGGATGTATTAGTTGTCAATCGGAACAGCTTAATACCAATAAATTACTTCTTTCTTTCTTATGGACATTAACTGGAAAATATAAATAGCTCTACAAAAACAGTGCTATATGGGGTTGGTTATTAGCTTAGGCGAATTTTTTATTTAGACTTTTTAAAAATGTTTTCAGACGCTGTTCTATAATGATAAAAACTAAAAATACGGATCCAAGCATTAAGTGACTCTTTAACACTTTTAGCATATTTGTCTTAATACTCTCTTTTTTTCTTTCTTCACTGGATTGCTATTCGCGAAATGTTTAGTTTGAATCCACCCAGTTTTCGGTTATGTCTTAGTTAATTTTTTTGAAAAGCTAATGAAGGTAAATAAATATTCTAAAATCATTTTGTAAAAAATGCAAACTTTGCTATACTATGGTAGATATTAAACGAACAATTAAAATGATTGAAGTGAATGAGCTCATTCAGATTTACATCCACCTTACCTTATCATGTTCGCATTTTGGTCTTTACTCTGTTGCACTTAAAAATCGTTTGGCAATGCTACGGTTAATGTCATCAGATTTATTGTCATTTAAATTAACAAAGCGCGAAAAATTTTAGTTTAACTAATTATAAGGACGGGCTATTATAATATACTACAAGACCAACTTGTGACCGTTAATTATATGATTCTTTAAAACTAACCAATGTAGTTTCAACACTTGCCTCTTGACAATGGAGTCAAGTCTGGCGTAAAATTTTTGAAGCTTTTTTTCCTTTAAAACTTTGGGGCTACAAAATTTATCTAAAACTTGAACTGTTTTGATGAATTTGCGCTATCAAATGTAGAAAAATTTCTTTAACAATTTATTAACTTAGAAAGAAAAGAGGAGCTTATTTTTCCCTGGTCTTATTCTCTTGCTGTGTTTTACCGCTTTAATATTTTGGGTGCATTAGAAATATTTTTTTATTATTCTGAAGTTTATGACTTGTATGTATGTACTTTCTTTTTTATGATTTTGTTTACAACAATTATTATTTGTTTAGCTAGATATTTCTCTATATATTCGGTGCCGTTTTACTTTTCTTTTATTATTTTTTTGCTATCCAAGAATCTGTTTTTTATTACTTTTCCTATTATATATTTTTCTGCCATTGTATTTAGTATTAGTGCTTTAAGTAAGTATAATTGTAATAGTAGTAGTTGTTGTAGAAGTACTTACTTTAATTCCTGTGCCATTTGGTCGATGTTTATCAACGTTGCCACCCAATGTATTGGGATTAAAACTATATTGGAATGCATCCAAAACATTGCTGCCACGAGCACGTTTTGTTCTTGATACAATAAAAAGTATGATAGCAACCAAAAGTATAATGATTGTGGTAAGGACAACGATAACAACACCAATAAAATTTTCTTCGGAGGGCTCTTGATCAATAGGTTTGGGGGCAATTACTATAAAGAAATAAAAGAATATAAATGTGGAGATTAATAAATACAAATACTGCAATAAAAATGTAATAATTGAGGTTTTATTTGTTGTAAGTTTTAATCGAAAATAAAGATTGATTAGAAAGCTGGTTTGATAAATTTGAATTATGGTTTGAGAAAAGTTTATTTTCGATTCCATTTTCTAATAATAATCTTAGATTTTAAGTTTCATTACAATATATTTTATGCATATTTTTGTAGTAGAAAACTTATTAATTTTCATCAAAGTTTTAAAAAAATTTTTAGCAAAATGACGGTCCTATTTCGTTAATCATTTCATTAAGGCAAAAAACAATTCTATTGACTCCGTATAGACTCTATCCTAAACATAGCCCTATAAAATATAATCGAGTGTTGTTTGCAATAAATTGATCGTTTCATTGGCTTTGGCACCGTCCTTTTGAAACCACATGTAAGTGATATCAACGTCGTCAATAGTAGGCCAAAATTGAGCTGTCAGCATCTCACGATAGGGCAGGCAAATTTATATGTCTTGATGGAATATCAACATTAATAAATGGTCATCCAGGGATAAAAGGGAGTCTAGTCCCCTAAAGGGCAGCAGAAGCCAACTGGGCAACTTCCACTTTATTTCCACGTAAGCTCCAGAGTTCAGCTGTTGGACTTCTTGATTGGGTATTGAGGTTTGCCCTTCGTGGAGCATCGTGGTGGTTGTAGTTGCGCAGGCAGTCATGATATGATGATTTGATCCACCGTGTGTTATGGCCACTTGGCTACATAACGATGTAAATCTTATCACGTAATCTCACGATAGCGTGATCCATTGACTGTTACTGCATCTCCAGCCCCATCGAAAATTTTGCTTGTGGACATACACTGACAAGTGAAAATGCGCTTCATATGAAAAAGTGATTTCCTTCAGCTGGTTGTTTCTGAATGAATTGAGCGAATCTACGGCGATTTGAAAGATCGATAAACTTCAATTCCTGCACCAATTGAACCTTACGCAAAATTTGTCATGTGTTGGCTTTGGATAACCCCATTTGTTGCGTACGTCGAAGAATTTAAAAATTTGGATCTGTTGCAACATGACCTGGCCGAACATGCGTTGCTATTCGCATATTTTGTATCCAGCCTGTCGACTCAAAGACGATTGTATAGTCCGAAAATACCACGAATTTAACGAAATGTAACTTAATAGAACCACCATTTTCGTAGTGGATTTTAATTATTTTAATGTGGTCTTCGTGCGAAATTGACTTTACTGTAACAATAACCAATGCATCAGCTATAAATACGTTAAAAAACTAAATGTCAAAACTATCATGTTGTTGGTATTGCCACAATTGAAAAACAAACTTCTTGTTGAAAAAACCCGATATATAATATAGTGCATACAATATGAAGTTACTCTTGTTGTAATAATTTACAAATAAGTACTTTTTCAAGTGTGCTTTAACAAAAGGCGAAATATTAAGAACTTTTGGTATTTGAAAAAAATTACTTTTTTTCTTCTTAATCAGCTTTTATAGCATATTTCTTTGTTTGGGGTATCTTCTTTCAATAGAGGTTTTTAAGGCTTGATAAAAAGTTGTTGTTTTTAAATTTAAATACCTTAAAAGGTATTTTTTTAAAAGTACTTGTTTTTTAATGGAATATTTTCAAAAGCGATAAATTGTGTAAAGATTAATTTTTAAAAATTTTTAAAAATATATTTTATTAAAGCGAATTTTTAAATGTAGTTTTTTAAAGATCTTTTTCTAATGGGTTATATATTTTTAATCAAAAAGTGAGAATTATAGTTTTTCGAAGAATTTTCTCAAATATTAGGCACTAAATAATGCAGCCATTATTATTGTTGATAAATAAAGATTTTCATTAAAAATACTGCCTATAGACACAAAATGAAACTTGAAATATAAGCACATAATAACAGCAACAACTTACATTGTGGTCCATTATTATAGTTTCGTTCGCCATTAATATTCGTTGTTGGCATTTTACCACCATTTTTATTATTATGATGATATTCATTACTTTGTAAAGGATATTCACGGGTATCCTGTGGCAACAAGGCGCCACGTTGTTCTTGCTCGTCTGTAAAATTTCCCACGGCTGGAACTAAAAAGAAAAGCAGAAAAATAATACAAATATTAATAAAGAAAATTTCAATTAAAAAATATTTATAAAAATTCAGTAATGCCATCCGCATTATATAGTTATTCAATAGATGTTTTAAATAGCAAGTAAATTCGCAATTTCGGTATATGTTTTTATTTCTTTTACATAACCTATATGATTTATAGGCATTTTAGTGAAAAGACAGTTTGACGAGCATGGCACCAGAATCAGTAAACTGCATCGATGGATAAATGTCGCCATTTAAATCCTATTAAAAATAAAGCAATAAATTGTTTAACGCTTCATTCGCTATTGGGTGGATATTCTTTGAAATATTTACTTTTAATTAAATAAATAAATATTTGATGCTTCATTGGTAGCTGGTCGATGATAGTTATTAATGTATCATAAGTGTGGTTGATATTTTTGAAACAGATATGCAAGTGAATATATCACAATGAGATAACAAAGGATAAATACCGAAAATGGGTTAGAAAGAGTGCCAATTGAAAATTAATAAGCTCGGTAGCATTACGCTTTTAGCTTAGTATTCAAAAGGTTGATCGAGTCCTGCGCTTAATTAAAACAAAGTAGGGCCAAAATGGATATTTTGTAATTAGGGTTCTAGACTAATTTTGAATAAATTTTTGAGAATAAAAACGATGCTTAAGCATGATCCCAACCGAATTTTAATAACTGCGAATATTGCAATAAAAACGCTATTTTATTGGAGTTTTTCTGTTTTATATTTAATTAAGTGTTTTTTTTAAAAACTACATAAAATCAATTATATTTTTAAAAACTTTTAAAGCACCATCGATTATAACAAACCTCTAGATTGAAAAGTTTTGCGTTATTACTTTCTCTTCTATATAGATCGTTTATCGTATCTGTCAGATACAAAACTTTAAATCAACCATGAATGGTTTAGTTTTTGATTTTCGTTAAACGTGAGTTTTTCAACTTCAAAAATATTAGTTAAATTATTGTCTTTATTTTTAAAAGCTTTTATTGTCTTTTCCTGCCTGAACTAATTCTAGGACCGAGCTCACACCACTAATCAAATTTTACGTGACAGTTTTATTTAGTCTCATTTCTCGATTAAATCCCTTAGTTATTAAATTTACCAACAACTGTGTTCATATTTGTACACTTAAAAGCTTTGTTATTTTATATTTCATTGTGAACTCTTTTATTATATTTTCTTTTTAAATCCAAATGAGACATCATAAAACTAAGTACAGAAGAAAAAAACAAAAATAATATACTAAAATCTTTATACCTCTTTCGATAGTTAAAAAGAATTCTTTTAACAAAAAGTTTTGTTATCAAACACAGTACAAAATATGCTTAAATTGACAGCATGAAAAGGGAAAACTAAAACAATACCAAAACAGAAATTCAGTACATCAAATGATTTGTAAAGATAATGAAACAAAAAAACAGAAAAAAACTTAAAGATTTACCACAGATTTCTAGGAATTAATGTGTGAAAAAAATATGCAGTGGTATTAGTTAGTGGGATAAAAAAAACTTAAAAAGATTGAGGGTAAGCTTCAATACAAAACATAACAAAGGAACAAATATTATAAAGTAGTTTCTTAATACCCAAAAAAATATTAAGCTGGAAAATGACATAGAAACTGAATTAGACAAAATAATTAATAACTGTTGGGTTAAATAGTGTATTTAAAAAGCTTTCGAGCTTCAAAGCAATTACTAGGAAATTGTGGTTTCCTTACAATGTTAATTTATTAAAAAGGAATTTAAATTTTCAAATATTCAAACATACAATAACAAGGAAACGGAAATAACAAATAAATAACAACTAACAAATAACAAATTCTCTCTTATGAAATGATTATAACAAATTATGTGTCTTTTTATTTAAGTACCTATAATTCTGAGCTAAATTGTCTGTGTCTGTCTTGAAATTTATTCTCCTCACATTTGGTACATTAACAATTTCTAACATTTCCAACATATAACGTCTCTTGTAGTTTTTTTCTATATCTAATACTGATGTTTCATCAAACTTTGGATAATGATTATATTTCTTACAATGTGAAGATAAGGATGTCTTCTGTGTTGAAATATTCCTATATTTTTGGTCACACCTGTGACCAGCTAATCTCGTTTTAAGTTTATTTTTTGTTGTCCCAATATAAACTTTGTCACAGTTCACCTGGTCATTTCCTCCACATGGTATCCTGTATACTACATCAGAAATTTCCATTTTTCCTATTTTATCCTTCATACTGCTAAATAATTTATTTAATGTGTTATGTGTTTTGTGTGCAATTATATATTTATCTGTGTCATATATTTTACACTTTCTTAATCTTTCTGATATTCCAGGAACATAAGTTAATGATATAATAGTTATAATTTTTTTGACCTTTTTTAATATTTTTTAGTAATTAATTTAAAGCACTAGGTCAATTTTAATAAAAAATGTTAAAAAACTTTTATTTTTTATTAATTTTTCGATATTTCGCCACACCGTTGGTTGGCATCATTATCATTATCATTTTCCTTGGATGTTTTGAATAAAAATGAATGATTCTTCCAGAAGATGTTGGTTTCTTATACCAATCAAATACTAACTTATTTTTCTTCCTTATTATCAATATATCTAAATATGGAAGTCTAGATTCTAATTCTCTTTCAATCGTAAATTTAATATCCGGATGGAAACTATTCAATTCTGACAAAATGTCATCCACTGCATCTTCTGAAGTTATACAAAATAAATCATCCACATATTTTGTGACTATCTTAGGTTTAATATGCATTTTACTAATACATGAATTTAGTAATTCCTCCATCACAATATCAGCTATAATTGGAGATGCTGGAGATAGACAGATGATAGACAGAATATTGACTATAAGTGATAGAGAATTTCATTTGAAGAATAGGGATACAATAAGAGATATACTTAATGCCAATGATTTTCCAGTAGAATTAACTAACAGATTAATTAGACAATATGGTAGTTATAGGCATAATTTAGGAAATTCTACAGCAGAGCCAAGAGATTATAAATCATTAACTTATGTTCCTGGAATATCAGAAAGATAAGAAAGTGTAAAATATATGACACAGATAAATATATAATTGCACACAAAACACATAACACATTAAATAAATTATTTAGCAGTATGAAGGATAAAATAGGAAAAATGGAAATTTCTGATGTAGTATACAGGATACCATGTGGAGGAAATGACCAGGTGAACTGTGACAAAGTTTATATTGGGACAACAAAAAATAAACTTAAAACGAGATTAGCTGGTCACAGGTGTGACCAAAAATATAGGAATATTTCAACACAGAAGACATCCTTATCTTCACATTGTAAGAAATATAATCATTATCCAAAGTTTGATGAAACATCAGTATTAGATATAGAAAAAAACTACAAGAGACGTTATATGTTGGAAATGTTAGAAATTGTTAATGTACCAAATGTGAGGAGAATAAATTTCAAGACAGACACAGACAATTTAGCTCAGAATTATAGGTACTTAATTAAAAAGACACATAATTTGTTATAATCATTTCATAAGAGAGAATTTGTTATTTGTTAGTTGTTATTTATTTGTTATTTCCGTTTCCTTGTTATTGTATGTTTGAATATTTGAAAATTTAAAAATTTTTGTATGTATGTATATATGGAAAAATAATTTATATGTTTTTGTCAAATGTTTTGAAACATTTTTTCAATTTGTTAATAATTTTGTTTTGTTTTCAAAAATATATAAAAAATTTTTTCCTGAAGAAGCTTTCCAAAGGAAAGCGAAATATTGAAAAGAGAAAAAAATATATAAAAAAAAAGATCTTAAAAAAGAAAAAACATATTTATTAAAACAAATAATAAAATAATTACAAAAAGTTTTTGATGTTGAATAAATATGAAGTTAATAATAAGCTGAATAAAGCAGATTTTACAATATCTTTTAAATCATTGTTTAAATAATTACTGCAAAATAATAACATAGCGTTTTAGCAAAAAATTAAGAACCAGAAATAATAAAACTGTGTGGTAAGTGGGTAAAATTGGCACATAAGGTGACAGCTTTTCATAAATGCTGCTAAAAGCTTTTTAAATAAACTTGAAATTTTTAATTTTCTTTTAGAATTGCAAAATATAAAAACAGTTAAAAACTTTCTATTTAATATTTAAAGCAAATAAAAGGAATAGCTATGATTGTAACAACTTTAAACTGTGTTGTTATTGGATTTAATAACTTTTAGCTTTATAAATCGTTATGAAAACCTCTTCTAGAAAAATAAAACAAGTTTTTGATTTTAGTTTTTAAGCAAAAACAAATTTAAATTTGATAGTTTAAGTTTAAAAAATTAAGGATAAGAATAGCCTTCACCTTAATTTATTTATTATTGTTGTAAGCTTTCTTTGGTTATAAGTAGTCAAAAATTTATATATTTGAATAAAATATAAGCTGTTAAAAATCCAAAATTTAAGGCTTAATTGCAGCTTGCTGTTTAGTTTGTTTATTATGCCATAAATTTATAGGTATAAAATTTGCAGAGCCCAACTTAAAGCTTAATTTGTTATTGGAAGCTTCTTCATAACATTATTTATAAGAGAGTATAGGAAATGAATGTCCATAGGTATTAAAAATATTTATATTAAACATTTACTTTTAAAATTATTTTTATTCTTTGAATTCTCAGTTAAAAAAATAGCTTGTTACTGAAGAGGAAAAGAAAATATTATTAATATTTGATGTTAATTTTGGATTCTTCTATGAATATTTCCTGTAAATCTAGCTACCGACTTAATCAAGATTGGATTCGATTGGATCTGTTTTTTGGCTGATAACCATTTTCAATCATTCAACTGTAACCATATTGTGGACTATAGTAAACGATTTACGTGCTCGGTGCAAGTATGTAAGCAAGTTTTTGAAGAAGTGTTTTGCCTGTCTTATACACTCCAAAGAACATTTCCGATTTTATCTTCTAAATATTGATCACACCGCAAACGCGAATCCTTCACTAAATCCATCTGTTACAACATCCAGACAGTTTCCACAATATATAAAGGGTCCTCCAAATAACTTTTTTTTGTTTTAAATGCTATAGACAAAACTACTGAATATTTTCTCAAATTATTTTTTTATTAGAAACTTCAATCCTTCCGGTTAATAATGGAAAATAATTTCATTCAAATGGCTGCCTCGGCTGGCCGTGCAGTAGCCTACACGATCGGTTCAATTTTTAAGCGCATTATCGATTGTGTGCAGCTGTATTTTACCAATGGCTTCACGAATATTCTCCTTTAAAGCGTCAATTGTCTCTGGCTTGTCGGCGTAACACTAATTTTTGACGGTACCCCACAAATAACAGTCGAACGGTGTCAAATCGCAGCTCCGAGGTGGCCAAACGATATCAGCTCTGCGGCTGATAATGCGATCTTCAAAAATTGGGCGCAAATCATCGAGTGTAGCTTCGGCCGTGTGGCACGTAGCGCCGTCCTGCTGAAGCCAAATGTTGCCAATATCCTCCTCTTCAATTTTTGTTAACAAAAATTCGTTCAGCATGGCCCGATACCGATTGCCATTGATTGTAGCGGCCACTCCTTGCTCATTTTCGAACAAAAATGGCCCAATTATGCCTCTGGACCAAAATCCGCACCAAACAGTGACTCGTTTTGGGTGCGTCGGCTTTTCAATGTATGCGTGCGTATTTTCTGTGCCCCAAATGCGAACATTTTGCTTGCTAACATACCCGCCAAGATCAATGAGCTTCATCTGAAAAGATGATTTTTTTTTGCAAAATCGGCATCTTTTCTAAGTCGATCGAAGGCCCACTTAGCGAAGCGAAAACGCATCCAATGTCAGTTGGCTTCAAATCCTGAACCAATTGGATTTTGTATGGCGTCATACCAAGATCTTTGTGCAAAATTCGTCTCAATGAAATGCTCAATTGTTGAGAACGACGGTGAATTGATGTTGATGACGCTTCACGCACACTTTCTGCCACAGCAGTAATATTATCGGGTGTACGCACTGTTTTTGTCTTTTCACGCTTTGGTTTATCGATGAGGATGCAAGTTTCTTTCACTTTTTTCACAAGATAACGAACATGAGGAGCTGACAGTGCTTCTCTTCTTCCAAAATCCGTACGCAATTTTCGCACACATTCTGCAATATTACCATAATTTTCAAAGTAATGCCGCAATATTTCCCAGCGATGTTCAAGCATATACACAACCATATTCGTTCAGCGGAAGGATAAAACTCATCATATGTGAAATCAAACAGCTAAGTGTTACCATTCACGAAATAAGCACTAGTAAAAAAAAACGTTAGGTGGCGGACCCTTTAGAACTACACAGCTAAATAAAATAGCTTTTTTATATTCACGAACTAATATAGGTGCTACTCTTAACGCCTGATATGAAAGTGGTTGGTGGACAAGAACATCAGCAAAAAAACATTTTTTCGAGTTTGGGAGAAGTTTACGTTATGTGAGTATCAAATAGCCTTTCACAAAACGTTTAACTATACCATCGCTCTCGTTGCACCGAGCTCAAGATTGAGCATTTACAAAAGAAAAAATGTTTTGCATATCGAAAATAAAAATTCTCTTTTATTTTATTTTAAAACTGTGGTGAAAGGGAAAAAGGTTTGTCTTGGTTAGTTTTAAGCAATAATCCAGAGCAGTTTCGATTAATAAATTTAATGCTTAAAACCCTAAAATAAAGCACTCCCTCGTGAGTTTTGCAATCAAAACTCGTTAAATTAAATTCACATAAATATTTTTTTTTGTTGTAACGTTTAACAAGAAAGCTTTATCATGACATATTTTTAACGCCTGTTTGGCGTCAACAATAAACAAAATTTTTTCACTTATTTATTGAAAGGATATAAACCTTAATTACAACAAATACATATTTAATAAAAGAATTAAAAATTTAAAACAATAGGCAGTTGCGTTGTCATGGCATGACACACTTTTATTAAAAGCGTTATTATTTTTAACGTTTTAAGGAAAATAAGGGTTAAAGATAAGCAGCTTTTAGAGTTGCCCTTAACGCTAATAGATAAATAAAATAAGCCTTTTAGAATGCGGGGTTAATAAGGCAAAAATGAAAACTTCAAAGGAATTTTTATTAGCAAGTTACTTGAGATTATTTTTAACAAAAGCTGGAATACTGTGCAAGACGTTTTGCAGATAAGAAGCAAAGGTTTTAAGATTTTGTATTACTTTTATATTATGCCCACCCTCTTTAATATTTTCAGAAGCTGTATTATTGTTATTGTTAAGCTGATATGAATCAATATATTTTTCTCTTTATACTTAAACGTTTCTATTGTTTGTAACCCATCCCTAACAGACGTTACTATACTAAAGGTATTTCTTTTCAATTTCTTTCATTCATTCATTTCCCACAAAGCAAAAAAAATGGAATATACTATGACATAACAATAAATAAAAATGGCTTTTTTAATGCACACTAGTTATAAAAAGTAGTCGAAAACAGGGGTTATTTTTTTTTTGCTATTGATTTCAAATAAAAGAAGTAGTATAATGTAAATTGTATGGACATTTTTATTGACTTCTTTTATATCTTTTATTTCTCGTTTTTTCCCCTCCCCATAGCAAAACGCTCTTCAACTAGTATTTAAAGCATTTGATATCTCTGGTTATGAATGCATTTTAAATGTCATTGTCCATTGTTGATAATCAAAATGTTGAAAAATAAACCATGCCATGCAACGTACGGACATCATGAA
Organism: Trichopoda pennipes; assembly: GCA_030448955.1. Classification (NCBI taxonomy): domain Eukaryota; kingdom Metazoa; phylum Arthropoda; class Insecta; order Diptera; family Tachinidae; genus Trichopoda; species Trichopoda pennipes. The sequence continues at coordinate 435,505 of JASKUP010000041.1, read as the reverse complement.
TGCATTCAAGTACAATCAATGATTTCAGTTTGAGGAAAAAAAAATAAAAATGTATGCAAAATGCATTTTCAAGTGTTTGACACTTGAAAGTGAAATGAAGCTGAAAATAATTTTTATATTAATCGTAAAATGAAAAGAAAAGATTTGCAATCATCAAAAATGTATAAAAAACAAAATTAAATATAAGGGCAAAAACAAAAAAAAAAAAAACAAAAATAAAATAAAAATTGAAATGTTCAGAAAAATATATTCTTTTATACTTCTTACCTGACACAAATGATATTTCTGACAGCATTATCCATTTGACAGCAAAATATAAATTTATTTTCAAATATTTTCCAATTCGATGATGAAGTTTAATAGTAACATCACGGGCATGATCCATTATAGTATCAGGCATATAAGAGAAATGGACGGGTTCACCGGAAAAATGTCTACCACCAATACTAAAGAATACTTTGGCATGCACAAACACCTAAAAAGAGATATAATTTTATTACATTATTTTGTTAATTTATATGTAAATAAAACTAATTTATTTTATATAATTATATTACACATGAAGAGTTTTTCATAAAAAAGTATTTTTAAAAATTGTAACTATTAGCCTATTGCGATTCCCATGATAAAGTAATAGTATCTTAAAATCAAATCTTGTATGGGGATTCTACCATTTAAATTAAAATTTTATTTTCTACTCTAATTTTAAAGGACTAACAAAAACTCTTTTTTTATAAAGATTACACAAATACCAGGCTGTGTTTGCAAATAACACGCTTGTCGATATTTCTGTAAGCTCTACAAGCCAAAGGTTAAGTTTATACATTTAAAAGCAGTGGCTTATATGGCCCACCCTTTTTTTATATTGGATACTTTGTAAATTGTAGTTTTGCAGATTCTCTAAAGTCCTAAAGTTCCTTTAATGTTATTCTGTAACAGTACACTAGAAATAAGCCCTCTGCTCGCGATTCCGGTTCAAGCTACACTCGCCACGTGAATCCCAGGTTGCCATAGTCGCAGCTGTTTACTTTAACCATTGGTCGACTTTCGTAGGCTAATTACCTGCCAGCAACAGACTCCTGCAGGGGACCATAAAGCTTGTTGCAGCAAGTTCTAGATTTTTAAATTAATAAATAAGCAACATTCCACAGGCCCTTCAGAATGTTATACTACAAAGAACGTATAAAAAAAGAAACTCATATTAAGTCTTAACTCTCAAACGCATTTGATAAAATGCACAGTATAACGAATATGTATGCTTTGTTTTGCCGCCATTTTTGTAAACATTAGTCTTGACAGTTTATATTTGTCAGTCGTGAAGTCGACAGGCGTCCAATTTATTATGGAAAAATACGCGATAAACCAACGTATTTTAATCATTAAAACATTTTATCAAAATCAATTATCGATTACTGTAACGATGAGAAAGTTAGGTGAAGGAAGAAGAAACAACGTGCCAACAAAACGCTTAATTTATTGTGTAGTGAATGATTTCGAAGAAAGAGAGTCTGTAGGTGATAGGCCCAAGCATGGATCATAACGTCCCGGAAGATCGGCTGAAAATATTACTGCTGCTCAAGAAAGTGTTCAAAACAATTCATCATTAGTGTTCACAAAACAACATTGGCCTAAATTTTCGACAAGGATTTGTATTTGTTTCTATATAAGATTTAGTTGACACAAGACCTTCTTCCACAAGACCATTTACGCCGCCGTACATATGCCAATAGGATGTTACAGCTCGCTCACAATAACCCCAATTTTCATAAAATTGTTATGATGAGTGAGGAGGCACATTTTCATTTGAGTGGATATGTAAATAAACAGAATAATCGGTTCTGGGAAATGAGAAACCCCCAAATTATTCAACAGTTACCTTTGCATCTATTAAAAGTGACAGCGTGGTGTGCAATTTAATCAGGAGGAGTCATTGAATCCTTACTTCTTTAAAAATGAAAACGACATAACGGTAACTGTGAATGGGGAGCGATTTCGTGATACGATTGAAAACTTTTTAACGCCACAACTGCATACTTTGGGCTTGATGGCATGTGGTATCAACAAGACGGTGCCACAACGCATACAGCCAGAATTACAATGAAATTATCACAACAGGTTATTTCCAGAAATGATGATGTTGATTAGCGCCTTCACGGTCGCCTGATTTGACTGCTCCGCACCCCTTTTTTGTTTGTGGAGTTATCTGAAAAGCAAGGTTTCTGCCATGAAACCAGAAACGCATGAGAAACTCAAACAAAATATTCGTAATGAAATTAATGAAATACTGAGTAAAATGTGTGAGAATGTAATGAAAAATGTGCTCAAAAAAGCTCGTATTTGTGAGGCTAACAAAGAAGAATATTTATCTAATATTGTATTCCATACATAATTGCCGACATTAAATAAAGCATTTATTAATATAAGATCCATTCTCTTTCATTTAATCAGGGTGACACCCTGTATATATCTACCCATATTATTTGTTATTGGTTTTCTGCTCTTTAACTTAACCTTAAAAGAAAGCAATGGCACAATATCAGAAGTGAATTTAATGACAGGTCCCTTTAGCTTTTATTGAGCTTAAATGAATATTATCAAAATAGGGTAAAATGTGTTAAACAAAAGTAATAGAAGCTGCTTTAAAAAATACTTTTCAGTGATATTTTCAATCAGGCGTTAAATATTAGAGTTAATTAGCTGACCCATTTATAACGAATTTATGAGATGGCAAAGAAGAAACGCAAACAAATAAGCTCGATGCCCACCGCGACTGTTTTAACGGCGGCAGTAATCGAGTCCATGTTAACTTGTGCCTTTACCGTCATCTGCCAATGCACATTGGAGGCAGTTGGCGGCTGGCGACGAATTTATGGCGTATGTGTATTTTTGAAGAAAACAACGCTCAATATTTACGTAAATGCGATACCATATAATATCAAAACACAGCGCACAAAAATATTAAATGCATTGAATGAATGAATACACAAAAATTCACTCAAGTCGATCCAGTCGTGTAGTTGCAGTGTAGATGAATAACCTGGATACCGACTACAGCGCCATCTGCCGGGCTGGTTTGTGAATGTAAACCATCCAAGGTGGCACCCAAACGCATGCAAAAAAAATTATTTTTATTATTTATTTTTATATACATAAAAAAAAATTGTATGGGAGGTACCACGCCCCTTTGGACCGCATTGTAAATCTAAGCCACCCAGGGCTCTACCCAAACGTATAGGAGAAAATTTATGCCAAGCGGTCCAGCCGCTTAGGAGGAGTTCAGTCACAACACACGTACAGTAGAATTATATATATAAAGATAAAGATTTCTGTGCACTTAAGGAATTATTTAGATATTTTATCAGTAATGTATTAGTTAGGCACTACGTCTTTATTTAAAAGTTTATCTTTATTTTGTATTTTTGTTTTCGATATTTCGCCACAACATTGGTTGGCATCTTTTCTTGAAGTTAAAGATAAACTTAATTTTTTGTACAAAGACCTAGTGCCTAAAATAACTATAATTATTATAAATATCTTAAGTATAGTTTAGTTTCATAATATTTAAGTTTCTGGTCAATTTCTTGGTTCTGGTGAAAACTTACCTGCACATCCTTGGCGAACATATTATTCGTGTGCAATATAATGGCACTAAAATTTCGTACTGTATCAAATTCGAAAACAATTTCCACAGGTTTGCCTATCAAGCCAGGGGTATCGTTACGCCAACCGATCCATTCATAACCTTAAAGCAAAGTAATAAAATAAGTAAATGACATAAATTATTATAATTATTTTGCAATAAGTTTACTTGCTATAAGTTTCATTACAATACTCAACAACGAAACTAAAACATTAAATTGATATTAAAAAAAAATAAAGAAAAACTACAAGAAAAACCTTTAATAAGTTAAGTAATTTATTTATTTTTCCTTTCAATATTCATGAAAAGTAATTTGAAACACGCACTAGTATAAAATGTTTTTTTAAGTATAAAAGCATTCAGACACAGCAACACACACGCACATTTCTTTATACACAAAAAAATCCTTTATCCTTGTTACACAAGTGCTCTTATAAAGGAATCTATACATGTGTGTATGTATGCTTCATTTTCTTCCTTAGCGGTTATAAAATTTATTTTTTAGGTATTTTTTTTGTGAACCCTTGCAACCTCTTTGCCCTCAAAATGACTCCCGTTAAGGAAAAACATATATTTTTTACCTTTAAAACAACGCAAAAAAAACAAATATTTAAATGCGCCAAATGAAAATTATTACCTCATGAACGCGACATTTAAACCTTTACTTTTGCAAATCTCCCTCTCTACATATGAATTTATAGTGATAAAGTTTTCCATACTGTTAGCTTAGTGAAAAACAAGAACTTTAATTTCTTGTTATAGTTGTAAGGAATTAAGGAATTTTTCAGTTATAAGTAAACGGAATGAATTGCTGTGCAGTGGCTGGAAGGTTGAAAATTCACGGTAAGAAAATTTGCCGTGTGGAAACTCACATAGATTTCGTTTACAGTAACTTGTTTAAAGATATGGGTAATTATTTTTAGTGAATACTGTACATTGACTTGAAAACGTCTTATTATTTTATGCCATCATCATCATCTTCATTATCATCGTCATCATACTCACCAGCGTGCTCCACATCGAAGCCATTTTCTTCGCCATATGCACAGATGATTGCACTATCTCTATGAAAGTAGTTAGTCTTCACATTATGGCTACTTTACATTCTATATTCAGCAGCTTTTCTTTCAGCCGGCCAGTGTAACACGCTTAAATGTAAATATTTTGCTGATAACCATACTATCAATTTTTAATTCTGCAGATTTACTAGCACAATTAATTTTTCGATCTTATTGCGAAAGGACAAAGGAAAGTGTATTAAATTTAACACATACACTGAGCTTCACTAAGTCTTGATAAAAAAAGCAAAGCTCACTGTGTTTACGTTAACAACTTCAATAACTCTCTTAAAAGTGTTTTACAATATTAAATACATACATTAATTCATAAAAGTTTCCTGTAAACCAGCCAGATCATTAGGCGAACTTAGCGATTTTGAGTGTTAACTGGTGGCTGAGTACTAACAAGTGGCCTTTGATACCTGCTTTATATCCTAAAAAATTTTTACTTGTGAGCGCTTTCTAGAAAAAAAAATGATAAAAGGCTGGCAATTTTTGAATTTATGTTCTCGGTATAGCGAAAATTGAAGCAGACCAATTTTTTATTGAGTCCCTTTTCGAGCCCTTTTCGACCCCATTCCGTTCTCAATAATTACAGGCAAACCTATTTGTAATTTACAGCAAACCTAGCTTTCATTGAGTCACCATACTTTTCTCTCGACTGATTTTCGACTGTGGACTAGTAACTGGCGTCCTGGTTTCTCATTATGCATTTGTTATTAATTGCTAGAATTTGACATACGCTTATATCCCCCATGAAAATTTCATTTAACAAGTTTCTGACCGTGATACCAAGCCTTGTACTAGTCAGTGCTGGACATTCACATATAATGTCAGCCTCTGCCAGTCACAGTCTTTGTTTTTCACAAACGCAGTTATCCAGCTTAAGAAAAACTACTATATCTGAGTATCTTACTGACCTTCCTGCCAAGGGCCTCTCTGATACCTTTCGTGCCTGTCGACATGTAGAAGCTCCATCCCTTTTTATCCTGTCGACGGTAAATATCGGCGGAAAAAAAGTTACAAATGTAACAGAAAAGTATATTTTATGTACTATATTTTCTATCCGACAAACCAAGTAACTATTTATTCCCAAAATAAATTACCTAAATAATATAAAATAATTTTGAAAAAAAAACTTACTCAAAATCAAGGAAATAATCATTGACCAAGATAAGCTTAATATTCGAAATTCAACGTTATGCAGAAAAAGTAATTAAATCACAACCTCAGCCAACTGATTATAATACTAATATATTAAAAGATAACATGCAGCTTTAAATATACATAAATAGAACTACAAACATTAATTTATATTTTAAGCACAAGTTAAAAAACCCTTAACTCTAATCTTGCTTTATAACTTTTATCAAGAAGTACTTGAAAACTTTCCTCTAATACAAAACTTGTTTGTCTTAATTTATATTATTTTATCTGTTATTTTAATCTCCTATTTCAAGGTTGTGTACAACTATTTTATGTTAATGCCTTAAGTCCAGACATCCAGCAACCTACAGGCAGACAGAACATACTTTCATACGTATTTAATAGTCATTCAGTTTAACTAATTTAACTATGTACGAGTAGACTAGAATCTGTTTTGAAATGGTATTTATCCAAACTAACCAGTGTTTATTTGCAAATATTCAAAAACTTTTTCCATTTATAGTTTGATAGAATGAACCACAATAAACCGTCGCATAATGTATTAAAGCAGGAAAGACAGATAGAAGCTAAGATAGCAACAACAAAATAAAACTTTTCTACTTAAAATGTAAAGTTTACAATAATTTTTGATTATTGGCACAATGCCAAATGAAATCGATGAAGTTCTTAAAGTTTTTTTTTTTTTTAATTTTTCATTTACTGTAACCCTAACAGCCATTACTTCTCTCCCCATTTTTTTTTGGAAAACTAAAGGCATAAAATATTTCTACTTTCTTCATAAAATCACAATTGTTAAAAACACAAAAACAAAACAAAAAAAAAAAAAAACTTTTCACTGGCGGAAGTTTGTCTGTACAAGGAATTCAAAACATCAAAATAAGCATGAATTGAATGCCAGTGTTGCCATAAATTATCATATTGGTTATAAATATATCAACAAAAAAAAAACAAACAAGACGCTTAAAAAGGAAAAGTATATAATAAATTTTGTGGCGATGGTTACGAGGACGTTTCTGGAATTCGGAAAATACTGAACTTTTAAGAAAAACTTCTTTAAAAACGAACTTTAACTTTTAAGATAAAAATATTGATGACCTGCAAAGATAAAAGTTTCTAAAATTAATCTTAAATTTTCGAAAATTTTTTTTATCTTCGAATTATTGTTAATTTCTCCTAGCATGGACCAACAAGTTTCAACCTACACAAACACAAATCAGACATAATTTTAAAGTTACAGTAAACCGTTTGCGAAGCTTCAAGAACGCTTATACATTTCTTATCTTTGTATTTGTCAATCAACCCTGGTCTACACGAAGCAACCAAGTCGCCAGTCAGTTAGTTAAGAGAGAAACTGCAATTCTCGATATATTTATGTCGATTTGCGTTGTGTGTCAGATATGATATGGCCTAGAGCAGATGCTGTAATGATTTCGCATGCGTGACTGCAGTTCATTGTAGTGACTTATATATGACTTCTTTAATATAGTTGCTACGACAGATGGATATTGCTTTAAAGGTTTTGCACAAATTTTATATATTGTGCTGAATTGGTGCTTGTTATTAGAAGTGACTGATCCTCTTCTCAACTGTATGATTTTTATAAATTTTCATATTAATCTTAGACTTTGATGAGTTGAAACGTATTTGTCCCTATAACCAATTATTGCCTGGCTATCAGTGTCCCATGCACTTATATTTGCAAGTTTATACCTTCCTTTCCTTATTCTGTTATATTATAATCATTCTTCACTTTCCTAGGTGAATACCTTACACTACTTTTAATAAATTCTTTCGGTGACGCAAATTTTTATCAAATTATGTAGCTGCTTTTGGGTTACACTGTGCGAGTTGTCAGCAATAAATATCATTTCAGTCATGTTTACATAAAAAACTAAAGCAATTAAACTATTTTTTTTCTAGTTTTTATTTATAATGTAAAGAGAGCAGATTTTTATTTCCTTGGAAAGTTTTATTCTTTAACAGTAAATATTTTTTCTAATGCATGAAAAACACAACTTTCCTTAACAACTCTCCGGTCATTGCAAGCGTTTCATGTTTCGTTTTATAAAGCTAAAATCAGCTAAAATCATGCGCGATTAGTTCGATGATGCCTATTTGCATATACTAGACGGCCTCTGTTAAAGGAAACAGAAAATGCCGACTCGCAAGCTGATGAATTTTGATATATGAAATTCAGTCAGCTAAAGCGGTTTGGTTACATTATTTCCTAAACGCCATATATTTCAAAAAGTGAAACTACTGGTTCATTTTCCTACCTCATTAACATTGGAGCCTTGATACTGATAGTGTTTAAAAAACATGAAAAATCGTCGTTTAAAATCAAGCATTTCTCTAACAGAACTTTACCTCTACCATTTTCATTTAAATTCTGAACACACTATAAGATTTTTAGCTCCTACATTCCATATATGAGATACCGAAATTAAAAAATTAGTAAATATTTTGGTATAAGGAAATGAAAAATCTCCAGTCTGACACCGAACGCGTTAATCCAAATATCAGAGAGTGAGCGGTAATGGTATGGCATATATGCTATATGTTAACATATGCCGTGGCAGGTGCATAGGAGTTTTTCGATTCTGTAGCATGTGAGAAAAGCTGTATTCTATATTATGATATTCTAGTAGGCACAAGAATAATTATATTAGAATGATGTGAGATATAGACTAAGCCAGTGACAAGACCATCAGTGTATATCGACAATCAGAATGGGTGCGAATACAAAGCTTAATCATACTTAAAGCAAAATATTTTTAGTAAAGAGGATCAACGCATTAGCTCAGACATATTGCTATTTTTTCACAGTTATACATTTTTTCATCAGTCTTCAGCAGTTCTTCTAATTTAGGAAATTTTAAGTTAGCCCTGCTAATATTAAAAGTTTTTGTTTAAATAAGATTTTTTTTTTGGCATTTGAGTTTCATTTATTATTGTTCATTTGGTATTATTTTTGCACAAAAAAAAAAAGTTGCAAACAAATATTTATTATAATTTATTTTTTCGCTGTGTTCATTGATGAGGAAATTATTTATTTACCAAGTATCGTTAAACAAACACAGCCACACGCCAACCATAACCAAACTTTTTTAATTTCTCCCCTTTTTTTGCTTAAAAAAAAGTCAAAGCAACTGACTAATGGCAATATTTTCTTATCAAAGTAAAATATTGTTAAGCACAGTCAGTCTGTGTGAGAGATACAAAACTAAGTTGAGTCTACTTAAAAACATGTTAATGTAAATTTCTTGTTATTCTGCGAGTACATATTGAATTCTTTGAAAAGCTATAAAATATTTTAGTTTAATAACTTCTTTTAATAAAAAAAAGGACAGAGACAACAATCATAAACCAACTCACCCATCCAGGAAAACATTAACAGCTAAAAAGTTGTTAATGTACTATTGATGTCACTTTATTATTTTGTTTTTCTATATAATTTTTTTCTCTCTTCTTTTTTTCCATATACAGCATCCTTTTAAAGTTCTTAGTCCTTTCAGGCAAATAAACCACAAGAAAAGAAGTTTTTTCTTTTCTTATTTTTCGTTAAAAGATTTTTTTTAACACTAATATTTATTAAGTAAGTATGCACTTAATAAAGTGAATATTTAAAGTTTTCAGAAAGTTTTATGTTTTCGGAAATAATTACTTGTTATTAATCAAACATGTTTGTATTATAAAAGAAATGAATTTTAGGGATTTAAAGAAATCTTAAAATATTTAAGAAAAAAATGAAGAGCTGTTAGTAATTATGATATAAAAGTTGATAAACAATTTTTTTTTATAAAGAGGCAACAATGCCTATTTAGTCAAGTACCGTGCTACATTCTTTAGGAAAGGAATAGAGAAGAGATGAGACAGGTGGTGAAAGTAGAAGGATAGTTACGGAAATTTACTGTCGTATAAGACAGCACAGTGACCAGTAACCATGCCTTCATCACTGAGCAGCCCCACTGACAGTCAATTTTTATTTGTAGTGAAAAAAACTAAAGTCTTTGTTGGGAATCGAACCCACAACCCCCAGGCTTTTAAGGTACAGCTGCCCCTGTAGGCTAGTAGGTAGTAAAGTGATAAATAATTACATAATGTGGTAGACATTTAATTTGTTTAAAAAGTGTTTATCACACCATCTATAAGAGGTGCTTTAGGAAGGCATTTAGTTTAAAATAGTTTATCTACTTAAAATTTTCGACACAAAAGCAGGCTTTGACTCCAACATTTTGCTTAACAATATGTTAGGAATGTGGTGTAAGTTGGAAGTACTTAAGTCTTAGCAAATTCGAACACGGAAATGAGATATCGGCAGGAATAAAATAAGTATCAAGTAGCAATTTAATTTCCTTTCATTTCAATGCTGAAATTCTAATTAAAGTTATCGTTATGAAATTTTGCGAAGACTTTGTCAAAGTTATAACAAAGGACACTAGTTGCTTTTACGTGAAAAGAATACGATTTTTAAGTTATGGAAAAACAAAGTTTATTGGCTCATATGAAATGTGACCTGAAATAGTAAAAATTTAACGCAAACATATTTTAAAGAGTTAAGAAGCAAGTCAAAATGAGAGTTGATTTTTTTAAGTGTGTTTGTTATACTTTCATGTCATAACTATTTAACCGGTGTTAATGGGCATTTTCCTACAAATTGTCAATAAAACAGAAAAAGAGATACAATAACTTTTTATATAGAAAAATTACATCTAAACGCAGCTTGATAATGATATCAGCGCAATAAAAGCGCCCACCGATCGTACCAAACAAACAGCCAGTATGGACGGTTTTCACTGGAAGGAATGACAATAGAAAAATCTGAGTTTAAATAAAACAAAATAAATTATTTCCTTCCTACAAGAGACAGAGGACTGTGACAGACAGGCAAACGGACACACATTGCAGCGAAGGAAGTAGGGTTACCTTTAAGCGGGCTAATATTGTGTACGAAATACTAAAAAAAGGCTAACTCATACATACGAACTGCTCTGCTAAAAATCGTAGTTTCACTGTAATGCGTAGTGCGATTCACTGGCCAATCGAACATAAATGGATGCGCCCTCAAGGAAAATCGAAACAAACGCGAGTAACGGAACAACTTCCCTAATATCGTTAGAAAATCAATAGAGTTGGGTATATGTACGTATATTCTTCGACGCTGTTTAATTTATTCGGGTATGATTTTACGTTAAATTTGGTTTGTGAAAAAAACCGGTTTCGGCTATTTGCCATCTTCAGTGTTCTCTCTATACTAGTTGCATTTTATTGTTCAGCTGTGTTAATATAGTTTGTCTTGTTCGTGTCTCTCTTCGTGTTATTCCTGTTGACTTCGTCAGTTTCTCTCTTTTTGTCTGTATTTCTCTCTCCTTTTTCATTCGTCTCTCTTCCTGGATACCCTACCGTCCCCAATGAGCCTCGTGGCCCTCTCTTGAACGCAGTCAAGCACCTCCATAATAGACTTTGAGTTACCGGCCCTTACATGTATTCCATTTTTGGACGGATATAGGTGGTATCAATACTACGAAGATCGGATGGAGTAAAGCATAGATTCACTAGTGCCACAGGCCTTTACGTCTGGCAAACAACTAACATTAAATTGTTTCTTCAAATAACGATTCTTTAGCCACACACATTTTTATGATAACAGCTTACTTTAATGAATAAAACTAAATTAGCTAAATTCCATTTTGAAGATTGAACAGCTAGCGCTATAAGCATATACGAACTCTGAAGAAAAAGTTGCGATATCTTTCTGCCTTCTTTCACATGAAAATTTGTATTCTATGGATATTTGGTATGTTTATAACCAAAATAAAAATTATAAAAACAATTTTCTTTCCTATAAATTTCAGGAAAATTTAATGCTGAAATATGTGCTGCTTATAGCTTGAAACTTTGTGGGACATTAAAATATTAACGAAACATTTTAAAAAGTTCTTACATAAAGTAAACAATTCCTGAAATTTCTCTCTTTTTGTTAACATTTTAAATTCTTTTCGAATATTTTTTAATTTTATGTTTTACATTTCTGATGCGACACTTACCTTTACCAAAACCATGTATATCCGTGCGGAAATTATCTTTGCCTTTTTGCCCATCAACCAATTGTCCCAGACCATCAACGTAACGATCACCCTGTTCATAGCCGTCATAGGTTTTATCCGATAAATCAACTTCCATGCCACGCTGAACACCCTTTGGTATACTGTACGAAACTATGCCCTCTGAAAAAGAGTAAAAAAAGCAGCAAAAATAAATTAAGTTAAAAAGGAGAATGAATTATTCGCTGTAACAGGAAACATAAAATAATGTAAATTTAGCTGTTGTTACTTTTCATTCTTTTAAACAAATTTAAATTTTAAACTATAAAATGTATTGTGATTTAGTTTGTTTTATTGTTCTATTCTACAGAGTGAATAGCTGAAAGAAAGGGAGACAAATTTAATGGTAATTTGAAACTTCTTTTTTATAAATATCTGAACATATGTTTAAGTGCCATATGTAAACATACACACAAATATATATTTATGTATATATGCGTGCATATGTATACGTATTCCTACTAAATTCAAATGACTTTGTATTTCACTTCTTTTATAAAATTTAACAATGACGAAGACAAACGACAAGCAAACTGCAGGAATACTGATGTTCCTTTAAAGGCGCAGTTTTTTTTTATATTTTATTGCATTTGGTTAATGTTTTATATATTTTTCAGTTTAGTATTTCAGTGTTCTATTTTAAGTTTTAGTTTTTAATTTAGTTAAACATTAATTATCAGCACATCCTTTTAAGTATATGTTTTTTATGTGCGAGCAGATCAGGTTTCTTCACAATAATCAATTGGAGTACATTAATTCTTCTTCACTGGTGTATTTTTATCTATGGGAACTTAGTCACTTTTTGTTTGAATAAAGGGGAAATTTTTTTCTCAAAACTTTAATATATTTTTAAACTGATGTAAAGTAATAATTCATGTAATTAATTAAATAAACATTTAAAATTAAAATAGGCAGCAAAATAATAAAAATATAAATCTGTTAATAATAATTTCCCAAAAAGCTTTTTTTGGAATCATAATAATTTGGAAATCACAATAATCTATACATAATCCACATTTGGCTCTAGAGTCAAGAAATGATTTTAAGAATTATTAATATAATTTTAATTTTTTATTATGTTAAAGCAAATTGCGCCTTTACGGCGCAATGTCGCAAAACTTATTAATTTTGTGAAAAACGAAAGCAGCATTGTATTCTGCACTCTAGGTATTGCAAATCATTCGTTTATCCTCCAAACCTGGCCATTGCCCATATTGGAAGAACCGCACATCTTTGGGACGACAAGCTGAGCTGGACCTTTCTTTTTTCATTTTGTATTAGGCTTTCAACAACACTTTAACGCTTTTCACGACTGGTTGTTTTCTATTTGCATAACGTTTCTGCTATAGCTAACCTGAAGTCAGCAGAATTGATATTTTTATTAACACTTCCTTTTGCACTACTTATTCTGCGAAATAAAAGACAAGAGTTGCACATACTTATGTACAAAAAACTTTTGCTACGAAGTTTGATTTCATAGTGTTTTATATTACAGATCGAACTGCTAGACGATCGACTTTACCCATATGGCGATTATACTCTGATACGGCAAAAGGACATTGCACTAAATAATTTTTACTGCCTTGTCCTACGCTCTAACTTCACTTGTTGGATGTTTTCCATAAAATGGGATGCTAAAGTGACAATTTTATATTCTCTCCAACCGACCACAGCTACTGCTCCATTATAGTTACTAACTTGTTCTATGGACGTGCCCGGACCCCTTTTTTAAAATTTTTTTTCTGCAGAATTGCAGTTGAGAACACAGGGTTTTCTTATAGTCTCTAAAGTCAATATTCTGCGACTAGATAAGTATTCAAAAAGTGGGATCGATGTGTAGTAGTCAAAAATAGCCGGTAATTCTGATTAGTAGGCACATCACGAACAAGGCGGACTAACACATTAGATGATGCCCTTAACATAGGCTCGTTAGCTGCACATCTATTCTGCTGTCCGCTATAGACATCGATCTTATATCCATATCCAGATACACTACATCTGACGGACAGCTTTAATCCCCATTTATGGGGCTTTTGTTGAGCACATTTGTTTATCCGCAGATAAATGGGCTTCAAATGGAACTATTTGAAGTTGTTGCTGAGTGCTTCTATCAATGGACGAATTTTGTACAAAAGATCAGAATCAGTATGGTCATATGGTACTTTTACTACTGTCATTGCAGTGCAATAACTGCCTAAATCATTTCGACGGCATTGTATACCTTACTGGCTCAAAACTAATTTTTTCAGGCCAATACATTCTTACATTTGGCATGCGAATTGACGTATTTCTTGGCTTGTCACATTTACCAAATTGTTTGCATCTTTCTGCACGGAGTACAAATTAGTCTGGTCTCTAATAAGGTCGCTAATGTCCTGAGTAAGCAGCTATAAAAAGACCTCAAAAGGAGTATTCAAGCAAAGTAAATCTAGAGGTAATTCCTCTGCTCGTTAGATGCAATTGATCATCATTTAGGTGCAAGTTCTTCGTTTTCCATGTAATGTTAGTAGCACGCTAATAGCTATATACCTCCGCAGATCCTGCAGAGCTTGAACTAGGAGCAACTGAATTCAGATTTAGATCTATCTTAGCCAGCGTATTTTTGAATAAAATTACTGGGATGGTGATAGTTTGAGCTTAATTTTCTAAGTCAGTTGGCCAATCAAGTTCTTCTTCAGAACTTGCATGTTCATTGATCTTCAAGACATGTATCGGATGTGCACCGTTATTACCATCGGAAAAATGAATACCATCTTTACTCTCTTTCTATTCTGTTAGTATATCTTAAAAATACTTAGTGATCAAATTATGTGATTGACGACGCATTTGGAACAAGTAAAAATAATACTGAGGTTGAACAAAACTAAAAAAACGTATGCAACAGGTGCGTACTTCTTCGCCACTACAGTGAAATAACGAAAGTTTATTCATCTAGTAAGCTAATATGCTTTATTGACAATTTGCAACTTTACCCAAACAACCTCTATACGTGTTTAGTTTTTTTAAATTCCTATTTAAATAGTGTGTTGCAAAAATGCAACATGACAGCGTAAAGGGACATGTTTGGTTAATTATTCAACTCTTTGCAGAAAAGAAATCATTTTCTTTGAAAATGACCTGATGATGCTTTTACGAATTCCAGTTTGAAAATCGCATATTTTGTAATCTATTGAAGACTTTGCGCTGAAATTAATTTTTTCGAAGTTTAAAATTTTTTTTAAATCTAATTGAAAATTCGGAAAAACTGTTGTAAATATTGTTCAAAATTTGAAAATATTAGACTTGTAAAATACTTGTAAATATATATATAGATAGATAGACAATATTAAGAATATCGAAAATTATAAAGCTGACAAAAAAATTTTTACCTCACTTTTGTGAGGTAATTCGGTAATTTATAAATTATTTTTTTTTATTTAGAAATAAAATTGTCTAAGCCACAAACCCGTACACGAAATTTGCAGACATTTTCAGTCTGATTAAGGTGGCATAGATAGTAAGGAGAACAGATGGTGTGTAGCATATCTTACAGTTTCAGAAAGCCAAGATACAACATCGATAACTTCCGACTCCTTAATATCTTTATTACTGTAATTATAGATGTGGCAGCCAATTTACCCATTCCTAATACGAAGTGTTATCGGTGATTGAACCGAAGTTATGATTTTTATCGAAAATCCAACTAGACACACACAATAAACGCTGAAGAAAAATTTCCCAAAGCCCAAATTAAAAATATCTGCTGGAATATTTACAACTATAAAATATTTATTTACCAAAAAATCAATTGCTTCCTCACCACCGTATAATTAAGGTCAAATATTTTACGTGCTATATTAGCTTTATATCCGCATAATAAATATATTTTTTATCGTATGTTTTTTTTTTTTTTAATTTACGGTAATTAAAGTACTTAAAAAATTTTATACTTGTAATTGAGTTAAAAGAACGCAACTATCACACAAATGTAAAAATTTTAGGCGAACTAATTAAAATTGTAAAAAAAAAAAAATTAAAAAATATAACTAAACATATGTCGTTTTAAATAAATATTAAGGTATACCAATAATGACAGCAATTTAAAAATGCAAAAGAAAAACTAAATGGGAAGTTCCTAATAATTAAGTAATTTTTTTTTTTCATTTGTATAAAAAAATTCCTTTGAAACTTTTTTCTAAATAACCATTTTGAGTAACATGTGAAAGTCCAACAATTTGATATATTTAATGTTAAAAAAAAGAGTAGTTGCTTAGAAATATTGCGTGCAGACATTAAATCAGACAATAACCTGCTGCCAATGTCGTTTCAAAAATTTACTTCTGTTTTCGTGTTAACCTTTTGTTTAAATCTAAATAATTTTTTCATGAATAAAATACAACAACCTTTTTGCAATAAAACTAAATGGCGCCATCTTATAAAACCTTGCATGCAATTGTCCTGGGTATAAGAACATAAATATTAAGGGAGTAAATGTTATTAAATAAAAAAATAGTAAATAAAATTTTAGTATAAAAACACTAACAGAAGCTCAAAGCGAAAATTCATGTTAAAGTTTTGTGATTGACGGTAGAAATGAAAAGATTTATTTATCTGAATAATAAAATCTAGAGGATTTCTAGTCCATAATTCTGTCTTAGGAGCAATGGAACAAATGAGACCATAAAAACTTTTCTGTAGTCAAGAAAAGCCTCAATTGTCAATAAAGCTGATAGGCCATCATATGCCCACTTGCATATTAGTTTTAAGTCACAGTTCCTTAGTTTAATCGTTTTTCGATAAAAGCCTTGATATCATATTTTCAAGGATTTGCGTTACCTCTTTAGATGCGCCTTTGGTGATTTTGTGGATAAGGAAGGATAACAAAAATATTTCCTAATGGAAATATTGATATCATTTACTTTATTTTTATTATTAAAATTCAAAATTCATTAATTACATACAGTAATAGTGATAACACAAAAAAACACTTCTTGCACAACCTTTCTTTTCTCTGGTCTCTATTAGTACTGACCATATGATATCTGCAAACTCCTTGTTCAATTCTGATAGTGGATTAGCGTGCAAGTCTAATTTGGGATATACGTCCTCTTCTCTAGCAAACTAACTTGAGGGATTCATCACTTGCTTCGTCACATATATTTTCTGTTGAACTCATTTTAAAAGCGATAAGCCGCTGGTATTTTATTTCTAAACGTTGAGCCTGTTGAGTCGATAATTAAATTAACTTAATCGAGTACGTAGTTCCCTCTGCTGAATAAGGTATATCGGTTTTTTTTACTATAAAAAAAAAACTAAATTCAACTCGCTTGCATCAATTTTAACAACTGTTTTTATACATTCGATTGTCATTATGCTTTTGCCGCCTCTTTCCGTTAAGGTTTTGTGCATTGGTTCTAATGTAGTATCAGCACTATTTAATAAATGTATCATGTCGGTAATATTTTTGCAAAAAATCGAAATATCTTTAAAAATTCGAGTAGCGCATATTATTAAGTCGTCAGTTAGCGTGTGGATAATACGATGAATGTTCGTTGTTGGGTTTTCTTTATTTATTTGTGTTCCTAGGGCATTGAAAAGATTTATGTTCCAGTCTCTTACACTAAAAGCATGTAAATTAACAATCCCTGGCCATGCGGTCCTCGACCTCTTTCTTCTTTTCCCATACTGCATTGTATGCAGGAAGTGTTGTGCGACAAAGGGTTGTCAAATATCTCCCTTAATTTTACAAACTTATTTCTACCAAGTCCTAGTTACTAATTTTAACTCTTCCGAAGTGTAGTGATACCTTTAAAATACATATGAATGTATTCTTTATTCTTAAATTTTGCAAAATATTCTTTTACTATTCTCTGGATTGTAGAGCGTTGATTTGCGATGTTCATATAAATTGAAAATAACATTTTCTAGTACTCTAGCTGTCTATGCTAATTAAAAAAAAGGCAAAGATTATAGTTCCTTAAGAGTCAAACTAAACGACAAAGAAAATTAAACCATCACCAAAATTTCTTTTTTTAAGAAAATATAGGTTTCTCCTAAATTTCAAAAATACTTAACTATTTCAATATGTAAAATATACAAAAATATTTTTTGCTCTACTATTATTTTTTTGTGAATTTCATCAATTTTATATTTTAATTAATGTTTGACACGCGATGTTTTTCATTAAGCTTGGAGAGTGGGGCCTACCGTTTTCTCGCTCTCATCGTTATTTTTTAATATTTAAAAACGAATTAATTTTAGTTTAATAAGCGGCTCGGCGAAAGTTGCAAGAGATTCTGTTATCAAAGTTTAGAATTTGGAAGAATTTATATATAGACCTGCTAGAGTTACTGTGCTTATCATAACTTTGGCGCTCTTTGATAATATACATTGCTGTGCGAAGTTAATATAACTTAGAGGTTTTCTTCTTTTTCCTAAATTTTCTAAAAGTCCTAAAATTGCAAAGGGCTTATGACTCTAGATTTGTCGTAACAGATCTCAGCAATTTGATGAACTTAAATTTAAAAATTCGTAAATTTGATATCGGGACAAATAACAAAAAACAGGAAAAAATCAATTACAGTCAGCAGCCTTGAATCATTTATACACTTTATTTAAATTTTATTTGTTTTTATTATAACACATAAATTCCTTAAACGGGGAAAAACTTTTCCAAAATATTTTTTTTTTGTAAAACTGGCCATCTTGATTTTGTTAACTATGGGGCTGTAAATCCCCATTTTAGAGTATGTAACCTAGCAATAGAGCTTTAATGATGTGTTTACTTTTTTTTATCTAATTCATAAATTTTGTTTCAAAATTGGCTATGTTTGGATAGGGCTGGAGAGTGAACTGCAACAATCTTTGGCGCAATTTTTCTTTTATTCGCATTTGCTATAGGTTGCCTTTAAGTCCAAAAAACTAGTAGCGAAGAAGGTTTCAATTATATAAGCAAACATAAACACACCACCTTTGTTGGGAAAATACAACAAAAAAATGTTGGCTTTACATTTTCCCAAATCAGAGGCTTATAAATAACTTTTTAACAAAACTTGCTATCGGAAACGAAATTAATACTGTTTTACTATAAATTTTATCAAGAATTAAGCGAATATAATAACCCGAATATAAACAGGTGCCCCTGTAGGTAGTATACTAGCTTGTCAGTATGCGGGTTGTGGGTTCGATTCCCAACGAAGAACCTTGGTTTTTTTCACTACAAAAATAAAAATTGGCTGTCGGTGGGGCTGCTCAGCGATGAAGGAGTAGTCACTGGTCGCTGTGCTGTCTTTATACGACAGTTAATTTCCGACTATCCTTCTACTTTCACCATCAGTTTCACATATATTCCTTTCCTAAAGAATGTAGCACGGTACTTGACTAAATAGGCATTGTTGCCCGAAGTGATACTTCTCTTTTATAAAAATAACAAAAAGTACACCACGTCAAAAATACTTAATTAGGGTCGTCCATAACTTAAAAATAATTTTCTCCCAAACTGAAACAGGTAATCTAGACTAGGTGGACCTTGTAACCACATTTTTTGTAGATATTTGCAAGATCTACTTAAATTCAACATATTTTAACATTTAAGTAATAAATAAACTTTTTATGACAATTACCAAAAATTTTATGCCAGAGGTAATAAACTTTGGGGCATACCCAGAAGCCCACCCTTCACTTCAGGAGGCCGACCGTCCTTAACTTTACTGCTTGGCCTCTGTGAAATTTTAATACGATATCTTAAGTAATTCATGAGCTACCGAATTATTTCCAAAATAACGTTTTCAAACCACTGTGGCCTACTTCATCAAGTTACGATTTTTTTTCGTAATTTAGAGTTTTTTGAATATTTGGTTTTCAATAAAACTTAAATTTATCACAGTACAATTTTTGTTAAAAAATAATTCTTTGTAAGGTTTTATGGATTTTTCAAAAATCCATTATTTTGTGAAACTTATAATTTTGTTTTCTTATAATAGTCCTTAAACCTAAACTCAATGCTATAAGAATAAGAACAAAATAGTTGCAATATGAACCTTAAATGTGGTTCCCCAGGTCTTTTAAATAAGAATTACATCTGCTAACTTTAATATAAACCAAATAAGAATTAAGTTACCTTAACTTTTTTTAACACACTGCGTAAGCTAAAGCACATAATAGCTCCCTTCATTATCACATGAAAATCAACTTAATAGCATCAACAATTATAATTTAACACAATAATTATAACAAGGTTTTTCAGTTCTATACATATTTTACCTTCATAAAGTTTAATAAAAGCAAATGAAAAAGAGAGACGGTAGCAAAAATACAAAATGAACATTCAAATAAGTTTTCTTTTTGTCTACTATTTTATTATTCATGTATATAAAAAAGTTTGCTTTGCTTTTGCTTTTTTATTTGGTTTCTAAGGACATGTCATTTGACTATCATTAACTGCCTGCTACTTCATCAAAAAGAGCTTTGCTTCTGTTTGTGAAAATAGCTGAGGAAGGAGCTTTTAGCTTGCCTGGCTTTTTTAAACTGTATAAGTATGCATTATTTCATATGCAAATTAATCAAGATAACACGTTATTCTTGTGTATCCTTCATATATCCTTCGAAAAATATTATAAGAAAAAAAATTGTTTATTTATATAGAATAAAGCTTGAAGCAGGTAGGGTAGCAAATAATCGTAATAATTTTATGATGTTGTAAAACGTGCCTAATGTCACTTAATGTAAGTGCAAAGGAAAAAAATGTGACTTTTACCATAAAACACAAAGAAAAAATGCATGCAAAAATATGTACTCCATGTTTGGTAGCCTTAAAAGGAAAACAATGTAAAGGAATTTCTTTTATTTAATATTTTGTAGTTATTATTTTTGTTTGGCTTTTCTTTTTTTTTTTTAATTTTACAGGATATAAAAACTGAAGTGTTGTAAAAGAGAAAAAGAAAGAAAATGTTTGTCATTTTTATGTTTAAGGAGTGGGCTAGAGAGGCAAGGCAATCCTGTTTGTGTAAAAGGTAACGCAAAGAAGATGCCATTAAAATTATATTTGAACATAAGATTGATGAAAAAAGATAACATTTTACAGAAAAAAATTATTAAAAGATATAAAATTATATACATATGCCGGATGAATATGATAACAAAATGTAAAACATAAATAGATTTTTATACTTTGTACTTTCAAAAAATACATGAATCTGTTGGCAAGAAAATTTTATAAACAAGTTGAAGGTAAATACATAAAATAAAAAACGGTTTTTTAAATATAAACGTTCATACAACTTAAAGATTCATGCTGTCCTCCTCCCTAAAGTAATCAAATGATACCCCAAATCCTGGAGTTTAAATATCTCTTCGTCATATATCATGATCGGCTTCTTACTTGAAGAAGCTATCGGAAAACAAATTTAACACAACTGATATTAATAGCAGGTGCTGAATTAATGTAGTAATGCGCAAGTGCCTTGCTTTTTATGCAAAGCTCCATAAATTCCTTAAGGAGCCACTGATTAAAGCTGAAGTAGTGAAAAATGTGACATAGCATTTAACAATCTCGAAACATATTCTGATTAAATAATGTGCAAGGGTAAATGCCCAAACTTGTATAATAGCGTGAAGCAAAATGCCAACAATGCCAGCGGTAAAATGCTCAATAATTCTGTTTTGGCTATGAGCAACCCTCAAGAGTCCTTTTTTAAAAGTAATACTTTTAAAACGACAAAAAATACAAAAATCAAACGTTATTAGTCGGCAATGTCGTTTTTGACAAAATTAAACTGATGATGTTCAAAAACAAACGATAAATAACTCCGAATTATTTAACAAATATATTGTTTTAAACGTAAAGTAAATCATCAAAAGGATTTATCATGGCTTAAAATAACTTTTGTATTCCGTTTTAAACAAATAAAAAAAATAGAGCTTAATCCAACTTAAGCAACTGTGCAAATACCTAATAATCATATGTAGTAAATAATATAATGTACTTAACAAAACTTTTCGTCAAGTTTCGTCAAATGCCATTTGCTTAAACAAATTACGAAACTGATCGCACATTCCGTACGGAAACAGCTGATTTTGCAGTGTGTTGAAGATCCATTAGTAAACAAATTCCAATGGAGGACGAAAGCGAAAAAATGTTTTATCTTAATTTAATAGAAAACGTACGAAGAAAAATTTTTCATATAAGCATATGACAAAAGAGACGCGTTTTATTATAACGGCAATTCAAAAGAACGAGCATGGGAAAAAGTAGCAGAAAAATTAAGTAAAAATGGTAATACCTAGAAGAATTCTATTTGCGTTTTTCATTTTCATACTGGTATGAATTATTTAAAGTCGCGGAGTGCAAACACAGATGAAAGTTACTACGGGAGCGTTTCTGCAAGGAAATTAAGAAGATGGAAACTCTATCAGGCAGTGGAATGGGCTCTATTAGGAACGGGCACTACTGCAGCTCTCTCGTACCCCGCCGGTATAAGCATTTATATTGAATATTTTTTATTTTCTTACAATGTAAATCTTTATTTTGTAGTACTCGTGATAAGGTTGAAGAACTAGACTCAAACTTGGAGTTTAATAACTTAAGGGCCTTTAAACATTTCAATTTCTTTTCCTTTTATTTAACACATAATTTGCAACAAAATTTAATTTTTTATTGTTTATAAATCAATGATACACACATTTGCATTTTTTAGTACTTTTGGCCCAAATAATACAAACAGCGAAAATGTGTAATTTTTCTTTCGTAATTTTCTTAAAACTATTAGAAAAAATTATAAATTTTGTATAAGAATAGCATTAAGTATACAAAATATGATTATTAAACACTTTTTTGTTAATAAATTTCATTTATTTAGAAATGAATTATTTTTTGCAAAATTACGAATAAAACAAATGTGTAACTGTGCATAATAATTTCTATATTCACGTAAGTACATTTTAGCCACATAAACGTCTTCAATGTATTGCTTAAGCATTTGTCAGACTTTTCGTTCAATTTTTGATGTTAGCTTAAGCCAGCTTATGTATATTATAGTTGGGCTTTAGCTCTTTAACTAGTTCCCGCTAATGAATGTTTCTGTAACAAAATCGCTCTATTTACTTTGTATCTCACATTTTTAAAACTGTTTTGGTTGCTTGATTTAAATGTACCGAACCCTTTCCATTAACAATTAGTACCAACCTTTATTTAACTTATATTATTCAATAGAAAATATTATATTTAGCTATCAAATATTAATTTAGCAAGCTAAACTAGATAAGTGTGAACACCAAAGTTAATTACTCAATTAAATTTTAATTGCCTCAGTTGAAATGTATGCCTGAATATAATAGCATTATTTTCTAACATGAAATATTTAATGGTCTTAGCTAAAATGAATATATTGTAGCTTCTAATAGATCGATTAAGTAATATTCATATCTAAGACGATAACTTGACGAAGATATGTCTCCAATTATAAATAATTTTTGGATAGCTTTGATTCTATCTAATTTTATTTTGTTAGTTCATAATAAACTACTGTTCTTTATTAGAGAACAATTTGGTTTATATCTGTTAACACTAAAAAATATTTTCATTTTTATCAAAAGTTTAAAAATATTTTACATTTTCATTTTAACAAGTATAGCGTTTCTCCATAGAGAAGTGGTACGCACATACAATAACTTACTTTTCTAACCGTTAAAGGGAGGCGATTCTTCTGAGTTGTTATAGATGGGATTGCATCAGACAAGTTTAGGATTAATTCATGGGTGCCGCAATACTCCGTTCTGGCTTCTACACTATTTCTTATTTTTCTAAATGACCTTCTTTGTCAAACTATCATCCCTATATACTCTTTCGAAAATGACAGCACCACATGTCATTCATATTCATTTGATAATAGACCGAACCGGTTGGAGGTGAGTTCCAAAAGGCAGGGCATGAATGAATACGAATGAAAATGCTCAGTCTTGATATCACGGCGATCTCCGAATGGAGTTGTGCGAATAGAGTCGATTTTAATGCCCGTAAGACGCAATGTTGCATGTTTACGCATAGATCTGTGTTCTAAAATGGTGCTGCACCTGTTACTATAGATGATTTAGGTATTACGGAATCGGAAGCTCTTGATGTTCTTCGCATGAAAATTCAGAGTGATATTCGATGTACTAAACACCTTTTTCAGCTTTCTAAAGAAGCTTTCAAGTGCCTTGGTTTTCTAAAACGGTGTAAAAGATACTTCACTCCATACGATTGTCGTACTATTTATAACACCTATACGTCCAAAGATAGAATACAATTTTCATGTATGGGCCGGTGCTCCAGAGTCTATTTTAGAGTTTCTCGACCGCGTACAGGAGAGGGCCAAGAGGCTCATTGGGGACGGTAGGGTATCTAACTTTATTGATTCTCTAGAGTATCGACGTAATGTAGGTTGTATTTCATTGTTTTATCGTTACTGCAATGGTAAGTGCTCTAACGAAATTAGGGAACTTGTTCCTGAAACTCGTACATTTTGGGTTTGACACCATTTTCGTTGCGAGCACATTCATTTGTGGTTGATTGGCCCGTGAGTCGCACTAAGCATTACAGGGAGAATTCGTTTTTTAGCAAAACAGTACGTATGTGGAATAAACTTCCTCCAGAGGTCGTTCCTGTCACTTTCAATGTGGGAAAATTCAAATCGAATGTCGACAAACACTACTCGGTCTTTCCTCCTCCCCATAACCTATTTTCCTTATTCTGGTACAATGCACTGCATGAGCAGTTTATATTTTATCCAATAAGTAGTAAAATACTGTTGTCATTTTCTTCAGTGTAAACAGCCAGCTTTGCATGATAACAGTATTTAATTTGCGGGCGGAACCAATGCAAGCAACTTAATATAAGAAGTATAGTTATACAATAAAACAAGTGAAATTACTTACATTTTTTTATACTCAAACATCTTGATCCGTTTACCAATTTATATTGTTTTATTAAGCTTTTCTTAAGTAATTTAAATAATTTCAAGTGCTCTAAAAGTTTACGGAGAAATATAGTTTTAAAAAAATCCAATTTTCTATTTTAGTTCACCGTAATTAAATTATAACTCAAAAATATGAATTCAACACGTCTGCATATGAATCAGTTTAATTTAAAATGAAATTGATAGCGATGTTTTTGAATATTCTTTTTTTCTACAAATTTAAACTTAAATAAACTGATTTTTAAGTAAACTAAACTGATTGATTAAGTATTTAATCAATCGAATGAAAAAATAAGTATATATATTATATATAGGTTTAAGTAAACAAAATAAATTTTGATTCTCCTTTATAAACTTGAAATTTAATTACACGCGTATCCTTAAAATTTGATTGTTTTTAATTTTTAAATTAAATGTTGAAACTATTAGTTATTGTTTTCAAAACAATAGGGGATGAACTCTATAAACAAAAAAAGATAGTTGATGAAATTAAATTTAATTTGGAAAACACGCATATATGCTTTCCAACCCATTCTCTTATCGACGAGTACAGTAATAACCCAGCATTTCTGGCAAGTGTAAGTAATTTGAAAACTAATAAAAGCGGCTCTGCCTTTGTAATAAATAATTTAGAGGACTACATGTTCTGGGAAAAAATAAAAATAAATTATTTTTCGCAACAGATCGATCCAATAGGTAGCAAAATGAAAATAGTTATTATATTATGAAGAATGTCTACTGCAAAGTAATATATTGTTACGTTTATACCTTTTATAAACTTTTTGTTCTGAGTTCTTTATTGCAAAATAAATAACACCAGATTTTAGAGTTTTTAAATTAATTACAAATTTATTTACTTTAACTACTTTACTTTACTTTACTTTAACTAACTAACTATCCACTCAGACACTGTCATTTTATATTTGCCCACTAGAGGTCTAGAAAAATTAAGAATCTTCTACACTAAGAGAAAAATCGCATTTTGAAATCGAAGCATATCGTAGTTGAAACGAAAATTGTTCAACTTTGAGCATTTCAACCTTAAACTGAAATAGAACAACCTTGAAATAGAGAAAAACCACATGAAATCAACATAGTACAATCATAAAATTGATATTTGACTAAAAAACAAAAAAGTTTTTTTTTATCTCTAAAACGTCCTACATTGAATTAAGAAAAAGCAACATGAAATCCTCAGACACGGTATTTTTACAAAGTCAACTTTGATTCAAAAATAAACAAACTAATTTTCAATCAAGAAGAAACTTTAATTTAAAAATGTATGCTCTTTCATTTAATGCGTGCGTCTTTGAATTTATTAATAAAATGATGGATTCAAGATATCGACAACTTTATTTTAATGACGTGCGTTGTTTAAATCATTTTTAATGCGAAGTATTATGAAATTAACGTCGTTGCATTCTTAAAACAACAATGCATTGTTGAATTCATAATAGATATTTTTGAAATGAGTTCGAAAATTTTACAATCAACGTTGTAAACGTTATTATACAAATTATTTATCAAAACACTAGCGTGCCCGTGACTGCTTTGCAAGTCATTTCTTCGACATTTTTTGATCGATTTTGGTTCGCGGTATTGAAAAACAAAGCACGTG
Source organism: Trichopoda pennipes (assembly GCA_030448955.1). Lineage (NCBI taxonomy): Eukaryota > Metazoa > Arthropoda > Insecta > Diptera > Tachinidae > Trichopoda > Trichopoda pennipes. Next base: position 408,986 of record JASKUP010000041.1, on the reverse strand, counting down.
AACGTGATACATATAACTGAAAGTGCAAAAAACAGGGATCATTGAAAAGCAACAGGTATGGGGAACTAAAGCCATTTAAAATCAAACGGCAAATCTGGAGGAATCATAGGAATGCGTGGTTTCAACACATCGCCCTTATATTTTTCTTTTAAAATTTTTGCTTCAATCACATTTTTCATGACTTTTTTGACTACTAACATATGTCATTGCATCTGCCAAGTGTGCATACAACGCCATCTACTGGCAATATAGCATTTACAATCATGTTTTTTTATGGGTTCTTGAGTTAAGATAGCGTTGTAAAAAAAATGTATGTGAAAATGAATTTTCTTCATAATTTTTTTTTTTTTGGGAAATTTTCCAAAATTTTCTTCAAAATATTGTATTAAATCAAATTTAATTTAAATAAATAAGGAAAGCTGATAAAAGCTGAAAAAAATTCCAATATTTATGTTACTAAAACTCCAGTCACATATGTCATTGCATCTGCCAAGTGTGCATACAACGCCATCTACTGGCAATATAGCATTTACAATCATGTTTTTTTATGGGTTCTTGAGTTAAGATAGCGTTGTAAAAAAAATGTATGTGAAAATGAATTTTCTTCATAATTTTTTTTTTTGGGAAATTTTCCAAAATTTTCTTGTGTATTCTTCTTATTTGGCCGGAGACCTGTCCGAATTGGTGCTAATCACCGAAATCGGTCCAGGCATTCTCGAGTTATAAGCGTAGTAACTAACATCACTTTCTTTTATATATATAGATTCATTTGTCAGTGAAAATTGAAAAACTAAGGGGTTGATTTTAATATTTATTTTTTTAATTTAAAAATAAAAAATGGAAAATTTCGAGTTCATAGATGGATTTTTAGTTACTCAAAGTGGCTCACAACCAGCGAAGGAAATTGACACAGCTGTTGTTGTGGAAGAGTGCGAAGATGATGATTTGGAGAACTTAAAAAAACTACTAATGGAATTTAATTTAATGCAATTACTGCCAGTTTTGCAAGGTAAGGACATAAATTTAACTTAAACTTTTGATGCCGGTACAAAAGCTTACAAATTTCAGCATCTAACCTAACATATCGGTGCTTACAATTTGTGAGAAAAGAAGACCTCGTCGAAGCGATTCCACACTTAGGCCTGCGAATTGAATTTAGGGAGAAGTTATTCATGTGGCGTAAAAAAGAAGTGATTAAAATCTTAATTCTTTTGAAAAATATATACATATATTTAGCATGCATTTGTTTTTTTTCAGCTTGGAATAGACGAAGAAACTATTTCTAATCCGACGAAAGTTCAGAATTGGATTAATAGAGATTTTTCGAATGTGGAATCACCAATTTCTTCAGGATCTTCAACAAGACGTGTTTTAAACAAGGTTTGTAATGTAAAAATAATTAAGATACACACATAATCTTTTATACTTATGTCTGTACTTTTTAAAGGATTTGATGACTTTCAAATAAATAATCCCATTGGTAGCCACACTTATTCTATTTGCGGGTGTTATTTTAACTTTCCTACAATGCCTTCATATTTGTTATCAAAATTAGAATATATCTTCCATGGCGCTTTTATATCAACCAAAAATTTAAAAGATTACGGAAACAAAAACTCTTGGTATCATTTAGTTGAAGAGCTCAAGCTGCTTGAAGAAGAAGGTATTGAAATTGATATGAATTAATAAAAGAATGTGATGAAATTTATGTTTTAAATATTAAATATTTCAATGGATTCCCTTTTCATTTGTATGTAATTAATAACACAAAGACTTATATACGACCAAAAAACTTTTTGTAACTTTTAATAATTGTGATTAGTTTTTAGTTTTATTACATTGTAATATTATATATTAACTATATTTATAATTTTAAATAAAAAAAACAAATCATAAAATAATTTTTTGATTTACGAATGGTAAAAATGTTGGTAAGTATATTATTAAAATATAAACCTCTGTCCCACTGTAGTGAGAAAATATCATCCTTAAATCGACGGTGGACGTTTTTAATTCAAAAACGCTACCATGTTAAAGCGAAGCTGCGCACTCTTATTTTAAATATGCACGTATTTGATTTCAAAATGTTTCTGTTTTAATCAGACGTAGAAAATATTTGATTCAATATCGCTCGTTTTTTGTTTAAAGATGCCATTTTTTTAATTTAACTCCGAGCATTATTAAATTAACGTTGAATCTACCTCGATTCCGAATTAAAGTTGTTTTATGTTGAACGTTGTTAAATATATAATTTCCAACCTTAGCTCATTTTTACGGTTGTTTTTTGTTGATTTAAAGTTGAAATTGTTGATTTCCTGCTGTTTTTTCTATGAGTGTACTCTTTTTGTATCATACTTTGTTGTTGTATGTTGTTCATTTATTGTACAGGCGCCTGTAGGTCTGCGTGTTTTTATTTTTATGCTGATAAAGCTTCTTGCTGGAATTCTAAGATAGTTGTTGTTGTCTTGTGTACATAAGTGTTCTTAGAAAACTATGCAGTTAGCAAACAATATCTCCGATTGTTATTGTTTTGCGTGTATAAAATTTCCACGCAGTTTGTAACTAGAAAGTTGTTGTTGTCTTGCGTGCATAAGTTTTCTTAGCAAGCCACACAGTTAGTAAACAGCATACCCAGTTGTTTATTTTATACTTAATTATTTTCTTCTAAAACTTAAGAAAAACGTATCCATAACAATATAGTAAGGAATAATGCTAGGCATTTAAGCAAGAAATTATTAGTTGCAACCGGCCAAAAACCAGGCATCCATTGTTTTGTGATCAGATAATTATAATTTCGATAAGAAATTAACTTTCAAATTAATAAAAATAATTTTATAATTATTTTAATGAAACCTTTACTTAGTTGCCCAAGGGTAATACTATTTAAATTTACAGTGAGGTTTTTTAACTGTTTGTTCTTTGGACTTAATTATTTTTCAAAGATTAAATATATTGACTGCTTATAGGTTAAAATATACGTAGACAATCAGTTAGCTTTATTATTATATATAACTATATTATTTTATAATCTATAGTATAGCAAAGAATATATATGTATATGGCACAATTATTATACAATAAAAATAGTCTGTTACTTTCATCATAACTGCTGGGCTGTAAATTAAGAGTTTAATAATTATTTCTGTAAATTAGTTATTAAAAAATACTAATAACTGCACTATATACTTAAAAGTAATATTATAAACAGTAAGACAATGATGAGTTATGAATAAATTATAAGTTATACTTTAATTGCTGTCCTTTCAAACAAAGGAAATGTCGTTTAATACAAATACTGTCTCTCTGGTACAAAATAAAGCACACCATTACAAGTAATGAGTGGCTTATTTAAAACACATAAAACTTTTTAAATTTCACTGGTGATGTACATGTCATTTTCAATTTTTTCTATATAATGTGTTGGGGTTTGAAAAGTCATACGATTAGGTTTAAATTTTCTACCGAAATAATGTAGACCAAAAGTGGTATACTTAAAGTAATGAGTGAAATCTTTGTATTCATACTGGGGTCCAGAAGCCGCTGAAGACACAAATTGATAAAAATTTATGTCTGCAGTGCCAAGAACCCGCACTATTTATCGTATAGTGAATAATTTCGAAAAAGGAGTATCTGTAGGTGATAGGCACAAGCATAGACCACAATGTACTGCAAGTTCAGCCGAAACTATTACTGCTCAAGAAAGTGTTCAAAACAATTCATCAACCTTAATTCGACGCCGTGCTCAGGAGCTTGGTCTTCAAAGAACAAATTTGGCCACAATTTTGCACAAGGATTCGCACTTGTTCCCATATAAGATTCAATTGATACAAGAGCTTCTTCCACAAGACCATTTACGCTGCCATCCATATGCCAATAGGATGTTACAGCTCGCCCATGATAGCCCGGATTTTCTAGAAAATATCATAATAAGTGACGAGGCACATTTTCATTTGAATGAATATGCGAATAAACACAATAGTCGGTTCTGGGGAATCGGAAAACCTCAAATTATTCATTTGCATCCATTAAAAGTGACTATTTAGTGTCCGGAGAATCATTGGGTCTTACTTTTTTAAAAATGAAAATGCCATAACGGTAACTTTGAATAGGGAGTGATATCGTGATATGATTGAAAACGTTTTAACTCCACAGCTGCATGTTTTGGATTTGATTAACATGTGCTATCAACAAGACCACAGGGTTACCACAACAAGTTATTTCAATAAATGGTGATGTTGTTTGGTCGCCACGATCACCTGATTTGACTTTTCAAGACTTCTTTTTGTGGAAGATTAATGCAAACAAAGCAGAAACGCTTGACTAAGTAGCTCTAACAAAATAAACGTGAAATTACTGAAATACCACGTGAAATGTGTGAGAATGTAATGAAAAATGTGCTCAAAAGGACTCGTATTTATGAGGCTAACAGAGGCGGATATTTATTTGACATTGTATTCCATACATAATCGCTACATTAAATAAAACATTTATCAATATAAGATCCATTCTCTTTCATTTAATTCAAAATTTTAAACAAAGAAAGCATTACAGCTTCCCGGCGGACGGCCTGTATATTTAGGCAAAATAATAAAATATGAAATTACCTAAAATCAGATGAAATCGACCGGTAATGTGGCAAATTAATCTAGGGCCACCTTTTCAACAAATAAGTTTAACTTTAATATTGCAAAATTAAATATTTTATAAATATCTACCGATTGCATCCTTAAAATATAAACAAAAAATTGGAAAATATAATCATATTCTTGTTCAAATTTTTGTAAATTGAATTTACAAAAAGGAACTTTAGCAAGAGTTTTCCAGTCAGTATTGTTTTTCAGAACATTAATAGAAGATAAGTTGCTCGCACTCCATGTACTGACTGACACCTGATGAATTTATTTCTTATGTATTTCATAATTTTTAAAAGCAGCACAAGGGGAGTTAGGCAATTGATTTTTTTAAACCGTAGGCTCAATGAATAGTCGCATGAGAATAGCTTAATTTAATCTTAATTTATTATATTGAATCGATTGGCCCATTAGGTGGTTGGTTTTGGATATAACATATTGCGCCACTGCGTTACAAAAATTTTCTAAATACTCAATTTAAATCCCGGAAATTCAAGACATTCGTTTTCCAATTAATCATGCCTTCACTATACACCTCAATCATATCTGTTATGATTAGACAGGCATAAAAATTTTGCCAACCAAAAAGTGGCTTTCTCTACAAAATGGCTTAGATATGTGTAGCTCCCACAGCCATGTTTTTTCATTGCCTATACTAATAAAAAATTGTCTTACGTTGAAAAAAACTGCATAGCTAACCCTTTATCCATTTTTTATATCCAACTTTAAATTAAAACTTTGGCCTTTTCAAATTAACTGTTGCTTAACAATTCGAAAAGACATTAGCATTGTTTTAGCAAAGATTCAAAGATTTCATTTTTTAATTTATGCTCCTGCCAAACTGAAAATGTTTTTCCTGCAAATTGAAAATAAAAAAACTCCTCTAAATTTATGCCAAATTTAGTATTGAATTTCAATTAAATATAAGAAGGGAAAAAATTATACTACAAACTTCACAAGCTGCACCTATTTCTAGTTTAAGACATTTACAACTCATTTTAAAATTCGATTTCTGTATTTATTTCTTGCTTGCTTATACCTCTCCCTGCATCATTAATCATTAATTTAATTTTAGACTGAATGTAAGTCCTGAAATTTTCAAAATTTTATGTAAGTGTGTATAAAAAAAAGCCAAAAAAAGACGGACATTTAGACAGACCGAAAAATTTAATCAGCCACAAATTTAAATGTTTAACCAACTAGAAAACAAGCAGTTATATGCTATAAACTGTTTGAGTTTATATACATATGTAATGCACAAAATGCTGCCAACAGTGTGTTAGTGTTGTTACCACAGTAAAACTACATTTAACCATTTAAGAAACCGAGAAAAATCTTAACTTTTTTTTTAATGTTTGAGATAATACCTCTGCTTAAACTTTTCATGAAATGTTTATAGTATTAAATAAATAAATTTAAAACCATGGCGTTGATGAGATGGCTTAAAATCTTTTAGTAATTTATTTTGTGAAATGGTCTCTACATTATGCAAGTAGTGTTTTGGTGTTCGGTATACAAATTTTCCCTTTAAGTAGTATTAAAGTATTATCTTTAAAGAGCTCTTTTCTAAATCGTTCTTAATAACACAGTGTTATATTTTACAAGAAACTAGCATATGACTTGTGTGCCTTCTTTAAAAAACAATGGAGTAGAGGAAATAAAAACTTAAAAGTGTAAGGGGTGAAAAACTTAACAACAAGTGCATTTTACCTATGTTTTTAAAGCCGCATTAATTACAGCCTCTCTGGTGTTATGTAGATACATTTATTTATTTACATTTACATTTAAAGCTGTTCTAGCCATTTTGTTATCACCTTAAGCTTATTAAATTCTAGGATATCAAGCCACAGCAACAAAACAATCCTATACAAAACTCTTCTGTAATTGAACGAAATTATTCTGTATATTCATAATCCGCTAAACTGTTATTTTCAGCGCCGTCATCTTTTAGTGACAGTTCACTTATTAGAATAGTCAAAACTTGTTCAAAGTATAATCTTGAAAATTCAGTCTTTTAATTAATAAATCATAGTGTAACTATCTTTTTCAGTATAGCATCTCAATATATTGAGACAAATTAATAAAACATGTGATTCTTACATTTAGTATTTACGATGCCTTCAGAATAGTTATGTGAAATATTAAATTAAACATTTTTTGTGATAAAATTATATCATTTTAAGATTTATAAATATCGGGCAGACTCTGAATATTTAAAACACCAAACAATTTTAACAGAAGAAGAGATTCAAAATAAAGAATGTTTATAAGAATAATTTTCAGCTTTAAGTAATTTTTTATCTGGATCATATCTTCTTGCAATATGATTTAGATACGATTAGTTCCTGGTGTAAAGTTAATCTTATGCAACTTAATTGTAAAAGTACAGCAGTATGTGTTTCTTTCGGAGAACACATTTTAATGTTAATTATGTCTTGAATGATGGAATATTGAACAAGATTGAAGTAATTTCAAATGTCCTACTTGATCCTAAACTAAATTTTACACAACACATTTCATTTACAACAAATAAAGCTCGATCTGCCTTTGGATTAAAAAACGGTAGGTTAATAAGAGTTTATTGACCTTTGTATAATACGGTGCCCCAATAGGCTAGTAGGTAGTGTACTAGCTTGTCAGTATGGGGGTTGTGGGTTCGATTCCCAACGAAGACCTCGGTTTTTTTCACTATAAAAATAAAAATTGGCTGTCGGTGGGGCTGCTCAGGGATGAAGGCATAGTCACTGGACGCTGCGCTGTCTTATACGGCAGTTATTTTCCGACTATCCTTCTACTTTCACCACCTGTTTCATCTCTTCTCTATCCTAAAGAATGTAGCACGGTACTTGACTAAATAGGCATTGTTGCCTGAAGTGCTACTTCTCTTTAAAAAATAAAAAAGCAATTATATACATCTTTGGCACCTAATCAATATTAATACTGTCGAATCTCTTCACAAAAAAATTTTGCTCTTTTGTCTCCCTGACTTGCATTGGAATATGCAAAATTTACCGTCTTATAATAATAGACTGACTTTAATTATTTTGACGCTTAAAAGTTGTAGAACAATTTAGAATGTTAGTTTCGTCCTTAATCTCACTCAATTTTTAATAAGTAATGTCTATTTTAATATTCCATGACGCCCCGCTTATCTTACAAAGCTGTGCTATGCTAACTGGGATCCGTTATGAAAGATTTTTTCTGAATTTAGTAAATACAGAATATTTTATTGATTATTATTAGAACATAAATAGTGTTAAGAAAAATATTGTTTTCTTTTTGAATAATTGGTGTTGTAAAAATATATTAAATATTGTTACAGTCTGTAAGTATATTGAATCTATAGACTTAATTAAATAAATAAAAGTAACTAATACCATTGGGTTAGCAAAAGTCCTATTAAGAATATTTGTGATACCAAAAACATATTTCAGTTTTCATTCCTGCTTCACGACCATTGTTCTTTAATAAATATTTTATGATAAAATATTTATTATTTAAAATATTTATTTATAATAATTATAGTTATTTGACCTTTTTAAAATTTTTTAATTGTTAATTATTAAGCACTAGGTCATTATTTAATAAAAAATTTTTAAAAACTTTATTTTCTATTATTTTTCAATATTTCGCCAAACCATTGGTTGCCATCATCAGGATAATTGGTGTTGATGCCACCCAATGGTTTGGCGAAATATTGAAAAATAATAAAAAATAAAGTTTTTTTTTTAATTTTTTATTAAATAATGACCTAGTGCTTAATAATTAACTACTATAAAATATTTATTATTCATAGAAATGTTTTATTCAAAAAATATAATTGAAATGTAATACTGCAGGGGAAAGAGTATCTATTTGGCCATTTTTCTACTGCTCATATAGCTCATTAAAGGATTTTACCCCAAATTTTGTACAGAAATGTCAAAAGTCTTAAACTTCACGCCAAATTGATTAAATGAGAATTTTCATTGAACCAACACAGCAAAACAACAAAACTCAAAAACACTTCTGTACAAAAATACTGCAAACATTCGAAAATGGCCATATGGATATGTTTTGCCCCACAGTATACATTTCAAATATAGTTTTTGAATAATAAATATTTTATGAGAATATCATAAAATACGAAAATATCATAAAATATTTTTTTTAAGGAACACAAATTAACGTAGATCAAATTAAAAATTGATTCCAAAAAATAAAATTGATGTAAATTAATAATAACTCGAAAAACCGGAAAAAGCATTTTTTATTAATCAGATATCTATTTGGCAAAGCTAAAGTTTCCACTTAGAAAACGCCACACAAAATTTAATTTATTCTCAAAATAAAGTTTGCAACTATTCAAAGTTGATTTACACTCTATAACAAATTATTTGTAATCATTCCTAAAACTGCTGATTTCGTAGTACATACTTTAAAGTTAAGTCGTTTTAAACCTACTTTGTTTTCGCATTTAATATAAACCTTAATCTCCATTTAATTCACATTTAATGTAATAAAATTATCATGAATATGAAGCAAATAATAAAACTGAACTAAATATAGCAAAAACAAAAAAATACACAACATTAAAATATATAATATGACCATTATGAGTGAGTTCCTGTATATATGGTGTGTATGCATTTGTAAGTTCTGAGGAAAACTCTAAGATGGGAGTGGTATATGTGATAAGTCAAGGTAACTTTGTAAAGCTTAAAACAAAAATAAATAGCCCTTTTTTGCATGTTTCACAAATAAAAACCTTTATTAAAAATAAAGCAGTGAAAAAGACTAAAAAGTTAAAAACCTTTTATATGGCATGTCTAAATTTTCAAGCATTTTGGCTTATGATTATAAAGGAAATAATTCTCATGTTTTTTGTGTTTAAGAGGTGGACGTAGTCACACACATGTCTGCGCAGAATAAGAGGAGCTACAGGCCAAGCCAGACGTCGGGACATATTACATTTATGTGGTTTATTTTTTATTTTCTTTTATTTTATTTTTTTGGCAAATGGGTGTGTTTATTGGCTTTTTATGGTTATGCCATAAATAAGATTCAAATTTTCTTTAAAACAAAAAACTAAATATTCGACACCTTTTCTTAGCTGTGCTCCGTTTGTTTTATTTTTCATTACATTTCTCAGTTTAGTTAAATAAATGTTCTCACATCTAATACTTAAATGTAAAGTTTATGAGTTTTTATTTTTTATTGTTTGTTTATTTCTGAGTTCTCTTTTATGGAAAATTATGATCATCAATTTATAAAATTTCTTTTTTTTTTTGTTTTTTGTTAATATTTTCAGCAACATTATTGTAGAGTCCATTAGATACCGCCTGTCTGTAACATTTTTCATACATGTTTTCTGTGATAAATATTCTTGTTTGACATTCAAATGCTTGTAAAAACTTTCTACAACATGTTTTTCTTCGACTCGTCTTAACCACATTGTTTTTGTCTTGTAAGCTTTGTTTTTATCAAAAAACATAAATTATAATTTCTATATGTTAATACCTTGTTTGTTGATTTGTTTTTCTTTTGCCTAACTCTTATATTAAATAAATAATTTGTGTGTTTAAGCAACTTACCTTCCCATGGACATCCCACAATTTCGGCTCTCAAGCACACAGTACGATCGTATTGTCCATACGGATAGATGCGTACTTTTGAAGCGAAAATTATTGGTTGTAATGTATTTTCAAATTCGCTGTACGTGTTAATGTTGCCAGGTAAAATCTAAAAAAGGAACACAATTTAAAATTAAATTTCCCTAAAAGTAAAATTATTGAGAATTTTTCTTTAAAACAATATTGAGCCCCAAATTTAATTTACAATTTAAATTATATTTGAATCTTCATGCAAGTAATATAAAGTTTACTATTTTCTTCCATAACTAATTTTGCTATTTTAATTTATTCATTATATTCCTTCGAAAAATTGTTTCTATCTTTTGCAGTTTGATGTCCCAAATATCGAGTAGGACTCACTATATGAAAGTAAAAATGCTACGGCAACATTGTCGATATTTAGTATGATGTTCATCATCAAACTCAGTTTAATAGAAATGCAAATTATTTAGTTTTAATTGTAACAATCCTAATCCTTCGATTCGTGTATAAATTTAATTTCTCAAGCATACAGCTTCCTTCTACGTTAGTCTTTCTGATAAACTTAAAAATTCCATCTAATAAATGCGGAAAGTTTGAGTGATAAATTTCTCTAAAATAAGACGGAAAATTTAATCCTTCTGTAAATGAACAACAATTTGCTCTAAAGTACTTTTATAAAAAATCAACTAACTATCTGCTTTCTTAAGGTAGTGCCTTGGTTTCTTCCAAAACATCTAAACATGGTTTTCTTTTACGAACGGCTTAAGACACACAGTTGTCAGATCACAGTCTTAAATTAAACTTTCTTTAAATTTTAACTTTCATAATAGCTTAGTTTAGCTCCATAAATACCTTTACAAATCATTGATTAAAACCGAATGCGATAACTTGTATAATAGCATGGAGTGAAATGATTAATGTCATTGCAAGCGATACAATACTCAATAATTTTGTGCAATTTATTTCAATTGCAACGATTTAATTTGCTTCGATTGGTGTATAAATTCAAGCATCCAGCTGCCTTCTACATTAGTCTTTCTAATAAATCTAAATCTTCCACCTAATTAATGTGGAAAATTTGAGTGATAAATTTCTTTGAGGTAAGGCGGAAAATTTATTTTTTTTCTAAACGAATTGCAATTGCCTCTAAATAAGTTTTAGACACATTCGCCATCACTAATACCTAATGCTTTCTTAAGGCAGTGGTGGCTCGGTTTCTTTTATAACATCTAAACATGGCTTAATTTTGTTAAACACTACTAAAGCTTTAAGACCCTTAGTTGGCAGATCATAGTCTTAAATAATAGTTTCTTTAAATTTTATTATAATAATCATTATAACTTTCATTATATCCTATTTATATAATTCAAATCTCCTATATTTAATAAAACTTTAAAATTCGCTTTAAAAATTAACTAAAAATTTTGTTTAAATCAATGTATTTAAATATTCTGCTAAACAAAACTTACCTCCTTTCCTTGTGTATTTTTCCATCTTTTCCAGCTGGTGAAACCTGGACGCCAATATTCCAATACATATGCCTCTGTATATTCTTGACCCTGGCCCTTGCCATAACGACCCTGTGTACGTATGGCCGTTACAACATGAACGGATAAGAGGTCAACTTGTAAATATTCTTTTAAAGCATTAGACACCATATGTTTGGGACACCAAGCACCGCCATTATTATCGGTTTTCAGTCTAAAAAAGAAAACAAAAAAAAAAGATAACAACAATAAAACAAAACACATAAATTACAATTATTGTCAAGACCAAAATGAATCAAATTTAACTTTTTAACGCACCACTAAAACGAGCGCATAAACAGAATTAAAAAAAAAGCATCAAAAAACCAGAAAATGTAGTAGAAAGAAAGAAAAGAAAGAAATAAATAAAAGGAAAAAGATTCCTATAAATTAATTGACATTAAATGACAGGCCCCACATTGGGTTCCCGTTGCTATTGGTATGACTGTTGGTTTTTGCAAATCCACAAAGCCACCTTATATTCAATATCACCAAACGTCATCGTCTACAAAAATAAAATTAATGTATTTATTTTTTAGTTCTCTTTCACTTGGTGTTGTTCTTGTTATTGCTGCTGTTATTGCTAATATGGCCTTAAATGGTACGTGCAGTTTAATAAATTGAGCTTTTTGGTCATACGAAATCATCAACAAAGCCAAAACAACAAATAACCACTTGATTTGGTTTATGTACTTTAATTTGCAATATTATGCTATACTCCGCAAGTTGAAACTACAAATTAAATTTAAAAAATCTCATAAATGGATTTTATAAAATCATATAAAATTCCATAAAAAAAATTACGACTTGAGTTTAAGCAATTGACTACTTTAACTGATCCTTTATATTCTCCGTCTTAAAAAGTTTATTTCTTAAACCGAAACTTAATTTTAAAAAATTATTAAAATTATACACTTAAGTTTAAGTATAAACATTTGTTAACTAGTATCTTAGTATCATTATACAGTTATTAAGCTCACTTAGTTAAGCTATCAAACCCACTTATAGTCGATGGATAGATTGCATATAAGAAAAATTTTAATGCTTGAAAAAGTTGTTCATATTAGAGCAAGTAAAATAGTTTAAATTTTAAAACTTTAATTGATTTCTAATGTTTTAAAAAAATATTTCCTCAAAACAATTATTTTATTTTATATTAATGGAAAAATTAAAAAAAAAATAATCTCAATTTAAGCTTAAATATTTACCACCACCAAGGATATTTATAATATATTTAAAGGTTTTAGCAGCAAATTATATTTATATAGTTTGAATTTAAACCTATCGGTCCACACTTGAACACTAAATATCTGATTAAAGCTAAAAATAAGAAAAACAAGTTATACAAAAGGTATAGAAAGTCTGGTTCGTTTATTGACTATGTCAAGTAATCTGTTAGTCGTATTCAATATAGTTCAATTAACCAATCTTGTATTACTCTACTTACTAAAATAAAATTTGAAACAATTTTAAATCGAATCCAAGAACTTTCTACAAATTTCTCAACTCCATAGAAAGATCAATGGCATATTCCTCTGTTATGAAGTAAAAAAATGTTGAATCTGATGATGAGCTGACAATAAGTAATTTGTTTGCAGATTTCTCTTTTCCAGCTCTTATCAACCAAAACCAAACAAAATTTGTAAAACAAATAATAAAAAAAAATTCTACTACTAGAGACCCACAAGTTAAATTCGCTATTGTTTGATTAGATAAAAACGAGTGTTTTGTGACAAAAGTTAATAACGAGAAGATTTTCTTTTGTATATGTAGTTAACTTTTAAAAACAGCGGCTTAAAGAGGAGCTATTACAACAACAAAAATCGGGCTTGCTTAAAACAAGTTAAAACATGATTTTAATTTTTTTCCCATAAAAAAATTAAACATTTTTTTAAATTCTTTTAAATTCATTTTTAAGAATAAAAGAATTTGAAATATTTTATACTCAACAAAGGCCCCAGAAATTATGCTTCTTAATCAAACTCTTTGAAATGAGTAGCACAAATATAACTTCCACATACGAATGCCAAAATAATTGTTATTATTCCTTACATTTATGGTCCTTCGAACTCAATTCGTCTTAACTAATCTATAACGTAGTTAAAAGTATTAAAACTTCTTTAAGCATATGGTGGTCAGTAGCAACTAAACAAAAAAAGTTTGCCAAAACAAAATGCCTGACAATCTAAAGGAAATTGAAAAAGTTTTCCCATGAAATTGAACACAGTAGCAATAGGGTATTTTTAATGTCAACAGGATCTAACAAAAAAAATTTCTATCATTTTATTCCTAACCAAATGTAATTTGAATTGGTTTGTATTACTTTATATTCCACTTTATTTATTTCATTTTTTTAGCTTTTCCACATTTAAGTGGCGTTTTTAAGATTTGTTTTCTGTTTGTTTCTTTTAGGATTTTACATTTTTTTTGCCATCAAAGATTCCTTACAGTTTTTTTATGTTCGTTATTTATTTTATTGCAAATGCGTTTAAAAGCCGTTTTAAACGTCAATTCTTTTAGTCATGTTATCATTTCGAAATTCGTTAAAGTAACCACAAGAACGAAAAAAAACTCAAGAATATTAAGCTAAAAAAAAGCAACAAAAACATAATCTTTGAAAACCCCCTTGAATAAAAATCGCTTCTGGTGACTTGTTAAGTTCGTTAAGTTGAATTTTATTTTATATATATATTTACATTTTTTTTCAGATCACAACTTTACTAGATGTTCATCCTGTGGTCTGCAACAGCTTCTATGGCATTTTATTCCTCTTATTTCTCGAGCAAAATAAATGTAACTTTATGGCTTAAATGTGTTCTTTTTTTAGTTTTTAAACAATTTTGAACATTTTTGCTAAACTCAGCAGGATGTTGTCTTGGTAATTAAGGATTAGTTTCGTTTTTTTTTTCTTAGTTATGGTTATTTTAGTTGATCTTTTTTTTTTTTTATAAAATAACTGTTCGTTTGGTAGTTGCTTTTTTGTAAATGTCTTAAGCATTTTATTGATATGTTAATTTTTGGTCTTCTGGTTATTTTTTCTTCTCTTCAGATATCTTAATGATATTTGAAGTTTTTAAACAAAATTTATTCGCAATTATTAGGTTTTTTATTAAAAAGTTATGGAAATAATGTTTTTCTTGCTTTTTTTTTATCTGATATCTTTTGAAAGAACGTCATTAAGAAATTTGTGAATTAAGAAAAAAAAAAAAAATTAAATTGAAAGGGTTGGACTAGTTTTATTCAAATGAAAATTGTATGCATACAAAAGCAGGCATGTTAAAATTTAATTAAAATGACACTAGATTAGCATAACAGAATATAATTTCGTTTTAATGTTTGCAACAAACTTTAATTTTTATAAAATTTTCTTATTTAGTAATTGATAACTTAATGCCCAAACACTGTCCATAGCATTTGTGTGCTAAACCTTTTGAAATCGAAACTTTTTAAATGTTTTTCAGACAACAACTAATTATATTACAACATTTTTCTAGCTATCAAACACCCTGTAATTCTAACGTTTACAGTTTTATTATTTTTAAACACTTTTTTATTTTATTTTATACACCAGCGTTTATCATCTGTTTTGTTTTTACCTGTTATCTTCAAGCACCATTAACATCTAAGCATCATAATTTTTATTAAAACAAAATTCAAATTTCATAAATATTTTTTTTATATTATCTCTGATTGTTATAAATAACATTTTGAATAGCTCTTAAAAGAGCAATTAAATTATCAAAGAAAAACCTTTTTGTATACAAAAAAGTTCTTTTATATATTTAAATTTATATAGTTATTTAGCAGCAATAAAATTGCCCAACGTCATAAAGTTTACAAAAGAAAAGATCTTTTAATAGTTTAAATAATTCTTATCATTGCAAGCACATCATAAACACTACAATTATAAAGAGATATCTCCCCAAAAATAGCATTTAAAACAAATAATGATGTGATGATAAGGTAAATAGCATTTCTTATTTTAACAGTAAATTTACTTAGATCTCGTGTGTGTGTGCGTGTGCTTTTGAGCATTTTATTAACATGTTAAAATAATGATAAACATTCATTTCATTTATGACAAATATACCAGCCAAAGGTCTTCAAAAAAGTTTGTTGCAAGTTGGAAGCCATAAAATGTTTTTTATTTTATTTATAAAATTTTGAGGGCATCCGCCAAACTGTAGAAAGTACAGGTAATTTCTTGCCCTATTTTTCTTTTACCAGAGAACACTTAATTTATTTCACCACCTTGTTTTTGTGTTTTCAAGAAATTTTGTTTTTATTTTCAGCCATGTTTTTAATTGCTGTAATTGCTGACGGCTGCTTAGATGTTTGATGTTTTAAAGTGTCTTATTTGAGTACTTTTTGTATATTTCTTTTTATATGATCTAGTTTTATGACTATTTTTATGATTAAAAGAATATATATTTTTTTCTTATAAATAAAGATATAAAAATAATAGTTCATATATAGCAAATGTTTCTAAAACCTAATGAGAATTCTATGGTTTCATTACTTCATGTGAAAGAGCTTATGAAGAAATAATAAAATGGTTAATGCTTATCTTTCTCCACTCTAGCTTGGTTGAGATAAAAAATTAATAACGACAACGTATGATTCACGCCAATCACCTTAGTTCTTTTTGTCTTCAAAAGATTAAAGAGATTAAAAGGCCGTGAGACCAAATCTATTTAAAAAGTATTGTTTTTAGAGCCTCTGCTTTTAGAAGTGAGACAAATTCTTTATATTATTTATTTTTTATTTTTATTTATTTAATTTTTTTAATCTACTTTAATTTAAAAATTTGATGATATTGTCATGAAATATTTATTATTGAAAAAATTTTTAAATGTATTACTATGAGGAAAAACATATCCATATGGCCATTTTACTACTATTTTTTATAGAAAATTCAAGAGCCTTATATATCAAGCCAAATTGATTAAATGAGAGTTTTCATTGACAACAAAACCCAAAAATTTTTTTAATTTTTTACCAAAAATGTTTTAAATTACACAGAAAAAATTAAATTGCCTTTCAAAATATGCCTCAAATATCTTTCGTTTTTATTTTCACAAAGTTGTCGACTGCTCTCCTCTTTTTTTTTATGTGATTAAAAAAATGTTTTATTTAAGAAAATAAGTTTAAAAAATTGTGTAAAGATTTTAGTTTAGCTTGTAATGTAAACTACTTTAAAATAGTAAAAGTAAATATTAAAAGTTCTTAATTGTAAGAGGGCTTTTTTTGCTGAAGCCAATTTTCAACAAGAACATATTTTAAAATCAGATCAAGCATAAAGAATTCATAGCAGTTTAAATTTTTCCTCTAAAACTTAACTATAGCGAAGCTATTCAGAAGGTTTAGATTTATTTTAGTTGTCTATCATTTCTAACGTGTCGAACAAAAGTGCAGAACCATAGTTGAGGACTCTTTTACTACTTTCAATAAACTATGATTTTTTTAGATTTTATATTATATTTAAAGTAGCTACCAAAATTGAAAGTCGTAATAGATCTCTCAAAATTAAATCCACTATGGCAAGGTGTATCAAATATTCCAATAAGATCAATATCAAAAGTTGTCCATATGACCTTAACTGTTCTTTCGAAGCGCTATAGCATCTTAAAGACATATCCTTTGTGGATACATTATCTGTTTAACCCAAGTTTACAACAACACTATTAATATATAGGCAAACTCTTTATAACACTGAAAAATTTTATTTAACAATAAATTAAATAATATAACTTTCTTCGCTGTTAAACATGAAGATGTATGATTATTGATTATGGTCTACTTCACAATTTCCGCTCCAACTTTACGGCCATAGCGCTAGCTATTTATACAGCAGCCAAATTTGTATCCCAAAGCCCAAACACATTTGTTATAGCCATCGATAGTCTTTCGTCTATTTTGGTGATATAGAATACCTTGTACGATTCGCCTCTGATGTCCTAAATTAGAAATATTTACAAAAAAAATTCTAACAAAACCAAGATTATGTGGGTTCCATTGCTCGTTGATCTACCAGGTAAGAAACAGGCCGACGTCGCGCCTATGCATGCAAAACATATGCCTTAACACTGTGACCAGACTTTTGAGAATCATGATATTTTTAATCTAATTTCAAACTTCTATACAAGCCAGAAGGATGTGCAATGGTTTAACTACCAACATGCCTACGAAAACTAAATTCCAAGTGGAAAACGACCAAACCACACCAACCAACCCTATAGTTAAAATGAGAATTGGCCACAGCAGCTAGATAGATCCCAGCGTCCTATTTGATTTACTCATAATACGCAACCTACCATTTTCCATATATTAGACAAGTGTCATACTTTTCACAATATTAGAACAAAACTCTTACAATTTATCTAACCATCACGACATTGAAATTCTCCATAAATTCATATAAAACAATAATCTTCTTCAGAAATTGTAAAACAAGTTTAACTAATTTTACGAGACGAAAGGCTTAGTAGCTAGGTCCAATTTTCCTTTGTTAATACAATTATATATTGTATTATTGTAATTAACTATTAATAAATAAATATTATGTTTGCTTAGAAATCCATTAATAACCAGTTGAAAACAATTTAAAAATTTTAGCGAACATTCTGCAGCGGAGTTATAATTAACAGTACCTCTCAACTCCATAAATACTAACTTATCTGAAACTTCTATCTTATAATGTTTCGAGTTTTAATAGCAGTATAAAAAAGGTCAATTTAATATTCATAAACTAAACTAATGCCTAACATTCGTGGACAGAAAATCAAAGAAAAAAAATATAATTTCCGCTGTTCATTTTTAGCGATTATTCAGTAGATTTTTATTTGAATTAAATGTTGTGTGATTTTTTGTTTGTTTATTACTTTTAATCTACAACTAGAATCCTATAAAAATCATTTAAAATGCTAATATCTTTAGTTTATAGACCCATTTCATTTTGACTTTAATTATTGTTATTGCCAAAGTCAACAATCTGTCTGTCTGTCTACAAGACAGTATAAATAAATAGTAAAAAATCCAAAGCAAGAGCAACAACATTTACAAGTTTGTACAACTCTATAAAAGTTTAAAGGAAAGAAAATACATTCTGCTTCTGTGAAATACAATCATATGTATTCGTACAATAAACAAAAGCAAAAAAAGACAACAACTATGTAAAGTATGTCTTTAAGAGTGGCCTGTTTCCAATGTGATATACGCAGTGTATTAGAAGCGCACCGAAATGATACAGTCATTTGAAAGAACTCATGGATAAATACTGCAAAATTGTTTACCAATAATTTTGAAGGCTTAAAAGCTATACAACTCTTCTATCGGGTGTTTTTTCTTTATAGAAGTATAGAACTTCAACTGGGTAACAAGTTTATAACTGGCGGCTATTTTGTTAGTTATCATGTGATTTATGTTTAGTTTGTTTTGGCATTTTAACATAAAAAAACTAACGCTTGAACAAGGTTTCCAAAACAACACTGCAGTTGATCCCGATTTTTACAAGGTGGCGCAAAAGAAATCCTCCTATCAGAAAATGCTATAAATTTTGCGATTGGCCCCTAATGTCAGTTCTGTTTTGACATTTGTGTAGTAAACACATGCGAAATACACGTTAATAAACAATGTTACGCTACACTGCTCCAGAACGCAGAATATTGGTGACTATTTATTTAACCAATAATCGCTCGGTGACTTTGGCACAACGTGAATTTCGTCGCAGATTTCCTGGCCGTCCAACGCCTACTGGTGAAACACTGCGACGTTTAGCCGCTCGCCTCGAAGAGACTGGCACAACAAGAGATGCTGCCAGGCGTGGCAGACCCCGGAGTAGCCGTTCTGCAGAGAATATTGCTGCTGTAGGCGAGGATGTCATGGAAGCGCCGTCGACATCGACCAAACGACGTGCCACGCAAATGGGTATCAGTCGACGGTCTTTACAGCGAATTTTGGTACAAGATTTGAAGATGTTTCCGTACAAAGTCCAGACGGTGCATCAGCTGTTAGCTGCTGACCGCCAATCGCGTCTAACATACGCTCAAGCCATCCTTAATCACCACCAAGAGGAAGATAATTTTTCATCAAAAATAATCATGAGTGCTGAGGCCCATTTCTATCTTAGCGGGTACGTAAATAAGCAAAATTTACGCTTCTGGGGCACTGAAAATCCGCGTGTAACCCACGAAGAGCCATTACACCCGCTCAAACTCACTGTATGGTGTGCTGTTTTCGCTGGAGGAGTCATCGGACCTTTCTTCTTCGAAGACGTCGCGGGCCAAACGGTTACTGTGAATGGTGAGCGCTACAGAGCAATGATCAACGAGTTCTTTTTGCCGCAACTTGATGAATTGGGATTGGAAAATATGTGGTTCCAACAGGACGGTGCAACGGCACACACTGCACGTGCCACAACCGATATGCTGAAGGATGCATTTCCCGGGCGCCTAATCTCCCGTTTTGGCGATTTGCACTGGCCAGCAAGATCGCCTGATTTGAGCGCTGCAGACTTCTTTTTGTGGGGCTTTTTGAAGTCGCGGGTTTATGTCAACAAGCCTCAGACTCTTGCAGCTCTTAAAGACAATATCCGTCAAGAATGTGAGGACCTATCGCCGGAAGTTTTGGCCAAAGTGATGGAAAATGCCATAAAAAGGGCTCAAATGACAATCAACTGTGGCGGCGGCCATTTACATGACATCATATTCTCGACTTGATGTAAAAAAATTAAAAGACCAAATAAAAATAATCCACAAGAAGAATCAAAGTTTTTCATTTATTTTTTTAATTACAGCCAAAAAACATCGGAAGGTTGTTTTTGCGCCACCTGTACAAGCGAATTTTGTTTATTGATGAAGCCCACTTTTGTTTGAATAAACAAAGCTGTCAAATTTGGGGATGATGATAATCCTCAACGTTAAATACAGAAAAAATGACTATTTGGAGTGGTTTATGAGTTGCTGCCATTATTGCTCCGTACTTCTTCAAAAACCATGCTAGTCAGAATAAATCAGTCAATAGAGCCACTTTTTCGTTCATTAATTGAAATACAACGATGTGCAGGTTCCAACAAGAGGGCGCATCATGTCACCCAGCTCATGCCACAATTGATTTCTTGAAGGAAATGTTTTTAACCGCATAGTTTTACGTTTCAAATCCACGAATTTCTTCCAAGACCATTCGATTTAACGCCGCTAGACTATTTACCGTGCGGATATGTGATGTCCTTAGTCTGAAAAGCCCGAAACGATTGACTACCTGGAGGACAAAATTTACCGCACTACTGCAGATAGAGGGTCCGCCAAATAACTTTTTTTTTAAATGCTATAAACAAAACTACACAGCTTCGGCTGTGTGGCACGTAGCGCCGTCCTGTTATAACCAAATGTTGCCAATATCCTACTCTTCAATTTTTGTAAACAAAATCGTTCAACATGGACCGATAACGATCGCCATTGACTGCAACGGCCACTCCTGAAAAATGTCCCAATTATGCCTCTGGACCAAAATCTGCACCAAACAGTGACTCATTTTGGGTGCGTCGCCTTTTCAATGTATGCATTTTTGCAAAATCGGCATCTTCTGTAAGTCGATCGCAGGCCCACTTAGCGAAACGTTGTTCAAGCGTATACACAACCATATTCGTTCAGCGGATGGATAAAACTAATTATTTGTCAAATCAAACATTTGCTAAGTGTTACCATTCACGAAATAAGCACTAGTTGAAAAAACGTTAGATGGCGGAACGTTAGATGGTCAAAACCGTTGATAAAAGCAATAAAAAATGGGATCTCCAGATTACGTGACGGCCGAACCAGCCTTGGCGGTCATATTCCGGAAATCATATTTAAATTTTAATGCCAGCAAAAAATTGATTTATTTTATAAAAAATTCCATTGGCAAATGACTTTTTCCAAATGACTTTTAAAGCACTGACAACGCACAGAATAGTTAAATTCCTTAACCGGATAGCAATATATTCACAATAAGCATTAATGGGAGTGTAAGGCAGTTGTTCTAGTAATGGCAATTATGATGGCAATAGGCTCTTTAGGATGTGATAATTAAATTATTTTGCAATATACTACTCCTGGCCTCCTTTCGCCAACTGTTATGAACCCACACCACTTTAATTTTCTAGAGCTCCTTTTACAAATTATTTCTTTATCAAATCTATAATTATTGCAAAAAATAATATGAATCGCACAGTGACTTGGAATTGTCATGTTGTGTTAGATTTTCTTTTGTGGTTGTAGGATCTGGACATTAGATGATCATTTGTGTTCAAAAACAAAACCTTTTCTTTCCCATAAGCAAGAGCGAAAATAATAAAATAGTTCGATTTCATAGTTCTTCCTCCCATGATCCTGCTGTCAGCCATGTTTATAATTATCAGCTGGTATATACTTAGTGGTAGGGACATTCCTAGAGAAATAAAAAAGACTGAGAAATTAAGCAAACACTTGCTCTTAAATTTAAATGACGAGTGGAGTTCATGTTTTTTATCATGTGGGCACGTTGTTGTTGAAAAATCATAAAAAGGGAGTTTATTATTTATTTTATGCTTCAAATGTTTAGCATAAAATTTACAAAACACAATAAGTTTTGCAATTTTTCTTAATTATAACAAAAAGTAGCCTTATCATATTGAATCGTATCTTATGCAGAATGTTGTTGACTAACCAACCGGACTAACAACTATCTAATCAAACTTTGTTGTTTTTTGTTTATACATTTTCCTACATTTTTAATTTAACTTCTTCTAAAGCCGCCGTTTTCCGTTTCTTTTTCTTTATTTTTAAATACAAAAAAAATATCTTTAGTTTTAGAAACTAACTACTCTAACAGTTGCTTTTATAGTTTCCTTTACTGTCTTTTTTTTTAATTTTCTAAAGTATTTTTAATGCATTTTCTTGAGTTTATTCGTCGATGCTTAAGGCAAATAAGAGTATGAGATTTTTTCATTGTTGCGCCTTTCATTTGGTGTAGCATCAGAAAATAAACTGTCATTTAGTTAATCATGGGTAAAACGATACTATACAGTCTACCGAGCTTTGTTGCAATCTACTTTAAATACTTTGAATTTTTTGCTATTTTCATTCTAGCTAAAACTATTTGTAAAGGAATTAATTTAAATTGAAGTTTTGTAGTAAATGCAACAACAAAGTTTTAAAGAAAAAAAAAAACAAGGAATATATATTAACTAATGCTTAACAAAAGACTTTAAAATATCAATAAAATAAGTACTTGGCCTAGGCCTGGCATGGGTTCTTTTATTTACAAAAAGGGGAAATTAAATTAAATTATTTCTTTAGTATTTAATTGAAAAGCATTTGATTATAATTGAAGTAAATGAGTTGCATAGCTATCAATACATATCTACGATAATTTTGTTTTTAGTTATAAAGAAAACATAATTTAAATAAAGAATAAATTTAATTTACAAAAGCAATAGAATAAATATGAACTAAATAAATTCTTTGAGATATTATTTAATTGAATTAATGAACCTTAACTTTCAAGACATTGCTTTATTTGTAGTAAATATTGTTCTCCTTTATACAGCCCGAATAAAGCTAAACGAAATATTTATTTTTTGTCTGTTAGAAGACATATAATTAATTGTCCAAAATTATGTTAACTCAATTGTGGTTAGGACTTACACTAAGCTGCGGTATCTTTGGTCATCATATCACTTTACACTTTTTAATATAACGTCTTGCAAAATCTTATTTTGTTCCTGGCTTAATCTACGGTTGTGAACCTTTTTAGGATTTTACCATTCTGCATAGCAAAAGAAAGCTAAACGTCGTAATATCATGTTTACGGATTAAAAAGAAATGCAGATGTTTGCCAATTTTTCGCCACAGCCCTGTTCAGCCCTGTAACTGAGAATATTCGATGTACACTTGATGAAGGAAAATAAATTTCCTGGTACTTCTTCATAACTCTAAAGCCTTTGACACGATTGATCATGGCAATCTCTGCATAAAACTTTGACACTTTTTCTACTTTTCTTTTACTTCTACATGACTGCTATCTTCATAGCTCTGCGGTCATTCGCAGTTTGTGCCTTTAAACATTCTTCAATCTTTGGTATTAGATTTACCTAGGGAAGAACAGCAAGGACCGGTCTTTGGACCATTCCTTTTTTCTA
Source organism: Trichopoda pennipes (assembly GCA_030448955.1). Taxonomy (NCBI): domain Eukaryota; kingdom Metazoa; phylum Arthropoda; class Insecta; order Diptera; family Tachinidae; genus Trichopoda; species Trichopoda pennipes. The sequence goes on along the minus strand of JASKUP010000041.1, from coordinate 385,078 downwards.
TTTATGCTAATGATTTACCTAAGCAGCTTTTGCATTGCAAAATCCATATGTACGCAAATGATGTGCAGCTTTACTTGAGGCGTTCAGTCAGTTTCTGTTGCTGAAAACATATCAAGACAATGAAGAATTTACTAAAATTTGTTGCTGGGCAGCGGCTAATGGATTTTGTTTAAAACCTCATAAGTCAAAGTGCATTATAATTCGTAAGAAAATAATTGATCATATAATAACTGATGTTGATGTTTTAATAAATGGAGAAAAAATAATTATTGTAAATGCCGCCAAAGAACTTCGGAATTATAAGCAGTAACAGTCTTACTTGGGCAAACCAAGTTAACACACTTGTGGGTCGGACTTACACCAAGCTGATGTGTATTTGGTCGTTTTATCTCTATACACCTTTTAATATAAGACAATATCTTGCAAAATCTTATCTTGTTAATTTACTGTTGTGAATTATTTTCAGCATATGAGTCTACTAGGAAAAGAACACTAAACGTCTTATACAACAATTGCATGAGATATTTTTACGAATTAATACGATATGATCATATTTCCCAATTTATTGCGAAGCTATATAGAGTTTCAGTCAACAAGCTCCTTAATATCCGCATTCTTTTATTTCTGCATTAAATCATTTTTTCAGAAATGCCACAATATCTTATTGATAAAATCAGGTTTACCAGATAAGTTGGGGGAAAAAAGGATTATAATTCATTTTAATTTGAGTCGGTTTTACGTCGACCCCCGTCAAATTTGGTTTGTGAACAAACCGGTTTCGGCTGCTTGGCATCTTCAGTGTTCTCTTTATATTAGTTGCGTTCTATTGACAGCTGTGTTCATATAGTTCGTCTTATTCGTGTTTCTCTTCGTGTTATTGCATTCGTCACTTTCTCTCTTTTTGTCTGTATCTCTCTCTTCTTTTTCGTTTGTTTGTTTTTACCTAATTTACCTTTTTCATTCGCCTCTCTTCCCACCTATATCCTCTTACGACAATACTTGTTATTCGTTTGTGTTTATGTGTGAACCTATTGGGTTTTTTTCTGACATAATAACCTGTAATTGTACGTTTATGGGGTTCTTTATTGCTCTGGTCTTGTGCACCTGCGTAACGTGTTTGTGTTGGTGTAGTGTTTGTTTTCCTGTCAAAATGTTTCAATGGTTCAAATATTGTGTCTGAAGCAGTGTTTATTTGTTCATTTATTATACGTCCGCGGTGGGTTTTGGTTGGACTCCATAGGAATTGTGATCAAGGTCCTTTCCACCATTATATTTGAACATGCATACAAATTTTGGTAGTTTTCATTTATAAAAATATTCCATAACGAAAAAACCAACAATTTTAATTAAAATAAAATCTTCGAAAATTTAAGAAACATCGAAAAAGATGCTGCTTTATTTTCAATTTACTTCAAAGAAAAACGACCATATTACTTAGGCCATAAGACTAATAAATACCCGTTGGTAGCGCTGTCTGTATATATAGTGTTACCACATTTTTGAAAATATAACGCAATCTTTTTTGATTTTATAATACTTTTACATTTATTCTTTTAAATATTTTGAGTTCTTTTGTTGCAAAATAATAGTACAGTACTTTAAAACTTTAAATTAACTTAAACGGTTTTTAATTTTCAATACATACAAAATAAACACGATGGTGACCTTGTTGTCTTTGCTCACTGATGCCTCAACATGTTGTTATTATCATTCAGTTTAGACGCCTACTTGGGAGTGTATGTTTTGTTTTGTTCTGTGTTAGTGGTTTTTGTTTTTTTTTTCTTTGTTGTTTATCTTATTTGGTAGAATTTCTTTTCAGCATGTTGTTGTTGTCTTGTGAGTATAAGATTTCTTAGAAATCTATGCAGTTTGTAAAATGCACAACCGGTTATTTCGTTTACTTTTTTTTACTGCTAATTATTTTCTTTTAAATCTGAATAAATCAACTTCGTATCAATACGTTCTTATCTTTTTAGAAATTAAATTAGCAATAATGCTTAAATTTTTTCTTAATTTTCTTATTTATTTTAATTTCTCGAAATCATTCAGTTATTTTCTAATCTAAATTAAGAATATATATCGTTGCAAGTTTCTTTTTCTTAAAAAATACTACTTTCATTTATTTCAATTATACATAAAGGATGACCTATTTAAATGATTTACGTCTACTATATTCCACCTCACTCTTAACTGTGTACTTGCGAGCGTCAGCGAAAAAATCACTACAATTTATTTTTATATTTTCTTTTTTGCTGACTGACTCTTTTATATATTTTTTATTAGCTAAATTTTAAAACGTTTGTACTGGTGTTCTTTACCCAAATTAACACACATTCAAACATATATAACTACCGGAAATGACCATATCTAAATGAACACTTAGTTCCCCTATTTAAAATTAGCTAAAACTCTACTAAAATAAAGTGTATGTAAAAATGTTTATTGTCATGATTATTTTGAATATATAATAAAAATAATGATTTGCTTGAAAATTTTAATATTTAAGTGTTTGAATCTGTGTTTCACACAGGCCATGATTATACATTAATGCATTAAATGAAGACCATAATAATGCGGGCTTATTTTTATTGTACTGAAACGTTTTCTTTTTAGAAATTTATACTCAGATTTTCAGAGATGCTTTTAATTTTATTTGGAAATCTTCTTTATAAAATAATCATGATAAATTATAACGTCATTAAAAATCTTTATTTCATTTTAAATAAAATTATTACAAGAAACAAAATATATTTGATTTGTTTAAAAACGTAAATGATTGAGTGATTTTTTTTTTTGTTTGTAAATCTTGTAAGTTTTTCTAGGACAGTGGGCATTATAATGATAAATATATTAGAATTATGTGTTGTTTACAGAGATATAGAGAATTGAATAATGCAGACATATTGTGTGCAAGTGTAACTCTTAATATAATTAGTTTTTAAAAAATAAATTATTATTATTATTACTCCTTTAGTGTGTTTGCGTTGCACTGGAAATAAATTCGTAACATTTACCGCTTCTCACCAAGATGCTCAATATCTTGTGACAGTTTAAGAAACCCGGTTTAGAAGAAAAGCCGTAAATTTATGCATGTAAAACAAATGCTATTTTGTTGCTCTCGAGAATTCCCTAAACAATTTCCATAGAATTTTTATATTTCAGCCTAGATAACACTGAAAGCATATTAAAAGTACTGCCTATGTCTCGTCCTTCATGACAGCTTAACATTATTTTTTTTACCAAAACCGCTCATCTGATTTCATAAATTATAGTTTCATTTTTAGAATCAAACCAAGAGGTGAAAAAGGTCTACAAAAAGCCAACCATAATGAGGTGAGGAATTTTATACATATATACCATTTCTTGAACAATTTTAGTAGTATTAGAAAGGTTTGTAATTCAAAAGAAGAAATCCATCGATTTATGAACCAGTAGCGCATTGATAACCAAACACAAATTAAAAAAAAGCACTAAAAATCGTTCGATTTATCGTATTTCTAACAACTTGTTTTGAAATCTAATTTTACGTATTTTATTATTTGCGATAATGCATAAGCCACCCAGCTGATTTCAAAATAAAGACTCTAAAGATAAAGTGACAGAGTATCATTCTAATATGGTATTCCAATTTTTATCAAATTGCTTCAGATACAAAAAAATTGATTTATTAAAACAAATTGAGTTTTTCAACAAAAAGTTTGCTTTTCAATTGTGGCAACACAAACAACATTAAGTTTTTTTAAGGTATTCGTAATAGATGCATTGGCAATTGTTACAATGAATTCAATTTCACGCGCATTGAATTAATTAAAACCCGCTTTGGGAATGATAGTTCTGTTAAAGTTACACTCGTGATATTTTCAGACAACATAATCGTCCTTCTGAGACCGCTATTAAGAATTTGGTCGTTAAATTTGAATCGATGCAGACGAATACATGTTCGACTAGGTCGTTCAACTGAAGACATCGCAGCCGCAAGCCACAGTGTTTAAGCAAATCCAAATTTGTCAATTCCTCGACGTTTGCCATGTGGTGGTAAATCCTCACATGGCGAATTTTGCGTAAGGAAATCCTTACAAGGTTCAACTGGTGCAGGAATTGAATTCAACCGACCATTTACATCAGCGTTTATTGTACGTAGCCAATCGATTCGATTTCAGCCTTAAAACTTAAAATCCGTGATGTGATTAACGAAATAGGACCGCCACTTTGCCAAAAATTGCTTTAAAACTTTGATGAAGGAATCGACATCTGTCAGTGTCGACGTCGTGGCCAGTTTCCAGATATAATTTTTCATTCATAATTGCCGAACTTTTCTCTTTGCAATACAATAAAAATTTGAAAAATCCTAATCTAAATTTTTGTGTTTTATTTTGTTTTAGAAAACAAACTTTCTATTGAAAAACCCTTTATAACTAACTCAGCTAACAAAAACATATAAAACAAAAAAGAAAGCTTATTGATTGTGCAATAGCACAACTTAATTAGAAAAATCTGGATTTAATTTTTTAATAGATCTTAAATTTTTTATATTCTTGGCGGAAATTAATAATTCAACTAAAAGAGATAATTTTTAAAAAACGATGCATTCAGCCTAGAGAAAATATATAATATAATATCTCTATCTATAAAATATTTGTTGAAAAAAATCAGAAATTAAGTTAAAGTGTCCTAAATCACTGTTCTCATTCCTTTTGTCGAAAAACGTCGTTACTGCCTGTTTATTTAGTACGACAGGCGAGCGATATCGATACGTTATCACTATCAAGCCACATTTTAGATAGTACTGGAGAGTTAGTATTGGGTCTATTAGTATAAATAATGTGGGATTTAGGTCGTTCTTTCATTAGGGTCGTATTTATTTATTAAGGAAAATTGTACCGTCACTTGAAATTTTATGCGGAGCTAATGAAATATTTCCGTATTTTATTATTTGTAGGTAAGTGTGTCTGTCTGAGGGTGCTTTTCATTTGTTAAAATATTTCTGGTCCTGTGTAAGTAAGTGTGTCGGTTTTCGTCGGTTTTCACCGAAAGGAATGACAACAGTATTTTAGTTACTGGCAGAACAAATAAAAACAACTTAATTTCATAAATTAGATTAAAAAGAAAACAAAATTCCAAACTCTTTAAACGAAGCAATTTATGTAATTTTTCTTTCTTCTTTTTCTTAACGTAGTTTCACTAAATGCTGAATAAAGTGACCTATTAATTAATTTCATAAAATATTCCTTTTTGAGTTTTCGATTTTTTATTATTTGTTTTTTTAGAACGAATTGTTTTATAATTGAAATAAACAACTTTTAACAGCATTTCTTTCCCTTTTAATATTAATTAATTTTAATTTATTAATTTTCAAATATTTTACCTTGCATGTTGTGGCCCCACAAAACCTGTATCGTGTGCTGAACTTGCGGTGATTTGAGCATCTGTGATTGCACCAGATTCCATGCCTAAAGGCATATTACATGTAGCTTAAAATAGATAAAGAAAAAAGCAAAAATACAATAAAAGCCATAAATTCTCAATGTAGGAAGAAAAACAAAAGCTAAACTATTTTTAAGTTCCTTAATTAAAACCACAAATTTAAAGAATAAAGAAAACAAAACAATTTAACACCACAATTAATTAACAAAATGTACATCACTCACAAAACTGTATTTGGTGGCTCTTTATTTTAGTTAAAAAAAAAACTTTTATTGCTTTTGAAAAAATATCAAATATATTTTCTTAATGGAAAAAACAAGGAAAATCTATGTGTTTTTTAGAATTTATCAAATTAACCCAAGCATTTATGATAGCGATAATCTTTTTTATAATGTATATAGAACATAACCCAGCAAACTAGTAAGACAACATGACAATTTTATGTAATTTTGATTTTAGAATTATTTAGTAGGTTTGTCAGCTAAGACATTTTTAAGATGTACATTTAGGGTGTTCTTTGTAAAGGTATAAAACTTTGAAATAGTGTAAAACAGAGGTGACTTTTTCCGCCTCGGCCGTAGTCTAATCTATAGGTCCAATTTTCAATACTTTTTCTAACAGTTGCGGCCATATAGAAGCAATAACATGGTGACTATTGCCCTAAAATTGGTCGATCGTTCTCCCCACAGGAAATAGTCTAGCGGCGTTCAAGCCAAGAGTCCAAGAACTGAAACTGTGCGGTTACCAAACGTTTCTTTCCACAAATCATTGAGTGAGCTACATGATGCAAAAGCAACTGCACCTGAACATCACTTTTTTTTAAAGCGAAGTAGCACTTGGGGCAACAATTCCTATTTAGTCAAGTACCGTGCTACATTCTTTAGGAAAGATATAGAGAAGAGATGAGACAGGTGGTGAAAGTAGAAGGATAGTGGCGGAAATTAACTCTCGTATAAGACAACACAGCGAGCAGTGATCATGCCTTCATTACTGAGCAGCCCCACCGACAGTCAATTTTTATTTGTAGAGAAAATAACCAAGGTCTTTGTTGGGAATCGAACCCACAACCCCCAGTCTTGTAAGCTAGTATACTACCTACTAGCCTACAGGGGCATGGTTTTTCAAATGAAGAAAGAAAAAGTCAGTGATCATGGCTATATAGCTATTGCCGTTTACTGTAACGTTTTGATCATTACTTTTAACGAAACACGGACCAATGATTTCACTACATAAAGCACACAGTGTCTCAACATACACCTGATGATTATTATCACTCCAAATATAGCAGTTTTGTTCACTCCAACAAAAGTCGGATTCACCCTAAATTAAAATCTGCTCATGAGTCAACAGAATCAACAGCAAACTTTTTTTTCGATGCTGCTGCCATTTAAAGAGGGTTGTCAAGTTAATGTTCTATACCCCTATAAAAGCACACCTTTTAAAATGTTTTTCATACTAAAATTAGCTTTTACAGAGCAAAAATAAAAGAGCTTTCTAAGAGCTTTATTTAAATAAAGTTTGTTTTTAGGAGTTTTTAAAAGCTTTTTAAGCAACTAGCTTTTCTTATATGCTATTTATTTTATAAAAAAATTGCAAAGCTCTTATGTTATTTTTCACACGTAGTTCTGAAATGTTTGCGACTAGATTATTGACTTAAAATTAAGAAAAGTTTTGAGTCATTTATCAAATAGTTTTAAAATGTTTCTAATCTAAATTGATTAGCTTTTTTAGGACAAAACATTGGTGTAAATTATACAAGTAAGAGTTACGTCAAATCTTTTCTAAGTTTTACAAACTTTTAACAAAATTTTTGAATATAAATATATTAAAATTATTCCATAGCTGTACTAACAAAAAGGCTTTGTGTGCTGTTTTTTATAATTTTATGGAAAGTATACAATACAGCTTTATAAACCCTTCATCGGAATTTTTTTATAATTTTATGGAAAGTATACAATACAGCTTTATAAACCCTTCATCGGAATTTTTAATATAGTAGGATTGGTTAAAAAAATTATCTACTTCTTTTAAGAAATTGACTATGAAATTTTTGCATGGTTACATATCTTGTAAGATCTTTTAATTAAAAGCTATTCTTTCCAAAACGCGATCACTATCTTTGAGCATCAGCAAGTAGTTTTGTTGGCAAAACAATTACATATATACAGATTTTTCTAAATTAAAATATAAATTATTTTATACAAAAAATGATTTATATTTTATTTAAAAAGTTTTGTTTAAACAAAACTTTGTTCTAACAAACATTTTTTTATATGATCAAGAGGCAGTTTCTTAAGACAGTGTTAAAATTAGGTCATTAACTTTATTCCCCTAAAACAATCAAATTATTTTAAAAGTTCTAGCAAAATCAAATTAAAAATAATTTTGTAATTTTCTTGTTTTAATTTCAAGCATATTTTTTATGTGTCGTTTTTATTTTTATCATTTCCAAGATCCATGTACCTCCTACTTCATCTGTTTTGAGTTGCCATTTGTGTGACACATGTGGTGTCATATGTGCGTGCGTAAGTTACTGCTGTTGTAGCCATCAATTTAGAAAATATTTTTAGTATAATATTTTTCTTTATTTTCCCGTCAAATATTCTGTTTTTTTGTGTCTTTAAACTGAATGCAGTTTTCAGTTCTATTTCTTATTTCCTTAAAATTTTAAATAATTTCATGGTTGTTTCATTTTTTTATGCTTTTAAATTTTAGCGTGTGTGTGTGTGTGCGAGTGTGTGCCCATGTTGATCAGGGTGCGTTTTTTGCATGTCAATTTTTTATAACAAAGTGTTAAATATGGCATGACATTTTTGTTTCTGTTACAGATTACAAAAAAGGCAGCAACAAGGAAAATATTTGCACGCAACATTTAGGAAAAAAACTTTGTAGAAACTGGAAGTTAGTGGACAATTTATATTTTATTTTTGTTGCTTAGTAATACGAGGCAAATTAAAAACAAAATGTAATCAGCAAAAACAGAAAAATGTACTGCTGGTTTTACTGTTGCAAATAAAAATTATCTGCCACCGTCATCTCCCACAAAGAGAAAGAGCTTTAAATACGAGTAATTATGTTTTAGTAAAAGCCTTTTTAACAATCACAGAAAGTTGGAAATTAAGTCAGGCAATGGTGTCAGCGTCTGCTTCAAAGTGTCGTGCTTAGCATTTTCAAAAAGGTTTTAAGGAATATATGAAGATTCATCACTAAATTTTTACTTAAAAAATTGATTTTGTTACGCAAAAAGGATGTTCCATTTAACAAGTGATTTGGCTTTGAAAAAAGGTACATTGGATGATAAGGAATATTATGCCATGCTTTTGAAAAATTCAAATCTTAAAAACGTTTGTCATTTTGTGAAGGTATTCCTTACTCTAAATCTAATTATAATTTTACAAAAATCAAAACGAAATTAAAATTCAGGCCAATATTACAATGAAATGATTAGAAAGCTTTTAAAAAAAATATATTTCAGTTTTTTCTATCTGTAGTTTCTAGTGCAAGTGATTTTTCCAGAATTTTTCTACAATAAATTATACAAATTTTGGATTTCAGTTAAACAATTTGCGAAAGCAAGATAATTCACAAAACTTGTTTTCACAAAACAAATTTTCAAGTTTAACTTTAAAAATGTTTCATAGCTTTTTGTGCTTTGGTTTAAAAATATGGTACGTGAAGTTTCCATCCCACCTGTTGAAATATTATATTGCTATTACTTAGAATATTATTTTTTTCCAGTTTTGTAAATGAAATGTGACCCCATTAATATAAGGAAGCTGCCTGAAGTTAAGCAACAAACTAACTTTCGAAAAGCTTATAGAATATTTTTGTCTTAAAATCCTTAAAACGTTAGAACTAAAAAAAATACCCATCTCCATAATGCCCTTTTTGATTTCTGACAGCCTTGCTTTAGGTTAAAGCTTTATTTTATTGTATCCTCTTTAAAACTCTAGAAGTAAATAAAAACAGCCTACAAATTACAATTATTTCTGATTCCATAATAATTAATCATCATAATGTCACACAACTGTCATTATTAAGTAGATAAATTGCATTTTTTTTGTTTTCAAACAGATCTTATTTAACTGTCACAGCGAGTTAGTTGATCAATTAAATAACATGATGTTAACTTGTTTTTTTTAAGTCTAAAGCTATTAAGGTGGCCAAATATAACTACACCTAGTTAACAGAAATACTTAAGAATATAAATAAATACATATTAATATATCATGTTTAATAAGAAACCCTTTATTCGTTTAAATATATTTCTTTCTTGCTGTCTTCTCATTCGTTTTATTTAACTACAATTGACTTCTTGCTAAATTTATTACTCTTTCAATTTCATGTGATTTAAAGAAGTCACCTTTTTTAATTCTTGCAGAGACTAGACTTCACAAGGCATCACATCACATCATCATATCATTGACTTTTAATATAAGTTTGAACCAATGAGTTTCTACGCCATGCCATGGATGAGCATGTTAAGCAAGACAGACAGAATCTGAAACTATTCAATGGGAGCGTTCATTTAGAAATAAAGTACGTGTGTAAGTATGTGCATTGTTTTTTTTTTTTTTTTGTAAAGGTAACGCAATTGTTTTTTTTACTCTTTTGTGTCAGAGGAAAATATGTTCGAGCAGAGGATATAAATATAAAACAGAGAATCTGTTAAAAAATCCTTTATTTTTTACGTTGTTTTTTATAAAAATATTTAATTTATTTTCCTTAGGAACAAATTTTATTCTCAGAATTATTTAAACCGTGCACTGAGAGAAATATCAAAAAGCACGAAATATAAAAGCTGAATTTCGATAGAGGATTAGCTAGGAAAATCTTGGGAATCCCTGGCTAAGGAATTTAAAAGAGTTGTGAGAAATTAAATATGATTAAATAAAACTGACAGCACCACTATTAAACTGAGGAAATATTTAATGGTTGCTTGATCGCTTTTAAGCCAAAATATGCTTTATCTTGTCATAAGTATATACACTTCCTTAAGATAGAATAGTCTCACTTTATAATTAAAAGAATGGTCAAAATTTTTGTGTTTCTTTAATACCTAGAAAATGTATGTTGAAGTCGTTAACAAGAGGGTAGTACTCTGTTGTTATATTGGCAGAAATTTCCAATGGGTCAGTAAAAATTAACGGGACTTTTCGATTTGTTTTCTTTAGTAGCGGAAAACATTTAAAAATTTCAGTGTCAACAAAGATTAGCCTCAGTCCAGAACTTTTAATTTTTGTTGTATTTCTACAAAAAAATTTATTAAATACTGTTTAGTTTCGATAGATAAATGTTTTATTTGTTAAAAAAACAGGAAGTATGGGAAAACAGCCGTCATTTAGTTCCACGGAAATGGCAAAAATTGACGCATACCATGATCAAGGGCTTTCCAATCGTACTATTGCCAGAAGCCGAAGGCCTAAAGTTATAAACAATTATCTCAAGAATCAACCGGATTATCGTAAATGGTATAAAGGAGAGACAAAAAGGTTTCAGTTCGGGATAAACGCCAAATACTCCAAGTTGCTTAAATTCAACAGGGAGTTTAAGTAAAATCGGAGATGCTGCCGGTGTCTAAGTGAGTTAAACTTCAATTTATAATGTGAACACCTGACGCGTCGAAAACTTCAAAAAAGGCCACCACTGAAAAATAACAGAGAATAAAATTTGCGAAAGACCACATGTCGTAGTTAATTCGAAAAGGTCATCAAGAAAACGACTAGAAAATAGTATTTTTTTCAGAACAAAAGCCTGTTTTGTTTGTTTTTTTTAAGAGAAGTAGCACTTCAGGCAACAATGCCTACTTAGTCAAGTACCGTGCTACATTCTTTAGGAAAGCGATAGAGAATAGATGAAACAGGTGGTGAAAGTAGAAGGATAGTCGGAAATTAACTGCCGTATTAAGACCGCACAGCTACCAGTGACTATGCCTTCAAAGCTGAGCAGCCCCACCGACATTCAATTTTTTTTGTAGTGAAAAAAACCAAGGTCTTCGTTGGGAATCGAACCCACAACCCCCATACTTACACTACCTACTAGCCTACAGGGGCAGCTATTAATTTTTTCAGACCAAAAGCTCAGATGAATATAATTATTATTTTCACGATATCAGGAAGGAGGTAAGGATTTTAAGGCGTATAATCGGGCTATAACGTTATAACGTATCATCAGGCTAAGCGCTATAACGTATTATCGCGCTTCTAGTTTAGTTTTTGAACTGAACGGATGACTGGATATGGTTACAAAAACTTGCTTCAAACTGCGTCTGTGGAGTTTAGAGAAAAATTTAGCCCCCTCTCTTTCATTTTTCAACACGCGCGCATTGTAAAAATTTTCGTGGCCACCATATTCATCTGACTTAATTAAACATTGTCGAAAATGTTTGAAGATAGCTAACAGGTAAAGTTTATGAAGGAGGTAGGTAATTCTGCAAAAAAGAGAAGTTAAAAGAAGCTATAAAATCGACTTTGTCTGAAATTTCATCAAATTACTTAAAATCAGTGTACGACTCAATGCAAACCCAAATTTTCGATGTTATTTCAATGAAGTGTTTGATCAAATTGATTTCTTTATAATCTGGCTTAATACACCCGGTTTCCCTGCACTTTATAGATAGATAGATAGATATTTACGGTTATTGGCATAATATTTCTAAGGATTCCTTAATATTTTGTAATAATTAAATTAATAAAACAAAGGCTTTAAAATTGATTATGATTCATAGTTAATGGAATTATTATCGTAGTTTGACGTATTATAATGCTTTAAAGAACATAGTTCTGGGCATTAAAAAAATTCTTTTAAATTATTTATTATTTTAATAAAATTGTTCTTTCTATTTTTGACATTAAATTAAAATTTCATATTTTTACACTAGTTATGTTTAAAAGAAGCGATAGATTGCTAATCAATGTCTGCACTTATAGAAAAGCATAGTCGGGCAAACCCAAACATCATTTTTTCATTTTCAATTATAATGTGTTTACATAAGAACAACGTTAACGTTTATTGTTTATGAATAATATATTATGGTTATAAATACCATAATATTTTACCAAAAAATATATATTTTGAACAGATATTGTTACACTTTTTGCGTGTGCTAACCATTTTACGCTCAAACTACAATTCGTTTGTCGCAACCATATATTGATGCAAAGAAAATAATAGCCTTAAAAGGCAGAAAAGATAAATTATTTTCGACCCAAGGGTAACCATAATCTACCAGGTTTAGTTAATTTATAGAACTGTTACTAAAGAAGGATAAAAACCCAAGTCGACGTAAGTCACAAATTACTTAAAATTATCGAGAATACTGACAGAGAACAAGAAAATGCATTAAATTTTGCCAGTATCTTAACTTTACATCTTTCTTTATAATTATTACAATGATAGTTAACTGCAAAATATATTTTAATTTTTATAGTATTATTTTACTTTCAAATTAAATCACAATATCTTTCTTTCAATTGTTTTAGACAACTAAATACAAATAATTTAATGCAATTAATTAGAAACAACAAACTTTTCTTTAAAATTTGTTCTCAGTGTAGTAGTACAACATATTTTGCTTTTCCACATGTTCAATAACCATCATAGATTCGGTTAAGATTTTCTTTAACTTTGTCCCTTAACTAACATCCAGTGGAACAGGCAGACAGACAGACAGACAGACAGACAGACAGAAATAAGATTTGTACTCATATTGTTAAGTATTGTTATGCATTCACATGGAAAATTTTTGTTGCATTTACAATTTGCTATTGTATGTAGGTATGTATATATGTATGCTTCATATAAAGATAAACTCTTAACAAAATCTCTTTGTATTTATACGAACGAAAGCGAGTACTTGTAACTAACCTAAACATATTTAAACATACTGACTATTTAGGATTTTTAACCCTACAAGATGTTTGTTATACTTGTAACTACTGTAGATGATGTTTCTGTACCTTGTTTTTTTTTTGTATAGATATATTAGCAACAACAGCAACGAATTGTATATTTATTGGTAACAATGATATCTCTGCATAATTTGTTAAACTCAATGAAGTCAACCAGTTTTTATTTTTTTTTGTTATGGAACTGCTTCCTTGATTTAGGTACTTTAGTATTTGTTACGAGTAGATTTGCATACAAAATCATTTTAAATGTGATAAAATTTTACATATAATAACTTCGGAACATGCATGAAGTTTATAACATACTTGCAACATACTTGTACGAATATCTGTTATTTCTTATTGTTGCATTGTAGATCAAATGATTTGAACAAGAGTCTCTTAATAAATGATTATATCGCATCATATTGGTTTTATATGTATATTAAGTATAACTGAATGACTGACTGTTTGACTTAGGAAATCATAACCACTGGCTGATTTTAATGGTTGAGTAGCTTTTTGTTTTAATTTTTGCTATATTAACTTAAGAGAATAGTTTCAATTTTGTTTTTATTTTAACTACATATTCAGCCATGGGCTTCCATTTAGCTTTGTGGCAGCCAATAGTAAGTCCGTTTATAATCGTTTGTTATTTATTGAGTTTAGAATATGTTGCAAAATTAATGATTTGCATTTGGTAAAATATTAAATTTTATGAATTTCAAATAAATTTCTATTATTCAATTTTATTATAAACTCATTAGATAATGCAACTACATAATTGTTTTTATACGAGTATTTGAAGAATTTAAATATTCATTAAGTGGTGGTGAACTTTTTATGAACATTTGCTTACACAACTTATGTACAAATGCATAAACAGTTAGAAAGATTTAAAGTAACTTGTAAGAAAATATTACACAAAAATAATTGAAATTAAGGAAATCATATATTATTTTAATTTTAAATTAGTTAGAAGCTGTTAATATGAACATTTTAACTTTAGGTAATCAAAATTGTTTTTAAAAACTGAATTTATAATTTTTATTTGTATCAATTCCTGCAGCAACAAAAATTTAATAATTTTATAAAATTCCAGAAAATCAATTATATATTTTACTACAAGTAGCATCACTTTTACTACAAGTAGCATCACTTTTGCTACAAGTAGCACCACTTTTGCTACTGGGTACCCTATAACCTCGCCGGAATGGATTAAAGAATCAATTTTTTTCTTATCCATTCAATGAATTTAACAATTTATACACCCATAACATAAGAAAGTCATGCATTTTTTAAATGTCCATAAAATATCCACATCAAAAAATGCGTAATCTTACTTTTTGCTTAATTCAAATACAATACGTGGATCAAACCACGTGGGTAATATATAGCGTGCACCCACTCCTTAGGAAGCCAAAGACAAAATTCTAGGCAACAGGCTATTCGTGGTTGCAATTTCAGAAGTTTCGAGGCAGGGCCGCCTACCCCCACTCCTTGCTGAAAAGTTGGAGACTATCCAACTCCTGGCTCAAAACACATAACAAGTATGCTCACTGGATCCGGATCATTCACCAGGTGAGATGATCCTGGCCCTTTACTTAAAATTCACGAGGGCCTGCGAAACCACAATCACCACAATACTCGCAACCTCAGTAATCAATCAGAGAACAGCTTAAAGGCTAAAATGCCAAAGAGCTGAACTCTGAAGCCTACAGATTCGCGTGGACAAGACAAGACATTTAAATATGGCCCTGAGGGGGTCTATGTAATAAGTGGTATTAGAGTAAGGAAATTCTGCATCGATTGTTACAAATGATAGTCAGAGGAGGCAAGGTCTGTGCTATAAGCCGGGTATGCCAAAACTTTCCATTCACAGTTTTCCAGATAGTTTTTGACCGGCCTTGTACCATGTAGCCTAGCGCTGTCATAATGGAAGATTATCGCCTGGTTAAATATTCTGGTCATTTTTAGTTGAATGCCCTCTTCAAACGAATCAATTGTCGGCATAAGCCTTCTGTGATTGTCTGACCCGATTTCCACAGCTCATAATACAAAATACAAATACAGATTATTACCTTGTTGTCCTAGATATTGGCTTTGATTTATATAGTTGGCTGGACTTTACGTATGACTTTATGTGCTTGGAGTTATCGTGATGTATTCATTTTTCATCACTAGTAACAAAACGTTACAAAAAATACATCTTTTTGTAGCGTTGAAACATCATTTCCCACATGCAAAATCGCCGTGCAGCGTCTCTCGGTTTCAATATAGATAGGACATAATTTCTCTGCTTTAAAATAAATCCTAATGCTTAAAAACATAGGAATTGGCTTATTGTGTGACTTTCAATGGTAACGCAAATTTTTCTTACATTTGAGAACAATCTTCGTGGAGCCATTCTTTCAATTCCTTATCTTCAAAAGGCTGAGAAGGACTTGCCTTGTCTTCTGCGTGGAAATCACAACTTTTGATTCACGCAAACCACTGTTCAAAAGTTTTTAGAGTTTATGAATGCTAACGCTATGCTTCTATCAATAATCGATAACTCTCAGCAGCCGTCTTCTTCACATGAAAGAGAGTTTACCAGACTTCCCCGCAAAATAAATTTTTTAGGCTCAAAATTCGACATTACTATAGCGATTGGAAAAATATGTCTTTACACTTTGCCCTCAATTGAATACTGATTATTCTGATATTTAACCTCCAAATTATCATATTTTTTTTAATTAACGAAAACCATATGTGATATTAATGCTACATCTTGTCTAAATCGACATTATTAACTTGTATAAAAGCATTACTAAAAAGTTGCTAATTTTGGTTTGGGTAAATGTGATATTGACTGATTACCCATAATATAACACGGATAGACAAAGTAAGACAAATTTATATGATAAAAAAATCTGGCTATAAGCATAACGTCTGCTTATGCTATATGTCAACAGCTTTGCTCTGACCGTTTTTTGCTAGAGAAAAAATGTAATAATTTTTGGGATGCTTCAAGAAACTGCAACCTTTTATAAAGTAAAACTAGAGTTATATTTTCTTTCATTAATTAAACTTTATGTCTTGTTATAATTAAAATTTATAACTTTAACAGCTTTCAAATTGCGGTTGTTATAATAAGTTGGGATGTTAATATTTACATACTGAATAGACTTTGGTTTGATCCTGTTTTTTCTAAAGATTAAACTTTTTCGAAATCATAAATTACGTTTATTTAACTTGTGATACTGGAAATAAATTTTGTCATAACTCTTCGTTAGTTTCATTTTTCCTTTCTTACATACAGCATTCAAAGGGGATTTATTGTATGCTAAGGAAATAAAAAAGAAAAAAAAAAACTTAAACGAAACATCACCCCATAAAAATGTCAATAGTTAAATGGATGCCACAAAAAGCATTGCATTAAAATGTGCAACTTGCTGCATTATTATATATTTTTTTTAAGTTTTTGCCTTAAGAAATATTTCTTTTTATTAAAAAACTAAAACCGCCAACCGTGTAAAGGCCATTAAAAAACCATAAGAGCAGGGTTTTTAAGTTTAAAAGAGCAGTGGATAGAAAAGCGAGGGCTGTGTGAAGAGGTTAAGGCATTGTTAGGCAAACAATAAGAGCTTTATTAATACACCTAACTGTGTTAGCGATAATCACAAAAACTAGGGGCAGGAGGAAAGATTAGAAATTTAATCTATAGTTTCGTTTAATGCAAATCAAAACGAATTTAAGCTTGTCCACAGCTAACAAAAAATCAATTGTTGTTAATATTATTTGCAGCATTAGTATGTACATTTTTCAACGCTTATTATTACTTTGTAAGAGGAATATTGGCGTAGACCTTTTGTGTTCCTAAGTATTTATGAGAAATAAGTAACAAGAACATTTTTACTTTACCACATAACCAGGTATTACTCTAGATAAATTTTCACAATATTTAAATACCCTAATTCTCATCTTGACCAAACGACATCTAAACTTTCATTGTAGGTGTGCAAGTTCAGCTGTTATCTCCCTGTCTAACTAATTTTGGAGCACCATTTGACTATGCCTGTCTCTTTAAAATTTATAGACTTTAACCATATTATCACCAAAAAGTAATACTGGTCCACAAAGAATAAAAGTTTATTTCTTTTCACAAATGTACCTGCTACCCCGCGTTCTGCATTTTCAGAATGCTATTTCATTCACAGTTATTTTATATTATTTAAATAAAACACCACTATAGATAGCCTTGCAGGGACACGTAAACTTGCAGATGTGTTTTCTTTTATCTCTAAACTTATCTCACCACCCTCGGCTATGCATTACTTGTTTGCTTAATTTCAAAGTTTCCAGCAAAAGTTTTTTTGTTTCTTGATAAAACACCCTCCTGCTGTTAACAAAATTATACAAAGAATATATTCATCCACATCGTTTTACATTTACATTTGGAGCTGAAATTTAAAGAGCCTGCAGACCGCAATAGAAGCTTCTGCAACTGCTTGCCATATTTATAACCCTACAAAATAGTTAATGACAATTAAACATAAGATTATATTTTAACACAAAAATAAAAGAAAAAAAAACATTAAAATATTTAATGTTGCAACTTTAAAAATCTCAATGGGGTTTCTCGGGCAAAACATATAAAACAGCGAAAAAAGAAGAGAAGCTTAATGAAGAGATGATAGAGAAAGAAACTTACCTATATCGAATCCATGTGTATGCGAAGACTGATATAGCACTATGCTTACTAGGGTTAAAATCTGATAGGAAAGGCACTGGCGGGAGAACATATTGCAGGTGGTAGTTAAGGTGAGTCGTTGTATTGATGCTGATGATAAAGATTTTGTTTTAGCCATAATTATGTATATTTTTGGTTTTTATTTTTATTTTTGTTATTTGTAGTATTAGCAGGCAGTAGGTTTTCTGTTTTTATCTCTAGTAGATTTTATTATACAAATAGCAAGAGATCTGAAAGTAGTTAAAAAAAGATAATATTGTGGTTAGAGTATTAACAAAATTAATTTTTTTTAAGTAGTTTCATTAATGTTAAATAATTAGTTAGAAATTTGTTATTAAATACTAACAACTTGTATCATGTTATAAGATTTTTTTTGTTTGGGTATCGTAAGAAATGCCAAACAACCATTTTGTCAAACAACAGAAGCTGTTTGTTACCGTCTGGCTCCTGTGGCGTTATGACACAACTTTACTGTGAATATGAACAGATAATTGGAATTTATACGTGACTTTTTTTTAGTGAAAAAAAAATAAATTTATAAAGAAAACGATGTTAAGCTTTTGAAAAAATATTGGGTTTCGAAGTACATTCACTTCGTCCATTTTCTCATGATAATTTTAAGACGTGGAAATAGTAGCAGATTTTTAATTAACAACTACATTTTTGGAAAAAAAGAGAAATAGTAAGATAAAAACAATACTGTAACTTCAGCGTGTTTGTAAGATCATTGAAAATATCTTTTTAGAATAAAAATCAAGGAGAAAATAGATGAATGTTTTAGCTAGAAGGGACTACCAAACCAGCTGTGGAAAAATAACCCCAAGCATGCGCGCTTTAAATGTGTATATGATGGGGAAACGAAGATCATCCACCACAGTATATCGTCTTTAAAATAACATTAGGTGAAATAAAATACCATATGTTTAACGGGGCGATCACATGGCGAATGAGTTCAGTCATAGATCATAGATAAATAGTAGAAACCGGTAACACACTTAAGATTATTTTTGTAGAGTTTTTGAATTTGGAATCACACACTTTCAAACCAGGCAATGAATTGCAAAGTTCAGCACAGCGTCTTGCTTATGTTTTAAAAGAAAATAAATAAGTAATAAGGTAAACAACTGAGTATGCTGTTTACTAACTGCGTGGCTTGCTAATAAAAATTATACACGCAAGACAACAACAACTTTCTAGTTACAAACTGTGTACAGATTTTATACACACAAAATAACAACAATTAGATATGCTGTTTACTAACTGCGTTGTTTGCTAAAAAAACTTATGCACGCAATACAACAACAACTTGCTAGTTTCAAACCGCATGGAAATTTTATACACGCAAAACAACAAAAACAATTAGATTGCTGTTTACTAACTGGGTATTTTTCTAAGAAAACTTATGTACACAAGACAACAACAACTATCTTAAAATAAATTCCAGGAAGAAACTTTATTAGCAAAAAAAAAAACAAAAATACAGACATACAGGCGTCTAAACATAGAATGAATAACATAACAACAACAAAATGTGATACAAAGGGACTAGAAGATTCTTAATTTTTCTAGACCTCTAGTGGACAATTATAAAAAGGCAGAGTGGATAGTTAGTTAGTTAGTTGAAAAATAAACCTCGTGAAGTAAAGAAGTGCATCTTAAGTAAATTGTTCTATAGTGACAAATTTGTGTGCGGTTAAAGTAACTTGTAATTAATTTAAAAACTCAAAAACCCGGTATTATTTATTTTGCAAGAACTCACAAAAAACACGTTTATAACAGGCGAGTAACATTATTACAGGCGAGTAGTTTAGAATAAATTTGACAAGTTTTTTACAACTGTATTGTGGACATTTAAAGTAAAGCAACCTAATACAATGACTATCAAATTATTGGTTGATGTAGAATGGTAACGAGTGACTTGAATTTTAAATGCTAGTTGGCCAATTGTTTACGAAGGAGGTTAAGACATACGTTGGAAACTAGAAAATGTTAAAACTGATACTGCATATTTTACTTTCTACTATATTAAAAAAAGTTTTAAAATATGTATGTGAAATTAATTCTTTACAGAAACAATTAAATTATAGTGAAGCATAATAAATACATATATAATTAAATTTTTATAAAACACAACTAAACTACAAAAAATAACGTCCTTGCACAATTATATAAAAGTCCTAAAAGTTTTGTCCAAAAATGGGCAGCAAAAACTAAATTTAAATATATTTGCTTAAAACATTTAAAACAAAATAAGTCAAATTTTGACAGCTGTCAAAATAATAAACTTTTTTCAGCCAACAACTAACAGACACTTTAGACATTATTTTCATAAAAGCCTCAAAAAATAAACAGGCACAAAATTTGTGGGCATAAATAAAACTTAAGAGAACAACACTAACATTTGTTCTGTCTTATATTCAGCTCAAAGTATATGTGAAAATGATAAGACATACATAAGACTTGAAGCATTTTTCTTATGTAGACCCCTCTCTCTCTATACTTATATACTATCCTATAAACAATGAAAAGAAAATCCCTAAGTAACATACTAGACAAAAAGAAATAAATGCTCATAACGTACAATTTCATTAATTCATTAAAATGTCAAAGTGATATGAAATGTCATGTTTATTCAATTTAGAAGACAAACAATTGACACGTTTGTATAAAATAATTCTTAACTTTTCATTACTAAGCAACAGAATATGTAAAGAAAATGGTAAAGTATGTATGTAAGAACCCCAAAGAATATATTAAGATTTAATGGCATTTTACTTAAATCAAAATGAAAAAATAACTTAGAATTCATAAAAATGTCAAAGTTTAATAGAGAACCGAGAAAATATCTGCATAGAATTCGAAATAAGATAAAATCTTAAAAATAAACACTTGTTAGTTTAGTTTAAGTTTATAGCATATTGCGATTCTATATTTTCAAGCTTCAGAAAAGGTGATTTAAATAGTGATTTATGAACGGTTAAGCTGGTCAATTTGCTTTATGCAAAAATTAACTTTTTTTAATAAATTTGCCTTAAACTTCAAAAAAAAACCCCAAAACTCTTTTGCAGATTACTGCACCAGTTGTCATTCGTATTCATGCTGTAATAGACCGAAGCAGTTAGAGGTGGATCCCAAAAGGCAGAACATCAATGATACACTCAATCACTATCTCGCAGTAATCTCCGAGAGGCGTTGTGTGAATAGATTCGATTTTACTATCTGTAAGACTCAATGTTGCATGCTTACGCATAGATGTATGTTCGGAAATGATGTTGCAGCTGTTACAGTGGGTGATATCAGTCTTAAGGAATCGGAAGCCCTTGATATTCTTGGCATAAAAATGCAGTGTGAAGTTCGGCGAACTAAGCACTTTTGCAGGTTACTAAAGAAATTTACGAGTGCCTCAATTTTGTAAAACTTTACGCCATTCGATCATCGTACTATCTATATCACCTTTATCGTCCAAAACAGGAATATAACTCTCATGTATTGGCAGGCGCCCGGAAGTCTATTTTAAAGAGAGGGCCAAGAAGCTTATTGTGGACATTGGTTTCTAATTCTTATTATTCTTTAGAGCACCGACGCAATGTGAGTTGTATTTCACTGTTTTATCGTTACAACAATTATAAGTACTCTAATGAAATTAGGAAACTTATTTCTGTTGCACTACGCATTACAGGAAAAATTCGTTTTTTAGTAGAACAGTTCGTATGTGGAATAAACTGCCTCCAGAAGTCTTTCATATTACTTGCAATGTATAAAAATCCAAATCGAATATCCACAAACACTACTCCTCTCTCCTCGTCCCTTTAACTTAGTTTTCTAGTTCTGGCACAATGCATTGTATGAGTAGAGATCATTGCCTGAGTATTGACCCCCCACGCCCCTTCCAAAAAAAAAAGCCAAAAGAGAGTGCTGATGGAAAGTCGGTACCTAAAGTTATAACGATATTGACTCAGTTTAAAAATTATGTCTGGAACATGAAATGGAACATAAAATTCTTGTCCAGCGAATTACTTTTCTATAAGTGAATGATAAAATGAAATAGCGAAATATTATCGAAAGAATCTATTCAAAATAGCACTTAAGCGCATATATAGAATCATTTATTTCAGCCAACGACTGGGAATTAAATTTTTAACTAGTTCTGGGGGTAAATTTATAATTCGCCTTAGATGCGTTTCAGATATCCTCGATTTATTTGTTCAGCTTCGTAAGGAAATAGAAAAGCAAATGTGTTTTCTTTAAAGAAGATAATTACTCAACTCTAGAAATTCAACTAAAAAATATATAATAACAAAATAAATATTTTTATATCTGAATTATCATCAATTTTAATACTTCTAAACTTTATGGGAAACCACATGTCAGGGAAGAGGATGGCATATTAAATTTAAAAGTATTATTCTTCTAATTTTTTATAAATAAAAATGTATTCTTCAATAATATTATTGTAACTAAAGTAATATTTTACAAAATTTTTACCTGATTTGTAAACTTCTTTAATAAATTATTTACATTAACATTTGCTAAATTAATTTAAACAACGTGGAATAGTTATGCTTAAGATTTTTAAATTAAATCCTAGAAATTGTATTAAATTTTCTGCATTGCATTATTATTATAACACATTTTAAGCGATTATTTTATGATGGTGTTGTTTTATTTTATTTTATGTTTTTCATATTGCTATCATATATTAACTTAACTGTAACGTATATATATCCCATATTAAATTTCCTTTTATGTTATTGTTTGCTTTGTTTTGTTTTATTTTAATAAATTTTCATTTTCCTTTATTTTAAACACTGATGGAAGTGAAAAAATAGGTTAAATTAATAATGACACCCTGGCAGTGCTAATGTAAAATTGTGGAGGAGCCAAAGCTACTACTCCTACTCCGACTCCTGATTATATACAACAATTACTAAGCAGCATAGTAGAAATAACGTTTAGTAAGTTCGTTTATTGAAATCTAACGCCTTTTGGTTTTTATTAAAAACCATACAATATCCTCGAAACATTATGTGGTAGAGCGAAAAGTATGTGTTTCTGAAAGAACACATATTTGAACTAAGGTATACTAAACTACGTGTGAAAGTCTGTAATATTTGCTGTCTAATGCTTTTAAAATGTGTGTGTGTGTATATATATAACACGCCAACGGCATTGGTATACTATATATATATACTATATTTATATATATTATTTCATTTCATTGCTTTTTTTATATTGTTTTAGCTTCTTTTAATTTTTTACTCATGAGTTTGTTAAAGAAGGAATGTATAGAGCAAAGCAATAACGCCGCCACCTTTTTTAGCTTTAAAAAATTTGAAGAAAAACAAAGAAATACAATAAAAATGAATGAAAGCCTGTAAAAGCAAAACAGCGCAAAGTATAACAAAAATAAAAAAAAAACAAAAACAAAAAAAAACTAAATAAAAAAACCCATATTATAACAAGATGTATAAAATGCATACATGACTTGTGGTAAATGTTCGTACAAACCTGCTTACTTTTTGCTGCTTAATACCACTAACTCATATTGCAAACACCAACTATACCCTTGCCGTGCTTTGCCTTTGCTATATTCTTTAATAAAAACTCTACACTCAACTCTACTATTTTACATCAGCAAAATTATTAAAGGCCTCTTACTAAAAAATCTATATGGCTTTTACTCGTTTATAGCTATTAAGGAAAAAAGAAAATGTTATTAGTTTTAAAGCTTTCATATCATATCTTTTTCCACTATTATGTTTGTCCAAGTGTCCATTTGTATGTCCGTCCTTTTTACTGCAGCCTTTAAACATAAAGCCTTTTGGCTTATATTTGTTTTAATACAATTTTTCATTTATTCTTAAGGTTTGAAAAGAAAAATGAACATCATTTCATCGCTTGTTGTTTGTTCTTTCTTTAAGGAAATGCACCCTACATACAAAATTTAATCATTTATGCACACAATTAAGCGTTGAGATAAGATTCAAACTAAAATACTACTAGTTTTGAATTAATTTAAATTAATGTATTAAAAGTAAATTCATTCTGTATTATAAGAAGTGGCAATTCAGCTAAGAGAAATCCCAGAGGCGTTTGGATTTAGCTTTAGCTTCCGCTTACTAAAACAACACCAAATAAAAAAACTCATCTTAGCACAATATGCAATTTAATATCGTCAAAATAAAGGGTTTATCAAAACGAAGTTTATTTTCTAAAACAAAATAAAACAATAAACTTAGATTAAGATGATTCAAAATGTTATTGTATTACGAAAGGAAAAGATCGGCAATTATGGATGAAAAGTAATATCAGGCAAATGTCCACCACGACCACACTGACAGATGTCGATTCTTTCCTCAAAGTTTTCAATCACTTTTTGGCAAAATGGCGGTCCTACGTCGTTAATCACATCACGAATTTTAAGTTTTAAGGGTGAAATTGATACGATTGGCTCCATTTTTAACATATCCGCACAAAGCTAATCCAGTGGTAACACCACACAATCTGGCTGTCCACTTAACTGTTGATTGTCGTGATATTATACCATCGGGAACATTGGTTTGCTTATTGATCGTTTCATTGGCTGTTTGACATGTGGCACTATCCTGTGGAAGCCACATCTCAATCGGTAGTAGCGACGGGCGGTATGCACAAAGGGCAGGGACTTAATCAATGCGAGTTAAAGACTCGCACTTACTAGGAATTCCAAGTACATGTGAACAGTTTCAGTTTACAATCCCAAGCATTAAAGTGGTTCAGCGGTTTACCCGGAGCTCTCGGTCTAGGAAATACACATTGATAATTTCATTGTAGCGCGCGTGCAGCCCTGAACATCTAAGGGCATCACAAACCTGTAATTGCTCAATGTCATTATTGCTAGACGCAATTTGTCCATTTAAGAAGCTAGTTTCCTTTATAATGAGACAAACCAACCGGTACAGCTCCACTCTTGCAGAGGCCAAAATTGATTTTTTAGTATCTCGCTATAGCGTGATCCATTAACCGTTGCCGGAGTTGCAGCCTCATCATCGAACAAAAACAGTCCAACCACGCATCCAGAACACATAGCGCACCATACGATGACGCGTTGAGTATGCAAAGGCTTTTAAATAATCGCCCTTGGATTTTTAGAAACGCTAATGATGCGCAAAAAAAATTTTGCTTCTGGACATACCTTGACAAGTGAAAATGGGCTTCGTTTGAAAAAGTGACTTTTTCAGAAAACTAGCCGGTTTTTCCTGAATGAATTGAGAGAATATACGGCAATATAAATTGTCGATCGGTTTCAATTTCTGCACCAGTTGAAGCTTGTAAGACTTCAAGGTCAAATCCTTACCCAAAATTCTCCATATGCTGGTTTTGTTTAACCACGATTGTTAAGGATATCAAAGAATTGTCAAATTTAGATCTGCTTCAACACTGTGCGATGTTTCCACTTAAACAACCCGGTCGAACCCCGTTTTTGTATTCGCACATTTTGTATCGAGTCTGTCGACTCAAATTTAACGACCAAATTCTTAAAAGCGGTCTCAGAAGAACGATTATGTTGTCCGAAAATATCACGAATTTTACGAAAAGTAACTTTAGCAAAGCCACCATTTTCATAGTGGACTTCAATTATTTTAATGCGATTTTCGTGCGAAATTGAATTCATTGTAGCAATTGTCAATGCATTTACTGCGAATATGTCAAAAAACTAAATGTCAAAACCATCAATGTGTTGGTGTTGCCACAATTGTAAAACAAAGTTCTTGTGAAAAACCCGATATAATTGAGTTAGATGGCAGCCGGAAGGTGAAGCCTAAATAAAAATTTTACGGAGTATATCACCCATCATATCTGCAAATACAGTGAATTCTAACAGATTAAAGAAAGAAAATCATAACTCAACTAGACGAACCTTTGCTTGAATAACGTAAACAACGTGGAAGCAATTGCTAATAAAAAGGAAATAATAATTATTAATTATAAAATAATAATTATTATTAAGCATAAGTTATTTTTGATATAAAGCATTTGAAGCCACAATAATAAACAAACAACAATAATTCAGCAAGTCTTAAATTTAAATTCAGTTAAGCAGTGCAATTACATATTTATTATTTATTTTACTTAAAGAAAATGTAATGAAGGCAGTGTGTAATTTAGCTATGATATATTCAATAAATTGAGGAATATTTATATATGATTATACATAAAAGCTAGATGATCAGTTTCGCAGTATTATAATACAGTAAAAAATATTTGATTTTGAAAGTAATAAATTTGCCTAAAATCCTCATCAATAGTGCAGTGCAGGATTGTAGTAAAATTCAGTGAAGTAAAAATTTTTATATTAAAAATCAGCTAAAACTAAATTCAGCTGTTAATTATAATAGCTCGGCTAAGACAAAACAACTTTAAGGCCAACAAGCCAAAAAATATGTTTTCGTGCAGTTATAGCGTGAATTCAATGTCAGTTACCGCATTCCCATAAATAATTTCTGCCATTTCATTTAGTTCAGAAAACCGATTCGTAAAACTATTCCTTTTATTTTACTTGTTAGTTATATTTTTTAATCACACTATGGGGCTTCTCCAACAGTTGTGTATTTGCTGTGTGTTTTATGTCTGCTCAATTTTCATCTCTCTGCCAAGTTAAGGTGCAATGTGTCTTGTGTTTTCAGGCTATAGTTTTTCAATTTATATTTGCCACTTTTTGATAGATGTTTACCTGTTTCTTTTAACCAGCTGTACCATGCTTTTAATGGTTAACAGATATTTATTTAAAAAAAAAAAAAAAACCTACAACAAATAACAAGCAAAAAAACTCCATTCATGAATTTTCTTATAGCGGTATTATGTTAAAACTGCTAACGGTTAGACGTAGACACAAAACGTAAAATATGCTATAAATGCTACAAAAATAAAATGCTATTAACTTAATAATTGCTGGATATGAGAGTATGAACATTATTCCTCCTTGTTTTACTCAGTCTTTCCAAGCCCACCTCTTTTTTGTTTAACATTAATAAAAAATTCACTGTAAATGAAATAACTAAATAAACAACGAATTAAATTGATCAATTAAGTTGTTGGTTTTGTACTCTTTTTTTCTTACTTTCGGTAAATTAAAACTTTGTCATAAAAGCAACTATAAACTACATATTAAATAATCTTTCACATGACAAACATGTTCAAGCCGAAAAAACCGTATTAAAATGATGACAAGTGAATTAATAAATGACAATTGTTCATAAGTGGAACACAAAAGAATGTTGACGATTTAAATTCAACAATTGTCTCACATTTAATAGCGAAAGAAAAGAAACGGCAAAAAAATTAAAGATGAAATAATGTGGATATGCAGACAGACATTTATAAACACAATTTTAATTTTTAATATTAAAGGCAACTCTTATCTAATTTATATTCTTCAATATATTAACAATTTTTTGCCTGATTACTTTAAATAATGTTTTTTAATGGGAAAATTAATAAAAATAGTCTTGCTAAATATTGCTATATTATCGAAATATAGCTGAATGTAAAGTTTTATTTTATTTAACAAGAAATTGACAAATGTTTTATAAATTTGTTTGGAAAATATGAAGCATAATATGAATCGTCCTGATTATGGTTTGAAAAAAATTTCCATAAAGATTTTACGAATTAATTTAGGTTTTCAATTTTCAATCCTACTAAGAAAATAAGATATACAAATTATGAAAAACTTTAGTAACTTTGAAATGAAAAAACAATGAAATAGCATAGTTATTATTTAAATAACTGGACATAAATTTCGACAAGTATCTGCTATTGCAGACGATAGCACGTCCGTTGTATCATGCCGGTGAATTTCCAAAGTGTTGGAAGGTTGCTGTTGTAACGCCCATCTCCAAAAAAAGTAAGGCAAACAACCCTGAAAATTATTGCCCAAATGCAATTTGTTTTGCACTTTCTTAGGTGATGAAAAGTATGATTAATTTTCATATTGTAAGGTATCTGAAGTTCAACAGTTTACTCAGTGACCGACAGTACGGTTTCCGTAGGACTTCCTGGCTTTCCTATCGGAACAATGGTACAAGTCAATACATCATTTCGGAGAGGATAAGCTAGTGGCTCCAGACATTTCCAAGGCGTTTGATGCAGTGTGGCATAATACACTACACACACGAGTTGTTATAGATGGAAATTCATCAGAAATGGAAAATGCACTAAAATCAAATCGACACATACCATCTATTCGTCGATTGTAAAGGCGCTTCTCATAGCCCGATTAGAACAAAAGTGTATCGGGCTATGTCTGAATTTGAAATTCCATCGAAATTGATAACACTCTGCCGGATGACGCTAACTGATGCAAGATGAGTGAAAATACGAGCTAGTCTTTCCGATTCGCTTATCACCTCACGAGGATTCAGATAGGGTGACTGTTTATCGTGCGACCTATTTGAAATTGCTTTGGAAAAACTTATACGCGGTGCGGCAGTTAACGAAAATGGCACCAAAAGCCACATGCTTCTTGCATGTACTGATGACGTCGACATTACTGGTAGGACATTGCGAGATGTAACTACTGCCTTTGCAGGCATTGAGAGGCAATCCTTAAAAATGGACTTGGCCGTAAATAAAAGCAAAACCAAGGTGATAGGTGCAACGGACAGAAAATCTACTAGATTACGTAAAACTGTGAATGTCGGCAACTATAACTTTGGGGTTGTGGAGGAATTAATATATCTTAGGTCATCCATAAATAAAAACAATAATATCAGCCTGGAAATACGAATAAGAAGAATATTGGCAAAAATTTTAAAGTAGACTCCTTCCTAGAATTACGAAAATAACACTTTGCAAGGCACTCATTCTAACGATGCTTTTATATGGCGCAGAAGCATGGGTACTGGCGCAAGCAGATGAAGTTGTACTTGGCGTATTCGAGAAAAAAATTTTTCGTAGGATACACGGACCAGTTTGTGTCAGTGGAGATTGTCGGAATTCTATGAACCATGAACTGTAGGAGCTGTACGCTGACACTGAGAGTGTCAAGTGCATAAAACTGCACAGACTGCGCTAGCTGGGACATGTTGTGCGAATGAGTAAAGATGCTCCGATAAAGAGAGTTTTTAAATATAATACCGAAGGCTTTCGGAGGAGAGGACGACCAAAACTCCGATGGAAAGATCAGATCTAAAAACATCTCTCAGAGCTAAATCTTAGAAATTCGAAAGGAAGACCGAAGCGCAGAAGATCGAAGTGCATGGAGTGCTATCCTCTCTTCGACCAGGACAAGTATATGGCCATTTAAGAAGAAGAAGAATACCATGGAAAAGTTGCAAAAGCAGATCTTGTTATTTTGTCTTCCAGGCTTACAATGCAATCCCTAAATTCTACCATCGTACACTAGC
This sequence comes from Trichopoda pennipes, assembly GCA_030448955.1. Lineage (NCBI taxonomy): Eukaryota > Metazoa > Arthropoda > Insecta > Diptera > Tachinidae > Trichopoda > Trichopoda pennipes. Next base: position 355,649 of record JASKUP010000041.1, on the reverse strand, counting down.
AGACTTGCTGTAGTAAAGTTGCCAACTCTAAAAAGCCAAAAAATAATGTTAAATGTTAATTTTCTTTTAAATTTAATATAAGAAAATATCTGCTTAGATTTTTCTTTCAGTAATAGTTCATTTAATGTTCCATTTCCTCCTACGCGCTATTTTAATTTATTGAGAGAGATTCTAAGAATTACCGATATATTAGCCAGCTGTACGTTTCAAAATTTTTGTGAAATAAGGTTAATGGTAAATATTATTCTCTTTGCTGAATAAAAATAAAATCAGCTGTGATGCATGTTATATGGCACATACATACATGCATATATACTTCGTACATACTTCAAACTATATATAAATATTTTAAATTAAATATATATTCTAATTATTATTGCTGGATAAATTTTAAATGATGCTTAATTTTAGCTGAATAAAAAAAATATTTGCTGAATAACGTTAATTTTTAAGAATTATTTAAACAAGGAGAAGAAGAAGAAAAAGAATTATTAAAAATAATCTTTTAAAAATCTAATAAATCTTTATTGAGTTAAGTTTTCTTTTTGATTCTTATAATTTCTTGTATATACAGACTGAACACTAAGTTAAAAAAATGTGGTCTTATGACAGATTTCTTATAGTTTTTAATTTGACTGCAAAGTTTTAAATTTTTTATGTAAAACTAAAACAACATCGTGTATTGTTGGTGTATAACAGTTTTTCAGCAACATAAAAAATGCGAAAATAATAGATTTCATTGCAAAAAAAAAACTCATATGAAATATTAAGGCAAAAAGTGCGCAAATTTGAATAAAATGTGTGTAAAAAACTTGCAAGTTTTGTTATTGTTACCTCTAGACGAAAATTTTATAAGGAGTTTTACCGAAATAATGACAAAAAAATTTTATGTGAAACACAAAAAAAATATCTACACAAACCGGCGTCAAAAGTCTGCTTTTTTGTAAGCGGAAGTAAGATATGGTTGCTAAAAATCCAAAGGATAAAATGAGGATTATTTTAACACAATGTTGTGGACATTCGCAGACTGTGTTCAGAAAAAAACACTGAGTTTTGTTTCTTTTTGGTAAAGATGATTAGAGATTTTTTGTAACTTAAACAAAATACACAGTTCTACAAGAAAAGTTTTATTATTTCAATAAACGTAATAAATTTATGTGGGCCTTAATAAGAAAGTTAAGAGAAATTAAAAGAAAAGTAATTTTGAGAAGCTGAAGAATATCAAATACTTGTCAGGAACTTTGTGATAAACTAAATATTGAAAATATTGTGAAGATATTATAAAAGAAATATGTCTTCTACAAAAAGAATTTCGATCACATGTATTTACATGAATTCTAATATATCATTGCGTTTAATACCGCTTTGAAATCTCTTTAATTAGATAAATAAGCAGATAAAAATAAACCTGGTTTTCATACTATATACGATTAAAAATGTAGGTTTTTTAAGCTGAAGTTTATTTTCTAAATTTTTATTGTGTTACGAAAATAAAAGATGAAATGATATCTGGCAAATGTCTACATCAAACTTTCTAATCACTTTTTGGCAAAATGGCGGCCCTTTTTCATTAATAATATCACGGATTTTAAGTTTTAAGGCTGAAATCGTTTCGATTGGTTGCGTATCCTTAATATAGCCTCACAAAAAATAATCCAGCGGTGTTAAATCACACGATCTGGCTAGCCACTTAATTGCTGATTGTCGTGAAATTATACGATCGGGAAATTTGGTTTGTACTAAATTGATCGTATCATTAGCTTGTGACATGTGGCAACGTCCTCTTGAAACCACATATTATATGTCCCCATCGACAATAATAAACCGAAATTGAGTTGTTAGCATTTCGCGATAGCGTAATCCATTGACCGTTATTGCAATTCCAGCCTTATCTTCGAATAAAAAACGGTCCAATCATGTCTCAGGAACACCTAGGCTTAACAATAATTGTGAAATTCAGAAGCCCAAATTTTACTTGTTGGCATACGCTGACAAGTGAAAATGGGCATCATATGAAAAATTTTAATTTTTAGACAAACCAGCCGCTTGTTCCTGAATGAATTGAGCGAATCTACGGCAATGTGAATGGTCGATCGGCTTCAATTCCTGCATCAGTTGAACCTTGTAAAACTTGAAAGTCAAATCCTTATGCAAAATTTGCCATGTTGTGGTTTTGGATAACCCCAATTGTTGAGAGCGTCGAGATATTAACCAATTTGGATCTGCTTCAATACTGTGGCTCACAGCTGCGATATTTTTAGGTTTATGACCCGTTAGTGTTCGCATATTTTATATCGAGCCTGCCGACTCAAATTGTCGACAGGCTCGTTTGTCTGTAGAAAATAAAAAATGTTTTTTGTTTGCTGTGTTTTTGTATAGAAACAGTTTTGAGTTTTGTTGCCTTTTTGTTTGGTTGGTTTAATAAAAACTCTTATTTAATTAATTTAGCTTCCGATATTTGGGGTAAAATCCACTAATTAGCTATATTAGCAGTAGCAAGGCCATATGGACCCGCTTTTCTCCATAGTAATAAATTTAAAATATTTTTTAAATAATATCATAAATTATTTATTTTTAAAGGTATCTAGCACAAATTAAGGTAGGTTAAATTAAAATAGTTTCAAAAAATTGGTTATTATGTAATTTAAGGAGTGCTGAAAGTGGCGAAAACAATGCGTCATTAGATTTTCGAGATTGCGTTTTTTTGAGTTCGAGTCTTTAAATTTTTTCTAAATTTTTTTTTGTTTCTAATTGCGCCATTCCATCTAAACTTGAGGATTTCCTTTGTAACTGAAAATCAGCGCAATTTTAGAAGTTTTATTTTCATTTTGTTTTGCTAATTTTAGAGTTCAGTTTCAAGTTTTTTTTAGGAGATACATTTTTGTAAATATTTACGAATTGTTTCTGGTTCCAAATATTTTTTGAATTAAATTTAAAAAAGAAAATCTTAATTCACTTTGCGCATTTTTCCGTTTGCGTCGTGTTGTTTTGCAACCTAACCCCGACGCAAAATAAGGAGAAAGCTTTTTTTCTAAATTATTTAAAAATTGTTCTTAGGCTGGTGATAGTAAAGACATTAATATTATATTATTCCTCCAATCGATATCAAGCTTGTGTTTGGTCTGTTCCAATTATTAATTCAATTCCTTTTCAAAAGATTAAGCCGAGTTACATATTGAATCATTTTTAATTTAAAATTCGTCTTCTATAATTAGGAAACAAACACTAGCTTTGTGCTTGGAATAATGAAAATGTTTTAAATGCCGATAAGCATGATTATTTTATTTTTAATATATGATGCATATTCTTTAGTTAAAGCCGCTTAATTACTTATCAAAATTGTTAAGGCGACACCTTTTGATCATAAAAATATTTTCTATTTATGAAAAATAATTATTTGTAAATTCAAAACCAAATCTATAGTCAGACTTGCTTAAATTAAATATTAAATATTTTTTTAGTTTATATTTAAATTTCTTATCATAATTTCTATTTCAAAAAATATAAATAAATTTAAATGACAAGAATTAATTAAAAACATTGTAGTTGGCTGTTGAATAATAATAAAATGAATAGATATTAAGTTTTTTTTTTTGAGGTTATGTTGTCCAATAATTATCACCAATTACATATTTTCTTTTGTATTTTTAATCAACAAAAACAAAAACTACTCTAAAAACAGTAAATGAAGTGTGACACCTGTATGTTAATGGGGGGCGCATAAAACCACACGACGAGACATAAGAAATAGAAAATAACCGACAAATAACAACCTTTTTAAAAAATATAATTTTTATAAAACAAAAAAGGTTTCGGTTTTTTTTTGTCTTTGTTGCATTTTTTAAATGTGAGTACGTGCGTATAGCTGCCGCAGTCAATTTTACTGTTGGGTGTTCGATTTTAAAACCATGTAGAGCTGTCGCCGCTAATAACAGTCATTTATTATTTTTTTTTATTTTTTAATAAAACAAAAAATGTAATGAGTAGTGTGACATGTTTTCCTTGAAAAACTAAATGTGTCGGGGATGTGCAATTTAAATCAACCGGAACTAATTATAGACAAAATATATTCCTTTATAACTGACGCAAGGGTATTGAATTGTGTCCAGACTCTTGTAAGTGTTAGCTAGATTAATGTAAGGGAATATGAAATCAACTGGAAAGTAGAAATAGGGATTAGAGGGAGTTTTCATGAGTTCTTTTATGTATTTTTTACAGATGAAACAATCAGTAAGAAGTATCAAGTAAATTTAAAAAAATTTTAACTTACATTTAGAGGTTAATTTCAATTTTAAAAATCATAAATAAATATTATAAGAATATTAAATTAGAATGACTATTTATAAAATTATAAGTTAAAAATGGAAATCAACTTATTAATTTGTTTTTTAATTTAAGTAAGAAAATCCAAAAATCTACTAAAAATGTTTAAGTCATTCTACGCCTTGTGCTTCCTTATCATTTCAAGTAGTACATTACTTTTTTATTATACCATTTGACAATAACAAATGTATACAGAATAGAAAAACATTTCAATACCGGAAAAACGTACTATAGAGTCATCTTTCGGTAAATGTTTCGTTCAATTATTAATTAAGTCCAGTAGTTCAGAACACCAATCTCAGCAAACAGTTACCTCTAAGCATGGTAGAATTCGAGCACACACAAACAAAATCCAAATTATTCTACAATTGATGTCTAACGTTTAAAAAGCCCGTAGATTTTGCAAACAGCAATCAGGTTTACGACAAAATGCTGTATCACTATAAAACATAAATTGGCCTGACAAAATTTTGAACAAGCTAGAAAAAATGCATAAAAACTCACAAGCTTTTCAATATAATGCTGATTGTTAATATTAATAGTGTGCGCTATCTGATAAAGATACTTGCGCTATCTGATTTCAAAATGAAATAGATTGAATTGATATGGGTAATAAGTTATAACAAATTTACTCTCAAATGTATAAATGCGTGTGACCATGATTGTTGTCAAGTGTACGTGAGTGCGCGTGACAAAATTTTTTCAGGTTAAATTGCGTGACTAGAAATTGTTTTGCATGCGTACGCGTAAACTAAAGCTTTTTACGTGATATGTGCGTGAGTTACCTCTAGAGCGGTATACTCACAAAGACCGAATCGAACTATAAGACTCAGTCCAGTCATTTGATCGTAATTAAGTTTTGGCAAGAAAATGCAACGAATTAACTACAGTGAGTAGTTTACTTTGGCACAATTAAAATAAAAGGTAAACCCGAACCCGATGCGAAAACTAAAGCGTAAAATATTGCAATGAACAAAAAATTTGTCATCGAAAATTATGACATTCGCTTTGCGTCGTTCAGTCATCAACGTCTGTTGTAAAAATTATCCCCAATAAAATTAACACAAGCAAACTTTTGTTACCTTATAAAATCAATAGCTTGAGTTTTTGTTGTTGAGTTTCAATTTGAAATCCAATACAACATTTAAAAGTAGCAAAGTTACTTTCTGTAAAATATGTCATTTTATTAGGATTTGTTCCGCCAGTAAAGAAAATACTGCTGTCAAACAAACGTATAAACGAAATAGAGAAGACTCCAACTTTACATTACGCCTTGCAATTTACAGACATGCATCAAGGTAAATAGACGAATATGTAATATACATAACTAGAAAAAAGGACGAATGGAAATCTATAAAACAAGAGCTTTTAAAAGTGTCATTATAAACGAACAGATAAACCCGACCACATACACACCACTGAAGCTACTCATACACTGTAACAAACCAAAAACATCCTGAGGCGGATACACTTACCTATGTAATGACAAAAAACAAAAAATATTAAATTAATCCTGCATTAAATTCCGGGTAACAAGCAATTTAGCATATCTACATACTCTCCCCGGGGGCACATCTATATGGCTTGATGGAATCTCACCGTCATTACATGTGTCACCGGGGGAAAAAAGGAGCCCTGTCGCCTAAAGGCTAGCAGGGAGTCAACTGGACAACTCCACGTTATTTCCACGGGAATCAGTAAGCCCCAGAATACAGCTTTTTGGCTTTTTAGCCTTTTAGCTATTCTCTGACGGATTATTGAGGTTGGCCTTTCTGGAGCATCGTAGTGGTTGTCGTTTCGCGGCCCTCATGAAATGATTAAGGGTGAATAATTCGTATCCAGTGATCATGCTTGTCATGTGTTCTGGACCAAGATTTGGATAGTCTCCAAGTCTTCAGCAAGGAGTGGGGGTTGACGACTGTATAAAATCATCTAGTTTGCATAATTAAAAATGTTTGGAGCCCAAAGGCTATTATATCACATGATTTTACCGACTGATTCTGGATCTAGCAAATTAGTTCATTTCTGCATGAGCCATAACCATAAGATTTGTAACGCATAATATCTCACCATCCAAGCTGATACTCGGAATAGACAAGGCTGTTTGAAAAATGTAAAAGGGTTGATGAAGTCAATGATTTGATACACTTTCAGTATGATTTAATAATTTAAGGAGCAAATAGTAGCCACGAGCATAAACGACAAGTCGTAGGGTGCGAAGAGAGTGGCCGCTTGCTGCCAAACCGAACCAACTGATGCTTATTGCGAGAGTTTGTTCATGCGAGAAACAAGTTTGAGTGTGCATAGTGAATGCAAGAATCAGCGCTATTTTATCTATTATTTGTGTTTTATGTATGTTTGTATGCATTTGGGTTTGTTGGTCATTCGTGTTTGTGAAATTGACGTGAAAAGATATGGTTTCATCAGATGATGAGTTTTTAGCTTCGGCTATTGTTTTTGAAGTATTTTATTAATAAAAAATCATTTGGAAAACATCCAATAAATAATAAGCGAAATGAATTTGGAGAATTTCATTTATACAGCGATTTAAGAAAATATCATGGCAAGTTTTAAGAATATACTCGAATGTGTATTGAAACTTTTAATTATATTCTCGAAAAGATTGCTGATAAATTAGATAAGAAGTGGAGTAAAGTACCAATATTTAATTTTTATTATTTATTTGAATTTTTATTTTTTTGTTTAATTTTTATTTTATTTTTAATTTTTATTATTTAAATTTTTTGATTACAGTTTTTATTTACTTTTTCATCCATTTTTGGTTTTTATGTTTTCCAAACAAGTTTAAATCATAACAACATAACATAAACAATGTTTTCGGCGCTGAAATATGCTTTGGACCTACTTTCTCGCATTCAATCAGCTTTGCACTCTGACCAACTCGTCGCTCACTATGACCCGTTCGCGCTTATTTGTAAGAATTCGTATAGTTACCAGTTTTCTCGCATTAGTTCTCGCAATAAGCATCAGACGGCTCGGCTCGGCAACAAGCGGCCACTCTGTATGCACCCTTACGTTAAACATTTAAGCTTTTACTTCACCACCAATTGCAAAAAACTTTACACTGTGACATCTCGAAATGAAAAAAAAACTGAAAATAATGTATTTAAAAAATAAACTTCCTGTTTTTTCCCCTAAATGCCAAAACTAAATTTCAAGCTTCATAGGTTTTAACACACAGCAACAAAAGGAAATTTATTAAGAAAAACGTTCAACTACTCGCGGTTAGGTCTCATTAGTATTTTTTTAATTTTGTTACAAATATGTTATTTTGTCAAAATAAAAATAAAATTTGTTATTATAATGATTATTTAGCTTTCATGTGAAGAGACTCTTGAGTCAACCTTTTGTTTGGGAATCAATCATATGCGGGATGGTTTCTTTTATATTTTACATTTATTTTTCTTGCGTTGTTTTTTTTGTTTTTTGTAAATTTTAATTAAACGAAATTGTTATTTTGTTTCTCATCTACAAAATGCATTGTGAGTTTCTGTGTTTTGTTGTCTTATAAACGTCCGGGTCTTTTATGATGAGAAGTTTTTTGCTTGACTGCATTCAAATATAAGTATAATTTTTTCAGTTTCTTTTCATCAAAATGACTGACTAATGACATGAGTGAATGAATGAATAAATGGAATATTTTTTTTCTGAAAATACCTACATATTGTTAAGTTTTTTTGATTATTGTTATTCCCCAGTTTTTTTTTTTAATATGTTTATGCTTAAGTAAACATTTAAGTGCTAATTTCCTTATTAATTTGCTACAAACCAAAATGAACCCAAGGATGTTAGTGAGAGAACACACAAAATATTGCCCACACCCAGAGTGTAATAAAGTTAATGACAAATACAAGAAGAAGAAGAAAATATGTATAACTATTTAGATATCTTTAAAGTAAACATTAACAGTTAATGATTTGGGAAAAAGTGAAGACTACTCAAGACCATTAAAATTACTGAAACGTAAAGCTTGATAAGGTTTTGTGCTTTAGTTTTAAAGTTCTTGAGAAATTGGAACCCTTTTAGTATTAAATCCCTGTACATCATTATATATATCGAGAATGTTAGAAGTAGCTATGTAATCAAAGTATACTCTACATACAATTCCCTATTTAATATAATTTATTTTATATAAAAAACCAAAAGCAAAAACAAAAATATTTAATTACTGCCGATAAAAATTAGCTTCTATACCTTAAAACAATCAAATATTTATATAATTTATCGCATTTTTACAACGGCGCCATGTTATTAAAAAAAAAATTTTTATAATGATCTAAAAAGTTTTAAAGTTGTAAATAATCATAAATTTATATAAATAAATCCCACTCATATTTACTCCCTAAATTCCACAAATCATAAAAATATTTAACCATAAAGTCAAGCGATAATAAACCTTAAGATTTCTTTTTAAATATTTTGACATGCTGTTTTAAATGCAATAATGACTGACTATCACCACAAACTACTTAACACACATTTTAAGAAAAATCTTTAAAAGAAAAAGTTTGAAAGCAGCCTATTAAAACACCACCAGAACTATTGTTTTTGTTTTTGGTTTTCAAATCTTTGTTGCTGTTGTTAATTTAAGTTGAAAATATATGAGTTTATGACAGCAAGGCACCTGTAGCGTTTTTGTATTTTTATTGTTTCTTTTTTGTGTTTTTGTAGTTCAAAATTTAAAACTGTCTGTTTTTATGGAAAACTAATAAATTTTTATTTGGAGTTTATTAGTGACAAACAAAGAAATATAAATTTTATTTTATTATTATTATTTTTTGTCCAATTCTATTTTTTTATTTTTTTATTAACAGTTTTCTTTCTAACAAACTTCATTATTTATGGGGTTAAATCAGTTTGTTCTTTATGATGCATTGTCGTTTTGAAAGATTTTTATTTTATGGAATTTTAATTAATTTTGGTTTTTGTGTGTTTTATGTTGTTTTTTTTTTTTTGTATGTGTATGTATACAAATAAAAATAAATTTATTTATTTAATTGCCGACAATTATAGCAATACTTATTGTCGTAAGAATTGTTTTATAAAAGGAAGGGTTAACTGTCAAACGAGCTACCATACTACGCTCCATTTTTGTAAGTTATACTACTTTGGCAAGTCTGCATGAAGAGCCTAAGGAAATCGTAAACAAAACTGCCAAATTATCTATTATCAGCACTTCAAATGGCTTTAAGGGTTTCCATATCAGACTGCAACGCTAAAAGTACCGGCAATAGCTTTTAGTGACAGAGTGTGATTTGCTTTACATCCGCACCTGGCTATGTAGGTTTAATCAGATGGTTGACAAACGACTATTGTATAATTTGGAACGTCATACAAGCGTCCTAGGAAGCCGAAGACATAATTCTAAGCAACAGAATCACCTAGTTGCAACTTTAATGATTCCAGGGCAGGGCTGCAGGTTGGAGACTTTCAACTCCTGTACAGAACACATGTCTAGCATGCTCACTGGACTGGATCATTCACTTTGCGTGTCATTATCAGTGAGATGATCCTGGCCACCATAAAAACCGTTATATTGTTATGGGGCCGCGAAACCACAACCACCACTATACTCCCATATAGGGACCAACCTCAATGATCAGCCAGAGAACTATTAAATGTCTAAAGAGACAAATAATGAACTGGCTCACTGATCCCCTGTAAATAAAGTGGAGCTTCCAGTTGACTCCCTGCTGTCTTCAGAGAGACGGGAGCAGTGTATGATTGTGTCCTAGTGGTTTTTCCTTACACAGTTTCCACTGAGCTGGATATATCTCTCGCCCGCTAACTACTAACCCATAGTAGTTAGCCGAGCGACCTACTAAGGGTCCACCAAATAACTTTTTTTTTTAAATGGTATAAACTACTGAACCAATTGGACTTTGTATGGCGTCATACCCAGGTCTTTATGCAAAATTCGTCTCAATGACGTCTCTGAAATGTTCAATTGTTGAGAACGGCGGTGAATTGATGTTAATGTGTGCTTTACGCACACTTTCTGTCACAGCAGCAATATTCTCGGGTGTACGCACTGTTTTTGGCTTTTCACGCTTTGGCTTATCGATGAGGATGCCAGTTTCCTTAACTTTTTTCACAAAATAACGAACATACGGAGCTGACGGTGCTTTTCGTTTTCCAAAATCCGTACGCAATTTTCGCACACATTCTGCAACATTACCATGACTTTCAAGGTAATCTCGCAGCATTGTTCAAAAAAACGTATCATTACAAGACCCTAAAGATTAATTATATCCTAAAAAATTTACCATTTTAGAAGGTTTATACACAGGTAGCATCGTCCATGATTTTTTAGGTGGATAAAATTATTTCGTTTAAGATGACTTACCATTTATTATCCGGATTTTGTTTTGAGCAACTTTTCTAATTGTTATTGGAAAACGTTACCGCAATATGGTCAATGATTTTTGTTCGAAAAAAAAAGAAATTAATGAGATTGATCCGGGCCGATGTCAATTGAACATTATGGTCGTGCGCGTTGCTGCTGCTACCGATCAATTTCAGTCGGGCTACGGGATAAGCCAGTGTAAACTGATAAAAAATAAATTTATTTATCTAATTGGTGACAATTATAGCAATACTTATTATTATAGTTAAAATTGTTTTATTTAAAGAAGGATAAACTGTTAAACGCGCTGCTACGATTCATTTTTCATAAGTATCCTATACTAGCAAATCCTCATGAAGAGCCTAAACAAAGCCTGAATAAGACTACCAAATTATCCAAAATAGCAATTCAGAAGGCTTAAAGGGTTTCTTCACAATCCATATTAGACTCTAAAGGGTCCATTATATTTAAAAGAATGTATCGTTTAGTATGGTTTATCACTAATTTTTTTTGACTATGCGATTAATTTTATTTTATTTATTTTCCAGTTAAGATGACATTAAATTTATTACCCGAAACCACATCGACTAATCGAAATTGTTTTGAAAAGTTTTTATAATTGTTATTGGAAATTGTTACCGCAACATAATCAATAATTTTTTGTTTCAAAAAATGAATGAGAGTGATCCAGGCAAGTAGTGCTTTTCACAGGCCGATAACAATTGGACTTTATGGTCCACTGGGTTGCTACTACTTTCGGTAATTTCCTGTGGTTCCACAGGATAAACTAGTAAAGACTGATTGTTTATGTTATTCATGACATTCGACCAGCACAACTCAAAAAATTGATACATAAGTAATTGGATATACAGAATGCGGTATATCAAGAACAACTGCTTGTTAATTAAACTTTTATATAGTTTATCTTTTAGTAAATTTTTTTATTCAAGTTTTATTGTTCTAATGAGCTATTGAACTTTACTTTATGAAGAGAGCAAGAAAACTACCCAAATGTATTTTATTGTTGGTGTCTAGGCCGTTTTACATTTATTTATTATTTATGTGGCCTTTCGCTCTCAGATTTGTGACCTGTTTATTATTTTATAATTAAAAAAAGAATGTATTTACTTAAATTTAAATTTGGAGGAAACGAATAGTAATAAATAAATATAATTTCAATATTTATACAAATTTCAAAAACTTTTCTTTATGAAGAAACAACCAAAAATTGGTTGGTATTTATTTTTTCATTACTTATATGACCTGTCTAAATATAAAAATATATTTAAGAAAAGAATGTATTGATTTAAATTTTAATAATTTAAATTTAATAATAATTAATAAATTTATATAATTTCAGTATTTATTAAAATTTTCTCAACTAATTTGTTTAATTTAAATTTTTATAACTCCAAGAAACGAGGGAGGCTGCTTTTCAATTTTAGATTCTGCAAAAATAACAAAAACATTTTACATTTATTTAAAAATTCACATATTTTTTAAATTATTTGTTGTTTTTTTATTCAACATACCACTTCACACTTAGTTAATGGCCTTCAAATGCAAAAAAACTAAAAAAAGGAAAAAAATCCAAAAATTAATTAACCCCTTTTCACACGCCCTTATCTGTTGGCATACAAATACAGAAGTGACAAACCCTTCAATATGATTTCGTAAGCTAAATATACCATTTTGTACACTTCTTATTTTATAAAATTTATGCATTCTTTTTCTATTTGTTTTCGCTTTTAATTGCCTTAACATAATTCCCAGAGAAAACGAAAGATGGGGGGGTTAAAAAAACTCAAGAATTTATAATATAGAGTGCGAATGAGCCAACATAAACTGTAATAAATCATTACTTACTGCTTAGCAGAATACTCAGTATAAACTTTTTTGTTATACTGTTGAAAAGAAACACAAGAAAATTATATAAAATTCATACAAAAAATAAGGCAAACAAGTTAAAATAAAGAGAAAAACTGTAAAGTACTTTGAATGAAATACCCATCAAATCAAAGTCTTCATTAGAATGAAGACCAGGGGTCGTTCTGCTTTTTCTTTAATATACATACATAGATGTACATATAAATTTTATTTGAAAGAGCCTTAAAGCAAAACGCTAATTAACTGCATAATGCATTCATGGCCCTACAGCTTTATTCACTTTTTTCTTGTTCTTTTTTAGCTCGTTTTTTTCCACATGCATTAAACAATGAAAACTACAGCATAGAAAAATGGAAAAAAATTACAATAACAACATGAAAAAAACTGATGGAAACATTTGCATAATTTTATGAAATTTTTAATACTGTTTTTTATTATTTATTTTTATAATTTTTCTTCGAATTGCTAAGTATGAAGGAAGAACGTTTGTGTTTTTAATAGAAATTAATGACTTGTAAGAATAGTTGAGAGCTTGTGCTAATAATACTGAATATAGAAGAAACGGAAATGAAACTATGAATGGATTAAAAGAAATAGCAGTGACATAAAATATTGATTTTAAAAACATTATGAGTGCGCGAGTATATAAATAAATGTCTGAAAGGCAAAAAACTTTAATAATAATTCAATGAAAATTCAATTAAAACATTGTTTACTTTTTTTAAATGCTAATGTACTTAAACATGAAGTGTAGGGTAACAACAAGATGTACCATTAACTGACGAAAATACCAGAGGAATAAAAAATTAAATTTAAAAAATCCAGATTCTAACTAAGAGTAAAATGTTTTTAAAGGACCAATTATTATTTACTTTATAGATATTTTTCCAAACCTTGAACATAAATTACAATTATCAAGTTTTAACGCAATGACAACAAAAAAAAATTAAATAAAAAACAAAATTTTTTAATTGTATTTCGTACATAAACATTCATAAGTACGTTTTAAGATAAAAAAACAAAGCAAAAAAACATAATAAAGCAAGACATATTCATTTTATAATAACTACAGGATCTGTTGAGCATTTTGAAATAATTTTATTAAACTACTTTGCAAACCTTTTAATAATTAAACAGCTGATAAATAATAATTAAATACCGCCTTCTTTTTCCCATAAAATAACAGTTGCCATTATTTTGTTGTATTCTTATATAAAAATAGCCATAAAAAATTGCGTATTTAAAAATTGGTTGATCATTTTATTCTATTAAACAGAATTTCTGTAAATAAGGTGCTGTGTAAGTCGTTGGTTACCTGTATTATTCAGAAGATGTCATGCACAATAGGGATTTGATACAAAAGAATATAAATATATAATTGGTTTCTAAATGGGTATTCTTTTCTGTACAATACCCTAAATGAATTGAATTGAAAGCACTATTTGTCATTCGTATTCATTCAGTAATAGACCGAACCAATTGGAGTTGAGTTCCAAAAGGTAGAACATGAATAATAGTAGAATAAAAATTTTCACTCTTAAAAATATGTGAACTTAAATTAAAGGGTATATTTATAGTGACGTAATGTTTGCGTCCATATACGTCCATATATTTTTATGAACAAGACCCAAAATTAAAAAAAAATAAATATAGTGTTCCTATCGCTGTTAAAAAAAACAGTACGCTAACATAGCGATATTTGGCTGATAAATTTTAGTGAAATTTTTATGTATGTGTACTGAACTTTAAAAAAATACACAACAGCTCACTAAAAAATAGGATAAAGAAAACAACACAAACACTAAAGAGGGCCCTAAAGGAAATTACGCAAATACTAAAAATACTTTAAAGTATACAATGCAACCACTAAAAGTTCACTCCGTTCAGTACGTTATTTTAGTGTTTGTGTTGATTAGCAAACAATCGTTGCGTACTGGTTTTCTTTGCGTACAAATACACAAACACTGAAAAAAATTTTTGGGTTTGTATTTCTTCAGAAAAAATGTATTTGTGCAATGGGCTCATAAACTATAGTACAGAGCACTATTACTTGACTGTTCTAAAGTACTGTAGTACTTTAGTGTTCTTTTTCTGAACACTAGTTTCTATACTGATGTGAGTTTAATGTTTAATTTATGTTTAGTTTTTCAAACGTAGTAGACAGATGTTTAGAGTTTATGATTGAAATTTTTTATAACAAAAGAGTTTAATTTAGGACCCAGTAAAATACCAAGATTTTAGATCTACTACATTCAGTTTCTATGACATTCATGGAAGAAATGTAAGGAGCATATTGCACTTTTTGAGGTTCAAATCCATAGGATTAATATTACACCAGGAATTAATGCAATAATTAACAATTGAAAATAGAAGGTAGCTTTTCTGCTTAATTAAATATAATTTTTACTTAAAGTAAATTGTACAGAATAGCAAAAGAAAAAAAGTTCAATTTCGTTCAACTAAAAGAAATAACAAAATTAATTGTTTATTGTTATTTTTTACTGTTACTGTGCCTTAATTTGTTTGGAGTTTCAGCATCATTTTGGCAAAGATAGCTGCTTCGAAGTCACTTTTATCAGAGACAGCATTTTCAGTGGCCCTGAACAATTTTATTAGAATAGCTAACAAGACTACAAACTACATATCGAAATTAATTTTTAGGATTTAATTTCGCACTGTGCATTGTTAAGGGTTGACAAAAAGATTAACATTTAAAAGATTTAAAAAAAATGTTTTATTTTTTAAAATTCTTTTAAAATTTGTTTCATTATCTAAACAAAATAAACAATCAATTTAAAATTTTATTTACTTTATTTCATATATTTATTTTTTTATTTCTAAAGAAACTCAATTTAAGTCTTTTTTGTAAGCAAAATACTTTTGATTATAAACAAATAATTGGAGAATTTTCAATTTATTTTTTCTTATATTTGCCAAAAAAAAGTTTATTTTATTTACATAAATTCATAGTTCTTTTACTAAATTATCGATTTTTAAAATACATTTTTTTCCTTTCAACATGTAGTTTTGTTGTAAGTAATTCTTGGATATTATTTTTTCAATTATCCAATTTAAACTATTTTTGTATTATTTGTGGATATTTGTTATTTTAAAGAAATAAAGATACATATATAATAAAATAGAAAATATTATTATTATTAAATAGTTAAGAAGAAAGACCACAAAAAATGTAAAGCCAGCTCAAATTGGCATAAATTGATTTTGTGCAATTCTAATTCTAAAATTCAGAAAAATTAAAATGTAAATTACCAACAGATGAGCAGCATCGAGTTTCTTTCATAATTTTGTTCTTACCAGAAATAAACTTTAACTTCAACTTGGAATTTTTACATTTTCGCAATAGTTGCCTAGCGCACCAGAAAAAGAGTATTTTATTATTTTGTTAAATCGGTTCACAGATACTAGCATCTCGGCTATCCTTTTTAATTAAATTTAAATTAAATATTTTTTTTTAATTCGATTTATTCGCAATATCTCAATTATAACTATGAAATAATAATATAATAAAATTAATTAAATTTAATTATGCAACACAAAAAATAATCCCTTCATATCTGAGTAGAAGTTGCGCCCACTTTTTTATATAACAAAAACTTTATCTGAGGACGGGATTTAGCTACCTGAAATGAGGTGTTTGAGAAAAGTAAGAAAATTTTCTATATCAACAATTGCCAGCCCGCTGTGGACACTTTTATAACTAAAATATATATTTTTCAAGCTGTACAATTATACGTTGTGTTTAAGAAAGTATTCGTTCACGGCGAGAAGGTCCTTCTTCTTCTTCGGAGAATGAAACATATTAAAAAATTTAGGTGTTATAACTAAAAACAGTTTATTCAAGTTACATTTGCGATATAAAAAATTATACAAGAATGAAGCGTTTGATCGCGATTCCTTATAAAACTTATTCTCGAATATAATAAATTTGAATCTAACAAGCACAATATACAATCTGGTTTTCTAAAAATGTTAATAGAGGTGTTTTATAACAGTAACACAATGCCCCACGGAGCTTACAATATATGAAGAATTAGATCTGTAGATTTTCTGCGTCTTAAGGAAAATTACACAAATTCAATTTAAATAAACAAATAAGTTTCATGCTTCGAGTTGAGTTTTTGATAAAAAAATACCCAGAATTTATCATACAACTTGTACAGTATGTTTAAAAAAAATATCATATTTAGCTCAATATTTAAATCGAATTATTTATCGTTACACACATCTTATTAAAAAATATATAATTTATGTTTATGTTTAGAATTTATAGAAAAAATTAATTATCAAAAAAATTAATTCATAAAAAAGAAATACTAAATGGATAAATATCTAGATTAACTCAATCTTTTAAGATTCATCACAAATAAATTTTCAGTAATAATATATACTTTCCATACATACATACTGTCCAACCCCTTGACTGTGATATGACAATTTTTATATTTAATTATGGAAGCGAAATAAGTTATGATGAGATAAATAATATAAAATCCATTGACCCAACGAGACTTCTAAGAGGAATACAAAATAAAAAAAAACTTGAACAAAATATCGCAAAACAATTATGGTTTTATTTTCCTTACACTCGTTTACAGCCTGGACATGAGGATATAAAATCAAGACCACTATAACACTTCAATAGGCGACCTGTAGTCATCATATCTTTTTTTAAAAGTAAATTATTAATAAAAAGTAATTCCTAAAAAAAGTTATTTACAGCTGCAATGTTTAATAGAAATATGAGAATTGTTTTGGTCACAACACTGGAAAAATTAAAAATTCAGGTAGTGAATTGATAAATTCAAAAATTTATACAAAATCTTCATACAAACAGTTCAACATAAAACACAAAATCGTAAATATTTTATCGGAAAAAAACGGGAAAAATAAAAGCTTTTATTGCTTTTATTAAACATAAAGTTAATTATAAAACCTTTTTTTTATGTTTTAATTTCAATATAAATATTTTATTCGCCATCTTTTTGCGGTAACAACAATAAGCAAATCTACTTACACTTAGAATAAGATAATAGTA
The DNA here is from genome assembly GCA_030448955.1 of Trichopoda pennipes. NCBI lineage: Eukaryota > Metazoa > Arthropoda > Insecta > Diptera > Tachinidae > Trichopoda > Trichopoda pennipes. Next base: position 338,016 of record JASKUP010000041.1, on the reverse strand, counting down.
GCGTTTAATTACGTTAAATTCAACAATACAAAAGAGAAAACAAACAATATGTCAATAGTCTTACAATGATGCTTTTGACTACATATAAATATCAAAAAATAAAAAAAAAATAAATAATAAACGGAAGACCAAGTATATGCAGTCTTTTTATTCGTCTAGCTTCGTCATTGTCATCAAAAAGAGTTTTGGTTTTCATGCTATAATTTTAACTGCTATAATTTTTGATTTCATCCTTAATGCTTGGAACATGGAGATCGTTATGAATTATGGTATTTCTTACATATAATGGAGCACCCATTATAAGCCTGAGAGTGTTAAAATGAACCTTTGAATCATATCAATATTAGAGTAAGAAACTGTTCCCTATAATTGATTACAATAACTACATACGGGTTTTAATACTCTTTTATACAATAGTAATTTGTTACTGAGACTTAACACCGACCTTCGCCCGAGAAGCCAGAAGCTTTGTTTTTACATTCAGTTGTTTTATCTTTATTTTTAAATGATTTTTCCGTTTTAAACGCCGATCAATGTTAAGGCCTTAATGACTTAAATTCATTTGAATGAGGTAAAAAAATTATAAGACAAACTGTAATTTTTAAAAGAAATGTAAAAATTCTTTTGTTTTTTACACTGCAGAACACTGGAAAAGTTAAAATTTTTCTTTAAGTAGTGAATTTAGAAATTCAAAGTTTTAATAGAATCTTCACTTAAATATTACAACATAATACGCATATTCGTAAATATTTTATCGGAAAAAAACTATGTTCTTTACATACACATAATGATATTTAATAAAAATATTTATAAAAGCAATTAAAACATTAATTAAACATAAAGCTAATTTCCAAAAATTTTGTTTGTTTAACAAAAATTATTTACAATTTGTTTTGTGTTAAAATATAAGAGTATAATATTTTTTCTGTTTTGTTGTTAGGCGTTAAAAGACTATTTTGATGAAAAAATCGATATTCAATTTTAATTTTCTTTTATTTATTATTATCTAATATACATAATATGTATATACAACTTTTCCTTATTTTGCCTAAAAATAAAAAGAAAAGCAAACAATAATTTGCCCTCCCAAAGCACAACGATTTAAATTATAAAAATCCATATTAAGTTAAACATGCAAAGTAATTTTTCAATGCCATTAAACTTTTACTTCATTGTAGCTATTTCATAGGCCAAAATGGTGTTAAAATAAACACACATAAAAAGTTTTAATTTCCTGAAAAAAAAAACTTTTTTCTTTTATACCAAAAAAAAGTGTTTACTTTATAACCAAAATTATAAAGAAGAATTTTTGTTTTTCTTATTAAAATTTTATGAAAGAATTTCCGTTCTTTTCTAGGAATAATAATTTAAATGACTTTTTTTTGCTTTCAGCTTTTCAAACTTCGAATGCCAGGTGTCAAAATAACTTAAAGTAATCATATTTTTTTTTTTTTTTTAATTTTTAAGAGATAGAAAATTTTAAAATAAATTCCTTTTTTTAGGCATTTAAAATTTTGACACAGCTATGAAATTTTTTTGATTATCAGTCAACAAATATAAATGGGTCTGTTAAAAAACATTGAAAATACAATTTGTCATCACACTTTTATAAACGTTCGGGGTAGAAAAGCAGGAAAAGTAATTTATGTCAGCTTGTTAAAAAGACCAAAAAAAACTAACATTTTCCATTGAATATAATAATTTTCATTTAACGTACCATTAAATAAACATACAGACAAGTTGTGCGTTTTATGACCCTCTTTTAATTAAAATAGAAAACACTAGCAACAACAGCACTTTGTTAAAGCTGAAAACTATTTTTGAAACATTTAGTTATTAATAATTATGAAGTTTTCATTCTTTTCTTTAAGATAAAAAGTATTTAATCGCCAATTATTTAATTTTCTATGCCAGCTTTCCCCAAATGATATGTCAGTTTAAATAAACTAAGCCAGTCTAGCAGCCTAGACTGCGAACTGTTTTCTTATTTTTAGCTCATCAAAGAGTCAATGGATGATGCTTGCATTAAGACAATAAAATATTAAATAGTAATTATAAGTAAAAATTATCTGGCAGATAAATTTGAATCAAAGCTTTACTCAAACCTCAAAGAAGCATTTGTTGAATTAGCGTAAATTTTGTTTTATATCTCAAAACATTGTGTATGTAAAACAAGGATCTATTTAATATCATTTGACAATAGAATGTTTAATTATAAAGTTAAGGTAAGTAATGAAAAGGATTCATTTACATGCCTTTAAAGTTATGTAAACAACATACTTTTTCATAATCTCTCTAGTTGCCTCTTATATTTCAATTGTCTTATTTCGATAATAATTTATTGTATAAATATTCCGATTGTATTTTGAAATTATAATTGGGATCAAATAAAATCTAATGTTTAGTCGCTGTTTTTTGCAAAAAAATTATTAACCCTTAATGTCAGAAGTAACTGAAGCAAGTTTATTGAATCGTCCGCTCTTTTTGGCAAATACTTGCTGACTGATGGAATAAAAAATTTGTTTAGGTAATTAAAAATTTTTTATTTGAAATTTGCCGGCGCAAGAGAAAATAAAATATTGCCGACTTTTTTATTAATCCTATAGCTAATGGATGTTTTATATTTATAAATATAAAATTAAAGGTAAATATAGAAGATAATAAAATTCATTGAATAATTTCAAGAAGTTTCCGTAAACATTACAAAACTGGCTGATTACAAACTCTATATTTTGAAAATTACCTTACTGTTCTTATATCGCATTGTAATAGTATTAAGTTGTCTGATGTAAGAAACACTTTCCTACAGGCATATGAAATGCAATGACTGGCTACGATTTGATTACTAAGCACCTCCTGGTGCAACTTTTTATGAAGATTTTAAGACTAAAAAAAAATTAAAATTACTGAATTTTTAAATTCAGATTCAGCTGAAGTTATTACTTGGGCATATATTAAATCTTATTATTGCTGACATTGTAGTGTAAGTATTTTTTGTTTGTTTTTAGCCTTTCATTAAATATCTAATTTATGTTCAGGATACTTCTTTAAAAAAATAAAATATCAATAATAACAAATATAGTATTTTGAGATATAAGTATCTGTCTTTATAATTCAGTATTTAATAAATACCAAAGTGTAAACATATAATTTTTTCAATCGCTATAATAATGTCGAACGCTGCTCCTAACAAAACGTGTTTTGCGGGGAAGGCTGATAAATTTCTTTCATTGCAAACAGCTGCTGAGAGCTATCGATTGTTGGTAGAAACTTAGAGAAAATTATTACCATAAAAAGTGATTAACTGAGAAAAAGCAAAAAAGAATGAAACATGTGTTTAAAAAATAACACAAAATAGATAACTTCCTTTAGTAGATCGGTTTTAGTAAAAACATAATGTTTAAAAGTACCAAATTTGTGGAAAAGTTGGGTTTTATTAAAAAAAAACAAAATCGGCGCGTAAGCTGCTTCAGTTTACCCAACGATAAGAAAAAAAAAACAAAATCGGCGGGTAAGCTGCTTTAGTTTACCCAACGATTTTGTTTTTTATTTTGTGTCTTTGATAAGAACAAATGTGAAGTCTTTCCAGAGATAAGATAAATTCATATTTTTATCTGCTATCGATCATTAAAATAGAAACCAATAAAGCGCGGCCAACCAGTCAAATCAATGCCGAAGCTGAATATATATGTATGACGCCAGAGTAATGCTCTGTACTTTTTAAATCTGAAGAGTGTTTTGTATTTGAAGCTGTTGAAATCGGGTCAGACTATCACAGGGGATCTATGCCGAAGACAATTGATTCGCTTGAACAGTGCAATCAACGAAAAGCGACCAGACACGAGACCATAATTTTTTATTAGTATGACAACAATTGGCCACATGTTGCAAGACCGGCCTTAAGCTATTTGGAAAACATTGAATGAGAAGTATTGGCTTAACCCCCTTGTAGCACAGGCCATGCCCCTTTTAACTACCGTTTCGATGGAAATTCACTTAACTTCAGAAAAGAATTTAAGAAATTAGTTTGATTCATTCCTTACCTCAAAACCGAAGTTGTTTGGACACCAAATCCATATGCTATCAGAAAGATGGGAAAAAATAATGGCTGCCGTTCTTGAATAATCAATTAAATCATTTTGTTATTTTAACAACAACAGTAACAAGACCAACATTATGAACTTGTATACCAATTAAAATTATTTAATTTACTTCAGATTAAACAAGTATCTGAGAAAATTCTGCGTATCAGTTTTAGGAATTAAATTATGTTTAATAAAATTGTTTATTAAATAATCACTTTCAATCCCCTTTAAATTAGGTTGACATACCTACAATGAGAACTTTTTTTAATAATAAATTTAATCATAAGGATTTCCATTAAAATAATATTGTTTTATTATCCTCAACATGATGTCCTTTTAGTTCAATGCATTTTATTTAACGATTTTTTAGTATTTTTTATTACATTTACCAATGATCAGATTTTCATACTGTGTTTAAACGAGGTAAATTCCACAAAAGAATTTGTTCAGATTTCAAAAGCATATTTCTTTCTATAAAAATAGTTTTATATAAAATGCTTAAATATTAAATTTATTTATTTTATTCAATTTTATTTTAACTATCTAAAACACCTGTTCACTTATGTTTTTTTTGTATTTTTTTTTCAAATATGTAAATAATTTAATCAACTAGAGTTTTAACTTTTATAAGCGTTAATTTGTTAATAACATTCGTTATCAGATGAAATTTTACATGGATGCAACACTTTTGTTATCAGGAAATTCAAATCAATTTTGAACAACTAGCAGATGTTGCTGTTTGTAAGGTGCTAGTTTTTATTGTATTATTTAAGTTAATTTTATTTTAATTTATAATAGGTTATGAATAAAACTAAAGTGTTGAAAAAGACTGCACGGTGTTGAAAGGAAAGTGAAAATAAAACCAAAATTTTGATTGCATGTTGTTTTATCTGGTTGAATTTATAATATTTTGTCTATTAAAGGGGATAAAAACCGAAAATATTATATTTTTAGCTTAACTCAAATTAGCTAGCAACTTCAGAAGCAAAAATTCGACTGTGTTAGCGTGGGCACGTATAAAAATTTAGAATTTAAAATAGGAACTGCAAAGATTAAGTATATATTTTTTATTTAATTTAAAATATTTAAAAAAAAAATCTTTCTAAAAAATTTCATTTAATCGTTTCTATTAAATTATCAACTTTTTTAATATAATAGCTTCTGAGAACAGATTTTGTTATTTGTACAGAAAAAATTCAAAACTCAGTTGCACTAAAAAAGCTATAATCAGCTCATTACGCATCAGTTTTTACCCAATGAAATGTCTCAAATAAAGTTTTTTAACTAACTGAGACTGAAAGAAGTCAGATGCAGTATGTTAAAGATAATATAACACTAAGGAAAATTTCTGTTTAAAATTTTTAATGTCACGCGAACTCTTAAAGACTCAATGGAGACATTTTAATATATCGAACTGACACACGAGATCATTGAAGACCATTTCTGTATGCTTCGCTTAGATCTCAAAAATAATTAATTATTACTTTCTTGCGGCAACGATCCGGTATGAGGAAGTAGATTTTGGTGTTGAGACATTAAATATTATCCATACATAAATTGGACTTAGCCGTTTTACAGGCCAATGTAAAAATAAATATAGCATTTAGTAGTACAATGCAACCAACTAAAATATTTAAAGCATTTACGTGGATGTAATTCGTGATATCATAAAATATATGTCGACAAAAATAAACGCCATAATTGCTTACTATGAGGCAAGCTAATAAGTCTAAAAAAATTATTCAATAAGAATTGCAATCCATCTTCAAAGTGCTAGCCTGCTGTAAGACTAGGTGCAGACAGAGCAATTTTAGTCGCTGCAGTGTTCAGAAACGAATAATTTGGCCCAGCAATTCTTGTTCTTTTTTTGTCTTTAAATTTTTTGCTTTGTTGATAATAGATAGACACATATTTTGACGTAAACAGAATTTGATTTTATTGATTTTTATATTTACTCTTTATATTTACTTAAACACATTCAGCTTTTTTTAAAACCACAGTCTCACAGTTTTATGAAATGATTTAAAATGTACTTCCCGCAATATAATAAAACGCGAAAAACAAATGAAAAAAAAATGTCAAAAATCAATTTACGCTAAAAAAACGAAAAGAAAATTGCGAATGGCAAACAAAAAGAAATAAACGAGTACGAGGAATTATGTTCCCCTTTCCATTCCTTTTACCTCTCTCTCCTTAAAATTCTAAAGTTGCCCTGTGTGAAGCTGGACTAACCATTAAAATTATAATTATTTTTATATAATCTATCTATGATAAAATTTAATTTTCTTTAAACAACAGGCTGTATTGCTACCATGAAATTCTTATTTGCATCTATTTTTCCTAGAAGTTTTAAAACATTTGCATTTAGTGCTGCTACATTTTGTAGTTTTAACTGTTACAAATACTTTCGGTTGTCGTTAGTCATCTTACATATGTTTAATTGCGATAAAGTAATGGGTATGTTTGTTCTACATATTCATACAGGCATGTTTTAATTTTTGGCATTCCATATAAATATATTTTATACACTTGTTAAGGATTGTGCTATCATAAAAATGGTTTTATTATATTTTCTCACAGACTACATAAAATCTAAGAGTCTAGTAGTTTAGCATCAAAAATGTTAAAAGGGTTGTTAAATATATCAAAATATCATAATACTTAGTTATGAACTGAATCAAAAATTGTTTACAATGTGTGAGGAAATCATTGGATAATGTATTCGTAAATAATCTAGCTGCGAGCCAGCCATATATTATGAGAAGATACCTATTGAAATATTAAAATTTAAAAAGATATAAGGCAAGTTATTAAGGCTAAGGAATGTTTAAGCCGTTAAAAAGTCACTCTCTTAAGTAAGAACTAAATTTAATTTAAAAAATATGTTCTCAAAAATATCACTCATTGTCAGTGGTTCTACTTTATCTATTTGACTGTCTTTATTCTATATCGCTATCAACTAAATCCTTAATTTGTTTAAACTTCATGAAAAACTGAAAATATTTAATATTTTTAAACATTTTTCAAATATAATCTTCCAGCTTTTTAGTTTTTGCTTAATTTTTGGAACATCTTCTTACAGTTAACAAAGTAATACATTCAAAGCCAAGTTTTCAAACAATAAAAGAGTTGAAAATAGATATAAAATGTTTAAATATTTAAAGTTAATTAAATTACGTTGTATAATTAATACAGTTGACTTAATTTTTGAAAACAATGCCATTTTAAAAAATCCTAGAAATATGGATGCTATTAAAATTTTCCGAAAAATAAGATTTTTAAGCAAAAGCGACATTTGTTTCCAATTCGGTTCTTGTGAAAAGTAAAAAGATCTTAACACGCAAAAGTATTTTAGTTCTCAGTTGGCTTTAGATTTTTTAGTTCCCAGTTAGTTATAAAATTCCTTTCAATAATTTTTTTTAATTATGTTCAAGTTATTTTAAACCAAATGGATCGTTGATTTTTAGTTAGGCCTAAGCTCTGTACTTTCTCATAACTAACAGTAATAACAACAATAGGTAAAGTTAAAATAATAACAATTTGTTCTGCTACTATCCGACCTTTTCTATTATTTGTTTATTTATTTAATTTTTTTTATTTTATTTATTTATTTTTTGCCATTTTTTTCTTTTTATTTCTTAAATTTTTTGTTCGTTTTCGTACTAATAAAAATTTGTCTACTTTGCAGAAGTAATTTTGATTAAATTGTCTATGTTAATGAATTCAAATTAATTTTGATTTTTGATAAAAAAAAATCACATTTATAAAGTTCTTGAAAATTTTTAATTATGTCCAAACAAATGCAATCGTTAACATAAAAATTTTAAATACTAATTGAAAAATTACAACATTTGTTTGTTTAAGACTTTAAAAATGGAAATAAAATTTTATTTTAACTATTTTCAAAAATCTTTATTTAATTCATAAATTATTTAATTTATGAACATAAATTAATTCCATTCCACATCAATTTTATTTAATTTATATGTTAAATTTGTTTAAGCATATGGAATAATTTATTTTTAATTTGTTATATGTTGTTGAAAAGTTATTAAGTTATTCAAAAACATAAAATTTTTTGCCACTCAATTTAGTATTTTTAATATAATTTTTATTTTTTTTTTATTTGTTTAATTAATTTTTTTTTAATTTTTAAATATGTATTTGTTTTATTAAAAACTATACTTTATTAGAAGTTTAATAGTAGAATATTATAACAGGCTACATAAATGTAGTAATTCGAAAATTATGCTTTTAGTCTGGTGGTTTTTGTATATTTTTTTAGTAAAATTTTGCGATGTTTTTTTTTTGTACTTAATAAAGAAAACTTTTCACAGTTATCGCAAATTTATTTAAAATTAGCTTTTAAAATTCAAGGTATATATATATTGGGTTTTCCAAACAGAAGCTTGTTTTTTACTTATGGCAACAGCAAGAATATGATAGGTTCAACTGGTGCAGGAATTGAAGCCGACCGACTAAACACGTCGCCGTACATTCGCTCAATTCTTTCAAGCACTATCGGCTGATTTTTCTGAAAAAATCATTGTATCAGACAAAGCCCATTTACTTGTTTTTCGAAGATGAGGCTGGAAAAAGGGTAACGATCAATAAATTACGCTATCGCGAGATGCTAAGAACTCAATTTTGGCTATTATTAAAGACGTAGATATTACTGACGTGATTTCAACCGGACGGTGCTACATGTCACACAACCAATGAAACGAGAAATTTATTGCAAACCAAATTTTCCAATCGCATAATTACACGACAATTAGCAGTTAAGTGGTCAGCCAAACCGTATGATTTAACACCACTGGGTTATTTTTTGTGGGCTATGTTAAGGACAGAGTCTATACGGAGCCAATCGAATCGATTTTTACCTTAAAACTCAAAATCCATGATGTGATTAACGAAATAGGGCATTTTCACAAACTTGATTAAAAAGTTTGATAGAAGAATCGATATCTGTCAGCGTGGTAGTGGTCGTGGTGCCAGATGTCATTTTTCATTAATAATTGACGAACTATTCTCTTCGTAATACAATAAAAATTTCAATTAATTCAAACTAAATTTTTTGTTTTAGACAACAAACTTTCTGTATAAAAACCCTTTATTATATTATAATATAATATATTACAATATATAATAATATTATATTATATTATATTTATTTATTTTAATATTTTTTATTATTTAAAATTAAATAGATACTGAGAATATAAAAAATCAAGACTTGCAATTAAATACGAACTTTTTAGTTTTAAACGATTAAAATTTATATAGAAAAGAAAAAGGAAAATATAATATTTCGCTGATTACTTTTTATTTATTTAAACTTTGTATTTATTTAAACATTTTTGCAGTGTTTGATTTTATTATTCTGATTTATTATTTTATTAGGTTGATTTAATTGGTTTTGTTTGTTTTTCTAATCCCAAAATTATTAAAGAACAAATCAATTTCTGTGAATATAAATTAATAAACTGATAATTTTGATTTAATTTAATTTAAATTTAAAAAAATATCTTTTTAAATTGGTACAACTTTATGTTTTAAAATACCTATTTAACAAAAAAAATATTTCATTTTACGATTCTTTTTTAGTTTATTTTTCAATTGCAACATTTTGTATTATCATTTTATAACATCACCAGTAGTATGTAACTATTTTATTAACTTAACTTATTAACTCTAAAAAAAACACTAATTTATATTAGGTAAATCAAAAATATTTTGTGATAATAACCTAACCGTAAATAGGTATCTGTTTAACAAAAATTTTTCACTTGAGACCTTATAACAAAAGGAAATTATTATCTGTAGATCAAGCTTAAATATTTATTTAATATTTAAATTTTAAAGACTATAACCCTTTCCCAGATTTTTGTTTGCCATTAAAACTAACTAAATATAAGTTGTTATTTTTAACTGTTGCTTATTTATTATTCCTTTCTGGACCGAATGACTATCAGTTTTGTAATCGAGCAACAAATTGCTGTTTTAGATTGTAAATAAAATCTTTTTATCTTTCAGCCCACAATGACACTTGTTATATTATAACAGCAACTAATTAATGTTAATTGTTCTGAACTTGAGAATAGCGCTGTTAAAAATTATTTTCAAAGGGATTTTTAAAATATATAAAATTTTCTTTTGAATATTTTTTTGAAGTAAAGAAAATCAAAATTTTTATTGTCGATGATATTATTTCATTTGTTTCTCATAAGTCTCATGCTTAAGCACCATAACAAATTATTTAAACCGTAATTCAATTTTTTTATTTTTATATCGGTGGCTCAAAAAAAATCCTAAAGAAGAACAGAGCCCCTTTTACAAAATCTAAACATTGAAACTCCTATTCATCCTATTTAAGAAATCAAAAAGTATTTTCAACTTTGCTAATGGGCACTTTAGCAAATATCCAAATAAACTTACCGTTATAGTGATGTAAAATTAGCTGAAATTCAATTTTCGCTTTTATTCCAGGTGAGTATATATATATATATATATATATATATATATATATATATATATATATTTGTTTGTGTGAAAACAGATATATAACCAGGATATAAAATCAAAGTTGAGGCAAAAACTCCAAAATCATTTAAAAAAAGGTAGACAGGAAACAGAAATAAAATTCCACACACAAAGACGCACGAAAAAAAAGTATTAAATCCAATTAGCGGTAAATATTGTAATCGTGGCGAGTTATAAAAATTATATACAAGTAGACTCTAAATTTAACAAGAAGTATAATTTCTTTAAACTTAAATTTGTAAGAACTTTTTCAATGAAATGGTTTTTTATATAATCAAAATCACTTTTGCATTATATTTTGTTTTTAATTCACTGGACTTGTTTATTTTAAAATTTTTTTTTAATTTTGGTCATTTTTATTTTTATAAATATTTTTTTTTTCTTTTTTGTTTTTATAATCTACTGATATGCAAAAGTTTTAATTGTTTTATTTAAAGTTTTTATTATTTAATTAACATAATTTGCTTTGAGTATTTTTGTTTGTGTTTTTGCTTTCAAATATTAATATTGATTATTTTTTTTTACAAAATTTTAATTTAAATTTATTTTATCATTTTCATTTATGTTTTTATTCTTTTTTAAATCATTTCCAATTGTATTCTTTTAACGAATTTCTTGCAATATTTTTTTAATGCCATAATTTTTTTTTTATATTGTAGTATATTTTGTTAAATTATTAAAAAATTTTTTTTTGTTTTATTTAAATTTACGCTTTTGTATTTTTCAAAAGTTATCGTTACAGTTATAAACATTTTTACTGTTTACACTTCGTATCAATAATTTCACCGTTTAAGTGTTTGGTTTTCATATATCGAAGCACTTATTATTTTTTCAAATAAATTAAAAAACCAACAAAACAAAAACCGTACCGTTAGACGCGCTTACGTTACGCGACATCGACCAAACTATGTTGTTTATACGTCAAACGTTACATGGAGACTAACCTGCCTAGAGTTCTTGTAAATGCTAGCGAGTCTTGTAAAAATCACCAACAAAAATATTTCTTCTCATGTTATTCTTGTTATAGTTGTTTTACGAAAAATACAAAAAACATATGGACACTCACACACACATTTACCATACAGTTTATAAACACCACCAACATTCGTTTTCTACACAAAAACCAAAAACAAAATAAAAACTGTAAAAACAAAATATTATTATGGGGTTGCAAACACACAATAAGAGAAATGATGAGAGCGCATTGAATTGCAAGAGCGAGAGCAAAATTATTACTCACAACGAAATTTGTACTTATCACAAATTTGAATGCAAACAATATAAATACAACCTGTGATAACGAGAAATAACGTTTTAAATTTAATAACAAAACAGCAAACATCCTTGTATGGCCTGGTTAGTTTTGCAGACTCACGTGTGAATAATTTATAGCAAGAATTTCTTCATTGTATTTTGTTGCAAAGTAATGCTGAGTTCTGTCTTATTGGTTTATTGTTTTTTTTGGTTTTTGTGTTTTTTTGCTTTTTTTAAGAATATGAATTCGCTGCAATTACTTTTCTAATGTGAGCAATAAAAGAGTTAATATATATTATACTCGATTCTGTGGCTGAAAATATAAATATATATTATTTTAATAATTGTAATATCCAGTAGCCAATTCTTTTAAACAACGAAAACGTCAAAGTATGAAAAACAACAAAAATTTTTAATTAAATACTTTCTTCGTGAGAGATCAGTTTTTGTAGCAAGCTTTCGTAACAAAATTATCAAAATTTTTAACTCTTTGTAGCCAACACTGCCTTGCCTACTTCTTCTTTCGTTCTTATGATGCGAATAACTTTTTGCAGCATTTGGTACCACTGCAAGCATGGTAAAACCTATTTCTGGAATAGCAAGAGTAGCCACAAAGCATTTAAGATTTTAAAAACAACTTCACATAACCATTCCCAATTATTAAAGCTGTGCTTAAAAGTAAAGATATCGAACTTCTCAACAAGAAGTTTGTTTTTCAATTGTAGCATCACATTATAGTTTTGACATTTAGTTTTTTGACGTATTCGTAGTAAATGCATTGGCAATTGTTACAATGAATCGCATTAAAATAATTAAAATCAACATTGAAAGTGGTGATTCTGTTAAAGTTGCATTTCATAAAATTCGTGATATTTTTGTACAGCGTAATCGTCCTTCTGAGACCGCTATTAAGAACTTGGTCGTCAAATTTGAGCAACCCGTATTCGACCGGATTGTTGAACTGAAAACATTGCAGATGTGAGCCGCAGTCCAAATTTGTCAACTCCTCGAAGTTTTCAACAATTGGCGTTAGCTAAGACCACCACTTTGCGAATTTTGCGCAAGGATTTAAATATGAAGTTTTACAAGATTGAACTAGTGCAGGAATTAAAGCTGACCGACCATTCACTTCGCCGTAGATTCGGTCAATTCATTTCTGACAAAAAATTAATTTCTCTGATAAAGCCAACTTTCACTTGTCAGAGTATGTCAACAATCAAAATTGCTTCATTTTAGCTTCTGAATATCCTAGGGCGATTATGGAGAAGTCTTTGCACACTTACACGTACAGGTGCCCCTGTAGGCTAGTAGTAAGTGTACTAGCTTGTCAGTCGGGGGGTTGTGGGTTCGATTGCCAACAAAGACCTTGGTTTTTTTTACTACAAAAATAAAAATTGACTATCGGTGGGGCTGCTCAGTATGAAGGCATGGTCACTGGTCGCTGTGCTGTCTGATACGACAGTTAATTTCCGACTACCCTTCTACTTTCACCACCTGTTTCGTATCGTGTCCATCCCTTTCCTAAGAATGTATCACGGTATGTCACTGTATAGTGCGCCATGCAGTCTGGAGGCGTAATTGGACCGTTTTTTGTTTTTTTTTTTTAAGTTGATTCTGGAAATGCGGTAATGGTCAATGGATCACTCTATGTAAGATTTATAAAACTTTGCGATTTTTCACATTGGTTCTCTCTAAGTTCTGAAATGTATGGAGAATGTAGCACGGTATGTCACTGTATAGGGTGCTATGCAGTCTGGAGGCGTAATTGGACCGTTTTTTGTTTTTTTTTTTAAGTTGAGTCTGGAACTGCGGCATTTGTCAATGGATCACTCTATTTGCGATTTTTCACTTTGGTTCTTTCTAAGTTCTGAAATATAAAATAATCTTTAATCTTTGTTTTGATTATCATTAAAAAACAATTATTCCTAAAATTAAAAATGACGCCTCAAGCTAAATTAAAAAGCTAAAGCCTAAATGACATTTAAGTCAGTCATGGATTGGGCAACATTTTGAAAACCTTAAACGAACTTTTTGGACTTCGATTTATGTTTTGATAAGACTGTGTTGCAACACGGAAGGAACAATGTACATATAACTATGTACTTGTTTATGTAGATTACATTATTTACATTTTGATGCAAGTATGAAGCCCTGTATGTATGTGTGCATATCTATATTTACATATGTATGTACATACATACATACTTACTATCATTAAAAATAAAACAGTTATTAATTTTAACAGCTTTATAATACTAAAAACAAAAAACAAAGATATTTACTTCATTATTTTATTGATTGCTGAAGTAATCTTCTAGTAGCATTTACTTTCTACATATTTCTGTTGGATATTTTATGCAGATTATAACTCTTAAATATAGCAGAATGTGTTCTCTTTTATCTCTAATAACGTTTTCTAACGTATAAGAGATTCCATTTCCAATTGTTCCACTTCAAAAATTGTTCTCTCTTGCTATGATAGTATTTGAGCTGTAATATAATTGGAAAAATGCACAAAATGTTAAATAGTAACAGCAAAGCTGTAAATTTAAATGTTAATGTTAGTTAATGCAAGCACTTGCAACATTTCTCATTAAAAATGTTGCTGTTTGCTGCTTTTTCTTAGCTCCATGATAAGATGTGATTTTTAGGAAATTTTAAATTAGATGCTAATAAGCATGTGAGAGCATTTTGTAAAGTATTTTTATTACACTCGCATAATCATTTTCGTTCTTTAATTTAATGTTGATGTAAATAATATTTATCTAACAGCTCCAAATGTTTCTAAAGAAAAGGAGGAATAGGCAATATAGGTAGGTGTGAAGCGAAAGAATTTTGTTAATGGCATTCACTTCCATTGGACAACATAACCTTGGGGCCAACATTTCGAGTTAAAAGAGTCTTATGAATTATTCAATACGCGATTTACTTTATTACAATCAAAAGAGTTTTATTTAGCATAATGTTGGAAGACTCTCATTGTAATGCCATGGATTTAATGAATGAAAAAAAAATAAAATGAAAAAAACTCCCAATTTTTGCTAAATATCTTCATGAATAATTTAAAGAAATACGGTAAGCGTCTGATCCACTTAATCAAATATGTATTATTAGTGATTCGGACAAAATTGCAAGTTATCAAGGAGTGACCTTTAGGAGTAGTTTCAATATATACTTTGAGGTGCCCTTTTTTTAAAACTGAAAAACCGCTGATAAATACAAAATTTTCTTTACATTAAACAGTCAGAATTTAACAAAAAAAAAACAAATATGGACAAATTTCACTAAACGCAACAAAAAAAAAAAAACAATAGCCTGACTGTCTTCTTAATTTTTGTATCCATTTTAGTGCTCTATCTACCTACGACTATCTATCTGCATTTTATTTTCTGCTCGGACTACCTGGTCATGCAGTGCATTGTACTAGAACCACGAAATTAGGTTATGGGGAGGAGGAAAGAGGGAGTGGTGTTTGTGAACATTCGATTTGAAATTTCCCACATTGAAAGTGATAGCAAAGACCTCTGGAGGAAGTTTATTCTACATACGAACTGTGCTGCTAAAAAAAGAAATTTCCCTGTAATGCGTAGTGCGATTCACTGGCCAATCGACCATAAATGAAAATCGAGTTAAACGTAAAAATATACGAGTTTCAGTAACAAGTTCCCTAATTTCTTTAGAGAAGTTACAATTGTAGTAACGATAAAACAGTGAAATAGAATCTACATTGCGTCGATGCTCTAGTGAATCAATAGAGTTAAATACCCTAACGTCCCCAAAGAGCCTCTTGCCCTCTCCTGTACTCGGTCGAGCAACTCCAAAATACTCTTTGTGGCGCCGGCCCATACATGCGAGTTCCATCTGCGGACAGATGTAGGCGGTATAAACAGTATGAAAATCGGATGAAGTGAAGAATCTATTACACTGTTTAAGAAAACTGAGGCACTTGAAAGCTTTTTTAGAGAAATGAAAAATGTGTTTATTCCAACGAATATCACACTGAATTTTCATTCCAAGAACATCAAGAGCGTCTGATATAGCTACCTATATCACCCATAGTAACAGTAGCAGTACCATTTCCGAACACAGATCTATACGTAAGCATGCAACATAAAATCGGCTCTATTCACACGACCCCATTCGGAGATCATTGCGTGATCGTGATTGACTGTATCATTTATGTTCCGCCTTTTAGTACTCACCGCCAATTGGCTCAGTCCCCCGGGGGCATATTTATCGGTCTTTATAGAATAATTGACTATCTAGACCTGTGCCGCTGGGGGTATAAGGTGCCCAGTCCCCTGAAGGAAGCAGAGGTCCACTGGAAAGCACCATGTTATTTCCACGGGAATCAGTAAGCCCCCAGAGTTTTCGCTAATTGTCTCTTTAGACTTTTAGCTGGTTCTCTGACTTATTATTGAGGTTGGCTCCTCGGGAGCATCTGCGACAGAGAATATAGGGTTGAAAATTTAACAAAGAAGGGTAGGAGGATGAACGCAGCCTTGCGGCATCCCTGAATTAATCCTGAACTCGTCTGATGATCTCCCATCTATAACAACTCATATAGTGCGATTCATAAGAAAACTCGATATAAATCTAGAGAAATTGTCACCAACATCAAAAGCAGCAAGTTTTGACAGGAGTGCATCAAGCCACACACTATCAAATGCCTAGGAAATGCCAAAAGCCACTACCATGAACAGACCCTATTAAAAGAAGGACATAATCCAACATTATTTATACTAACAGACATATTACTAACTCTCCCGTAGTATCTAGAAACGCGGCTTAAAAATGATGTCTTCACATTGAAAGCCCTTGCGGATCATACCGAAAAAACAGCCAGTGATAATGACAATAGTATAGCCGAGGGGAATGACAATAGTATTTCATTTACTGGCAGAATAAGTTCAAACTTCATACTAAAAATATAATTCTCAAAAAGTATAAGCTATTGCTATTTTAAAAGATAAGTAGCATTGCTAAAAATATCTGTCTTATCAATTAGGTAAGTATGCCCTTTGACCATAACTTAGTGCCTGTAACGCGTAGTGCGATTCACGGGCCCATCAAGCATAAATGGATGGGCCCTCTACCAAAAGCGTGTTTAACGCAAAAACGTGCGAGTAACCGCGATGAGTTCTTTATTTTAAAGTTGTAAGTACAAACACCGTGCTCCTCGCGTTATAAAAGGCCAGAGCTTATACAGACATTTAAGTACTTTATTTTCAAAATATGTATTCAATTTAATTTATGAAAGGACATTTTAGACACTGTGTTTTGTAAACGCTAAGTATGCTGAGTGAAAGTGAGCTTTGTTAATTCGCTGATATACGGATACTCTTTTCAACTTTAAATATTTGAAAAATGGTGCCAGTTTTTATGTTTTTTGCTTTAAAATGTACAGCCAAAAATATCGCCAAGTATCTCACACATCGCAATTCCAAAATGTTGTAACTGAAAAGATACTTTACAGCAAATTTGGACACAAATCGCCATTACTGATTATACTGGAACGAAATTTTGGCTGTAGCGGCGAAAAATAGAAATGGTTTAAATGCAATCTTGCATAAATTAATCCTGTTTGGCAGCAATTTGGATACTCGGGTGGCTAATTACATGGATAACAGATATTATTAAAGCGATATAATTTTTTTTTGTGTTTCAAACACTACAGCTTTGACGCTTATTTTTATTACAAACTTAGCTTGTTTTGCCAAATTTCTTCCTTTATCAATAGGACGGAGTTTGGTCGTTATTGCGGATAATAAATACGTCACTGAAATCTACTGAAGAAATGACCTGAAGCATTTTTGAATGCCGTTGAATAATTTTTATTTTTAAAAAATTTTGTTCTTTAATTGAATAATATCTAAATAAAAGGATGTATTAATGTACTAAATTGGATTACAAAAAGGCTTCAGAGCATATTATTAAGTAAAATAATATGCAAGGAATTTTGTTTGATATTTTTTAATAAGGCACCTGTTTTTTCCCTTTAATTTCTTTAAAATTGCTTATTATTACATCTTTATTTTAATTGTAAATATTTAATGATGTCCATTTAGTTTGTTGGCTATATAATTAATTAATATATAAATGTATCTTTATAATCTTCAGACAATAACTAATTGTTTATGCGCTTTAGCGCACAAGCGCCAAGATAAAATAAAAACAATGTGTCTTTGCTTTAAGAGGCGACAGATACTTTTGTATTATTCGTAGAGCATTTTGGTATTTAAATAATGTGTGTGTGTGTGTGTCTCTGTGTTCAGATTTCAATTTCTATAAGCTCTTAATAATCCCTTTAAAATGTCTTAATACCTTGTTATGACAATCTTAAACATTCTTAAATGACCTGCTCCGAATGATAAACGAGTTGTGTGAGGGGTAGAGATAAATACAAACAGCAGCAGAGAGGAGTCTTATAAATGAGAGCCCCTACAAAAATGCTGCATCTAATCTTACCCACTGACACAAACATTAATATGTTAACGTTTAAATATGGGCACATGACATTGTTTGTATTTATGCATGTAAGTGTGTGTCAATAAATACATGTGTATTGGTTATAATAAATGTCTTTTTTCCCACCATCTGTACTCACTGTGCTGTATCTTTAAATGCCTGAATTGGTTTTGATAATCTTGATTAATGCCTGTATTGTGTTCCAGATAGTTGTATCCCAACATTTCGCCCATATAAATCTTTTTTTTTATTATTATACTTACCGGTGCAAGACTATTAAAAATTCATAATTTATAATCTATATTTAAGTACAGAACCAATTGCACCGTATGTGACTTTTTGTGACTATGTGACCAATATAAGTTCTTCAATGTAAAATATATATTGGGTATCAAATGCAAAATGTTTGCTTTTAGTTGGTCTCATTTATTTTAACATATCAAATATTGAATGCACCAACAACACATACACACTTGCGAATTTAAATATGCATTTGAATGGCCAAAAATATGAGCAATCATTTCAATTGTTAAAAAACGTTTTGAAGGCACAATAGTCATTGGCATTAGTTGTTGACAATTTCAATGGGACATTCTAAACTTGGTACCAAAAGCATATTATATACATAAGCTTATAGAGCTAAAAATAATTTATATATTGCTTGCGATAATAGCGTATATAAAAAAATATTATGACACAGATAGATCAAATAGCACAGATAATTTAGTTTAATAATTAAATAACAGCATTAGCATAACAATAATTAATGTAATAAAAATTCTCAAATTGGTTAAAAGCCAAAGTATTAATTTTTTTTATATTTTTTATTTATTTATTTCGTTTTTAAAATTAGAACCTTCTATAACAAAACACATGCTTTATGAGTCTATGGACGAAATATGGACATTTTGTTTTAGAAACGATATTAAAGTATTAATTTAAACTTTAACATTTTTAAATTAAAAATAAAATAAAACGGAAGAATTAATTTGCAAAAACTGCATTACATGTGATTGAACAACGCAACAATTTTTTTAGAACGTATTTTTCAATCCATGTCTTAAATGTCATTAATCATAAAAATTAAAAATTCTCTTCTTGAAGAAAATAGCGGGTTTTCCACATGACCCACAAACAATATTATTCTAAATATATTTCATTTTCTAGGAATTGCCAAATTGATATTAGCTTATGGTGTCATATATAAATTATATAATTTTTGTTTATAAAACAATAATACCGATTTAGACATCTTATTGCATAACAACTATAACATATGGTTTGTGTCTATAATAACAAAAATTGTATTTTGGAGAGTAAACATGTCATTATAATTCAGTATTAGATAGAATCCAAAGTGTAAATAAACATTTGTTTAATATTGTGCCTTAAAAAATACTTTGCAGAGAAGCCTGGTAACCTTCTTTTATTTGAAAAAAAAAACCCGCTAATGAAAGTTATCGATTGTTGGTAGAAGCTTACAGTCATGCGCGATTTAAAAGTGGTGTTTTGGCAAAGAAGCCAAGAGAATTGTGGTCAGCCGAAAATGTTTTAAAATGAGCAATTCGAAGCATTACTTAACGAAAGTTGTTCTCAAACGCAAGAGGAACTTGCATTATCATTGAAAGTTATACAGCAAGCCGCATTCGTAATATTGGGATTCTTTGAAAGAACGAAATTGGATCCCATATAAATTGAAGCGGTGAGGCAATTTTACATGTTGGAAATAATGCTTCAACGCTACATGTTTGCGTCATGTTGTTAGTGGCGATGAAAAATGTATACATTACGAATACCGCAAAAAAGTCATATATATATTCCCGCCAACCAGCCAAATCAACGTCGAAGCCGAAGTAATGCTTTTTGTTTGGTGGGGTGTTTTGAGTTATGAGCTATTAAAATCGGATTAAAGATCCCAGAGTATCTGTACTACAAAATTGATTAGTTTGAATGTCCAGAATATTCGATCAGAGATGAGGACATAATCTTCCATCATGACAACGCTCGGTCACATGTTGCAGACCGATTAAAAACTATTTGGCAAACAGTATATAGGAAGTTTTGGCTCACTCCTCTTATAACCCAGACCTTGCCCCTTCTGACTACCACATGTCTCGATTAATGCAAACCGCCCTTACTGGAATACCCTTCGCTTCCAAGGAGGGTATCAGAAATTGATTCGATTCACTGTTTATTTCAAAATCAGATAAGTTCTTATGGTGCGGAATCCAAATGCTACCAGATGGCTAATGACGAACAATATTTTAAAGAATGTATCAACTCATTTGGTTATTACAATAAATGCAAGTTTCAACCATAAAACCCGAAAAGTTGTATACCTAATATTTCTGCCAGAATGGCAAAATTCAAGCAGCTTGAAATGATAGTCATCAAATCATCAAACTGTGTGCCTAAAACAAACGTCGTTTAAATGCTTATATGTTCCTTATTCCGATAAAGTTTAAGGCGTGTTGTTTAAATGAAAACTCTCATTTAATCAATTTAGCTTACGATATAAGACTCTTGAATTTTGTTTGGGGTAAAATCCACTGATGATGTATATGAGCAGTAGTGAAATGGCCATATAGATATATGTGCAGTACATATTTTTTTAAAGGAATCAAGCACAAATTAACGTAGATTAAATAAAAAATGATTCTAAAAAATAAAGTTTATTTATTTTTAAATTAACAAAATTTACATTTGCTAATGGAAGGACTAGTAACTTAAAACTTTTTATCAACAAATTTCGCAGTCAAAAATATATTTCCAAAATATAGCAGCTTTTTGGTTATCTATTCCACTGTGGTAAGGACAGATCCAGATGCAGTTTATGTTCCTTTGTTTTACTAGCAAATAGGGAGAAAGAAAAGGTTAGCAGAAAATAATAATGGGAAGTTTTCAGTTTTACAAGCAAGAAAAGCAAAAGCACGCATGCTAAAAGCTCTTAATGTTCAGTAATAAATATTTTCCCCAAACCACTTAGATTCGTTTTCCTAATAAAGCTATGAAAATAAAAAAAAAATCCTCTGAAGGCAGACTAGAAAACCCAGCAGTTACATGAGATAGGCATCTATCAAATCGGTTTTTCTTCTTCCTTGTTGTAACTACTTTTACAGAAGTTACTTAGTGTTAATAACCCATACATATATATATATATATATATATATATATATATATCTGATCTAATAAGGAACTACATAGTCAAGCGACAAGCCCTTGAATAAGACGCTTAATAATAAAAACCAAAAACCATGTTTGAGGTAATCATATTTTCAATAAATTATTTGGTTATAGTCATATCATATTATCTTTTTATATAGTAGTATTCTTACTGGAAGTATATTATTATTTGTTATGAGTTATAATTAAATATTCTCAGAACATGATAAAAAAAATTTCTTAGAATAACTTTGATGACTTTTTAAATTTTTTTAATACATTTTATTTAATTTTTTACAATAACTCTTAAATACGTTTTTAACGGACACTTTTTAAGCGAACAGCTAATAAGCAACCTAGTGAACTGATAGAAACTACTAAGCGAAGGTTTTAATTAAAGTATTTCTAATGACAAATTTTATTTGTTCATTAGATCTCACATTTGGTAACATTAGAAAAAACTTAATAACGTATGTTTGTTAGCAGCATATTATGTTTGTTAACAGCATATTATGATTACAAATATAATACTGTTACGTTTATGCCTTTTATAAACATTTTGTTGTAAGTTCTTTATTGCAAAATAAATAACACCAGATTTTAGAGTTTTTAAATTAATTAAAAGTTTATTTATTTTAGCTGCCATAAAACAATTAAGATGCGCGTCTTTACTTCACGAGGTTTCTTTTTACACTATCCACGAAGACACTGTCTTTTATATTTGTCCATTAAATGTCTACAAAAATTAAGAATCTTCTACTCCCTTTGTATCACATTTTATTGTTGTATGTTGTTCATTCAATGTATAGGCCTGTATGTCTGTGTGTATTTTTGTTTTTGTTTTTATACTGATAAAGTTTCTTCCTGGATTTTATTTTAATAAAGCTGTTGTTATTGTGTTGTGTAGATACGTTTTCTTAGAGAAGTACGCAGATAGTAAATACCATACCGATTTGTTGTTGTCTTGTGTGTATACAATTTCCACGCAGTTAGTAACCTGAAATTTGTTGTTGTCTTACATGCATAAGTTTTCTTAGCAAGCCACCTAGTTAAGTAACAATATACCCAGTAGTTTACTTTATTGCTTAATTATTAATTATTTTTAAGACTTAAGCAAGACAAATCCGTAACAATATTATTTTTTATTCTAACAATGTCTGTGTGGTTAGTGTTTAAATTTAAATAAAAATTATTTCATTTTAAGCAATCATATTGTATTTTACATGGCTAAAGACCCATAATTAAGCAATAGTTTATATATCGTGATCAAAAGTGTTTAAAGTAACTATATTTTTCATCGCAATTATATTTTGCTATAGAGAACATCATGTTCTTCATATGATCAAAAACATAATTGCCCGTGAATATGCTTTTGAGTATTATTTATAGCTGGAAGAAAGTTATATGCTCCAACGTGTTATACCCCAATGTGATATGGCCCAGTGTGCTATGTCCCTTTGAGTTACATGTTTTTGTTTTTATTCAACTACTTATCGAGTTATAAGTTATTCCCTGAATGATGTTTAGTCCACAGCAGGTAAGAAGATCCTAGAGATGAAGTAAATAAGTCACATTACCTTCTAAACAGTGACGGTAACTGACACTCCCGCCCTTTATTCGAATTTATTTGCCACCTAGTAATGCAATGGGATATCAATAATTGTTTGATATAAAGTAAGAGATTAAGATGAAAAACGAAACAAAACCGAGAGACGTAGCGCTATGAATAAACGTAAATAATGGAAGCCTTAAAAATCAAAAAATTATAGAAGCACTGTGCAACTATTTCGGCCAATTCATATCCACATCTTTAAGGCTATATTCCCTGATTATTGCAGGTTCAAATAGCTTTGTACCATCAATTGTGGATTGAAAATTAAATTGTAACGTCAAGATTCTTTCAAATACAGCTGTTGTTTGCGAGCAAGATATTGGGACTATACCTCAATAATACTGAGAGCATGTTAAACAATCCATTCTAACTTATGTAAAAAGTACAAACCACCAGCCGTAATTACTATAGTGTTAACAAATTGTTTCAATCACTGGCATTAATCTGGCAACTCCGCTTAACTGATAAATTCAAAAATTTACCAAAATTAGGGAATCTACTTAAAATATGAGTTATATTTTGAAGATAACATTCATTTACATACTAATTGAAATTCTTGTAAATAAAGGAACATATTTCAAACAAAACTATAAACTATTTACCAATTGCACTTCCACTATCTCCCAGCTTAAGATTGTAACTTTTATTACACAAATATACATTCGGCTTTTTTAAAACAAAAAATATTGAGATTAATGAACAACATAAGAATCTGCGTTACACTTAATTTTATATCAACAAATTATATCCCAAACAAGCCTTAAGGCTGTTAAAAAAAGCGATCCTTCTTTTAACAAGAATCATTACTTATTATCTCTTTTTTAATAAATTGTTTTGCAAAGCATTATCTTGTGTATGAGTTTCTTTTTCTATGGCATCAAAAGCGACTCTAGTGTATGAAGGAGTATGTTAATCAAATGAATACAAGTGCACACACACATATACTTGCAAACCCATGTATCCCATTACACAAATGATTTTGCAGGAACTTATACATCCAAGAAAAAATGAACAAAAAATATTTTTATTTTCCTTTTTTTAACTGCAAGTGTTTCTCACATCAGCAGCTCATTTAGACGTGTGGCAAAAATCAAAAGGAAAAAAAAATTAATAAAATTGGATAATATAACTACTGCTTACCCGCTAACAACAAATGGTTAGTTAAGGTATATGATGTCAATATGTATGTATGTGGCTAAGTTTGTTGCATGGTTAGCGGCTAAATATTGGCATGCAGCAAGTACTCGTATCTTTATAAAATATTCACTACACGTACGCATCTATCAATTGCTTTGTTTGCCTAAAACCACTGTAGTCATATGTGTAGAAGATAGAGATACTGTTGTTATTCTAACTAGCTGTAAAGCTTGTCTTACATGGTTTTTTATGTAGTGGTAAACCTAGGATTTTTTTTTAATATTTTTTATATTTTACTTACAATTTACTCATAAACGAGCTACATAAGGTATGTGTTTGTGAAGTAGCAGTTAATATCTTATTGTTGCATCAGTTAAAAAATGTTTAACGCGCTTATTTTATAAAATAAATCTTTATAATTTTTTGCTACCATTATTTAGTAAATACTCAAGATGAATTAGTTAAATTTTTTTTTCTTAGCCGTAGTAAACAGTTTTATATGTCTAGTATGTAAATTCTGTTTACCTTGTTATTAAAAAAAACAAAAACTCAAATGTAGAATTTCACAAGAATATTAAAACGCCAATGTATTGTTAAGATTTTTAATAGTTTTAAAGAAAAGTAAGTTAATTGCATGCTTTTGACTCATTTTGCACTCTACAAAAAGCTTTAGATATATTTTGCGAATTGATGGATTTGAAATTAAATTAAAGACTCATGATATAATACTTGGTATCTTAGTTGGATATTAAGCTCAAAATAACTTGAGCTAACATATTTCCAGCCCATATTATGGGGATTCCTTAAGTTTCTCTCATTAAAGAAAAAGTAATTTCAAATTCAATTTCTTCATTCAAAATATTATCAAATCTTAAAATAATTTAAAAAAATTCCAATCAGTATCTCTTATTGCGATACGTATACGATTATTTTAATCGTAACCTTTTTTTAATATAAACACCTTCGATTCCATTTTTAATTCGAGAAAAAAAAACATTAGCATCTCATAGCATTTAATCAACTTTAAAAAAATAGCTTCAGCCCAAATATTGTATACTTTTAAAATAAAAATATTTCTACTAAACATATTTTCTTTAAGTTTTAATAATTATCAGTAAAAAAGTAAACGAAATAACCTATTGCGTCTGCATAGATTTCTAAAAAATCTTATGCACACAAGACAAAAACCATATGATTATTAAAATTCTACGAAATAACTTAAGCAACAGAAGACAAAAACAACTAACACTAACAGCCCAAAAAAAACCACACAGTCAAACAGGAGACTAACACTGCATGATAATTACAACAAAAATATGTGATGATAAAGTAGAATATAATTGCATATGCAAGAAGCGAATAAACAGATATATGTATAAGCACCACCAGCTGGCAATAGAGTTAATTCAAGTAGGAAACGTCATTGAGTAAAGACATAAGAATGATAAAGCATATTTTAGGCTTTACAGTGCTAAAGTTACCATCGCGTTTATGTTGTGTGTATTTAAAGTAAATAAATCGTGTAATTTAAATTAAAAACCCAAAACAAGACGTTTATTGAAAGGAATAAACGTAACAATATCATATCAAACCAATAACAAAAATTTAAAAGCGACACCTCTTATTACTGCCGACATCCAAGTTAAAGAACGAAACACCTGTGGTGAATTATCTTTAAAGAAAAAGTTTATAAGATTTCGACACTATACAATCTGTTCATTTTATGCTAGCCTGAACAATCCTTACCACACATTTGGTGTGGACTTTTGCACAATAGTGGGAATAAAAATGCAACTGCAAATTGCTGATTAAAGTTTCTTTTGAGTTTCTTTAATATTTCTTTTAAGTTTCTTTAATATTTTCTGATTTTTATTTACCTCGAGTTGCATTTAAACAAAATAACAAACAACAAGCAAAGCCTTTGTTTCAAGAATTTGAGAGTACATTCCAAATAAAAAATAATTTTGGCAACTATTAATGGTAAAATTCAAAAAAAATAATGCAAAAAACGTTATTGTTAATAGAACAAAAGATATATTAAAATTTTTTATCCATAAAGGCCGAGAATACAAATTGTGAAAAAAGGAGCTATCGCTAGGAAAAAAATCATTGAAGCCAACCTCCTAGCTTTTATAGTCGAAAGTCGAAATCATCCAATACGATTAAAGCAATACAATTGAAGTGGTTGCCCAAAAGAAGTACTAAAATAGAGAACTCAAATTTATAACCTTTTAACTTTTCATATTTGGTACTGTTTTGTTAACTTTATGTTATTTTAAAATTAATTATAATTATTTTGTTAATAAAATTATAATTAATAATAATAAAAGACAGCTCCGCATAAAATGCCAGACGACAAAACAGTTTACCCGTATAAATAACTATGACTCTAATGAAAGAACAGCCTAAGTACAACACTATTTATACTAACAGACCTAATACTAACTCTCCAGAACTATCTAAAACGCGGCTGGATAATGATGTGATCGCAGCGAAAGCGAATATACCTTCCATGGATGGGCCGGCGCTCCAAAGTCTATTTTGGAGCTGTTCGACCAAATACAGGAGAGGGTCAAGAGACTTATTGAGGACGGTAGGGTATCCAACTCTATTGATTCCCTAGAGCATCGACGCAATGTAGGTTGTATTTTACTGTTTTGTCGTTATTACAATGGTAAGTGCTCTATCAAAATTATGGAACTTGTTCCCGACACTCGTTTATTTTATCTTTTGATTCGATTTTCCTTGAGAGCGCATCTATTTGTAGTCGATTGCCCAGTAAATCGCACTACGCTTACAGGGAAAATTCATTTTTTATCAGAACAGTTCATATGTCGAATAAACTTCCTCTGGAGGTCTTTCCTGTCACTTTCTATGTGGGAAAATTCAAATCGAATGTCCACAAACACTACTCCCTCTTTCCTCCTCCCCATAATCTATTTTCCTAGTTCTGGTACAATGCACTGCATGAGTATGGGCGGGAAAAAAAAGTAAAGAGCATTCCATATATTCTTTTAATTATATGTGCTGCGATTTGCGTATTCCACGAACGATAAAAGATATTTAAAAAATTGCTTCTTTAAATTTGTAATGTTTTGGGAAAATCTGAAGACATGTGCACTTTTCTTATAATTATTCATCTTAATAAAAAGTAGACTATGGGTTCTTAAAATTTTATTAAATTTTTAAACACAAAAGTTATTTTAAAAACTTTTCCAGAGGTCGGCACAGCTAAAACTGTTCTTGAATTGACTCTTATTAGTTATAGTGAGACAGAGCCACCCAACAAACAAAAAGCCAAGAGTTTTAAATATAGTCGTCCAACTTATTTTCTTTTGTAGTATTTTATACATTTGAAGTAGAACAAGAGTTTTTTTTAGTGCTTCGAATTTCAAAAAAAAAATTCAAAATCAGATTAATTAAAAAAAACGAATTTTCAACTAAAAATTAATTAGATTTAAAATAATTTTAATTAAATACTAAAGAAAAATAAAACTTTATACTTGTACAACTTTATACTTAAACAGAAAAACAAATTTTATTCTAAAAAGGAAAAAAATCAATCAAAGTTTAAAAACAAAATGACAAACTCAACCCAAAGATAGCTCCAGGCATTGATGCTATTAGTAATAGAATGTAAATGGAGTTGCCCGGTATTTCAATTCGAATTTTGCTATTTATTTTCAATGCCATTTTCAGCTTGGAGTATTATACAAACAACTGGAAAATAGCTAATGATTTCGAAGCCGAGCAAAGATCTTACCAATGCCGAATCATATAGGCCCATAAGCTTATTATCAACCCCGTCAAAGCTTTTCGAAAAGTTGCTCATGACTAAACTGTCACCAATTTTAACTGTTAGTGGGTGCATTTCAGACCATTAATTGGGTTTTAGAAGTCAGCATAGCACCATAGCTTATAGATTGGGTCAAGTAGTGAGAAAGACATTTGAGGAAAGGAAATATTATTCTGCCCTCTTTGAAAATATTTCTCAAGAATTTGACAAATTATGGCATAAAGGCCTAATACTTAAATTAAATACATATTTCCCAATCAATATTGCGAAGCTTTTAGAAAATTACATTGTAGAACAGGGAGACATGATCAGTGAATCCGCATTGATTGCTTCCGGTGTAACACAGCGGAATATACTGGGCCCAGTTTTATATATGATTTATACTTGTTATATGCCTATGAGTAGTAGTATCCAACCTTCAATATTTGCGATGATACCGTCTGCTTTAGGATTCGCAAAGACGTCCGCGTGCCATCTCTGGTTCTTCTGAAATTGTGGGTAAACTTATGGAGAATAAAAGTACACGAGCAAAGGTGTGTCCACATAACTTTTACTTTAAGAAAATAAACTTGCCCCGCTGTTCGTATCAACAAACAAATTACTCCTCATCTTTTGCAGGTTAAATATCTTGGCCTACACCTTGATCATAAGCTTACATGGAAACACCACATTGACGCAAAGCTAATCCAAATGAAAATCAAATTATCCAAAATATATTGGCTAATCAGCAGAAACTCAACACAGTCTGGACTGTAAGCTTCTACTGAACAAGTCGTTTTTGAAACCAATAAGGTGCTATGCAATCCAACTATGGGGCACTGCTTCAGCTTCAAATGTAGAAAACATTCAACGCCGACAAACAAAATACATGAGAAATTGTGAGAGCAGCAATTGCTTAATACGCAAACAAATATTTAACTAAACTCGAATGCCATCCAAATCCCCTTGCTGGGAATATTTTAAACTTTAGAGGTCACATCCGCTTAAAAAAGAGGGACACAATGGCTTTAGTCAAAAACGCTACAAATGAAATGTCTTGAAAATATTCTATGTTGAGTAAGGATTTGTTATAATGCTATTGTAATTGCTGTCACTAAATTTATGACTGACACTGGTTGGGCTTAATAATTATATATAGACTCAAGATTTGAATACTTGTTGATAGTTCATGTTATTATGAAGATACAATAAATAATTTATATATATAAAAAAAACAATAAACCAATGGATACATGATGGACGTAAACATTTTAAAAAATACAAAAGGATATGTAAGCATTTTCAAGTCCGTTCGACGTCATATCTTCGAAATCTAAATAAAAGAGGGTCAGGATATGTGTAAAGCAAAAATAAAAAAATTTCGACCATTCTTGCGTTCAAAGTCTCTCTTCACAAATGTGCTATGTGACTCTGACCTCTGTACGATGGACTTGTCTAAAAGGTTGCCTGTCTTGGCGTGTAATTAAAACTTGATCGTTTTTAATAAAGTTTTTTTTAAAAATGGAAAATAATAAAATCCTTTAAAAAAACGCATGGCTTTTAGCGTCATATTTGTAATTTCGATTTTTAACCTCCCTCTCTCTCTCTCTTCCTTTCACTCTGATTTAAAGTATGCTATCAATAAAATATAATAATAATGATGTATTCACATCGAAAACGCTCGCCATTCACAAACAAACAGCCGGGAAGGACGTTAAGAGGAGAAATTAAAAACATTAGTTCATTCACCGGCGGAACAAACCCAAACAATTTATTACCAGTAAAAATTTTGTTCATTTTGTTTTACTTAGAATTTTATTTAAATTCAAATGGTGGTGCCCGTAAAAATAATATGAAATCAGCTCTTGCTAAAAAGATAAATTTATCTTTGAAAATATTACTTAGTACACTAAGAATTCTCCCTTGACGGTAATGTTTGATTTCCAGAAAAGGAAAATAAAGGGTGTTTTTGTTCTTCAATAAAAACTAGAGTTTCTTTCGGACCAAGCGGATTTTTTTTCTCTTTTACTTTCTTATTGAAAAGGAATCATTATCACCCAAATAAAAATTTTGCGCTAAAAGCAAATTTTGAATCAAAAAGTACATTCCTGACAAAAAGTCACTTTACTTATACCTCTGTATACCATATATATACCTTTAGTTTACTATAGATAAAGATAAATTTTTTTTCGAAATATAATTTTAATTTGTTTTACAAACATTTTTGCTGTGAAATGTGTAGAGAATTTTCTATTCGTTATTGTTTGCAATATTATTTTTCTCGGCAAACTAAGAAATCATTTTGTTGTCGGTTGCTTGTTGTTGATGTTTAAATTACAGCCTTAAGGTAACAATTATATTGTAGATTTATTTCATATGCTTGTTGTATTTATTTAAACAATTTTTTCTTACATTTTTTACCTTGTTCACACATTTGTGAACATTTTTTTTTACGACGTTAAAGAAATATTAAATTATTTCTAATTTAATTAAAATGAAAATATAATAAATGAAAAAAATGTGTTAACTGTGTTTAGATTAAAGTATAACAAAAGCATAAAATAACATTTTTATTATAAATATTAAATGGGAAAATATTATTATTAAAAGGTTAGTCAAATATTGTTTGTTGAGTGCTAATATTTCACTGTTACTCAAGTCGCAAACGAAGCTTATATTAAACAAGGTTTTGCTAATTTGATTTCAAATCTATTACTGCCACGTAATTTTATGTCATGCTTTAATTCCTTTATTTATCTGTAACTATATTATAGTTTTTATATTTATGTATAATATAGTCTTCAGCTATAGTTTTATTCTTACATATTTATTTTTATCTGGCTAAAGGGAGAAAGTTCTCAATTATTCGAAAAGATTAGACAGTATCAATACTCTCACTGTTGACTGTTGACTGTGTGGGTTAAGGGGCTTATATTATAAATACGATCTTGAACCTTGGCAGAGCTTGAGAGAAATAAGATAAATAATTGCTAGCCCAACTAGATGCATTCATTTTCCTGTGTTGAAGTATTCATATCCTTCATCATTTCATTTTCTTTTAGAATTATTAGATATAAGGAAGAAACCATAAAACAACTTACTGATTTCCACATATATTACGGTTTGGTAGATCACAGCACCATTTGTTATTCGTATTCATTCAGTAATTGACCGCATCAGTTGGAAATGGGGTCCAAAACCAAAACATGAATGATACGCTCAATCACAATTTCGCAATAATCTCCAAATGGGGTCGTGTGAATAGAGTCTACTTTAAGACTCAATGTTTCATGCGTATGCATACCAATGTGTTCGGAAATGATGCTACATCTGTTATTATGAGTGATATAATTATTAAGGAATCGGAAGCTTTTGCTAATTTTGGCATGAAAATACAGTTTGATGTTCGGTGGACTAAGCACATTTTTCAGGTTTCTAAAGAAGCTTTCAAAACGGCGTGAAGGATACTATACTCCATCTCATCTTCGTACTATTTATACCACCTCTATCCATCCAAAATTAGAATGCAACGATTTCAGCCTTAGAACTCAAAATTCGTCATCTGATTAACGAAATAGGGCCGCCATTTTGCTAAAAACTGATTTAAAACTTTGATGAAACTATTTGTTATGAAAATGTTTCAGCACGTTTAAGCATTACACAAAAAATCATTGGGAGAACGCAACCCATTTTTATTAATAATCCGAAAAATTATATAAAGTAATTATAATTTATTTAACAATTTTAATATTAACAAATTAATCTTATATCAACAAACAGAAGGAAAATTAAAACAAAAATTTATAAAAAAAATAATCTTTCTATACATATGTTTCTATTCAACGTCCATAAAACATAAGCTTTATTACAACATTATGTGGCAACTAAGAAGCTTACAAAAAACATTACAATTTTTTTGTTTATTGTTAACAATTATCACCATATTTGCATAAATTAGCGTAAAAGGGACAAATTTCTAAAAATCTGAAGCATTAGCAGAAGCAGCATCAACTTTATTATCATTTTAAAACACTGTCATCTTGTTGAGCTTACAAATATTAATAATAATAAAAATGAAAATGAGAAAAACAACAAAAAAGAACTTTTAGAAAAATAAAGAATAATAATGATTATGATAATTAATCTCCCCGGAGAAAAATTTATCAAAATTAGCAGGGGCAAGTTTAATTCCGCAAAATATATAAATCCAACTTAACTTAAGTGTGCGTTGCTGTGCTTGTGTTTGTTTAAATGTTTGTTTAATTAAAAGGGAAATTTTAATTTTTTATAATTTTTACTGCTGTTGGTATACAAATAAACAAATGCACAAACAACAATAAGTGCAAGAGTTATAAGCGAAAACTGTGATGGTAATATTCGCTTCATGTAGAATTTACATGCCACAATTGACTGAATATTAATTTGTGACTACATAAATTATATTAACATTCTTGTTCCTTGGATCCTATTAAATAGGGCAAGTGTTTTTGAGTTTTGTTATCTTATTGCTGTGTTGATTGAATGAAAACTCTCATTAAATCAATTTGGCTTGAGATACAAGGCTCTTGAATTTTCTATACAAAATTTGGCCTTCCCCCCCCCCCCCCCCAGTAATACAGTTCAAATATATTTTTTGAATAAGAGTATCATAAAATATTTATTTTTAAATGAATCTCCAAGCGTCTGGAAACTAGCCAAAGTTAGAATGATTCCGAAGCCGGGCAAGGATCTTACCAGGGCCGAATCATATAGGCCCATAAGCTTGTTATCGACCTCATCAAAGATTTTCGAAAAGTTGTTTATGACTAAGCTGTCACCAATTTTAATCAATATGGTTTCAGGATTGGTTCAAGTAGTGAGAAAGGCATTTGAGGAAAGAAAATATTGTTCTGCCCTCTTTCTAGATGTTCCGCATGCATTTGATAAAGTATGGCATAAGGGCCCATTACATAAGTTGAGGACATATCTCCCAATCAATATGATGAAGCTTCTGAAAGTTATATTGTGGAAAGAAGGTTTACAGTAGCCGAAGGAGACTTCATCAGTGAACCCGCATCGATAGCTTCCGGTGTGCCACAGGGGAGTATACTGGGTCAAGTTTTATATCTCCTTTATACCTGTTAGTAGTAGTATCCATACTTCAACATTTGCCGATGATTTGCCTTAGTGCTCACGAAGACCCCCGTGTGGCATCTCAGGTTCTTCAGGAGCCTGAGTGTCCACATAACTTTTACTTTAAAAAGGGCAACTTTCTCCCCTATTCGTATAAGCAAGGAAATTATTTCTCCCCACTTACACGCTAAATATCTTGGCACAATCCTTGATCGTAGGCTTACATGGAAACACCACATCGACACAAAGCTAATCCAAATGAAAATCAAGTTATCTCAAATATACTGGCTAATTGGCAGGAACTCAACTCTTAGTCTGGACTGTAAACTTCTATTGTATAAGTCACTTCTGAAAACAATATGGTGCTATGGAATTCAACTATGTGGCACTGCTTCAGCTTCAAATGTTGAAAAAATTCAACGCCAACAGAACAAAATACTACGATTGTTTACATTAGCTCCATGGTACATGCGAAATTCAATTAAACATCGTGATTTAAATATGTCACTTGTGACAGCTGAAATTGCTCAATACGCAGGCAAAAATATTTAACTAGACTCAAGTGCCACCCGAATCCCCTTGCTTGGAATATTTTGAACTAAAAAGGTCACATCCGATTAAAAAGGAGAGACCCAGGGGCATTGGTCAATAACCCTCCTAATTGAATCTCTTGAAAATAGTTTTTATTTTTTTTATTATTTTTTTATTGTGAGAATTTATTAACATGTTATCTTAATTGCTGTCACTAGGATTATGTCTGATACTGGTCGGGCCTAATGATTATGTACATATAGATTTAAGATTTGAAAATTGTTGATAGTTCATATTATTATGAAGATACAATAAGTAATTTATATATGGAAAAAAAAATGAATCTAGAACAAGCTAACGTTGAATAATTTTAAAATGATTCCGGAAAATAAAATTGGTTTTTCAACCAGAAGTTTGTTTTCTAAAACAAAAAAAAACAAAAAGTTTAGATTAGGATAATGATTTTTTTGTATTTACGAAGAAAAAAGTTCGGCAATTATGGATGAAAAATAATATCAGGTAAATATCCATAATGACCACGCTGACAGATGTCGATTCTTTCATCAAAGTTTTTAATCACTTTTTGGCTAAATGGCGGTCCAATTTCGTTAAACACATCATGGATTTTGAGTTTTAAGGCTGAAATCGATTCCATTGGCTCCGTATAACCTCCAGTGGTATTAAATCACATGATCTCGCTGGCTCCCCTCATGGGGCATATTTATATATCTTGACGGAATCTCGCCATCATTACATGTGTTACCGCGGATAAAAGGGAGCTCAGTCCCATAACATGCTAGTAGGAGCCAACTAGACAACTCCACTCTATTTCCACGGGAATCAATAAGCTCTAGAATTCAGCTTTTTGGAATTTTAACCTTTTACCTGTTCCCTGACTGATTATTTATTATTCTGCAGTATCGTGGTGGTTGTGGTTTCGCGGCCCTCGTTTGAGTTGTGTGGGTGGAATCATTCACAATGGACATAATGGATGGTTCTGGTGCAGTGAGCATGCTTGCGGTTGTGGAGTGAGGGCTTTGGCTTCCTCCGAGCTCTCGGAGTTGCGACCAGGAGTGACTGGAGGATAGAGATATCCGAAAGCTCCATGGAGCGTGGGTGAAGCTAAAATCATCCACAGTGGTTTGATCCACCGTCAGGTTATGGCTTACACGGCTAGGTACTGATGTAAATCTTATCACGCACGCATCTCGCTGGCTACTTAACTGCTGAGTGTCGTGAAATTATGCGATCGGGAAATTTGGTTTACAATAAGTTGATCGTTTCATTGGCTGTGTGACATGTGGCACCATCTTATTGAAACCACATGCCAAAAATGTCTACGTTGTCAAAATTGAGTTGTTAGCATCTCGCGATAGCGTGATCCATTGACCGTTACTGCATTTCGAGCCTCCAAACCAAAAAGCCAACCATACAGTGATACGTGGAGCACGCAAAGGCTTCTCAGTAATCGCTCTGGGATTTTCAGAAGCCCATATATGGCAATTTTGGTTTTTTTAAGAAAAACCAGCCTGTTATTCTTTAATGAATTGCGCGAATCTGCGGCGATGTGGATGACCGGCCAGTTGCACCAGTTGAACTTAGTAAGGCATCATACTCCAATCCTTTTGCAAAATTCGTCATGTGGGGCTTTTAGACAACCTCCAACTGTTGAGAACGTCGAGGATTTGACAAATTCGTTTAACGACCAAATTCTTAATAGCGGTTTTAGAAGAAAGATTATGTTGTCCGAAAATATGATGAATTTTAACGAAATGTAACTTTAACAGAACCACAATTTCCAGAGTGGATTTTAAGTATTTTAATGCGAAATTGAATTCATTGTATCAAATGCCAAGGCAAATGCTTTTTCCAAGTTTAACACTATTTGTTTATTGACTTTCACTTAAATGCTGTTGATCTTCTTTTATCTAGGCGACATCAACACCTGAAATTCAGAAATTCGCTAAAGCAACAGGCCTGCAGGTATTAAAATATCTGTACTGGCTATTGGCCAGGCCTAACGGGAATCAACACAATGTCATAGCGGTGGAATTTAGATAGTACTCCAAATCGGAATCAAGAACTGAGAGCATGTTATCGAAATTGTTACTTGGTTTGCAATATGTCCTACCTCCTGTTTTCATGGAAGAGTCATGCAAATTCTAAAATAATTATACACCATTTCAAAATACGCCAGCAAAGGCATTATAGATTAAAATACAAACTTAGCAGATGTGGTGTAGAACAACGTCAGTTCCTAGCCATTAGACAACTTTGGTCTTATCACATCGTAAGCACAATGCACAATGGACTAGCTCTACTTGCCAGTTATAAAATGGTGTATAACCATTTTACAAAGTACTTAGAATCTTTCATGAGCATATTTATGATAATTGCTGTCATTTTAATTTTCGTGTGGTCTAACTGATGCATTACAATCTGATCTAAAGAATAGTTGGAGTAATTGAAAAAGTCCTATTTACAAAATCAGAACTCTTTTCCGCATAAATTACATTTATGCCATAAAATTATTGAAAAAAAATTTGTTTTGTTTCCCTATTATCATCTTATACGTTCAGCCTTCTATGTTTAATTTAATCTAAGTAGATTGTCCACTTAGCCGTATTTAAAAAAAAAATTTTTTTCTCTTCTTGAGATTATTAAAATACTCATTTTTTCGTGCTACACATTAGCAGAGCTGCTGTTGTTTGTATTTCATTAAATACTGGTACAAAAAAATTACAAAAATTTCTTTTTTTTAAGTTGAACACAAACACAATGAAAAGAAAAAACTTGCAACATTTAATCCCTCAAAGGGTATACAAAAAATAAAAGAAGAACACAATTTGAAGTCTGATTATAATGGCAGGAAATAATGAATTCCGAAGGCGGATTTAAAAGTCTTTAAAACACACAGTTATTCATTATTGTTAGAATAATTCAGCAGAATTTATTTATCTTTGGTGCTGGTTGTTTTTAAGATGGATCTAATTTAATTTCTTTATTTTAATTCTTATTTAATAAATTGGGGAAACAAATTTTTATTTGAATATTTGAAAGATTTAAGAACATTTTTTATTCTCTTTTGCGTAACGAAGTGTTTTACAGAAGAATGAGTATTTGTGTTATATATCTTAGGTTTCTACCTTAATTTTTATTATCTAGATTGTAATGATACCTCAGATCTGCAGCACGGATGCCGAAACTAGGAAGTGAGCTTTACCACAGAGATTTAGCATAAATCAGCCATTAGATATAGATATGCGGTTAGGTAAACAAAAAGTTTAAGTATCTCATGCCTACCCAGCTTTGCAGCCATCATGCTAAGTTTTTGGTTTACATACTCTCGTAACTTCTAAAAATCGATAATTTTTCAATTTGGATGCAATGTTGCCGTCGTCATATTATATACCGTTACATTATTTATGTATTAACTGATAATTAGTTTCTTTTAAAACTTAATAAATCATCTTTGTAACACTGCCGCCCAATTAAGCATTTTCGTCCCAGACAGGCTAAATATCTCCTCGGCCATGTTTGGCCAGTCGTTCCAGGTGAACTTTGATTTTAGATCTTGGACTACGATATCATTGTATCCGGTAAATCACATAATTTATTTTCTTGATCACCTTGTATAGTACCTCTCAGGGGGTTTGCAATTTAGAGGACTTTCCTTCTTAAATAGAAACAATTTGTCCTTCTGGGTTCCGTGTTTGCTGCACGATCATACCTGGCTTCCATTTAATCGCTGGATATTTTAATGCAAATGAGGATAAAGTCATGAAGCTCGTACATCGTCGCACACAGGGCTCGGTATAATGCCAAATTCTAAATCTGCTGGCAGTTTTAACTCTGTCCCAAACACGATTTTTACTGGCCTATGTGATGTTGAATCCACAACAGCTGGTCGGTATTCCAGTAGAAACTTTGGTAAATACTTATCCGAAACCTTTTAGTATATACTGACCAGTTTTCTGAGATATTCGTTTAGGGTACGATTGAATCTTTCTACCATGCCATCTCTTTGAATATTGCCGACTAGGAATACCGTATCGACATATACATTTGTTCACATACGCATCCATCACCATTTTGGTTTCTTACACACACTTCAAACCATTTGCTAAAATAATCCATTACCACTACTACACGTCGGTTTGCAGTGACATTGGAATTGGCCTGCGATATGCATAGCTATCCGTTCAAATGGGGCAACTGTGTTGTGCTGCTGCTGCTGTACGACATCTTCTTGTTGGAAAGTTGGCCTAATTAGCTATCCAATAGGCTACAGATTGTGGACAGCCACCCAATAAAATCGCTGTTTTATCGTTACATCCAGATGACCGCCCGGAGTTTCATTATAAAACTGCTTATTAAGTCTGTTTTATTTTGCCATCTGTACTTTCCCAATTTCGTTATAAGCTGCCATCTACCACTTTTAGCTATTTTATTGAACCCAGTACAATTTTATTAGCGGGCTTTCTACCGATATTTCATTACAGTTCGGTCTCTTGTTCTCCAGCTTAGCGAATATAATTTTTGCCAAAATGTGGTCCTCATTCTGTGCCCTAGACCAGTCTTCTCCTGAGTCAATTTGGATACGCCTTCACATCAATGATGAGCTCCTTTCCTCGACTTTAGTACAATGCCTACATTCTATGTTTCACGGCCGCCTTGAAAGGCTATCAGCAATATTGTGTATTCCGCCTTTCCTGTAGTGCACAGTGCTAAATCCAGCTTTTAAGCTTCCCTTCGGGAAATAAAACCTCAGTAGCCACCGTAGTGCGTAGTTTTCCGTCCTTAGAATAAAGTTTTGACTATATAAGTATTTGTGCTAATGTTTAACACACTCCAGCACGGCTAAAAGCTACCGTTGTATAAAGCAATAATTTTTTCGGGCTTGGATAGTGTCCTGCTGACATTTCTTCTCCAGTAATTTTATATTAAAGAAAATGTTTTCTTCTGTTAAATCTAGGTCTAAAGAAAGTTTTATCAACTAATTTTCTATAAATATATTGTTATGAAAATGATTTGTTAAGTTTTAAAAGGGAATATATAAATGAAGGGACCTACTATGCAAATTATAACTGCGTAGTTTCTTAAGAAATCTTACATGCATAAGATATTAATAACATGCTTAAAAGAAATTCTG
This sequence comes from Trichopoda pennipes, assembly GCA_030448955.1. Classification (NCBI taxonomy): domain Eukaryota; kingdom Metazoa; phylum Arthropoda; class Insecta; order Diptera; family Tachinidae; genus Trichopoda; species Trichopoda pennipes. The sequence continues at coordinate 299,185 of JASKUP010000041.1, read as the reverse complement.
CCAAATAAAATAAACAACAGAAAACAAAAGCAAAGAATAAAAACAAAACACACAGCCAAACAGGCGCCCAAACTGAATGATAATAGCAACAACAATATGGGGTGATGGTGAAGTAGAACATTTTTGTAGATGGCAGAACCGCTTAAAACAACTACTGTACCACTGGCTGGGTAAATGCAATTAATTCAAGTTGATTCATCAGTGAGTAAAGACAACAAAGTTACCGTCGTATTTATTTTGTGTGTACTGAAAGCAAATAAATCGTTTAACTTAATTTAAAACCTTAAAATACTGTATTATTGCAATAAAAAAAACTTAAAATAGCAAAGCGTTTATTAAAAAGAATAAACGTATTTAAATAATATTAAATATTTTTCAATATTTTGATTTAAAAAATATTTTAATTTTGCTAAGTTTATTTCGAGAAATGGTTCACTGAATTGAACTGTAAGGTAGTGCGATGTAACAGTTGTCGATTTTCTACCATAGGACAACGTGAAGTTACTTGTTTTCTTGATAGGTTAGCAACAATTGACAATATAGGGCCAACAAGGCTCAACAAAGTAATCAAAGGTTAGACATCCAGAAAACGCTAAGTCAAGCACAGCTAAGATGATCGTATTCAAAATATATTTTTTTTTTCCTTTTCTTAGTTTTGAAAATTTTAATTTCTATCGATCCTAAAAATATCGTTTACTTAGACTTTAAAACTGAATTAGTTAATCACTTTGTTAATCACAAGAGAATTTTATAACTATGATATTTCCAGGCACCGTAGTTATAAATATTTTGCTTTTCCTTGTAATATAAATAAATTTTTGCAAGGTCACTTCGTATACATGTTTGATTGCCTTCGATTGCGTGCCATCATGTGATTGAAGTAGTGTTGAAAATGGCCATATGAATAGCATACAATAATTTCGTGAAGCAAAAGCAAACTCATTTTTAAACATATTTTCCATTTTTTTAGACTTTACCTCTCCTCAGAGTTTTGCTTTTGTCCAAATATTCATACAAGTGATGTAGCAACAAAATATTTTTATATAAATCTTGTGAAACTTTAATCCGTTGCGAAGTTTATATTCTCTGAAGTTAAAAAAATTTAAGTGTTTTTAAGTTTTGTAAACAAATTTAAAAATGCTAGTTCTTAAACTGTCCTCGTATAATAAATCCTTATTAATGGACAAAAATGTAGAAGCAAAAGGAAATATTAATTTTTTTTTGCCAAAAAAATGGAAAAACCATAGTGAAGGTATCAACACATCAATACTCATCATATCAAATGATATTTTGGTACATCATTGTAGCAAATGTGTTAATTGACCACATTTCGTACAATTCACAATGCCAGTACCATCATCAATATCGACATGAACAGCAGCAGTGAGAATTTAATGCAATACAACCCAACATTTATAACACCATTGCCTTCATCATTATCAATATGATATTCCTTATGTTGAAGCTGGATCTAATGATGTTGTTGTTTATAATATTGGTGTTGCTGATGTTGATTGGTAGTGATGATGGTGTTTTTGCTGATGACCAGAACGATTTTTACCCAGTTTGGCTTGATTTTACCAGAGTTTATTTCAATGATTGGTTAGATGTTTGTGTGGGTTAAACAGGTCGTGGTAGGTTATTCGTATATTGAAAAAATATATTTTGCAATAAACTAACAGATACAGTTATATATGGATTTTGATTCGTATATTTGAATCATCTACACATGATTGAACAATTTTGTATAGTGATGTATGATGCTGTAGATTTTTCTATATATTTTTTTAACTCTCATTTATCTGCTTGTATTGTTGTTGTGTTGTGTTACAGCTAGCCTGGCTGAATACACGTTATATTTGTATGCTATTACTTTTTGCTTGTTGTGTTGTTGTTTTAGTTCGTTTTCTGTATGTGTGCAAGTTTGTTTCGCTGTTGTTATTTTGTGGTATGAGGGCGTAAATCCTTACAAACTCAATTAGAAATTCTATTTTTGGCTTTTAACATACGTTTTTTAATATCAATTATCGATGTGATTTAATTTTTCCATGTTGTGATGTTGTGCCGGACAACTGAAGTGCTCCGGCCGCTGTTGTAGTTTTGATATATTCCTTTTACCAGATTTTGGCTTTTAAATGTGTGAATGTGTGTGTGTGTGTTTTTTAGCTGTATAATTTTTTAATCTGTGATTATAGCATAGATCACAGACAGAAATAAAGTCATCAGCAGTAACAGGAAGGATTTGGCAGATTGATTGTTAGCTAGACAAAGAAAAAAATCAAAAACATAACAAGTAAATGAAACGTTGCCTTTAACGTTTAATGTTAAGTTAACGTAATAAGAAGAAAAGATTTTTTAGGATTTTATTACGGTATTTTATTTAAATTGACAATAATTAAATCCAGTTATAAATTTATTGCAAAGACAGCGTTTTCGAAAAATCTTTAACAAATTAAACTTGTAGTTGACTTCTGCTAATTTTACTGTCATATAGAAATCATACAAATCACAGAAATCACTTGAAAATTTGTCACTGTTTAATGAATATTTGTTGTATAATTTCTTGGGCTATTAAAATAACTTTGACGTCATTTTTTTTTTTTGTTAAAGAGAAGTAGCACTCTAGGCAACAATGACTATTTAGTTAAGTACCGTGCTACATTCTTTAGGAAAGAGATAGAGAAGAGATGAAACGGGAGGTGAAAGAAGAAGGATAGTCGGAAATTAATGCCTTCATTGTTGAGCAGCCCCACTGACAGTAAATTTTTATTTTTGTAGTGAAAAAAAACAAGGTCTTCGTTGGGAATCGAACTCATAACCCCCATACTGACAACCTAATACACTACCTACTAGCCTAAATGGCCACCTATTTGACGTCATGAGTAAACTATGTAATGGACTTTACGAAGTAGCTATTGAAGCTGTTTTGGATTTTTAATGGCATGAGTCTTTTGACGAGGAATGCGAAGGTGATAATGCAGAGTTTTTGGATATCGGTTTGAAAGAAATTTTCCAGAAAGGTGAGGAAATCGAAATAGATTTATTAAAAGTTATTATTGAAGAATATACTTTGACAGAGGAATCAGGGATTCCTGAGCAATTTTTCGTGAAAAAAAATTTAATTTTTCGATGTTAAGATGAAGAAAAATCATTTGATGCAAAGGAGTTCACATGGTAAAAGCCTATGGATAACATTTAAATGGCAAAAACTCCAATAGATTATTACAATTGGTTTTTTGAAAGTGAACTGATTGAATTGATTGTAAAAAAGTCTAATTTATATGCTCTTCAAGAGTATGGATATGAACTCAAATGCACCATAGAAAAAATTCGATTATATTTAGGGATTTTATTATATTTGGACTCGTTTTATATTCCGAATTTTAAATTGGTGTGGTCCCAAGCGCTAAAGTTAACCGCAAAAAGCAATGCGCTGCCACGAAATAAATTTAAAAGAAATTAAATAAATCATGCATTTCGCTCGCAAATCAAAGCAACAAAAAAAAAGCCGATTCTAACCAAAATACGTCCAATTTTATCGATGCTCAAAGAGAGTTCAATGGTATACCACAAAAAGAACACTAAAATATTGAGGAGCAAGTAGTAGCATATAAAGGTAAGTTACAAGTTTGATATTGAAAATATATACTGTTGGACTAATTGTAGCTGAAATTTTTAGAAAGATAAGTCTTCAAACAATATAAACCCGCTATGTGCCATAAATGGGGAAATGTTTACGCGCACAAGTTCATCGGGAGTTATATATGACTTTTCCCTCTATTATGTTTGGGATAGAATTTTTATTTGGGTACGGTTTTATGTCGACTCTCGTAAAATTTGGTTTGTGCACAAACCGGTTTCGGCTATTTGCCATCTTCAGTTTTCTCCTCATACTAGTTGCATTCTATTGTCAGCTGTATTTATGTAGTTCGTCTTGTTCCTCCTCTTGTTATTGCATTCACTTTCCACCCCACCCCCACTCCCCTTCCCCCTTATGACTTTATCCCTCTTCTCTTTTTCGTTTGTTTGTTTTTATCTAAATTGTCTCTCCCTTTTCATTCGTCTCCCCTCCTACCTAAATCCTTCCACGACCATGCCCGTTATTCGACCGTGTTCACGTGTGAACCCAAGAGGTTCTTCCCTATGACATAATAATCTGTAATTAGATAGAACTTGTCCTACTTATGGCCTTAGAATATTATCTGAGATAGTTTTGTGTTTGGCATCATCGGTCTTGAAATCCAAGAATTATAAGCTGTATTTCCACAACTAGGTCACCTTAACCAGCCTTTTAATATTCCTAAAAGAAATAGCTACATTTTATATCCGCACTGTCAGCAAACCCGAATGGACAATTGCAAATTACAGTCCGAATCTGAATCGTAATAGCTTGGCAAAGGATACTACGTCATGAAGCGAGAGGTTAATCATGGAATTAACAGAGTTTGTCGGTGGGATAACAAAGCGGTGCAGTTACTTTTCACATATATATATTTATTTGACATGTTCGTAGAACTTTATACAATCAACCATCACACACTCAAAGAGTATATGTGAATATTTTTCTGGGCTTTGGGAAAAGCAGTAAACAATTCGTGGGACCTCAAACTATGCGAGCGGATCGCATGGCATATGCCTTTGATGTAATTTAAAATGGACACAACAAACGAGATGATAAATGCTGCACCACCATCTTCAGCTAGAATTCCAAGCTCCGACTTTGAAGCGATATGACGAAAGCGGCCTTTGGTTGGTTTGGGGAGGAAAAGATCGATGACTGCAACACCCCTATAAATTTATGTAAAATGTAGTGTTGCAATATAAGCAAAAATTGTATTTTATTATATCTTACTTAATGATATAAATAATACATAAAAGAGAACTAAAAAATTCGTTTTCATTTCAATGCCAAGAAATACTTCCCTAACCGCCCAAAGTTGCTAATAAGCAACTTCCAATATCTAGACAGCGGATAACTTCAGTAGTGTGTTCAGGAGTGTGTCCATAAGGGTTAAAAACCTATGAAAAAAAGGTATTCGTTGGAAAATTTGCCAACTAAAGGGTTATTCAACAATTTTCTTATTTTCTAAAACAAAATAATATAAAAAATTTAGATTAAAATGATTAAAAGTTTTATTGTATTACAAAGAGAAAACTGCGAGAATTATGAATGAAAAATGATGTCTGGCAAATGTTCACCACGACCACGTTGATAGATGTCGTCGATTCTTTCATCAGAGTTTTTAATAAAATTTTGGCAAATTGGCGGTCCTATTTCATATCATGGATTTTGAGTTTTAAGGCTGAAATTGATTCGATTGCTCCATATAGACGCTGTCTTTAACATAGCGCCACAAAAAATAATCCAGTACTGTTAAATCACATAATCAAGCTGGCGAATTAAATGCTGACTGTTGGGAAATTATGTGATTAGGAAATTTTGTTTGCAATAAATTGATCGTTTCATTGGCTGTGTGACATGTAGTATCGTCCTGTTAAACTACATGTCAGTGATATCCACGTCGTCAATAACCGGCAAAAAATGTGTCGTAAGTATCTCGCGATAACGTGATCCTTTGACCATCTTCATCTTCAAAAAAAACGGCCTAATCATGTTACGCATGCCAAGGCTTCTCGATAATCACTCTTGGATTTTTTGAAGTCCAAATGCGGCAATTTTGCTCGTTGAGATAACCCTAAAAAATGAAAATTTGGTTTGTCTGAAAAAATGATTTTTTCCAGAAAAACCAGCCGGTTGCTTTTATTCCTGCACCAGTTGCACCATGTAAGGCTTTAAAGTTAAATCCTTATGCAAAATTCGCCGTGCGATGATTTTGGCTAACCCCAATTATTGAGAACATCGAGGAATTGACAAATTTAGACCTTCTTCAATACTATAGCCCACGGCTGCGATGCTTTCAGTAGAACGACCGTTAATGTTCGCACATTTTGTATCGAGCCTGTCAACTCAAACTTAATGCCCAAATTCTTAATAGCGGTCTAAGCAGGACGATTATGTTGTCCGAAAATATCACGAGTTTTACGAAATGTAACTTTAACATAATCATCATTTTATAGTGGATTTTTATTATTTTAATGCAATTTTCGTGCGGAATTGGATTCATTGTAACAATTGCTACTATTACTGCTACGATTATGTCAAAAAACTAAATGTCAAAACTATCATGTTGTTGGTTGAAAACCCCGATATAATCGAAGAAGAATATATTTCATATAGAACCTATTTACCGTCAACAAAACATTTTTAAACACAAATATTTGCTCTATAATTATTCGAAACTTTTTATATATCCAGAATGGTTTATATCTATTAATAAATTACGGAGGAATGTATCTTTATATCGAATGTTTATTATTATTATTATTGAAACCTGTGGCTATGGTAATATGATCAAAATTAAATTGTAATGCGTTTGCTTTGATTGCTATTAACAAAGTGATTTATTGAAATGTAAAAAGACAATTAGTTTGATTTTAGTACAATGTTAAATATTCTGAGCTTAGCGAATATAAACCAAAAGAAACAAAAGTAATTGTAGCAAAAAATTGCGTGTACATATTTCAAATTCTCTCTTAGTTATACTATTGATGTTGTTGCAATATTGCGGTAAAAATAAGAAAAAGGAATTTGTTTAATTATAAATAAGAAATGAAGGGAAGTGCCCCAACATTCCGGCGGCGTTGAAAGTACCAGCTTTCAAGACTGCAAGAGAACTGCGAGCTTATGAATGGGTCTGCGGATGATTCCCTTTATAGTCTTCACATCAGCTACACGGATTTTTCCATCTTTACCGGGTATAGTCGCAACAATCCGTCCTTTAAGCCAATTAAGCGGTGCCAAGTTGTCTTCATGAATTAAAACAAGCATGCCAGGAATCAAATTCGGTACTGTTTTAAACCATCTTTTTCGTTGAATCATTTCATTTAAATAGTCTGTAAACCAGTTACGCCAAAATTGTTGCTTGGTGGCACAGATGCGACGCCACCTTTCGAGCAGACTAATATCTTCGACCTGAATGGAGTGGTCTGGCAAAGAGTTGAGTGGGCCGTTTATCAAAAAATGGCCAGGCGTCAAGGCTTCGATGTCATTGGGGTCACTGGACAATGAAGCAATAGGCCTTGAATTCATTATGGCCTCTATTTCAATTAATGCTGTGGTGAGTTCTTCAAATGTCAGTTTTGCTCCAGCTAACGTTCGATATAGATGACCCTTTGCACTCTTCACGGCGGCCTCCCAGAGACCCCCGAAATGTGGTGCCCTTGGTGGTATAAAATGAAAATTTAGAAAAGTTTTTGAACAAAAGTTGTTTAATGAAAATCGAAACTGTTTGTCTAAAAACGCATTTTTTAATTCAATTAGTTTATTGTTGGCACCTACGAAATTTGTTGCGTTATCACTATAAATATCGGAAGGCAGGCCACGTCGTCCAATTAGTCGTTTTAATGACGCTATGAACGCATCAGCGGACAGATCTGAAACTGCTTCAATATGCACCGCCTTTGTTACGAAGCATATGAATATTGCGCCGTAACTTTTTGTTGGTCGTTTGCCTCTTATCCTATAGTAAGTATCTATTGGACCAAAGAAATCAACTCCACAACGCTGGAATGGTCTTGCAGGGGTGACACGTTCGCTTGGAAGATCTCCTATAACTTGTTCCATCAGTTTGGGACGATATCGAATGCAGCTTATACAGGAACGAACTACCTTTCGAGCGACAGCTCGAACATTGACCACCCAGAATGTCTGACGAGAAAAAGACACAAGCGCCTTTGGTCCAGCATGGTAATTTACCAAATGAAGATGTCGTATATAATTTCGAACAAAGTTACAATTTGGCAGCAAGATTGGATGTTTTCTGTCATTGGGGATATTGGCATTTTTGAGTCGGCCGCCTACACGAATCAGTGAAAAATGTGCGCTAGAGTCAATAAATAAGCCAAGAGATTTAAGCGATGTTTTGATGTCTAAATTTTTCTGGAGGTAATAGATTTCCTTGACAAAGTGATGCTGCTGTAAGTTCCATGCTATACAATGCAAAGCGTGTAGATGTGTTCTAACAGTACTTTCTGTTGTACCACGGACAAATTGGAGCAATAACGACACAATTCGAATAGTTTTTGAAAATGAACTTAATTTTTCGCATAGCTCTAAAATACAATTGCTCTGCACTTCGCATTTAAAAAGTGATAATCGCATCGCAGATTTTATGACAGATTCATCACATTCATTGAGCGACTTAGGCCAGTACGTTTCAGACTGTTTCAAAAAATCCGGCCCAAAAAACCACGTTGACTCCCTTAAAGTTTTGACCGAGCAACCTCGTGAGATGAGATCAGCCGGATTCAGATTGGTTGGTACATGTCGCCAAAAACAATTTGCTGTGAATTCCTGAATTTCGGAGATACGATTTCCAACGAAGGTGGTTAGAGTAGAGGAATGAAGTTGTAACCATCTCAAAATAACACACGAATCCGTCCAGAGGTACACCTTTGGATTAAATGTTTTGAAAAGTATGGCGATTTTTCGATATAAAATTGCCAGAAGATGGGCGCCACAAAGCTCTAGTTGTGGCATCGTTCGTTTTTTTGTTGGTGCCACACGACATTTTGCTGCAAAGAGAATTGAATTTACGTGGCCTTGTTTATTTCGTGCACATATATAAAAGCAGCAACCGTACGCACGCAGAGAGGCGTCGCTAAACCCATGAAGTTGTATTTCTGTAAAATTTTCGTTCAAAACAAAGCGCGGGATAGAAATTTGGTTTAAATTGTGCAAGTCTTCTAAGCATGTTATAATTGAGTTTTTGATATTTTCTGGAACTTCGGTGTCCCAATCATACTTTTGTAACCACAGATTTTGCAATAAGACTCTTAAAATGATTATAATAGGACTAATTAAGCCCATAGGATCAAAAACCGATGCAGTTAACGATAAGAGGGCTCGTTTTGTGTAAGCTGAAAACTTTCGTTCAGCTTTAAATGTGAAAAGAAAATTGTCATTTACTGGATCCCAATTAATGCCGAGTGCGCTATGAATCTGTAACTTTTCCAAGTTCATGTTTTTTGGCGAGTTCTCATCTGAGTGAAAATCATTATGATTTGATTGAATTTTTGCAATTTCTAAACCGGCTTTGGATAAAATGTACGCAACTTCATTCTTTACTTGAAGTAGTTCTTCAATGGTATTTGCTCCTGTCAGCATATCGTCTACGTAAAAATGATTTCGAATTACTGAGGCACCTATTGGATGTGATGATTTAAATTTATCGGCTAAAAAATGAAGGCTGCGAATCGCTAGAAAAGGGGATGCCGACATAACGTAAGTTATGGTGTTGAGCTGATAGATGTTGATTGGCTGATTTTCGCTAGATCTCCATAAAATTTGCTGAAATGGTCGATGCGACCAGTGTACCAAAAACATCCGATACATTTTAACTATGTCGGCAGTCAATGCATATTTGTACATTCGAAAACGCAGAACTTGTAAGAACAGCTCATCTTGAATGGTTGGTCCGATTAAAAGTATGTCATTTAACGACTTTTCCGACGAGGCTTTTGCCGAAGCATCAAACACAACTCTTAGCTTTGTGGTCGTATTATTGGGTCGCAGAACGCAATGGTGGGGTATAAAATAATGGCAAGAATGCATGATGGGATTTTGTACAAGGGACATATGTCCCATTTGCTCATATTCAGTCATGAATTGAACATACTGCGATTTTAAATTGGAATCTCGAGCCAAACGACGTTCAAGAAGGTGAAATCTTTTTACTGCTGAACTATAAGATGAACCCAAAGCCGAAAAATCTTCTTTGAAGGGTAACTTTACTACGATTTTTCCTAGCGTATCAGTCTCTACGTTTTCTGTGAAATGTGATTTGCATAATTGCTGTTCTGGTGTCCACTTATTTGTTGGATGATATATTTCTTCCATACGCCACAAAAATTTAATTTGTTCATTGAGATCAGTAGATTCATGCGTTGAAATCATACATTTTGGCACCGACGAATTTGAGTTTGATTTGTAGCGTCCTGTAACAATCCATCCGACCTTAGTTTCCTGACAAGTGGGCATATTTGGGCCACGGCTTATTTTTCCAGAAAGCAATACGTTAAAAAAATATTCAGTTCCTAGTAATAAATCGATAGGTTGCTGTTTGTAAAAGTATTTATCAGCCATGTCTATTGCAGGTATGTTCCAATTACTGGTATTAATATTGCTAGATGGAAGATAGCCTGAAATCCGATTGGTTACCAATAAATTGAGAGAATGATCGTGAGAGTTGAATCGAGATCTAATTGTTGAATTTACTTCGTATTTCATGTTAGATAAAGAGCCTCCAACCCCTGAAACATCAATCGATAATTTTTTACGCGTTAAATTCAAAAGACTAGCGAACTTGTCGGTTATAAGATTCACTTGTGAACATGAATCTAGTAATGCTCTTCCCAATTTGTAACCGCCGTCGTTGTCAGAAACGAGAACAATTGCTGTTGCAAGAATAACATTACTTGACTGATTGTTTACATGAGTGTTAACGGCTGCGAGAGAATTTGAAGGGAATGCATGTGAAGCGTTATTGCTAGTAGATGGTAATTCACGATGTAACAAAGTATGGTGAGAGAGTTTGCATGTTTTACAACGGTATTTTGAAGTACAATGGGAGACATTGTGTCCCAGCGATAGGCAATTGATACAAGCACCCAGTTTTTTAACAGTGTCAAATCTGCTTGTTGCGTCCATAGATTTAAAATTCGAACAATTACTGCTCCAATGATCCAGTCGCTTACAAAAAATGCAAGTTCTTTTAACGTGAGCCATGAATGAATGTTTTTGCTGTGTACGACGTGATATGGGGCGTTTATCATGAGGCATTTCTGCAGGAAATTTATTAATCGATGATGGCTGAGATTCAATTGACTCTAAAAATTGGCATCTTCGCTCTAAAGTTTTAGTGAATCCTTCCCATGAAGGTAAAGCACTGAAGTCAATGGCCTCTTTCCATTTCATTTCGGAATCTGAGTCAACCTTTGTTAGAATTAAATGAATAAGCATGGCATTACAAATCTCTTGCTCATTGCCCAATGATTTTAACGAGCTATAAATAGCTGAAGAATTATCAATTAATGCGCGAAGTTGCATGGCAGAGGGTTTTTCGACGGATGGTAATTCATACAAATTAGAAATATGCTCTAGAAATATTAACGTTTTATTATTGTACCGTTCGTCAAGGCGTTTGAGTGCCTTATTGTAATTTTCTGCGGTTATTTCAAATGCACGTATTGTATCAAGAGCTTGCCCTGATAAGCAGTGCAACAAATGATTAAATCTCTCAATGTTAGACAGCGAAGAGTCGTTATGCACCAGTTGCTTAAACGTTGCTATAAAATTTTTATACGCAGAATATTTGCCGTTAAAATCTGGTAAATGTAACTTTGGCAATTTTGACGTTGAGCTGGCTGGAAGTGCAAACGACGCTTCAGTGGCTCTCTTGTAATTATCCCCCATTAAATCAATTATATTTGTTTTTGTTTGAATACATAATTCTTCAATGTCGGCCCTTGTCGTATCTTTTGGGTTTTGTGTTTCAATGTCGTTTTGTATTGAAAGCAGTTGTTTGAAATATGCTTCCACTAAACTCAATCGGCACTCAAGTTCAGATGAAGACATTGAGCCATTTACGAGGTTTTTAATACGGGTGACATTTGCCTTTACCGACGAACGTTGCCTTTGAAGAGTTTCGAATTCCGCCATTTTTAAAAAATCGCTTTGCGCTGAATTGAATTCTAAAACCTGTTGCTGTATACAGGCTATTGGAAATACAATGTAAATTTAATTTGAAGGTGAAATAGCGGAGATGTTAGATAACAAATAATGACGAAAAACAGCAATGCGTATGAAAGTATGTAATTTGTGTTTGCTTTAAAGAATTTAAATTCCGTTATGCTTACCGACCTTGTTTTTGTGCTTGTTTTTATCCAAAGTCAATTGTAACCTTTTTCCACTTACTTGATCTGTTCTAGCGTTCTTTGGCCGGACTGTGTGCACAGTGCTGCTAACGGTTCCAACTTTGTGGTCAGTAAATTCCTTTTAGCCTTTCTGCTCTTGGTCGAGCAACGAATAAATTGTTGGTAGTAAATTGCTTTCCACTTTAATGCTCTTGGTCGAACAACGAATGAGTTTGAAATTATTTATTTAAATATTTATATATTTCACTGTTTAATTAATTTAATTATTTTATTAATTTTTATTTTATTAATTTTTACTAATTCGAGCCCCACGTTGGGCGCCAAAAATATTGAAACCTGTGGCTATGGTAATATGATCAAAATTAAATTGTAATGCGTTTGCTTTGATTGCTATTAACAAAGTGATTTATTGAAATGTAAAAAGACAATTAGTTTGATTTTAGTACAATGTTAAATATTCTGAGCTTAGCGAATATAAACCAAAAGAAACAAAAGTAATTGTAGCAAAAAATTGCGTGTACATATTTCAAATTCTCTCTTAGTTATACTATTGATGTTGTTGCAATATTGCGGTAAAAATAAGAAAAAGGAATTTGTTTAATTATAAATAAGAAATGAAGGGAAGTGCCCCAACAATTATTATTATTTAGTGAATGAATGAAAGCATTTGTCCTCAGCATACTTTGTCGTCATTAAAGCAATAAAATCTATTTTATGCAATTAAAGTAAATGTTGCATCTATGCTACCTGTCGACATTATTGCCCATTTTAATCACGTTTTAAATCTCCTTCACATTTAAATGCACTGTTTACAAGTGCGTTTTTACTTTACAAATTGAATTGATGCTATTTGAGTTTTGGTTTAAATTTTTCAGTCATTCATATATTTTTTTATTTTTTTGTTTTAGTTGTGCGTGTGCTGACTTTGTTATATAATTGTGCATGATTGTGGTCCAGTTGTGGTTACGATTTGTTTCAAAAATACACAATTTTATTTTTAACAATAGGCAAATGAAAGAAAAACGGAAATAAAGACAATTGTGTTAATAGCAGTAGAAAATGTTGAACGTTAACTTTTATAAACAGTGAACTGAATAACGTTTAGGTAAAGAATTTTAAAGCAAATTTCTTCACTGCATAAAAACCATCTTACTGCAACAGTACACTCTGCTGTAAGTAACGAAAACGATAATGTTAAAGAATAGTAGCAAAACGATGATCAAAATATTTAAATATCATTAGATTAAAATGTTCAACACAACTAAAAACCCCTGCTTAATAGCGGCTATTCGAAAGTTATAAATCTATGAAAGTCCGAGTATTTTGAAGTATTAAAATTCGAATAAACATATCGGTTGGCTGATCAATTTTGCTATATAAAGAAACTTTTTCTTTTTGCAAAGTTTATGTAATTTATTTTTTAGTAATTCATTTGAAAAGTAATATATTTTTATTAAAGTAATTCATGAAGTTTTGAAAATAATGGCCTCCACCCCCGGTGACATATGTGCGACATCATATCAAAAACTTATTCACTACTGCCTGGAGTGTTGCAGCCGGAATTGACTTAATTACCTTTCGAATGGATTGCTTTAAATCATCCAAATTTATTGGATTTCTTTTGTAAACTTCTACTTTGCAATAACTCCACAAAAAAAAATCAGATGCAGTGAGGTTAGGATACCTGGGAGGCCAAAAGAATGTGGACTTTCTTGACTCTGTATAGAAAACCCAACTTCCGCAATCTTCATGGAAATTTTCATGCAACATCTCGAATCACTACACGTAAAAACAATAATGGAAAAACACAAAATAATGACTATAGATACGTAGACGATATTATATGCATCCTCGAACAAGACAACGGCTAACAAATTCTAGAAAACTTAAACACAATTCATAATAAAATTACATACACAATAGAAAAAGAACAAGATAGAAATTTGCATTATCTTGACATCACTATAATACGATGAATTAACTATTTAATATTTGACATCTATAGAAAAACAACTACGACCGACAATACCTCAAACCACCTTACCCAACATAAACTAACAGCATTTAGATATATAATACACAGACTTAAGATAATTGAACTTACTCCAGATAAGTATAACAAAGAACTCGACACAATCTATGCCATAGCCATAAACAACGGCTACAAGACCACTACCATCGATAAACTTCTTAGCAAATACAACACTAAGAACAGAAATAAAAAAGACAAGGAGACAGCCGATAAAACACGACGGCACGACTTTACTTACACAGGACCAGAAATATATAGACTAACTAACCTTTTTCATAAAGAAGGAATATTCACAGCATTAAAAACAGGCAACACTCTAAGACATAATATCAGAAAAACGGCAGAAACAAGTGATAAATTTATTTCCAGCGGGGTATGCAGACTTACCTGTACCTGCAAACAAACTTATACAGGGCAAACTGGACGAACACTAAAAACAAGGTTTGCAGAACTTATACACTCATGCAAACGGAAAAGAGAAGTATCCAACTTTGCATTACACCTTGACACTCACGGATACACACCAACGAACAGGTAAACACGACCTCAGACACAATTTTCACACCATTAAAACTACTCATTCAAAAGGGCAAACGAAAAACACCCCAAGATGGACACACGTACCTAGATAATAATAAAAGACTGGCTGGCATTCTGCTTACCTGAATAGATACGAACCTAACAACAGAACTGCCTGAACGCCTACGCTGACTCACCAGTATAAACTACAACGCGGCTTGAGAATGATGCATTCGCATCGAAAGCGCTCGCCTTCGACTACAGACCAGCCAGTTAGGGCGGAAAATGGCAATATTAATATTCTTGAAATCAGTTTATTGGGGAATTTTGGCCGCAATTCTGTCATAACTGGCGCAGCTACGGGATAAGTTGCTTCATCTTGTTGAAACCAAACAGAGTTGAAAGAGATTATCTTTCAGCATATTTCTGAAAAGAAAAATTCTTGCAACATTTTTATGTAATTAACTTTTAATTAACAGTAAGACCGTTTTTTGATTAAACTGCACACCACACTGTGACGCGAAGTGGATGTGATTGCATCTGTGGGTTAGAGTTATTCCACATTCGACAGACATAAAAATGCAGTTCAAGACGTTTTCACTCTCTGACTCCATTTAAATAACCTTCTCACAAAATTCCAGGCAAGTCTCTTAGGTTCAATTTATTTGTTGATTGAATCTTATAATGAAATAAGTTTAAATCTGGGTGCAAAATTGAATGCAGTGGCAGTCTGCTGACACCCATTTGAGCAGATAAGCTCCTTGTCGAAACTCGAGGATTGGATTGTATGGCAACAGCTATAGTTTCCTGCGTCCGATCTGCGGAATCTCGATGGTAACAAAAACTGCGGACTCTAAAGGGTGGAAGCGTTGCACTATCCAAATTTTTGTTTCATTGTCCCATTACTTTATTTTAGTTAAATTTAAAGATCAATCTATAAAATAAAAATGGAACAGGTTTGTTACACATAAAATAGGCTATTACGTTTTTTTTTTGGTAGCAGCTTTCACCTTGGGTTTAAATGGTTTATCCATATTTTTAGTAAATAAAAAATAATATTTTGACGGGTTTCTCTCAAAGAAATCTAAAGATGTACATCTGTATTTCAATAACGATTTATCAGCAAAACTTAATTACCACTAAAGGCAAATTTAGTATAAACATTATAGAGCTACTTTTTACAAACTTTCATAATCATTTCACCAAATAGCACTTACAGATTTGAGTTAACTTTTCCGGCAAATTACATTTATGTTGAACCACTGTACCATTTATTTGTAAGAGCACGAATTAAAAAATCAACTGTACTCTTCAAATTTGTTGAATTGTGTAAAATAAGCCGATTTGTAATATAAATTGCATGTAAAATTGATGAACTGTTTAGTAATGAAAAGAAAACAAAAATATGTTGAAAGGAAAATTCAAACAATAGTAGAAACATTAAATATTTAAAATTTTCCATTAAGTGTTGAATATTTAACTTTAAATAATTTAATTAATAAATAAGTGTTTATTTTTTTATATAGGGTTCGTCAAAAAACTTTTTTTTGTTTTAAATGCTATAAACAAAACTACACAGCTTCGGTTGTGTGGCACGTAACGCCGTCCTGTTGAAACCAAATGTTGCCAATATCCTCCTCTTCATTTTTGATCCGATAACGACCGCCATTGACTGTAACGGCCACTCCTGAAAAATGGCCAAATTATGCCTCTGGACAAAAATCCGCACCAAAAAGTGACTCGTTTTGGGTGCGTCGGCTTTTTAGTGTATGCGTGCGGGTTTTCTGTGCCCCAAATGCGACAAGATCCGCCAAGATCAATGAGCTTCATCTGAAAAGATGATTTTTTTTTGCAAAATCGGCAACTTCTGTAAATCGATCGCAGGCCCACTCAAGCGTATACACAACCATGTTCTTTCAGCGGAAGGATAAAACTAATTATCTGTCAAATCAAACATGAGCTAAGTGTTACCATTCACGCAATAGGCACTAGTTGAAAAAAAAAACGTTAGATGGGGGACCCTATAGGTCCTTATAATTAAATTTAACACTCATAAACTCAATATTTCACTTTCCCTTGTAAAGCTTCTTCAGGAAATTAATTTTTAAAAAACAAAAATTTATTAACAATTTAAAAGAACATTTTTTTTTTTAACTGTTAACAAGCAAAATTGACGATTTTGGGCTTCTGAAACGTGGCACTGTATGGTGCGTTATGTAGTTTGGAAGCGTGATTGGGTCGTTTTATTTATTTTTTTTTGAAGATGATGCTACGAGATGCGAATAAATTAATTTTGGCCTATTATTGACAACGTGGATAATACTGACATGTGCTATCAACAGGACAATGCCACATGACACTCAGCCAATTAACGGATTAATTTATTGCAAACCAAATTTTCCGAAAATCAGCATTTAAAATATGTGATGTGATTAGCGACCTCCATTTTACCAAAAAGTGATTAAAAACTTTGATGAAAGCATCGAAATCTGTCAGCGTGGTCGTGGTGGACATTTATGCAGATATCATTTTTCAAACATAATTACCAAACTTTTCTCTTCGTAATACATTAAAAGTTTGAATCGTCTTAATCTAAATTTTTTGTTTTATTTTTTTTTACAGGAAACAAACTTGTTGTGGTGTGATCTCGAAGAACTATGTGAGTTTAGATATGGTCAAATATATTACTTTGTCGTTGCAGTACTTAAATTATTATCACCCAACACTAGCGCATAAAAGTGCGTTGCCAATATAGTTTTCCTTCCCTTCAGCAGAAAATGAATTGCAAACAAAAAAACCAAGAACGGAACTCTTTGAAAAAACTGTCAATTAAAAATATTACATTGTGTCTTAGATAAAAATAATGTAGAATAAGTTGTCACTTTCACCTCTAACAAGTAGGATATGTGTAAGCTGAATTAAAAGAAAAAATTGACTTGCATATGTTTTCGTTGTGTATTTAATAAACAAAAGAACATGAGTTTATATCCCAACACAGTCTATAAAATAATTATTGGTGAGTTTGATTCTTATTGCTGGTTTGATAATTATTGGTAAGGCTGATTCTTTTAGTGAACAAAAGTGGACAGCAGAAGCCTATCCTCACCGGTGTCTTGAGTAAAAAGTAAAAAATAATTATTTTTTGTTTTGTCAAAAGAATTAGTGCACCTCGATTTATAATTACAACAGTGCATGAAATGACTTCATATGTGCCTGTATAATACAACAAAGATCAAGTATTGTATAAATTATGAATGGACCATAATAGCGTGTGGTAGCTATGGTTGGATTGCTTTAATACATTAATTGGCAAGAGCTCTAATCTTATCGGAGCCAGAGAGTAATGCGATTTGTACAGTTAATAAAAGATAATAGTTGGGATATTTCTGCATTTATTTAAAATTAATAACAAGAATTGAAAACTATGTATAGAAGGTAAGTTTCTTATAGTCTTACACTTATTGGCGGCTCTTTTTATATGGAATTTTAGAGTAATTGGTTTAAGCTCTGCTGAAAGTTAACACAATTCCTAGCAAACTATTTCAGACCAAAAGGATAAAAGGTTTATCAAATTGTAAAATTTTATTCATACTAAGATTTTAACCCAAAAACTTTTGATGGTTATTTTAAATTGTTCAGCACAGCAATTTATGCTTTTCCGATCATAATTTCATACATTTTAAACTTCTTACAAGACAACCTCTTGTCATGCCACCTTAAAAGAAGCATGTGGTCTGTTCTCTAAAAACCTAATTATGGATTGTCACAAAAAAAAAAACAAAATAATTTAAAATACCAATAACATAAACAAAACTTATTTAAAAAAGTAAATTAATCTTATACAAAACAAGGGTCTCAATATAAACAAATACCCAAAATATGTAAAAACAAATTGTAGTGTTAAAGAAATGTCAAATGATATAAAACAGATACTAGAGATATAAAACAATTGTTTACAACAAAAATCACATACACGCACATTCTCACACAAAAGTTTTAGAATATAAATAAAAGACAAATGTCAATTTACACCATATTCCCATTTATATTATATTGCAACATGTGTGCATGTGTGTGACATACCAATTATAGTTTTAAAAGTAAACATTGTAAGAAATTTCCACCTTTAACAATAAAACCCTAAACTAGACATTTATCGCTTCACTGGCATAAAATATGTATCTTAAAAAAATACCATTATCACCCACCAATGTCGCCTTAAATTGATCAAGTCGCAGACAATGTGCAACAATCTGTTTTAAAATAAATGTAACATGTTACGAGTTTGAGTAAATATAAACAAATATATATTATCATTGCCACAGCTATGAATAGTCAAGTTTTACTTTAGTTTAATAAATAATATACTCAAAGACGCCAGATAAGAGACCTTTAATGACAGTGAAATCTTTAACTTACTTTTCTTAAGGTTGATTTTTATAATACATATATAACATTCTTACAACGATTGAAAGAGTAAAACAAAACAACAAAAATAACAAAAAAATTTAAGAGTAAATAAGAAAATAGAACTGAACGACTTCTAATACCTCTATACTCTGTTGAAAGTGAAAGAAATTATGAAAACCAAAATCATATTTTTTTTTAATAACTCTGATCTGCATAAATCGGATTTTGAACAAGAAGCGTGTTTTTCAACTGTGGCAACACCAACAACATGATAGTTTTAACATTTAGTTTTTTGAAGTATTCGTAGTAGATGCATGGGCAATTGTTACAATGAATTCAATTTCGCACGAAAATCGCAAAAAAAAATTATTAAAATCGACTATGAAAATGGTGGTTCTGTTGAAGTTATATTTCGTAAAATTAGTGATATTTTCGGACAACATAATGAGACTGCTGTTAAGAATTCGGTCTTTAAATATGACGCGATAGGCTCGATTCAAAATGTATGAAGACCAACCTATATTCGACCGGGTCGTTCGACTGAAATTATCGCAGCCGTGTGCCCCAGTGTTGAAGCAGATCCAAATTTTTCAATTCCTCAACGTTCTCAACAATTGTGGTTATCTAAATCCTCTGCATGGATTATTTTTGGCAAGTATTTAATTTTGAAGCCTTACAACTTTCAACTGGCGTAGGAATTGAAGCCGAGTGACCATTCACATCGCTGTACATTCACTCATTTCATTCAAAAACAACTGGCTGGTTTATCCTAATAACTTTTTTTTCTATATACAGTTAAACCTCGATTAACCGGCTCGCGCGGGACCGGGACTAGCACGGATAATCGAAATACAAGGTTAATAGAGGTTTTATTAAAACGTATAAAATTTCATTTTTTTAAATTGTTTTTATTCAAGAATTCAATTTATGTATATATTTATAGATTCAAATATACCACATATTTTAATTTAAAACATACAACTATTCGTTTATTTAAAATATTCTGTTATATTAGTTTGTTTCATTGTTTTTAATTGTTCCTTAAATAAATGGTTTTGAATACGATGCATCTGAAGTTTATCTGTTTCTGATATAGCTGGAGAATTTTCTACGAACTTTAACAAAACATTACAGGCCTCTATTGCCTGTGATAAAGTTGGAGTTTCAATTTCAGTCTCTTCATCTTCGGAATTTGAGCTATGATCACTCTCCTGAGCTTGATTGACCATGTCAATGATTTCATTGTCTGATAAAATAGCAAACGGCATAACATCAGTATCGCACTCCATCCACTCTGATAAATTATCAATGGAACAACCAGCCGGTATTTCTATATCTGATTGTATTTCAGGACGGCCACTTAGTTCATTTTCAAAAGCTAGTAAATTAGACCAAACATTGATCAAAACCTTGGCGGATACTGCATCCCAAGAAGCAGCTGCTGTCCACATTGCTATTTTTATATTTAATGATTTTACGAATTCATGTCTGCTGTTTGCACATAAGAGTTTCTGCACAATTGACTTGCGATAATTGCATTTAAAACTTCGAATCACTCCTTGGTCCATGGGCTGAATCAAAGATGTGCAGTTGGAAGGAATATATTTTACTACAACGTTTTCAGACATCATTGCGTCCAAATCTGGGTGAGCTGGGCAGTTGTCCAGAAGTAAAAGAATTTTACAATTTCTTTCGAAACCACTTTGTTTCATATGTTCTCTAACTTCTGGTACGAAATTATTATTGAACCACTCCAAAAAAATTTGTTGGGTTACCCAAGCTCTTTTATTGGATTTGTAAATTACAGGAAGGCTCTTAACGTTTTTTAAAGCTCTTGGCTTCGCACTTCTTCCAATAATCATTAATTTACACTTATGAGTCCCAGCTGCATTGGCACATAACAAGGCTGTGATTCTTTCCTTAGACTCTTTGTATCCCTCAATGGAACGTTCACTTCCACAGGCTAAGGAGTATTGAGGTAAACATTTCCAAAATAGGCTGGTTTCATCCGCGTTGTAAATCTGCTCGCTTGTAAGTTTTTCCTTCTGAATATATTCCTTTAAATCCTCCACGAACATTGTAGCAGAAACATAGTCAGCACACTCTTTTTCTCCCGATGACTTCAGCCTTCGAATTCCATTCCTCTTTTTGAATTTCTCCAGCCATCCAGATGAATAACGACACTCGGAATTAATGTTTAACTCAGCATGGAAAAATTTTGCTTTTTCAATAATCATCTCTCCTAAAGTTTAAAAAAGTTGTTGCTGATTCCATACTACACCATTTTAAATTGTAAATGAGAAATTTAAAGTTGAAATAGAGAATTTTAAGTTGAAAATGAGAAATTTTTAATTGAAAATTAAGGATTTTTCAATGTAAAATTTCCCATTTACAATTTTAAATTTCTCAATTAAAACTTAAAATTTCTCATTTACACTTGAAAAAGGTATATGTGCGCCCTGCTTTGAAGTAAACTTACCTGAAACTGGCGTTCCCTTAAATCTTTCTTGTCGAAACCATTCACTTAATGCCAAATCTACTTCCGGATTTTCAGAATTTTTGAGCGTATATCTATTTTTTAAGCCATCTATTGAATCACTTTTAGAACCATAAAGCAAAAAATAGAACCATAAAAAAAAAATTAAGCTTCTCAATTATAACTCTAGAAATTTCAGAAGCCCAAATGCGGCAATTTTGCTTGTTGACAATACAAAAAAAATTTTTTGAAAATTTTTGGGAATATTTTTTTTTTGAAATTGTCAACAAGCAAAATTGCCGCATTTGATCTTCTGAAATTCCTAGAGTGATTATTGAGAAGCCTTTGCATTTTCAACTTGTCACAATATGATGAGGCTTTCGCCTATTATTGAGGACGTGTACCAGTAATATGTAGTTTCAGCAGGATGGTGCCACAAATCACACTGCAAGTGAAACCAAATTTCCCAATTGCATAATTTTACGACAATCAGCAGTTAAGTGGCCAGCCAGATCATATGAATTAATATCCCTGGATTATTTTTTGTGGTGCTATGTTAAGGACAGAGTCTCTAAGGAGCCAATCGAATCGATTTCAGCTTTAAAATTCAAAATCCGTAATGTTATTAACGAATTAATGCCACAATGTGATTAAAAACGTTGGTGGATATTTACAATACAATAAACATTTTAATCATATTAATCTTTATTTTTTGTTTTATGTTTTCTTAAAAAAACTTATGGTTGAAAACCCCTTTAGATAAATACTGCTTCAAAGTTGAAATTCACAACAGTCTCGTGATATCAGTTTGATCGATAATAGTAAAGATCAAAAATGATAGCTGCAATTCGAAACTGGGCAAGTGAAAAAGAATAAAACAGCTTATGGCTGCAATAGTTTTTAATTTGTTAGCCATATAGTTCCACATGCTAAACCCATACCAAGTTAGGTGTGATTGAAATAGTCACGCTATACTATGCTCTTGACGCTAATGCCGTTTGCAGGGTACCAATTTTTTCGAAAAGCCTTACGTATGCCCTATGTCTTAATTTTTATAATCAAGTTTTATCTTTCACTTTAGTTTCTATTTCCTTTACAAATCTAATAAGTATTTTCTGGCTGCGTAATAACATACAGTTTCTCGGGAAAGTGTGCAGTCAATTTCCAGTATAAAATTAATCTGTACATAAAGAACTTGACGTCGACAAAATCTTCTCAATATTATTTCTAAATTGAAATAATAAATAAAGGTACTGTATTCCAGATAGTTTAACTATTTTGTGTGCCTTCTGTAGGGTTCTTTGAACTGCAAGAAAATGAATCATCAATTTGCGGTATGTTCTCTTCTTGCTATCAGTAAAAACTTTTCATTTTTCTTTAATAGACTTCTCACAATGACGGACTTATAATGGGGATTTATAAAAAATATGTCATATATCATATATCTTATCAATTTATCGCAATAATTAAAAACAATATTATGTTTTTACAAGTTTAAGGTGTTTATTTACTAATTCATAATTTTATCACTTAGTTGATCGAAGCACAAATATTTGTTATGGGTTTAAAAATTATTCAAACAATTGTCAGTCAAAATCGATAGCGGCATGATTGTGGTTTATCTGTTTAATTTTAATACTGAAACTACTTGTAGTTTCTTTTAATACAAATATAAAGAAAACACCTCAAGAGATAATTTTTGTCTCTAGTTAAATGTTTCAGTCTTGTTTTGGTGTGTTAAATTAAAATTCTCAAGATTAAGGAAAATAAATACCCCAATGACGCCAAAGATAACAAGCAGCTGTGGTTAGGTTTCGGTGGTGATAATGGCTAGCATTGGTTGTGTGAAAAGTATGTCACAAATTGATATTTAATACCTTAATTCTAGCGTTAAATATTTCTAAGTACTCAATTAAATGTAAAAAGGAGTTAAAAAGATTTATGATTCATTTTGTTTAATTTGACTTGCTCTCAGAAATGATTTATATCAACTGAATGTTAACAATTTGTGTTTACATGGGAAATGCACATTTTTCTTAAATAAAAAAAGAAAACAAAGATCATCATTGAGAAAGAGTGTGATTCGGTGTCATCAAGATCTAAAATCTTTATATATCTGTTACAATAAAACCTCATAACGTACGTTTAAAGGCTTGGAGAAGAAGAAAATGCATGGATTGTGTGAATAAAGAAAGAATTTGAGCATATTTGTTGAATAAAATATCATGAGTTCAAATCCCAAGAAAGCCTTCAACATAAGGAAAAATAACTTATGTTGAGTATTGCAGCAAATGAGATCTTAAAGAAGCGAACCCTCTAAAGACACGACTACAAAAAGAACCCAGTTGTTGCTTTAAATAAGTTGGCAGTACAACAAAAGATAACTGAAAAGGAATACATTTGTTGTATCGTCGAATATATGAAGCATAGATGAGTGACTGAAACTTAGAGAAAAAAGAAACAACATAAAAAAAAGCGACTGTCATTACTACGTTTAAAAAAAAAAAGAGAAATAGCACTTCAGGCAACAATGCCTATTTAGTCAAGTACCGTGCTACTTTCTTTAGGAGAGGGATAGAGAAGAAATGAAACATATGGTGAAAGTAGAAGGATAGTCGGAAATTAACTGCCCTATAAGAGAGCACAGCGACCAGTGACTATGCCTTCATCGCGGAACAGCCCCACCGATAGTCAATTCCCATTTCTGTAGTGAAAAAAACCAAGGTCTTCGTTGGGAATCGAACCCACAACCACCATGCTGACAAGCTAGTTCACTACCTACTCGCCTACAGGGGCACTACAGGTCGTTACTACGTTGGCTATTGGCCGTATGGTAAATAGTACTTCGTGAATGTAAATCTTTAAGCAAAGAACTATGGCTATTGTGTATTGTGTATCGTTGTTGAGAGTGTCTAGATTTTTGTAACATATTTCATTGTATTTCAAAGTTTCAAAATTAACTTGCTTAATTTTTTATTTTAGAAGTTCAGAGTTTTTTTTTCAGTTCAATTGTGCTTTTGTGTATTTTTTATTGAAAGGGAAAATTCCGTACTACTGTAACTCCAAATCTAGCTGCAGCTATTATCAGCCGACAATATATAAATTAGCACGTGTACACTGGAACCATAAATACACCCCATACTCGTATTTACCCTATGTTTTTTATACTCGAGTATTTTAAACACCCCAAAAAGTATTTACAAGCTTGCATCATAACCCAATACCATAAGATATATAAATATATCCGTATGATGGCTAAGAAATGATACACGTTCCTCTTAATCAATTAAGTAAGGAAACAATAAGATATGAGCCCCTGTAGGCTAGTAGATAGTGTACTTGCTTGTTAGTATGGGGGTTGTGGGTTCGATTCCCAACGAAGACCTTGGTTTTTTTCACTACAAAAATAAAAATTGACTGCCGGTGGGGCTGCTCAGCGATGAAGGCATAGTCACTAATCACTGTGCTGTCTTTATATGGCAGTCAATTTCCGACTATTCTTCTACATTCACTACCTGTTTAATCTCTTCTCTATCCCTTTCCTAAAGAATGTAGCACGGTACTTGACTAAATATGTATTATTACCTGAAGTGCTACTTCTCTTAAAAAAAAAAAGAAAAAAAAGTGTTACGTTGTTTAAAATACGTATCGTTCATTTCTTAAAATCATATTGCGATTGTTAAACTGCAACGACTTTTTCTTGTGAATATTTTGCTACCGCATAGAAACAAAAAGCGTAAAATCGAGTTTCTGTAAATATCACAATCACAATAAGACGATTTTTGGGTATTTGTAAGCGAGTGTTTTTTCTGCTTTGCCATATTCTATATAATAGAATATGTTTCCTTATCAATAATAAAAAGAATCATCAGAAGATATCTCTATTATTGATGGACATGCTATACACAGAAATAATAATAACGAAGTTGCAATAAAAGCCGATACCTGCATATGCATAGTGATCATTCGTTGCTAACAGTTCTATCAAATTTGCTTGCTTTTAATCGAAATTTACATCGAAAGAAATGACAACAATATAATTTACAAAGTTTACACGGAAAGAATAGACGGAAAAGCACCTTTTTTTTGTTTTTTTTTAATGGAAGTAGCGCTTCAGCTAACAATGCAATGCCTATTTAGTCAAGTACCGTGCTACATTCTTTAGGAAAGGTATAGAGAAGAGATGAAACAGGTGGTGAAAGTAGAAGGATAGTCGGAAGCTAACTGCCGTATATAAGACAGCACAGCGACCAGTGATTATGCCTTCATCGCTGAGCAGCCCCACCGACAGTCAATTTTTATTTTTGTAGTGAAAAAAACCAAGGTCTTCGTTGGGAATGGAACCCACAACCTCCATATTTACAAGCTAGTATACTACCTACTAGCCTACAGGGGCACCTAAAAAATTATTTGATTTCTTGAAAGGTATGGAAGTTTGAAAACATAATTGGTTGTTGTAAATTTTTTAGAAGACGATTTCAAGAGCTATACTTGGAAGCTGCATTTGCAACTTTTAATGCTGCTGTGTTTTTAACAATGAATTAAACTAATACATTAGCATCTAGCATAAAATTCTTGATGCGTTATATGTGTTAAAAATTTTTATTTTCTAGAATTGTTAATATAATTCCCAAAGAAAGTATGCAAAATAAGAAAGTCTGTAACTTTAAATCTGAATTTAATTTACAAATACATTCACATTTTTTCGCTATAAGATAGCTGTAATATAACATAGTAAAGAATGCATTCTTCGAGAGTTCAAGAACAACCATTGTTTTGTTTTTAATATACTTTTTCGATTTTTGGCGAACTTTATAGATACTTAATAACCTATTTACTCACTCTAAAATATATTTCAAAGCAGATTTACTGATTACTTTAGCCTAAACAAAATAGTTTTTAAATATGTTCTGACAACATAGAGCCTTCAATGCATCAACATTTATTTGAAATAAGTTAAAGGTGGCGGCAACATTAGGCTTCTTAGTACAAGGCTTTTATAGTTAAGTGTTAGGAAAGATATTAACCTTCGATTAC
Source organism: Trichopoda pennipes (assembly GCA_030448955.1). Classification (NCBI taxonomy): domain Eukaryota; kingdom Metazoa; phylum Arthropoda; class Insecta; order Diptera; family Tachinidae; genus Trichopoda; species Trichopoda pennipes. Next base: position 272,717 of record JASKUP010000041.1, on the reverse strand, counting down.
CACAATCCATGGTATCTCTTATTTAAGAAAAGACTTTTAAAGTTTTGCAAACAATAATCGTTCCACTCTTTATGAAACTTAAAATGACGGAAAAAGAAAATTTTAAGACAAAGTTTAAATTCTTGGAGAGGATAGGGTTTTCTGGTGCTATAAGATCTTGTGGAGATTAAATTCCCTGAGTGGCACCTTCAGGATTTTTATGTTTTAAAAACAGTATTAAAAACTGCAGCAGTTTCTTCTAGCCTTCTGCCTTCTTTTCTATTACCCATTTTTACTTAACAGTTGTCTCTGTACCTCTAAAAATAATTGATTTGCATTAAATTTAATATAAAACACAATTATCGCTTAGCATTAGCCAACCGTCAATATTTTTTTTATTATTGGTCCCATGGATTTCAATTTCAACGTTACTTTCCGCCAGTCTTGTTTGTAATTGTTAGGGCATATATGTCTCTGAAATCCATTAATTCAATTTCGGTTAATTTCCAGTCCCGCAATTAATGTTTAAATTTTTTTAGTTTTTTTCCATATTCAGTACTTTTTAATTATTTCTTAATTTGATTAATTTTTATTAAAATTTTAAAGCAATTCTTGAAAATTATGTTGAGTCCTTGTCAAAGACTCTGATATATATTATTCGGCCGATTAACTGAAAACATCGTAGCTGTGAGCCACAGTATTGAAGCAGATTCAAATTTGTCAATTTCTCGCCGTTCCCAACAAATGAGGTTATCCAAAATCACAACATGGCGAAGTTTGCGTAAGGATTTGACTTTGCAGCCTTACAAGATTAAACTGGAGCAGGAATTGAAGCTGACCCACTACTCACATGGCCGTAGATTTCCTCAATTCTTTCAGGAACAACCGACTGGTTTTTCAAAAAAAACTTAGTTTTTCAGACGAAACCCATTTTTACTTGTCTGGGTATGTCAACAAGCACACTTGCCGCATTTGGGTTACTGAAAATCCTAAAGCAATTATTGAGAAGCGTGTGCATGCTCACTGTTTGCAGCACTATGTGGTCTGGAAGCGTGATTGGGCCGTTTTTTTTCGATGATTATGTTGGAAACGCGGTAACGGTCAGTGGATCACGCTATCTCGAAATGCAAACAACTCAATTTTGGTCTATTTTTGACGGCGTGGATATCACTGGCATGTGGTTCCGCCAGGTGCTATATGTCACACAGCCAATGACCTGATCACTTTATTGCAAACCAAATTACCTGATCGCATAATTTCACTTAAAACTTAAAATCCGTGATAAGAGTAACAAAATAGGACCTTCATTTTGCCAAAAAGTGATTTAAAATTTTGCCAGCGCGGTTTTGGTAGACATTTTCCAGATATCGCTTCTCATTTATAGTTCGTAAACCAATAAAAATTTGAAACTTATTCTAAATGTTTTATTTTATTTTGTTTTAGACAACAAACTCCTCGTTGAGAAACCCTATACAAACAAATTTACTTTACGCTTAAACACAAACCAGTTACTAATGCCAGTTGCTATGTTCCGTAGTATCACTAGTATATTAAAAAATTTACCCGGTCTTTCGTGTTAAGGGACATAAGAGAAGAAGAAAAAAAATGAGTGGTTATGTTTACGATCTAAAGAATCGTAGCAGTTTAAAACAGAAAGCAGTTATTACTTTCGAAAAGGCTGGAATTTTAATAATTTATATTTAAGAACTTGTTTTTCAACAAACTTTTTTATAATAATTATTAACACAAAGGCAGCTACTATTTGACCATCGTTATTCTTTTAATAGTATTTTCGATTATCTGTCTAAAATAAATTTGTACTACATAATTTAGTGGACTACAATAAGATATTTCCAGAAATATCTTAATATATGAACAAGTTAAAAGTTTTAAAAGTTGTAAAGAAATCTCTCATTTAAATGTTTTTAGACTGCATTTCTGTGGAAGCGACATTAAACCCACTTAATAATCTCTAATCAAACATAACTTACTCTTACTCTCTATATTAATGACATTTTCTTTTATAGTCTAGACATTTGTCATCCTGCAATGGAACATCAATATGAATGTACACATTATACGAGCTAATGCTCCAGAGTCCAATATCCAGTAACGTAATACCGTCATAAAATTAATGTATGTGCAGGAGAGCGAGTACAATGAGACTGCCTGTCAATTCTCCAGCTCACCCCACACAATTTGTATGCATTATTTTTTCTTTAATTTTCTTAATATTTTTCTCAAGAATTACCATGTCATATTAATATTTTAGCAGTGTTTACATATAGGGACGTTGTATTTTTACATTTTCACTTTATTTCTTTTTTCCTTTTTATTTAATTTTTTTTTTACATAAAAGAAGGCTTGACAACTTGTAACTTTATATGACATTTGCCGCAACAGATAGAATATTTAACGAAACCACACAACCAAAAAGAAAGGAACTCAGAAATTTAAACTCAAACAGAGACAATCAGCACACATCAGGCTACCGTTGTAAGGATAAACAAAATAAAGCAGAGATGGAAATGTAATTTTTTAGGTCAATTTTAGAGTTTTATTATTATTATTTTTTTTTTTAAGTTTTTTAGATAGAAGACAATTTACAGATTTGAATTGATTTATATTTTTTACATTAAGCTAAATTCAAATAAATTCCATTTCCCATATCTGATTTACAAGTGAAGTAAAGATAGATTAAATGCAAAAAACGAAGTTTGAAAATAAAGCAACATACGTTGTAAAGGCCAAAATGCACAATCAAAACTTAGAAGGACAATTCAAAGAATTTAAGCTGTAAATGGAATTTTTTATTTGTTTCTTGATTGTTGTTTTTCTCCCTATCTGGGGCGAAAAAAATAGTTCTTCCAATAACACCAAAAAAAAAAACAAAATAATAACAAAATTTCAGTTTAGACAGTTACCACTCCGCATCTATTTAGATTTGTAGATTTCTCCTTTTTGTTTTACTTTACATTTTTTGCAAGTTTTACTTGTTTCAGCGATGTCAACAACTACAACTACTTTCAACCAACCGTCCAAACTGACAACATCATTTGATAAGTAAACTTCAAAATTGTTAGCACAACAACAAAAAAAAAAAAAAGAAAACAACAACCACAAGATAAAAACTGTCAAACATATGAGATTCATTTCGAGTAATAGTATTTTATTGCCTCCATCAGGAGTGCAAACTTTTTAGATAGTCGTATTTTTGGAGATACCTTTATTCTTTACCATTTTTAGTGTCATTTTTATTACCACATCTACAGTAACTAACAAATTAAATTAGTTTTTACCCTTTATCGCCACAAGACGTAATCGCAGCAGTCATATTTAATATTTAGAATTAAGTTTTTTTTTCTACTTGTACATTAATTTAAAAAAAATTTAACTTAAGCCTGCTTAATCATTATTAATTTATCATAAAAAATTGTACATATTTTAAATTTTTAAAAAAATAGTGTGGGTCAAAATATAAAACTTTATATGTTAGTTAACTTACCAGTGTGCTATTAAGACACAATTGTTTTTAAATAAAATCAGTAAAGTGATTATGGTTTAAGATTTTATGTCGGAGTTTATATTTTTTTGCCCACTTCTTAAATGGTTAAAAATAAAATTTTTAATGTAAAGGGTGTTTTTTAAGCCCGATAGAACTTGAAATTGTAAAAAATAACACAAAAAATTAAATTGTAATCAAAATTTCTTTTTTATTCGAAGGATCAATACGTGACATTAACATTTGAAAATGATTTCGGGCGCCGCGGCTGTTCTTGACGAAGCGCATTCTGGACGTCCAATTTTGGGCCACTTTTTCGAGCACTGCTGGGCGTATGTCACGAATAACACGAACAATGCTGTCCTCCAAGGCGTCAATTGTTGCTGGTTTATCAGCATAAACCAGTGACTTCACGTAGCCCCACAGGAAATAGTCGAGTGGTGTCAAATCGCACGACCTTGGAGGCCAATTGACAGGTCCATTTCTCGAAATCAACTTATCGCCAAATTTTGATTTCAATAAGTCGATGGTTGCGTTCGCTGTGTGGCACGTAGCGCCATCCTGTTGAAACCACATCTCGTCCGGATCAATGTCATCCATATTTTCAAACAAAAAATCATTGATCATGGTGCGGTAACGATCTCCATTGACCGTAACGCGAGCTCCGGCCTCATTTTTGAAGAAATAAGGTCCGATGATGCCACCAGCGTGAAAACCGCATCAAACGGTGCATTTTTCTGGATGTAATGGAGTCTGTAGGGTCTGTTGTGAATTGGTCTCACTCCATATGCGGCAATTTTGCTTATTAACAAACCCGTTAAGCCAAAAATGCGCCTCATCGCTGAACACAATTTTGCGATAAAACAACGGGTCAGTTGCCAACTGCTCTAGAGCCCAATCGGCGAAAGAACGACGCATATACTGGTCTCGTGGCTTCAATTCCTGCACCAGCTGGATCTTATACGGGTGTAGGCCGAGATCTTTGCGCAAAATTTTCCACGTAGTGGACGGACAGAGCCCCAATTCCTGCGACCGACGACGAATTGATAAATTTGGATCCTCTTCCACACTTTCGTTTACAGCGGCGATATTCTCTTCAGTACGCACATTCCTTCGACGTGTTGGTATTATTGCATCCTCTAGAGAGTATGTGGTGCGAAATCTATCGACAGTTCGACGAATGGCTTGTTCAGATGCACGATTATATACGCCATAAAAATGACGAAGTCGTCTATAAGTTGCGCGAATCGACGACTGATTTTCAAAGTAAATTTAGATAATTTCGTAGCGTTGTTCAAGCGAGAGTCTATTCATGATGATTTGTCAGAGTATACTGAAACAAATAAAAAAAAATGTTTCATCAAAATTTCATTTTTTGTGTTACTTTTTACAATTTAAAGTTCTATCTAGCTTAAAAAAACACCTTTTATAAAAACCAATTTCAACTTTTCTAAAATTTGGTTAAAGTTTCCCTTAAAAGTTAAGTCCAGCAATCAATGAAATGGCAATAGTAACTAGCTTTACCACCAATAATCAATCAATCCTGTTCCCGTCCGAAATAGGTATGGTTTGGTTCTTCTTCTTGGAGGATTAAGTGATAATCTAAGCAGTGAAATAAACTAATATTATGGACCGCGATAGCGTCTTCGTTCACTTTTTTGCTCCGTTATCGCTATGGCCACTATTTTTAGTTGTATGGTAAAATACCATCGAAGTTACAATATTAAGAAGACCTATATCGTAGAGTTTACCCTAAAGGGCGTAATCGCAAGTAATAAGTATGGATTGGTACCTTTTTATTGTAATGAAAACAAGGATAGACACATTTACTTTCTAGTAAAACTATCGCCTGGTTGTGGCTAACAGAGCTTTAGCAAAATTTATTTTTTCACTGCCTTTTCACAGCACAGCACTGTTTAAAAAAGGCTGTTTCCGCTTACTTACATGGATATCTATGTGAGTCATAGTTTCCTATAATAAAATTTTATCATAGAAAAACTATAAACATATTTTCAGTCTTAAAATTTCTGTAGAAAATTTTCATGTTCTAACTTTTCTTTAAAACAATTTCTTCCGTCATAATTTTTCTAAAAAAGTTTTCATCAGCTATGATTTGGCTATGCAAAATGTTCATGTGATATCTAAAACAAATTTTCAGTATCGTTATTGTTATATTTTATACTGTTTACTATACTTTATATAAAACATATTTTATATAAATTTATTTATAGCTTTCCTACCTCAGGAAGATTACTTGGTTTCTTCTGATATTTCAACCATTTCAGTATTTACTGTTTCGGAACTGTTTTCATTATTATTATTTTCTTTATCAGATATATGCAACTATCAATATAATATATTAGGGGTCCTACTGGATTTTTTTTCGTTGATCGTATACCTCCTTTTTTTAAATACTCAAATATGGCATTATAGGCCTTTACGGATTAGTAAAGTTGCGGTGGGGCATTAGTGAAAGTGTCAACGTAAATTAAAAAGGAGAAAAGTGACGGGAAACAATTTTAGAGGATCATATACAAAATTTTATTCTGTTTAAAATATTATAGAATCCAACCGTAGATAAGTAGATGATAAGCCTAGAATTTTATTATAATAAAGAAAACATAGGGGGATAGAACATCGACCAAGAGATGTAAGTAAGCCAACATAATAGAAGTAATAAGGAAGTAATAATAATAGGAATATTTCAAGCATTGGCAGAAATATCAAAACATATTTAAGGCATATTAATCACCTTTCTTGACTAGTGCCATTTTATATCCATTCACATGCTCCTTTAACTTAAATATCATTCATAAGAGCTCATTAACTCCAAAGATTGAAGATTGTAAGATTTGGAAAATATTATTATCAGTGTCTGTCTGTGTGTTTTGGAGAATTAATGAAAAAAATAATAAAAACTTGTTTTATAAAAAATTTTAATTATTAAGAATATAAATAGCCAAACATGGCTAATAACAATGAAGTACAGAAAATGTGAATATAAAACTGAAATATCGGAAATATAAAGGATATAAAAGAATTTTAAATAAAATATTAAATAAAATTTAATAAAAAAATAGGTTCTGTCGCACTCAAACCTATAATCTTTTGATCCCAAACCATTCCTTATTATACATTAAGGTTTATTTATATTTCAATTCGCGACATACAGTCGGGAGAAAACTAGTTTGATTTTGTTATTATTAAGTCTGATGTTTTTTATTACGAAATCAAAATTTGACAGCCTTTTACATATCTGTTGCTAAAAGCTAATAATCTTGGTATCCTCCGATGTTGGATTTTGCCCTAGAGGCACGAAATTGTAGCAAGTATAACGTATGACAAGTATAATGTATTAAAACAAATAAAAGGAAATTAAGTAAGCTTTACTAAGAGGGTATGGCGACTGCATTGGTTGCGGTGTTTGATTGTTTGTTAAACAGAATATCATAAGTTCATGCAGAAGTTGTTGAGCGTCCACGATAAATTCTTTGTTGAAAAGGCAAATAAAATGCTAACAAAAATTGAAGCCTACCGGAGTTTCGAATGAAAGAAAACAAGTTTTAATATGGTCGCGATAGATCACTGAGTGAAGGAAGATTCCTCCGAGAATATTTACGCCAGTGCATTAGATGTTGCCTATTAAATAAAATGTTCAGACTGTTAGATAATTTTTTTTAATGGTTTAATCGTTTAAGTTATTTTAAGTGTTTTTATGGAGGTACAGAAATTTAGTCGGCAACACTATTTTAAACGACGACAATTTAATTAACTCAGTTTAGTTTGGCATTTTAAATAGACTGACTTCTTTCAACGCTTAGAAATTGTGTTAACAGAACCCAAAATAAGTTGCTCTTCATAAGGAATTTTATCACGAAATCTTAGAGCTGTTAAAAACAACATTCTGTTTGATGTCAAGCTTTTGCGATATCTATACAAGTAGATTTTATCACACTGTACAGACTCTATATAAATATTGAATGTCTGCCTACTACGGCATGTGTCAAATAGGGCAATGCCCTATTTTATTTAATTTAAGTTTTTGCATTTGTTGTTATAATAGACATTAAACTTAAAGTATCTGCCTATTTCAGTTCAAACACAAGAACATATCCTTTATGTCGCTATTGGAACATCATTTAATTAAGCATTTTAGTTTTTGCATGCGTAGTATAGTTCAAATTTGACACGTCTAAGGATCTTAGAGAGAGAGAGAGACGGCAGCATGCAAGACGCTATTTTACTGCTTATTTTACAGTTACTTTTTAGGCATCAGGGCATATGATTTAATGAAATTCAGTATCCTTTCTGGGTGTTGTTCGTTGTTTGTAAACGGGGAAGGCTTTCGATGTGAAGACATCATTTTTAAGCCGGATTGCCAAGCAGGATTTTTTTTATATTAATTGCCAATATTATTTTTTATTTAACTAAATTTTTAAACTTAGTTTTTAGTTTTTTTTTTGCAACAGAATTAATTAGTAGAAAATGTTAGATGAAACTTACATTTTACAACTCATATGAGTTTATACACACTCCCAATACACAACATCTAACGATAGATAATTTAACTTAATGATTTGTTTTATCCATAAACACATTTACATACATATCTTTACAAACTTATGCTAAGGAAAATATAACACCAACTTGTGTAAAGTTTACAAAATTATTTCTACAACACTTTCTAGTTTAATTTCTATCACAGAATCGGCAAAAATGAATGAAAAGGCAAAAATTAAAACTAATTGAGTCAGAAGAACATAAAAGACAGTTACTAAACAAAACAATAAAAATTTATTTAGGCAAAAATTAAAACTTTATCTTTGTAGCTGCAGGCAGATATTTACATATAAATATCAAAAAGAAAAAGAAAACGATACTTATAACAAATAAAATAAATATGTTAAAGCAGACAATAGAATTAGTTGGCTTCAGAAAGATTTTAAGTGTAACTTAACAGAAGGAAGTAAAAATGTAACGTAATATTCAAAATATAAATGCATTATATTAGATAGTAATGCATAAAATTTTTGTAACACGATCTATTTGATTAAAATGTATTGGAATCTTGAAAAAAAAAATCGACAATCATTCAAGTTAAGTCTTTCTACACGAGACTAACAATAAATTTATTAGAATTTTTAATAAACGCAAAAGAAAATATGCTTCCAAGGCGCTTTCATTATAAGCTTAGAAAGTAAATGCAACTTATTTGGATGTTTCTACAAAAAAAATTTTCCAAGTTGGTGTCTGAGCAATAAAAATATTGTACAAAATTTGTGGTTGAGCCGCTTTTGCAGTTCTTAGGTCTGACAATTGTATACTCAGAAAAAATTATATAAATATAAAGTTTTAGAAATCCCTCACAAGCTCTTGTTTTGTATACTGTTTGAGAAATGCCTTGAAATTATGGTCTTTATCTTAAAACGCTTTAAGTTTGCAATTAATTTTTTACACTTATTTTTTGGCGCTTATATCTTTGTGCAGACGCTATATAAAATTCGAATGTCTGGCAAATACGGTTAAAAAACTAAGCCGGTCCTCGTTAAAATCACGTTCCCTTTTGTCTCTTTCACATCTTTTTTATTTTATTTTTTGTATTTGTTGGTATATTGGATATTAAACTTAAAGTATCTGCTTATTTGCACTTCAAACACAAGACCATATCCTGTAAGTCGCTATTGGAACATCCTTTAATTAATAAAATTATATTTTTTGCATTTGTTGTAAAGTTCAAATTGGACACGCCTACACAACACTATGAAAAAATTAGTATATTTTTAAGAGTATCATGCCACTTGTACAACACCCTTTAGTTTAAGTATTTTAAGTGATTCATTAAAGTTCCATTTCGTAAAATTCGTGATATTTTCAGACAACATAGTCATCTTTCTGGGACCGCTATTAACGTCGTTAAATTAGAGTCGACAGGCTCGATACAAAATGTGCGAACACCAGCGCGTGCTCAACCGTGTTGTTCAACTGAAATCATAGCAGCCGTAAGCCACAATGTTGAAGCAGAACCCAATTTGTCAATTCCTCGACGTTCTCACCAATTAAGGTTTTCCAAAACCACCACATGGCAAATTTTGTGTAGAGATTTGAGTTTGAAGCCTTAAAAAATTCAACTGGTGCAGGAAGCCGACCAACAATTCACATCGCCGTAGATTCGCTTAATGCATTCAGAAACAACCTGGCTGGTTTTTCTGAAAAAATAATTTTTTCAGACGAAGCCCATTTTCGCTTGTTGGAGTTTGTCAACAAGCAAAATTACCGCATTTGGGCTTCTGAAAATCCTAGAGCGATTTTTGAGAAAACTTTGCATACTCAGCGTGTCACTGTATGGAGCGCTATGTAGTTTGATGGCGTAAAAGGTTTTTTTTTCGAAGATGAGCCTGGAATTGCGGCAACGGTAAATTGATCACGTTAACTCAATATTGGCCTGTTATTATCTACGTGGATAGTATTAAATTTTAAATAATATATCAATGCCTTAAATATTTTAACTACTTTATTTAAATAATTTTTATTTAGCAATAAAAAAACTTAAATTATTTACTATTCCTACTGTCAGACAAACTAGGTTAGTTTACCTGATATACAGGCGTCTTCCTTAATAGTTTTTAAAATCATAACCGTCAAAATTGACAGTTTAAAATTCATTATAACATAAATCAACAAGTTTAGAATGTAAATTTTTATAAATATTTCTAATTTTTTGTTGTTGTTTTATTTAGAAAAGTTGTGACAAAATTAACAATACAATAATAATACTAAACAACATGCCATTACACGTGCCGGCTTGATGGTTATAATAGCTAGAAGAAAAGTTTTAAAAATGTTATGTAATATGTAAACAAAAATCAAGTGGGTGGCATATTAATTGAAACCCAAGTTAGAACGAATATTTTACACCTTTCACCATAGTAAAAATACTGATTTTTATTTCAAGTACAAGCCACGAATTTAAAATGCTTAAAGGTTATTTTAAGCTTGAATCAAAATTGGGAACGTTATTCATTTTTTGATCATGGGGATTTAAAAGATTTTGCAGATTGTTCAATAATGTAACTCCTAAGATATCCAACATACTTATTATCTTAGAAAGGAGAGAATAAAGTCAATCTTGGCATTTTAGATGAACTTATACATTTCTTTATTTGCTCCCAAATATATGAACGTCGGCAATGGTGGGTACTGTAAAAGCTGTTTTGGACGAAAGTGATTTGGTACAGTACAGTAGAACACTTAGATGAAAAGTAAAAAGTATAAAGTTGTAAAGTTGAAGTTCAATGTAATTCAATTCAAAGTAATCAAATATTGTATGTAAATAAAGAGACGATTGGATTTAATAATGAATACAGAATAGCGAGTAACAAATAATTAAGCCGCTTGGTCCAAAGATTGTAATACTGTTAAACCTTTGGCTTTAATGATTTAACACATCATGTTGCCTATTTCAAATACTTATAAAATATTTATGAAATAATTTATTTTTATTTTTAACCATTTTCATTTTCTTGCACTATGTGTATTTATGTGTGAGATATTTTTGAAATTAACCCATTAAACATTCAGATATATCTAGCTGTGATTTTGTGGAGGAAAAAATGCATTACTGCAGTCACGTTATATGTCGAGCTCTCCGTACTGCAATACCGACTAAAATATACTCTTTGTTCTTTGTTCAGAGTAAAACGGATTAATTTTCTCCTGCACCCCGGGACCACCATTGCATTACTTAGAAGTGGGTTCGTAATGGTCTCATATAAGCCTCCATCTTCGTTGCTGTCTGCGTCCAGACAGCAATATGTTTTCGCAGTATTTAGGTACCTAGTGCTAATTGGGTTCGTTTGACGTCATGACTTCCATGAGATTTCCAATGGTTACTGGTCCAGCTACATCGTCCAGCTTTAAGCGGCTTTCAGCCCAGCAAGAACATTTAAAGAATGTATGCTCAGCGTCATCTAACGTCTTCAGAGCCTCGTATAGGCAATTTGGTGTATTACATTTCCCGGCTCTGTACAGGTACTTTCGGTTGTAGCCATGACCTGATAGGATCTGGGTCAGGTAATAGTTTACATTATCAATCCCCTAGATATTCAGGTGTGGATTTCTGGAATAAACCTAGCCGTCCATCTACCATGTTGGTATTTCATCTCCCCTGCCAGCTGTTGATAGTCTCCTTCTTTATTCTTTTAAAGAGAAGTAGCGCTTCAGGCAACAATGCCTATTTAGTGAAGTACCGTGCTACATTCTTTAGGAAAAGGATAGAGAAAAGATAAAACAGGTGATGAAAGTAGAAGGATAGTCGGAAATTAACTGCCGTATAAGACAGCACAGCCTTCATCGCTGAGCAGCCCCTCCGACAGTCAATTTTTCCTTTTGTAGTGAAAAAAACCAAGGTCTTCGTTGGGAATCGAACCCACAACCCCCATACTGACAAGCTAGCACACTACCTACTAGCCTACCGAAGTTGACTTGAGAATGTTAATGTCGAGTCAATTCTAATTCCCAAATTGTAAACTACAGCCTTAGCGGGTATTATTTTCATTCTTATCTCTACAGGTATATGTTTTCTATTAAGAAGCAGAAGTTCCGTTTTATGCACAGCTAGTGGTAGACCACGTGCACTCAATAACATTTTGGTTCTTATCATGACCTGTGTGAGTTTTCGCTGTATAATCTCTCTCGTTTTGGCTTTAATTACACCTGTGATGTCATCTGCGAAACCTACCAGGAATATGATTCTCTGTATGTCATCGTAGTTTCTGTTCAAAAGTCAGATCCCAAAATAAATTTCCTTAAGATAGTTCCTGACCATTCTGAGCAGAACTTCGGAACACGAGGCCCTAGAACGTTGCAAGTGGGTGCCCCTGTAGGCTAGTAGGTAGTATACTAGCTTGTCAGTATGGGGGTTGTGGGTTCGATTCCCAACGAAGACCTTGCTTTTTTAGACATAGTCACTGATCGCTGTGCTGTTTTTATGCGGCAGTTAATTTCCGACTATCCTTCTACTTTCACCGCCTGTGTCATCTCTTTTCTATCCCTTTCCCAAAGAATGTAGCACGGTAAAAAAAAGTGGGACCAGTTGCCTGGAGAAATGGTTTCGCTCCCGTGCAGCTTCAACACGCCAATGGTGGACCAGCATTGCCTGAATCTATGTTGCCTTTCTGAATGCCGTCCTCTAGTATTTATGGCTTCATTTAAGCGTGTTTTTTTGTGGCTTTCTAGCAGCTTTCCTGCAGTACTAATATACAACGATGAATATTGGAGGTTTTCGTTTTTCTTGCCATTTCGCCCCCACTTTGGCTGTTTTTCGGAATCGGGTTTATCGGAAACAGTGACGTTACGATATATCCTCGTTTATTATTGGTGTTGGGGTTTTGGCATTGGTAATAATTATAGTGATAATAATTGTAATCATAATATAAACAATAATATGGTAACAAATACTAATTATAATTATAAGAATTAATTATTTAATTAATTAATTAGAATAACTGTTTATTATAATAATTATATAATAGCTATAACTATGTTATCATAATTAATTATTATAGGTATTATTAAAAATATACCTATTACTAATGATTGTGTTGCTATTTTTATTTTTATAATTATTATTATTATTATTTTTGTTTAGTCTGTGTGATATCTGCTTTAACCAAAATCATATATTGGTCTTGTAAATTGTTTAAAAATATAACATACCAAAGAAATGTTTTTATATCGACATGTGTTTTAAAAATGAACTAATAAATTAGCCCATATTTGTTTTAGAAAAGTATTTTGCCTAAACAAATTACGCTAGATAATTAACGGAAATCAGAATTGGTCATAAACTCTGCCTCTGACAGCCAGATTCAGAAGAAATGGAAATTTTTAAGAGTTATATGTGACTCCACCAGAAACATTTTTAGATCCGCACATTCCATTGGAAATTGTTTTGCATATGTAAGTTTCTTTTTTAATTTTACAATACATCTTCCAATGACTTTTAAAATATTAAAATATTTTCATAGTTTTGCTATATAATCCCTTATGGAGTTAAGGCAATTAGTTAGAGTAAGTCTTAATGCATTTAATATGCAAAATAAAGTTGACACTAAATTGGAATATTAATAAACTTGTAGCTACCAAAAACATAGGTCTGCCATCAATGTTCGTTAACATTTTGATAATCATGATAAGATAGCAAATGCTTTCGTAATTCCTAATGATCATTATCAGCCATTTTATTATCATTAGCAAACGTCGTCGTCATCAGTACAGAGGTGTTGATGGGTATTGTTTGTGTGTGATGTTTCTAGATTGCTTTTGTTGTTAATCATTGTTGCAACGAAAACAAAAACAAAATGTGTTGCACTTAAATTTAATCATTTATGTGTTTGTGTTGAGCCGTTTTTTTTTTGTTTTTTGTTATTTAAAAGTTGATGCATAAATTCAAATTGCTACCGCTTTAGTGTGTCTGTCGTTGAGTTTGTCTGAGTAGTACCTGTTTTGCCTACTCTAGCACTATAATATTCTGTTATTGCTGTTGTTGTTGTTGTTGTTTTGATATTGTTGGTCTGTGCTATATCCTCTTTTCTAAGACTTGCATTTGTTGTTGTCTTTTTCTTGTTTTTTTTTGTATTTTTCCTTATTCTTGCTTTATTTAAAAGTCTTCAACTTAAAAATATTTTTTTCATATTTTATAAAGAAACGTCACCCAAGTCATCAATGATTAAACCTACTCAACCTCAATGGGTCTTAGGTTCTGCTCTTTTAGTTGTTGTTGCTGTTGTTTTTTCTTTATTATTTTCATTTGAATTGTTGTTTATGGCATCATAAATGTGTCAAAATTTATAAGAAATCTTTAAGTTAGTTAGTTGATAAGAAAATTGGACGGGTAAAACAGTGGATAACATGTGAGCGTCCTTGAAAAAAATTTTAAACAAACTATTTTATTATAATTGAAATTTTTCTGTGTCACTAAAACTAGTGGTAAAACTTAATCATTTTTCGAAACTATGAATATAAAATCACGATTCTTAGAAATTTATTCTAAAGTATTCTTAATCGACTAAATGAGAATTTTATTTAAAATAATTTTCTTTATTAGGATAAGAACATAGCGCCTCATTTCTTCTGCAATCTATTGAGTTTAAGGTGTAGTGTAGTATTTCAGTTTGCCACGGAGCCAGGTTATTTCTTAGGACCAAAACAGCGGATCCTCATAACCTAATAATTTGCCGTTTTAGGTCTATTTAAGAATTTGTTTTTTAATATTTTTTTAACTTTTAACTAAAATTGTAGTTTTTGCTCACATGTTTCATTACTTTTTATAACATTTTTAATCTTTAAGCAAAAGGTTTTTCAACAAAAATTTTGTTATCTAAAATCAAATTTTTGCTATATTATAAAGAGAAAAGTTGGGCAATTATGAATGAAAAATGTTATCTGGCAAATATCTACTGCTACCACGCTGACAGATGCCGATTCTTTCATTGAAGTTTTTGGCAAAATAGCAGTCCTATTTTGGTAATCACATTATGGATTTTGAGTTTTAAGGCTGTAATCGATTCCATGGGCTCCGTATACACTCTATCCTTAAAAAATAATCCAGTGGTGTTAAATCACACGATCTGGCTAGGCACTTAACTACTTATAGTTGTGAAATTATGCGATCGAAAAATTTGGTTTGCAATAAATTGATCGTTTTATTGTCTTGCTGAAAACACATGTCAGTGATATCCACTTCGTTAATAATAGCCCCAAATTGAGTTGTTAGCATTTCGCTATAGCGTAATCCATTGATTGTTACGGCATTTCCAGCTTAATTGGTCCAATCATGGGTCCAGACCACATAGCGTACCATAGAGTGAGACGTTGAGCATGCAAAGTCTTCGCCATAATCGCTCTAGGATTTTTAAAAGCAAACAATGCGGCAAGTTTGATTGTTGACATACCTTCACAAGCGAAAATGGGCTTTGTCTGAAAAAATGACTTTTCAGAAACACCAACCGGCTTTTTCTAAATGAATTCAGCGAATCCATGGTTATATGAATGGTCGGTCGGCGTTAATTGCTGCACCAGTTGAACGTTTTAAGAATTCAAACACAAACCCTTTTGCAAAATTCTACTTCATGTGGTGGTTTTGGATAACCCCGATGATTGATAATGTCGAGGAATTGACAAATTTGGATCTGCTTCAACACTGTGGCTCACAACTGCGAGCCGGTCGAACACGTTGTGGTATTCACATATTTTGTGTCGAGCCTGTTGACTCAAATTTGACCACAAAATTCTTAATAGCGATCTCAGAAGGACGATTTTATTGTACAAAAATATCACGAATTTTTGCGAAATATAACTTTATAGAAACCACCATTTTCATAGTGGATTTTAATTGCCAAGGCGTCTACTACGAAAACGTGGAAAAACTAACTGTCACAACTATCACTTTGTTAGTGTTGCAAAAATTAAAAAACAAAATTCTTGTTTGAAAACTCAATATTTACACTTTTGGTTACTCTAAAATTTTGAAGTAAATTTAAGTATTTTTTTTTTAAAGTAGAATGCAAATTATTTAGTCATTTTTACATAAATCGATTTATTTAATTGCTTTAAAAATTTCGGCAAATGAAGTTTTGGCCTTTTTTACGAAATAATTTTTGTTAGCAAACTTCACATTCTCATAACAAAAACCAGAAATACTTACAGAAGATGAGAACAACAATAACAATTTAAAAGGAACAGAGGCAATTTTTTATTTAAATCAATATCGCAGGCTTTTATTTAAACCCGTCAAAAACTCAAAAACTTATTTTAAAAATATCATTTTACTATACATAAAATTTTATGTTTTATTATAAAACTGAAGTCAAGCTGTTTGTGGTGCCACTGTTAAAAATATATTAATATTTCCCTTTATTTATTTTAATTAAAATGTCAATATTTTCTATTTAATTCTACTCTTTTTTTTGTAATTTCATCCTTCCATTATTTATATTTAAAGCGACTTCTTTCAATTAAAAACAAAAAATAAAAAATAAAAAATTCAAAACTAATAACTGATCAATAATATGAAATATAAATCATAAATTATAAAATTGAATGATCTTTTGCTTGAATTGTTGCTTTGTCACAGACTAATTTCTGTGAATCCATACATAAATACATAATTCATTATTATTGGAAATTGGGAATTATTATTTACAATATTTTATTAAATCATTGCTTAACGTTTATCATTATTTTGTTCACTATTTTTTTAGTAATAAAAAATTTATAACTCGATTTAACAATCGCACTTTATATATCGATACTTTTTAGCATTTTTTGTGTTGTTATTTGACTTTATTTTTAAAATACAATTCAAAATTTCCATTTTTATTAAGTTTTCATTTTGTCACCTTTTTTGCAATGTTTTTTTTTTATTTCATTTTTCTTAGTTTCTCAAAGCTAAAAATCTATTAAAGAGCTATTAAATTTAGTTTTGAATTTATTATGGATATTTTTTTACTGATCTTTTAATTTTCATTTGGTGGCCTGTGGTGAATGCAAAATCGTGTTTTAGTTTTTTCGTATTTTTTTTTTGTATTTAACAGTTTTATTACAATATCATGACAGTAAGAAACTACCGTTTTTGTCTTAAAGTTTTCTCATGCTATGCAGAAATATGTACAGCAAAAGTATTTAATTTTTTCACCAAAACTATTATATTAAAAAGTGTTTGGAAAGAATTGCGGAAGTGTAAGTATAATGATTTCTTAATTAACTTGGGCTGTTTTATTTTTTGTTTTAAAAAATGGGAAAAAAAGGTAGAATAGCTTATCATTCGCGTAGTCGTAACTACGTTTACGTTGCACAAAAATGATCATGAAGTTAAAAATTATAAATATTTTAGCTTTTTGCATCCTATTTTGTTTTTAACTTTATCCACGATTTTGCATAATAAAAAACATTACACAATTATATGATATAGTAAGAGGATTCCGGTCGACGGATCATCAATATGTATAACAAAAGAAGATCACATTTTTAATGACTATACCTTACGAATTTAAACCAGATGTTTTCCGTTAATTTTTTATTTTTCTATGGCATTAGAATGAGGATGTGCTTACGCTGTATTGGAAATTAGTTTCAATAACTTCTTAAGCAACTCAATTTTTAAGGTCATTAGCTTTACTTAAGTTTTCACACAAAAAATACAAAAATTCATCAATAATTAACACGATATAGGTAAAGGGTTTTTCAACAAGAAGTTTGTTTTCTAAAACAACATAAACCAAAAAGTTTAGATTAAGATGATTCAATTTTTAATTTTATTAGGAACAGAAAAGTTCGGCAATTATGAAAGAAAAATAATATCTGGCACATGTCTACCACGACCGCGCTGACAGATGTCGATTCTTTCATCAACGTTTTTCATCACTTTTTGACAAACTGGCTTTCCAATATCGTTAAACGCGACACAATTTTGAGTTTTAAGGCTGAAATCGATTCGATTGGCTCCGTATAGACTCTGTCCTTAACATAGCTCCACATAGCTTCCAGTGCTGTCTAGCTACTAAACAGCTGACTGTCGTGAAATTGTGCGATCAGGAAATTTGGTTTGCAATAAACTGATCGTTTCATTGGCTATGTGACATGTGGCAGCGTCCTTTTGAAACCACATGTCAGTGATATCCACGTCGTCATTAATAGGCCAAAATTGAGTTGTTAGCATCACGCCATAACGTAAACCCTTGACCGTTACCGTATTACCAGTTTCGTCTGCGAAAAAAAACGGCCGATTCACACCTCCAGACAACATAGCGCATCACATAGTGACACGTAGAGCGTGCAAAAACTTCGCAATAATCGCTCTAGGATTTTCAGAAGACCAAATGCAGCAATTTTGTTTGTTGACATACACTAACAAGTCAAGAAATGATTTTTTCAAAACGACGAGTCGGTCGACAAACTCGATACAAAATGTGCGAAATCCAACGCGTGTTCAAACAGGTTGTTTAACTGAAAACATTGCAGCCGTGAACCACAGTATTAAAGCAGATCCAAATTTGTCCATTCCTCGACGTTCTCAACAATTGGGGTTTTCCAAAACCTCCATATGGCGAATTTTGCGTAAAGATTTTACTTTGAAGCCTTAAAAGGTTGAACAGGTGCAGGAATTATAGCCGATCGACCATTCACATTACCATAGTTTTGCCATATAGACCATATTTTCAGACGAAGCCAACTTTTACTTGTCAGGAATTGTTCGACAGTGTACTTGCCAACCAAAATTGCCGCATTTTGGCTTCTGAACATCCTTTGTGTTTGCATGGTCAACGTGTGCACTGTGTGGGATGGAGGCGTGATTGGGCCGTTTTTTTTTTTGTTGGAAGATGAGGCTGGAAATGGGTTAATGGTCAATGAATCACGCTATCGCGAGATGCTTACGATAAAATTTTGGCCGGTTATTGACGACGTGGATATTAGTTATAGTGGCCAGCCAGCCCAATTTGTAGGGCTATGTTAAGGACAGAGTCTATACGGAGCCAATCCAATCGATTTTAGTCTTAAAACTCAAAATTCTTAATGTGATTAACGAAACACAACTGCTATTTTACAAAAAGGTGATTAAAAACTTTGATAAAAGAATCGATACCTGTCAGTTTGGTCGTGGTGGACATTTGGCAGATATTATTTTTCATTCATACTTGCCGAACTTTTCTCTTTATAATGCAATACAAATTTGAATTATTTTAATTTGTTGTTTTATTTTGCTTTAGAAAACAAACTTCTTGTTGGAAAACTCTTTATTAATGTTATGTGTTGTTTTTCCCAAGAAAAAATCCTAATTTTTTTCAAACTATGTGTTCTTCGAAATTCCGATTTAGTTGTATATTATCACTCTAGTACTAAAAGTATGGAGTAGGAAGCCGTCCCACATATTTTTGTTAAGCATACAAATCCCATGATAGCAGATTGTTGTTACAGATTGTTGTGAAAGGAAAAATATTACCCAAAAAATTAAACTAAAAACTGGCAGGCATTTTTTTAGGCATTTAAACCAATAAACAAAAATGTGTATTAAAAATTAAAAACTATTTTATTTCAATTGCACAACATTATTGAGATTAATGCCAAACTCAGCGCAAACTATTTTTCAAAGGAGACAACTACTTCCATCAACACCAACAACTTCCGTTTATGAAAATAACATTATCACTGCGCAATTGCCCACTCCAAGCACGTACAGGTAAATAAAAATTTGCTTAAAAATGTATTAAAAAAGTAAAATTTATTTCAATGGCATTAACTTTTATTCACTTTGCTCAACGTTAAATGACATGACTTCAAGCCAAAAAAATATGTATATACGAGCAGATATAAAATACTGAATGTAAGAAAAAATAAAAATTTAAAAAAGTCTACAACAAAAAACATGAAATCAAGAATGTACTATTTCAACATGATGACTGTATAGAACTATACAGCAGTGTCAGACAGACCGTCAGATACAAATAAATACTGACTCTCGTGTTTATAACTTTTGAGAAACAGTTGATACTTAAACTCTAGCTACTGACTGTTACACCTGCTTTAGCCATAAAATTTGTTTTTATTTCATCTGTAACATTTTGTGTAGTCTTGTGTTTTTTTGTTGTCTATATTCAGTGTTAAAACTGACTACATGTATTTTGTATTTTTATGGTTTTAGTACAAAATTATACTCCAGTTATATTTGTGCTTCATTTGTATTTGGAACACTGACATTAAACTACTCGACTGCCACAGGGCCTACAGCAGCCACTACCTGAAAAAATACAAATACAGACATTTTCGTATAAATATTTAATTTGAATGCGTTTTCATTTCATATTCAATATGGTTGGATTACATGTATACCTGGGCCAATGTACATGCGCTCACTGACTCAAACTCTGGTCATAAATTTCTTTGTTTTTCGTGTTTTTTTTCAATTTTGTTAAAACAAAAGTGGCGCACAGCATCTCAAAAGGAAAAATTAAAAATGCGAAATGAAATTCAGCATTTATGTATTTGATACTTTATTGTAATTGTTTTTATGTTGCTGTTTGAACTTTGACACTGGATCATCAAAAGTTAGTAAACACTTTTCATTGCTGGCATGTGCCAACAACACACGGTTAATGTGAGTTCATTTAATCAAAAAATACTTTGTAGAGAGAGATATAACAATTATTAAGTTTTTGTTTTTTTGCAAATATTTATTTAATTTACTCACACTTCTATTTGTGTGGAATGAAATCTTAAAAATATTTTGCTGGCAAAAAAATCCTAAATTTGTTAAGATCTTGGTTATGGAAAACAAAAAAAATAAAATAACAAAATATAATATTACTTTTAACACGCTTTTCCAATTATTTTACTTAAGAGTGGATTTTAATCACGTTAAGAAACACTAGAATGTTCTTTAGTCCAGAACTGTCATTAGTGAACGGTTTAATAATTTTTATTAGGTCATGCTTAAGTAAGGATACTTTTATTGTAAAAAAATTGCAAAGTAAAAAATTAAAGAGTGTTCAAATGATAAAACAAAAAATTTGAATTTATATACTTTTTGAGGACTAACTGTCAGATACTTAAAATTTTCATAAAGTTTGTATGGCCACTTAAAAATAAATTTGTCACGTACAGGCTAGACTTCCAAGTAAAGAATTCCGTGGCAGGTGCAAAAGATCTTTTAATTATTAAAGTAATAGCCATACGGACCAGTGCGGTTTCCGGCAAACTTTTTCCTCTTTCCGGTGAACACATCTTGGTGGGTTCTAACCCTCTCACTAGGTATTTAAACATAATTAACTCCCAAAAATCAATTACTCAAACAAATACGCATTACTCACACAAAGTTACATTTCTTTTCAGAAAAATGTTAGCTTTACGTTGCTCTGCTAACCAAGTCAGAAATACAGTCTTAAAGAATTCCACCCGTGAAAATCATCTCTAATTTTTTATTAGTACTTTTTCGTATAGCAGACATAGCAATGTGTGATCAGATTTACGTCGGTACCTAGCTGTGTAAGCCATAACCCGACGGTGCACCAAACCGCTTGTGTGATATGTAGCGTGCACCCACACCCTAGGAAGCCATGCAACAAGAAATTCCTAGTTGCAATTTCGAAAGCCCCGGAGCAGGGCCGCCAACCCTCACTCCTTGCTGAAGTATTGGAGACTATCCAACTCTTGCTTCAGAACACATGCAAACATAATATAATTTCAGAACACAACAGCAATAATGCTCAATGGACCTAGATCATTCTATATGTTCATAGTGAATGACCCGGCCCACAATAACTCAAAGGAGGCCCGCGAAACCACAACAACCACGAAGCTTCCGAAGGGCCAATCTCAATAATCAGTCAGAGAACAGCTAAAAGGCTAAAAAGCCAAAAAGCTGAACTGGTTCCCGTGGAAATAAAGTGGAATTACCTAGTTCGCTTCCTGATCGCCTTTAGGAGACTGGGCTACTTTTTACCCGCAATGATATATGTAATTGACGGTGCGATCCCGTCAACACATATAAATGTGCACCCGGAGGTTTAAAAGAAATACTCTTTTACTTTTTATTTATTTTTTATGCTTGCTTTAATAGCCGACCTATTTATATATCCGATGAGCGAGTTCATAACGTCTGTATACTAAGGTTGAAACCCTTATATGATATATACACGTCAAATTTATATTACTATAGGAACACCCTTATAATAGTAATTTTTTTTTACTTTTTCTTATCGCGAGCATAAACATAATTAAACTTTAAATGTTTGCCTAAAAATACGGCACGTATGTGAATATAACCTTAATGAGGCACCCTTTAATTATAAATGTTATATTTTGTTCTTCTTGCTAATAGTTCTACTAACACTATGTAAGATTTAAATGTCTGTCACAATTAGAAAATAATAAAAATTTACATTTACCTCAATTTGGGATACTCTTTAATATCCGTAATAACAGCAAGTGTTGGAAAGAAAATTTAAATTTTATTTGGTGTTATGTCTTTAACTCATTTTTTTGCTTTTATCTCCTTAATCGTTGCAAAACGTTTTCCTTTCATCAGTTTTGGGAAGAGGAAAAAGTCAGCCGGTGAATACTGTGGTTGAGACAGGATTATGGTTTTGTGTTTGGCCAAAAACTCACGCACAAGCATGTATGTGTGAGCTGGTACATGATTGGTTTTTCCACAATTCTGTGCGTATCCGAAGCAAACGATGCGCAGCAATTCGTAGTATTCCTTATTGACCGTACGACCTTGTGGCACGAATTCATGATGCACCATGTCATTGCAATCAAAAAACACGATGAGCAAAATCTTCACGATTGACCGAACTTTACGTGATTTTTTCGGTCTTGGCTCTGCTGGACGCTTCCATTGGGATGATTGGGCTTTGGTTTCAATGTTATAGCCATACACCAATGATTCGTCACCAGTTATAACCTTCTTGAACAAATCCGGATCGTCGTTGACGACGTTCAACAGGTCCTAAGCGATGTCCATGCGACGTTGTTTTTGCTCAAAATTTAGCAGTTTTGGAACAATCTTCACTGCCGCACGTTTCATGCCTAAAACATGCATACAAATTGCTTGGCAACGATATGCCAACATCATCAGCACCAATCTAATAGTGATTCGACGAAAAAAACGATTTTATTCAATGCTTCAATGTTTTTATAGGTTGTTGACGTGCTCGGGCGACCAGGACGAGAATCTTCATTGACATCTTCTCGACCTTCCTTAAGCCGGTTATATCCTAGTAACAGTTTTATTTATTAACTGAACAGTGCTGCCATTGTAACGCTTTTAATACTAAATTATAAATAAATTATTTCGTTTTAGCATGCAAAATCTTATATTTATCCGAATAATGAACATCAAACAATGTATTTGTAATCAATATTTCGAGCAAAAACAAAACAAAACAAAACATAATGATATAAAGGTAAATGCAATATGCATATGCAATATATAGCAATTGTATGCATATCTAGGGACATGGTACAAATGATAACACAACAATAAAATTCAAGGAAATAAATAATATAATAAACATGACTCAAATACGAAGAATATATTAAACACATCCCAGCAGTTCTGAATGTGGTAAAGAAGGATGGGAAAAAAGGGCTAGAAAGAAAAATTTTCTAAACTGTGGTATTCATTGCAGCACCTTGTTTTGTAATAAAAAGCTCTTGTAGAGCAGAAAAAGGAAAGACTCATTTAAAAATAAAGAGATAAATGTTTTAAATATGGTAAATATTATCTTCTTGAGGTAATAAACAGAAAAGTGCTACGAATTGAGGTGTTACTGAGTTCGGAAGTTAAACATTGAACAATAAACTTTAGGTCTAAAAAAGTAGAATTGGAAAAACTGAATTGAAAGTTTACGTATTTAGATGTACTATCTATATGACTGCTTAACAAAACATTAACTATAGAAACAAAATTTTTACTGCTATCAAAGATTATATATGTTTTCAGATGGCTTACTTAATTGCAAATTTGTATTACTTCTATTTAATGAAATAAATAATTGTTAAATTTATATAATTGTTCCTTTATTTTAAATAAAAATGTAATTAAGCCAATTAAATATTTATATTAAAAAATTATATAAAAATCAAAAAAAAAAAATATATTAAATCTGAAACCAAACAAAGCCTTCAAGAGGAAAAAAGACATATTTGTTATCATATTAGTTCGCATAAAAATTAATTTACCAATAAATAAAGGGTCAATATTTGGCTGTTAGTAAATAGGAATTTCTTAAAGGCTTGAATTATTCATATATTGTTTACAAGAGTTTTTAAACCAGTAAAAGAAACTTGGATATAAGAGGTTAACAACCTGTGGCATCATAAATATCAAAAACGAAATTAAAGCTACATCAAACCATTGCGATATACCGTGATTAGTTTTAAAATGGCGAGGCGAAAGACATTTCAAGAAATGTATAATGGTCATTTTTTGAATTATGTTAGGCTTTACGATAGTGGAAACAAAAGCTATGCTATTTTAGGAAGCAGGAAATTGTATAGGATAATAGAATAGAGTGGCAGCTATAGAAGAAGTATAAGTATAATAATAAAAACGAATAGGTATGCAAGTGAATAATGTTAATTTTTTTCTGAAAAAAAAATACATTTGTTATAATAACAAAATGAGTTGATATATTATTTCAAATATTGTCCATATTAGCTACTTCTTTTTCTCATCTTTCTGGTAATATATGTATTCCACGCACAAAAGAACTTTTCGGTTTTTAAGTAAAAAAATTAATCAAGCCAATTTCTGATACCCAATTCTGAAGGCAAGCGTATTCCAGTAAGGGCGTTCTGTATCGATCAAAACAAACGGCAGTCACAAGGGGCCAAATCTGGGCTATTAAGCAGATGAGCCAAAACTTTCCATTCACTGTTTTCCAAATAGTTTTTGACCGGTCTTGCAGTTAATTATACAAGTGATGACGGAAATACGGCTAACTACAGTAAAGACGACTAGAGCAGAGTAGCGGGAAGAAGACCACTGTTGCAAAAAATTAAAAATACTAAACAAGCGTGAAGTAGAGTAGAGCAGTAGAGCTTGTTGAATATTTTATAATGAAATAGAATTAGATAAATAGCATGCATTAAGGCCCAACTATAATATGCATATGCAGGCTTAAGCCAACGTAAACAACTGTGCAATTACCTAATAATCATATGTGGCGAACTATAATGTACTTAACAAAACTTTTCAAGTTTCGTCAAATATCATTTCTTTAGCAAAGTACGAAACTGATCGCACTTTCCGTACGGAAACAGCTGATTTTGCATTGTGTTATAGATACATTAGTAAACAAATTCCAATGGAGGGCAAAAAATATTTCATCTGAATTTAATAGAAAATGTACATATGACAAGAGAGACGCGTTTTAGTAAAACGGCAATTCAAAGGAACGAGGGCCTTTAAAAATTTTATTTTCTCTTCCATTTTTTTAACACACAATTTTCAAAACAAATTTAATTTTGTATTGCTTATAAATTCAATGATGCACACAGTTGCATTTTTTAGTACTTTTGGCCCAAAGAATGCATACAGCGATATATGTGTAATTATTTTTTCGTAATTTTCTTAAAACTATTAACAAAAAATTATAAATTTATATAAGGATAGTATTAAGTATACAAATTATGATTATTAAAATCCTTTTTGCTAATAAATTTCATTTATTTAGAACGAAAATATTTTTTTTTGCAAAAGTACGAATATAAAAAATGTGCATCTGTGCATAATAATTTCTATATTCATGTAAGTACAATATAGCCATGTAAAAGTCTTCAATGGTTTGCTTTAGCATTTGACAAACTTTTCGTCCAACTATTGACATTAGCTTAAGCCAGATTATGCATATTATAGTTGGCCTTTAAGTTTACAACCCTAAGTTAGCTAAGTTTGCTGTACAGCAAAGACAGATACGTTAAGATTGGAGCAGAATCAAGCAGATTGAAGAGCAAAAGAGTTTAAAACAAAATAGATTAGATTAAAAAAGATTAGTTGTCAGATATGGCAACTCTTATAGCGCTTATACTAACGTTCGCTTTGTTGTTTAGCATAAGCAATGCAAACGGACTGCTTAAGTTAATGTTGCCTAACTTTATATTGCATAAAGGTATCAATGCACTAGATGCTATAATATAATTTAAAAATCGAGTCCTCTAACTATGTTTTACGCCATCTTATGCGATAGTGTGTCTAAAGAGTAAGGTGTTGTCTGATTTTAAAATACTTTAAAACTAAAAGGCGAAAATCTGTTTGCGTTTATATCACAGCGTTAAAAATTACACAGCAGAAGAATTCTATAATCGAATGTGTCTTGCTCTAATTAGAACAACAAGAAAATTCTGGTCTTGCGTTGAACTAATGCCATAAAGAATTATGAGAGATATACACTGCCTAAAGTGTAATAAATTTTAGTGTTAACAATATATTTCATAGACTCATTATGTCGGTTTTGTTAGTCTATTGGAAAAGTGTTTCTGTATTTCTCTGGCTATTTGTTACAAATTATTTGGTTGGTCGTATTAAAAATATTTAAAAACCACTATGAAAATAGTGGTTCTGTTAAAGTTACATTTCGTGAAATTCGTGATATTTTCAGAGAGCATAATGGTCTTTTTTAAGACCGCTATTAAAAATTTGGTCGTCAAATTTAAGTCGACAGGCTCGATACAAAATACGCTAACATCAACCCGTGTTCGTTTGGGTCATTGAACTGAAAATATCGCAGCCGTGAGCCATAGAATCGAAGCAGAGCCAAATTTTTCAGTTCCTTGACGTTACCCGAAACCATCACAGAAACAATCGGCTGTCAAGGTATTTCGTGATAAGATCTACATCTGCACCTGGCTGTGGGCCTTAATCAGATGGTGGTCAAACCACTGTGAATGAAAAGCAACGTCATTCACGTCCTAGAAAGTCGAAGACTGATTCTAGCAACAGGTCTTTCCTAGTTGGAATTCCAGAGCAGGGCTGCAAGCCACTACTCCTTGCTGGAGACTATCCAACTCCTGTCCAGAACACATGACTAGGATGCTCACTGGATCTAGGATCATTCCACTAGGTAGGTGTGATTAAAGGTGAAATGTTCCTGGCCACCATAAAAAACAGACCTGTATAGGGCCGCAAAACCACAGCCACCACGAATGGCCAACCTCAATAATCAATCAGAGAAACAGCTAAATGCCTAAAGAGACAAATAGCGCAAACTCTGCGGGCTACTGACTCCCTTGGAAATAACGTGGAGCTTCCAGTTCCTGCTGACTTCAGGGGACTGGGCTCCCTTATACCCCCAGCAGCACAGGTCTAGATAGTCAAGCATTCTATAAAGACCGACGAATGTGCCCCGGGGGGGGGGGGGAGACTTGTCAGAGTATGTCAACAAGCAAAATTTCCGCATTCCATGCTTCCATGCTCAACGTGTTACTGTATGGTGCGTTATGTAGTCTAGAGGCTTGATTAGGCCGAAGATTAGATTGGCGATAACGATCGATTGATCATGCTATAACGAGATGCTAACAACTCAATTTTGGCCTATTATTGTTATTGTCGTGGATATCAATGACATGTGGTTTCATATGACGGTGCCACATGTCACACAGTCCATGAAACGATCAATTTCCCGATCGCATAATTTCGCGACAATCAGCAGTTAAGTGGACTGGACTATTTTTTGTTGAGGAAAGAGTCTATATGGAGCCAATCCAATCGAGTTCAACCTGTAACATGTAACGACGGTGAGATTCTATCAAGACATATCAATTTGCTACCGGGGGGATACGAATTTAATGAAAGAACTTCCTAAACTCGAATACTGGCTGACCAGTACAGTTAAAACACGGCTTGGGAATAATGTTATCACATCAAAAGCGGTCGCCGTTTACACCGAACAAACAGCCAGCAAAGACGGAAAGGAATGAAAACAATATTTCTTTTAATAATTTAAAAAGTGCTACAAATTGAGATATCATTTTGAAAGCTACGCTTAAAACGAAGTTATTAAATTTCTTTCCATTTTTCACAAGATCGGGAAAAAGAACTTAATTATAATAATAAATACAAAAATCTAAGGAAATTTTTAATAGTAGGGTTATTTTCCGCTATCTATATCCTTTACTTAAATTCTTAAAGAAAATTTAATTTATTTCTATATAAAAGGTGTTTTTTTAAGCTAGATAGAACTTTAAATTGTAAAAAGTAACACAAAAAATGAAATTTTGATGAAACATTTTTTTTATTTGTTTCAGTATACTCTGACAAATCATCATGAATAGACTCTCGCTTGAACAACGCTACGAAATTATCCAAATTTACTTTGAAAATCAGTCGTCGATTCGCGCAACTTATAGACGACTTCGTCATTTTTATGGCGTACATAATCGTGCATTTGAACAAGCCATTCGTCGAACTGTCGATAGATTTCGTACCACATACTCTCTAGAGGATGCAATAACACCAACACGTCGAAGGAATGTGCGTACTGAAGAGAATATCGCCGCTGTAAACGAAAGTGTGGAAGAAGATCCAAATTTATCAAGTCGTCGTCGGTCGCAGGAATTGGGGCTCTGTCCATCCACTACGTGGAAAATTTTGCGCAAAGATCTCGGCCTACACCCGTATAAGATCCAGCTGGTGCAGGAATTGAAGCCACGAAACCATTATATGCGTCGTTCTTTCGCCGATTGGGCTCTAGAGCAGTTGGCAACTGACCCGTTGTTTTATCGCAAAATTGTGTTCAGCGATGAGGCGCATTTTTGGCTTAACGGGTTTGTTAATAAGCAAAATTGCCGCATAGTGAGACCAATCCACAACAGACCCTACAGACTCCATTACATCCAGAAAAATGCACCGTTTGGTGCGGTTTTCACGCTGGTGGCATCATCGGACCTTATTTCTTCAAAAATGAGGCCGGAGCTCGCGTTACGGTCAATGGAGATCGTTACCGCACCATGATCAATGATTTTTTTGTTTGAGAATATGGATGACATTGATCCGGACGAGATGTGGTTTCAACAGGATGGCGCTACGTGCCATACAGCGAACGCAACCATCGACTTATTGAAATCAAAATTTGGCGATAAATTGATTTTGAGAAATGGACCTGTCAATTGGCCTCCAAGGTCGTGCGATTTGACACCACTCGACTATTTCCTGTGGGGCTACATGAAGTCACTGGTTTATGCTGATAAACCAGCAACAGTTGACGCCTTAGAGGACAGCATTGTTCGTGTTATTCGTGACATACGCCCAGCAGTGCTCGAAAAAGTGGCCCAAAATTGGACGTCCAGAATGCGCTTCGTCAAGAACAGCCGCGGTGCCCATATGCCCGAAATCATTTTCAAATGTTAATGTCACGTATTGATCCTTCGAATAAAAAAGAAATTTTTATTACAATTAATTTTTTGTGTTATTTTTTACAATTTCAAGTTCTATCGGGCTTAAAAAACACCCTTTACATACACACATCGCGTTGTGTTTTGCAATTCTTTTTTCACTCTTATTTGGTCATTCGTCTCTGCTGTACAACGTACATTTCATATAAATAATTAATGCTACAGCAAATACAAAGCGCTTCATAACAATACAATGCCATGAATACTTCTACTTCTCTGGGAATCTGCTTGATTACACTCGTACGTACATAAATAAATTGTTGTTATAAAATGCATGTTTCCAGAAATAAAAGTATTTATTGTCTTTCGTTTCTAACTTTATAGTAATTTTTAGTAAATATATAATACCAAAAGGTAAATTTGTAGAATTTTCACAAAAAATTGCTTTTAATAATTTAATACTCTTTGCGAAGAAGAGAAAGCATATTTATTCGACAGAATTGTAAAGGATGATAGCATTTTTTTCCTGTAAAAAGCAGAATAACTGTAAATTATACCGCCAGATAATTTTAAGACAAAAGGAATATTTTTCTTTAAATCACTACATGGTTTAGAAACATTTTCTCCTGAATTTATAGTTTCTTATTTAAGATTGTATTTATTTTTACCAGCTGGAACCATTCTTTTAATACTAAAGTAATGATATCTGGATATTCGCTTAATATAACAAAAGATAAAAATAAAAGCCACAAAGCGTTAAATTTTTTGTCATACATAAGGACATGTAATTACTATATAATTATCACAAAGTCACCAATTTTATAGAAACCTTTAATTCTGCCTAAAAAGTGAATTACATATAAACGAATTAACTTTTGTCTTAGAACAAAAATATTAAAAGTGATTGATCCGCCAAAGAATTTAGGAATCTATATCTAGAAATATAGAGGATACCTCTTTTTAAGTCTATATATCTATCGGGTTTTTTAACAAGAATTTTTTTTTCAATCGTGGCAACACCAACAACATGATAGTTTCGATATTTAGCTTTTTGACGTATTCGTAGTGATGCAGTGGCAATTGTTACAATGACACGCTGATAGATGTCGGTTCTTTTATCAAAGTTTTTAATAACTTTTTGGTAAAACGCCTGCCTTATTTCTTTTGAGTTTTGAAATCGCTTCAGTTGGCTACGTATAGACACTGTCTTTAACATCGCTCTACAAAAAATAATCCAGTGATATTAAATCACACGATCTGGCTGGCCTGCTGATTTTCATGAAATTATGCGATCGGAGAATTTGGTTTGCGATAAATTGTTCGTTTCATTGGCTGTGTGACACCGTCCTTTTGAAACCACATGTCACTGATATCCACGTCGTCAAAAATAGGCCAAAATTGAGTTATCAGCATCTTGCGATAGCTCCCCCCCAAGGGCACATTGATATGTCTAAATGGAATCTCACCATTAAGGCATGTGTTATCCGGTGGTAAAAGGGAGTCCAGTCCTCTAAAGGCTAGCAGGAGCCAACTGGACAACTTCCACTTTATTTCCACGGAAATCAGTAAGCCCCAGCTTTTGCTGTTCTCTGTCTGATTATTAAGGTTTCCACTTCGGGAGTATATTGGTGGTTGTGGGGTCGCAGGTCTTCATGAAAGGGTTAAGTGACCAGGATCATCTCACATTTGACCAAGAACACAGGATGAATGATCCGGATCCAGTGAGCATGCTATGTTATGTGTTCTGGACCAGGAGTTGAATAGTCTCCAACTCTCAAGCAAGGCTCTCGAAATTGCAATTAGAAATGACCTGTGAGATAGAGATATCCTTCGGCTTTCTAGGGCGTGGGTGCACGCTACATATCACTAAGTGACTATGGCCACATGGCTATGTAGCAATGTAAATCAAATCACGTAATCTTACGATAGCGTGATCCATTGAGCATTTCCAGCCTCATCTTCGAAGAAAATGGGCCAATGACCTCCAGACCACATAGCGCACCATACGGTGACAAGTAGAGCATGAAAAGGCTTTTCCATAATCGTTTTGCATTAGTTGAACCCTGTAAGATTTCAAAGTCAAATCCTTACGCAAAATTCGTCATGTAATAGTTTTGGACAATCCCAATTGTTGAGAACTTCGAGGAATCGACAAATTTGTGTCACTGTGGCTAACGGCTGTTTTTAGTTGAACGACCCGGTTGGTGTTTACCCATTTTATATCGAGGTTGTCGACTTAAATTTAATGACTAAATTCTTAATAGTGTTATCAGAAGGACAATCATATTGTCTGAAAATATCACGATTTTACGAATTGTAACTTTAGCAGAACCACCATTTTTGTGGCGGATTTTAATGCGATTTTCATGCGAAATTGAATTCATTGTAACAATTCCCAAGGCATCTACTACCAATACATCAAAAAATTAAATGTCAAAACTATTATGTTGTTGGTGTTGCCATAATTGTAAAACAAACAAACTTCTGGTTGAAAAACCGTAGAAAATATTGAGAAGAATTAAAAGGATGCTTTGTTTCGTAATACAATTAGAGAAATGATACTGAGATACAAAGCCAGCTCAAAATACCAATTACATGGTCAGTAATCCCATCTACAACACTCTCAAACTGTAACCAAATAAGCTTTATTTGAAACAACTTACACTGTCGCCTCGCAGGCTAGGCAATAGTAGATTCGATTATACAGTAAATGTGCCAAGAGAGGACTAAAACACACATTTTAAATTTATAAAAGCAAACTTTTTCAAAGCTTAAAACGTGCAATTATTAAAATGTTTTCAAGATTTTCCATTGCAATTCATTCTAATCACTCTATCCGTTTTTTAAAATCCATGCTCCATGTTGCATGTATAAAATCTACTAATAGAAGACGTATATCAAGTTAAATATTGCTGTAATTTTTATTTTATTAGTAAATTTTCCAATTGGAACAATTTCTAACTTGTGCTTCGTGTTTATTTAATTTGCTGAATCTTCATTAAACAAATTTTATCTGGAACTTTGAATGCATTTTCTATTAATTAATCACTAGTTAAAGACATCCGCAGACCAGAATATTGCTGAGTGAAATCTTCTACTATCAATTAATACTGTCACAATCTTGCTGTCTACATGAAAAACCGGTATATTAATCACAGTTCTATTGTAAACTCCTTAACGTTTTCTTTGATTTTTAACACACTTGTGCTTTGCTAACCATATAATTAATACAAACACTAAGCACAGTTACCGTAATAACATGGCTCACAACGCCACAAACAAATGCAGGCTATAAAACTCGCATATCAACAGCATAGCAAAGTTTTGTTTTGAAGTCAATATTTTGATGGGTTCTAAGCTGGCGTATGTACACAAACTCGTATGTGGCATGTTTTAAAGTCACACACTAATGCCGGTATTCATGTTCTTACCATTGCTGTTGTTTTGTATTAAATATGCTTCAATGAGTTTTGCTGTTAATGTATTTCACGGTATAAAATACGAACAAATTGTATGCATTTACTTTTGTGTAAAACATTAACATGTGTTATTCCTTTGATAAAACCACGCAAAAGTTAATAACAACAACAACAGTAATTACACGAACAATAAAATCTATGTCGAAGACATTGAAAGGCTATTTTGATATAAAACAGTATGCCAGCGATACACTTAAGATTATAATTCTGTAGAAAATCAAATGGTTGGAAAATTGTGGGTTTTTATTTTCAATAAAATAAAAATAGGGAACGGTTGAAAAGAAAGCGAGTATAAAATAAAAAGGGTGTAGGGCAGGAATCTTATATACAACTGCTATTTCGCGTCAAACGTATCGACTTCTAAACCTTTTTCGCGTAAAATTTTGTTTTAGTGTCCTGGCGGCTTTTTATTGACAAATCGTTGGGCAATTTTCACACAAACCCTAATAAGTAATAATATTGTCTTAAGAAATGTCGATATGAAAATATAATCATTTTTATCTCGGTATTATAATCTGGCAACTCTTATCTTATAGTTCATTCATATACGAGTACATCAATACCTCACTTTGCGTCGGGGTTACGTTCCAAAACAACACGATACATAATGAATTAAGAATTTCTGTAGCAAACCAGGAAAAGGTCGAAGGTAGGTTCCAGGGTCACGAAAATACTACTTTAAAAAAGAAATTAAACAAAGTTAACATTAAAAAACAAAAATAATATGAAATTTTATTGAACACATACATAAAACCAAAAACAAAATTATTCAATTAAATTTATTCAATTAATTCATGGAAAACAAAATTAAAACTAATCACTGTATGATGAGTCCATAGTGACTGTTGTCGTCAGTCGGCTTCGTTTCAAAAAAAAATTTTCCAAAGTTTGCTGAACAGCTATTTTTTCAATGTAAAATAAATTTTCTTTTAGCAATTGATATTTGTAGCTTCTGTCTGGGATACTTAAAACCTCCTTCCGCTGTAAGGATTGGGTTTTAAAAAATCTGCATAGCTTCCTCCAGCAAACACATCGCTTTGGAAATTTGTTTGGAGGTTAAATTTTGTTCTCCGAAGATTTTTATTAAACTGTCACTGTCATCTTCTTCATTTGGAATTTGCAATTCCAGTTGCAATGGTTCTTCGTTAGAGAAGTGTTGATTGTGCGCGTTTAGCGATTTATTTATGTCAGTCTCCTCCATATCTTTAAAATTAGACTGTTTAGCTAAATTATAAATTTGATGACAAATAGCTGGTGTATAATCAACTCGTGCAGCGCTTATTCGGTGAATACATTCAGGCCATATTTTGCGCCACACACCACTCGTCCAAGATGGTTTAATCTCCTCCTGTTGAACTTTTTCCAAAACTCTAGCATGGTAGGCTTATCTTGTCCATTAGTTTTACTTAAAAGAAGCTTAAATGTTCGTTGAAGGTAATAACTTTTTTAAGAGTCTATATTACTACCTGATCCATCGGCTGCATAGCTGGTTCCTATTAGGCGGTAAATATACAAATTTCACGTTTTCTGACAACTTATCAACATAAACTGGCTATCCAAGATCATTGTCTATTAGGAAAAAGCCTTGAAGTTTAAGGTTTTCTTGTTGCAATAAGCTTGCATTTTTAAAATAGCGCAAGTTGAAACCCAGTTTTGCAATAATGATGTTGTTATCCATGCTTATTGGTTGCTCGCCAGTGAACAGGAAGCAGATTCTTTAAGCAACTCTTGAATTTTCTGATTGATAAATAAAAAATGGCTTAAATTTGAAATCACCATTTGCATTACCACCGAGAAGAATAGTCAATCTATCCTTGCTAACTTTAAATCCTGAAGCAGATTTTTCAGTTCTAGATATGAAAGCTCTGTGTAAGGTAAACGTTTCAAAAATAATCCAAAACAATGCAACCTTAAAAATTTTATGACGCACAGTAAAAATTAGTACTAATTATATAGTACCGCCACTTTGAAAAAATGCAAAACGAAAAGGCGAGGTATGTGTGTATATGTTTCAGGGATGATAAAGTTCGTAATACTTTGTTTAAGTAAAATAATAAGCCTGTTGCTTACTTTAACAATTTTCAATTTTACTGCTTCAGATTTAAAAACCACTTTTACAAATTACCTGACACACTCGGTATGGGAAACCCAACTTCAAACTTGACAAATATTAAAAACAAGATTTACACAGCACGTTCACCCTTACAAAGAAAAAAGAAAATATTCCTACCTTAACACTTACTGGCTGTATGACATTACTACATCCTAGGGAAAAAGGACGAGGACTAGAGTTTCTTGAAAATATGGAAATCTACAAAACAAAAACTTTTAACAACGACATTATAAACGAACGGATACCTCGGACACAATTTTTAAACCACTAAAACTCTATATACACTCGAATAAGCGGAGAATAGCCTCAGATGGACATATCATTCTGGATAATAAGAAAAGACGGAAATATTAGGAAAAAGGAAAAATTAATCCCGCATAGAAAACCAGGTGACGGGCATTCTACCTGCATGAGTAGATACAACAGTAATTACGTGATAAGATTTACATCTGCGCCTGGCCGTAAGCCGTAATCAGATTCTGGTCAAACCACTGGGAGTGCAAAGCAACGTCATTCACGCCCTAGAAAGGCGAGGACCAATTCTAGCAACAGGGCTTTCCTAGTTGTAATTTCAGCGGTTCCAAAGCAGGATTTCAAATCACTACTCCTTGCTGAAGAGCTGGAGACTTTCCAACTCCTGATCTAGAATGCATGAAGCTTAATATAATAAATAACACCTCGGCATTCATACTCACTGGACCTGGACCTTTCATTGTGTTCATTGTGAAGTGAATGATCCGACCCACAAACCCAAACGAGGGCCTCGAAACACACAGCCACCACGATACTCCCTAAAACGATACTAAATGCCTAAAACGAAAAATAGCGGAACTTTGGGGCTATACGTGGAGTGGCTAGCAAGAAGCCAACGGGGATTGGGCTTCCTTTTACCCCCGACACAAGTCTAGATGGTTGTGTTGTCCTTATAAATGTGCTCCGGGGCAGAAGATACGACAGTAATGAAAGAACTACCTAAACTCGAACACTGGCTCACCAGTACAGTTTAGAACACGTTTTAAGAATGATGTCATCACATCGAAATCGCTAGCCGTTTATACCGAACAAACAGCCAGCAAAGACGAAGGCGAATGACAACGACATTATTTAAAACTAAACATATTCTCAACATAATTCCGTCTCATATTCTTTTTAATTCTTTACTAAACGAATTTTTTTGAGTGTAAATCAAATTTATGCATCTTTGATTTTCAGACTTTATTTTACTTTTTCTCTCTTTGGTGCGAAAAAAATGTTGTTTTCTGTCGTCATCGTTATTCTTGAGGTGGCTGTGCCTCATTGACTTTACGCCGTTTTGTTGAGGAAGTGACGTTTTTTGTTGACGACATATCGGCGACATCACTGCCTGCAAGTGCTTTATATCAATAATATGGTTATTGTTGTTGTAGAAAATGATAATAATAATAATGATGACTTGTTCTCAAAATTATTTAATGTTAGTGATGATTCAGTGTCTGTTCTTAATTTGATATTCTAAATGTTCTAGATGTTTCTAGGCATGTAAATGCATGTTATTTGTCAAAAGGAGTTGTCGCCAATTTATTCAGCTTCAGTAAATGTATTAAATAGAATTTGCAAATACGATAGGTAAATTCTGAGCAGCAAAAAATATTGTGAAAGAAATGCAGATAAGATAAGAGTATTATATGACTGACGAATTTGTATGTTTAATTTTTTATTTAGAATTATTAAATGTCCCATTAACAGGTTTGTTAGATATACGAGTAAATGCACAATACATTACCTAATGACGATTTCGAAATATTTATCTATGAGTGTCTAG
Source organism: Trichopoda pennipes (assembly GCA_030448955.1). Lineage (NCBI taxonomy): Eukaryota > Metazoa > Arthropoda > Insecta > Diptera > Tachinidae > Trichopoda > Trichopoda pennipes. The sequence goes on along the minus strand of JASKUP010000041.1, from coordinate 235,956 downwards.
AAAGAATTTATCTATAAAAGATTACTCGTATTATAAATTATTTTCGCAAAATATGCTTAATAGCTTTCAATTGTTTATAGGAAATTAAAACAAAATAATTTTTTACTTCAAGTATAAAAGTTATAATTACGTGTCAATTACTATTGCCTTAGTTTTATTTTTAGAATTATTTCATTTAACATCTTGTTAGTGGCATAAAGAAAACAATTTTTAATTGTTTCCCAGTTGTTTTTAGCACATAATTAAAGAAAAAGAACTAGGCGCCACTAAGTAATTATTTTGCCGCGTTATAATTTATTGCATTTTTCGTGATTCCAAAAACAGCAGGCCTCTGTCAAAAGTAAGATATGGGTTTCTTGTCAGTGAATTTATGCAGAAATTTCTACAATAATTGAAAACGAAAGACTAAAAATATTTGAAATATGTAAATATTCATTATTTACTTTGGAGCAGTATAATTTACATTTCAAATCAGAGAAAATAAAATGTATAATTAAAAAAATGATTGATGCTTTTAAACTTCTTTTGGATATTAAGTATAACGATTTTGTAATTCGTATATTTATTTTCTGTTCTATATATTTCTTTAATTTTAAGAAATTCGATTTTCAGAAGCTAGATTGTTTAACACTTGCAGCATCTACCATGTGATATTTGCAGCGCTTTCATTGGCGTAAGATGCGCAATTAGTACAAACATATAAAAGGCAACATTATCTCTGGGTTAAATTTGCTCGACATCAGGGTAACTTTGAGGCAGGTCTCGAACAGAATACAATATTGAAGAAGCTGTGTTCCAAGGAAGAATTGTTTTCACATGTTGATGAAAGATATTTTGAGGCCGTACGTACCAGAGAACAGGGCACAAGTAACAAGTGAAGATGGAAAAGCATAAGTGAAAATAATGAAAAATCTTTTAAAATGTGAACTATAATAGAAAATTTCCTTTTACTGCAGTCCCCCTCTCTCTCTCTCCGTCGCTATTTTTCCCTGTAGTTTATCTGCAATAACAAGATTTACTAAGCGATTTCTCTAAGCCCTGTGTTATGGATAGTAAAATTGGTGTACGTAACTATTTGGAGGAAGAGCTGTCAAATATTTATTATTTTAATTGTAATATATGTTAATAATAATATAAAATGATATTCTCATAAAATATTTATTGTTTAAGAAATGATTTAATTGTATTACCGTAGGGTAAGGCATATCCAAGTGCTCATCTTCTAACTACTGCTCATCTTTTAGCTTTAAATTAAAGTCGTCAGGGCTATCCAAATTTGAAATTATAATCAAATAAATAATTATGGTTTCGACTTGAGCTAACATACGTAAATTTTTAGGAAAATAGGAAAAATGTGACTCTAGCAGAATGTAATGATGCTACAACCACCACCAGTATCCATTGCCTTTATCTACCCTAGGTTATGTATAGTGAATAATTTAAGAAATTAGAAAATGAAAAATATCTCATGATATTTTAGATAAAAGGTAACACTGCACAACAAAAAAATATCTTTTGAATATTTCCTACACTAAGTTAGTCAATTCCTACTAATTTTGGGATGATAGAAACGAAAATGACAATGAAAAATTTTTATTAGCTCTCGTTTTTGTTAGATACACAGTACTTAATCTTAAAGAGTAGTTATACTAGACGTGAAAAATGAAAGTACATAAAAGAATATTGTTATGTATCTGTTAGAATATTTAAAGTGCAAAATTGATAAAAAAAACATTATTCTTAGTGTTTTGACAAATAAAAGAAGTTTGTACCACCAAATTTCAATTAAATCAATCCGATGCATTGCAAGATTGCTGTCATTTTTAACTTGTCTTTTATAAAACACTTCTAGAGCATCCCTACACACAGGCCAGCAGTAGTCTGCAAGCATTGCTTCATTCCAACGGCCCTGATATATCTGTTCCATTAAGGCAATGTCTTGATTGAATCTTTCACCGTGTTGGTCACTCACAGCTCCACAGTTATGGGGAAGATATTAAGATGAGAGTGAAGAAAATGAATTTTTAAGGACATGTTGCATCCAAGTTGGTGGTAAGCTTAAAGAAACTCTTTAACCAATGCTGTGAAGTTATCATCTCTTTTCTTACCTGAAAACCCATGTACAACTCTTTAAAGGCTTCCCAGGCTCTTTTTTCATTTCCTGTTAAAATCATGTCAAAAGCAGGATCATTTACGATTTTACGGATTTGAGGCCCAATAAAGATGCCTTCCTTGACTTTTGCATCACTTAACCTGGGAAACTTTGCTCTCAAGTATTTAAAAGCTTGTCCTTCCTGATCCATGGCCTTGACAAAGTTTTTCATTAGTCCCAACTTAATATGTAATTAGGGAAGGAGAACATCCTTAGGATCTACAAGAGGCTTGTCAACTACATTTTTCTCATTAGGGTTTAGGTCTCGTGTAGACCAGTTCACTTTTTTATAGTGAGATTTTCTATCCCGACTGTCCCACAGACACAAAAAACAACAGTACTTGATAAACCCTAATTGCATTCCTAGGAGTATAGCAATGACTTTTAGATCACCACAGATTTGCCACTTGTGTTGTTCATATTTGATTGATTGGAGAAGTGTTTTCATATTTATATAAGTTTCATTTATGTGAACTGCATGACCTATAGGAATAGAAGGTAGCTAATTTCCATTATGCAAAAGTACAGCTTTTGAGCTTAGTTTTGAAAAGTCTATAAACAGTCTCCATTCAGATGGAGTGTGATCCAAATTCAAGCAGTTCATCACACCATTAATATCAGAACAAACTACGAGGTTTTCTTTCTCCTCAAAAAAAGGAAGCAAATATTTTTGATGCTGTCTGTACTGAGATATTTTCACATCATGTTTTAGAAGATTTCACTGTTGTAGTCTTGACCCTAAAAGCTCAGCCTTTACCTTAGACAAGCCAAGGTCACTCAACTTTGCTTGACTAATTCTCTGCGGATCACTAGACCTATCGCTTACCTCAAAATCAGGGTCATAAGATGTAGAAGGATGGGTTGCTCCTTCTACACAGTCTTTATTATCTTCCTCTAAAATTTCATAGTTTTGAGGAAGAGAAGGGACCGGCAAAGTGTCTGAGTGGGGTACATGCCGAAGAGCAGATGGGAGATTAGGGTTTTTAATCGTTCCTCTTGTCTTCATGGACAAACCATGCTTAATGGGAGGAGTTAAGCAGAAATAACAGTCGCCTGTATGATTGGTAGGCTCACGCCAAACCATAGGTACTGCAAAAGTCATTGCCCGGTTTTTATTTTTCAGCCAATCTCACAATATGACGGAACAAGAATTGCAACATATATGAGGAGCCCATGATTTATCTTGGTCGCCAACTTTCACACCAAAATAATGTTCATTGGCAGTCTTAACGATAGGTGTCATTTTACGTTTCTGAGCCAAAAATGTTATTTCACAACATATATAGCAAAAGTTATCGACGGAATTCACACACTTTCGAGGCATTTCAGATCAGCAGTTAAATTAATTTTAAAATCAACTTCACGTAATAATTTCAATAGCAACCAGGCGCGTACAACTGACAAACTCACAAAGGTTATGTTTACTACTTATGAACAGCAAAAGAGAGGGAAATAATGTAAACAAACATGTGGTGATGAAATATTTTATTTGTTGAAAACTCAATATGTATAATATAATGATACTATATTTTGAAAACAAGAGCTAATATATAATTTTTATGGTCATATTCGGTTTTAACACGTGGAAATACATTAAAATCAGCTAATTTCAACCCCAAAACAAAAACTTTGTTGTTCAGTGTAATTTAAATGAACGAAGTCAATATTACCACTTATCATTATTAATACTTTTGAAACATACTTTGTTTTACTCTACACAAATATTTTTTGCATCCCATAGTAGGACCACACCGATTGTTGTAAGGAAATTAGGAGTGGCTGACAATTAATAATATTTTTAATATTGAACTCAATTATTAGTCGATCTATTTTAGTGTTAAAATTTTAAATTCTAAATGCAGTTAAACATGAAGGTATTTTGATTTTCCAAAAAAGGTCGGTATCTAAATGCGGCTGCTGTACTTTTTTGTATAAAAAAAGGATATTTTGTTTACTTTTTGCAAGGTTTTTGATAACCAGAATTTGGCAATGGTAATGCAGTTTTATTGCATCATTTACACGTATCGCGTGACATCGCTGTTCAAGTGAAAAATTTAAAAAATATAAACGCTGAGAAACATAATTTAACATAGGTAACGTTCAAAGATCTATATCCCCATTTACAGAATTCTGAATAATAATTTTAGTATTAATATGGTATAGTGTGATCATGATCAATATTCTTTTCAATTATTCTCAAAACGCAAATGTCAACTAGTGATTTATCTTAACGCAAATTTAAAAGGAAATGTTAACATTAATCCATAATACATCCTTTATACCGTTATTATAAGAGGAATCAAAACATTTTCCAAAAATATTTGTCATCACATCGAGAAAAATATTAAAATATTTTTATCGGCAATAAACGACGAACATTCTTTCATAAAGACTTTTATGTATAAAGCATGAATAAAATCCTTGGTCAACTAACGGCCCTCATGTTATTTTATTATAATGAAGTAAACCAAGGAATTATGAACATTTTGCACGCAATAAATGAGAATTTATTACAACGAAACAATTAAAAACAGTGGAGTATACAGCAAAAGCTTTAGGCATAAAAATAGCAACAAAATCGACTTGAAATATTTATTTAAATTTCAGAGTATAACATTTTTCATTCAGTAACACTGTGCTAAACTTAAGCTCAACTGAATAAATTAAAAAAAAAAACTTAAGCAAAAAAGTTCAATTCAATTAGCGAAAATGTTGGTTACATAAACGAGAAAGAAGAAGAAAACAAGAGTACTGGAATTAACAAACAAAAATACATGCCAAATGGAACAAGGCATGAAAAAATATTCAAAAAATAATCTGCAACAGCCAACTGACAGAAAGAAGCACTGAAATCAGAGGGGAAAATTTGTTTAAAACAATAGCAAAAACAACAAATAATAATGTTAAAAGATCAGCAATGAAATTATGGCAACAAGTTTGAAAACAATACTCCTGGTGTGCATCTTCCAGCACTCGACACTTGAGGGGACTTATTGTGTATTAAGGGCCCCACCAAACAAGACATTTGCGAATAACAAAGCAAAGCAAAAAATTTTTAACAAAATTTAATAAAAAAAAAAAATGTAAATCAAAAATTACAACACGATCCAAAAGAAGACATTGTAAGGAGCATAAGATCAAGATGAACATGCTGCTGTTGATGATGACAACAACATATTTTTGCATTTAAATTGTTTGTCTGCTTCTTCAAAAAAAAAAAAAAATAAATAAAAAATAAAATAAAGCGCCAGAGAACAAAACAAAATGTTCAAAACAATTAAGAGCATGTTATTTAGCACTTCAGTCAAAAATTAAATGAATGAAGCAAAATAACAAAAATTATATAGTTTAAAATTTAAATATTTTGCAACATTTCGTTAATAGCGACAAAAGCGACTAAGAGCAATTGCTACAGTATTTTCTTTTAGAGGTAAAGTATAAAGACTGTCGCTAGAAATCGAATATTAAAGAGCCACTATATTTAAAACACCATTTTATTAGATGGATTGGTGGTAAAAGTATATTTATTATACTCGGTTTTACTCAGTTGGATCAAATTTGCGTATATTTTTCTTAAAAACAAAACCGAATTATTTTACGAATAAAGAAAATCATTAAAACAGTTTGTAGACCTAATTGGTGTTTAATGCATTTATGTCATGCCGTGTTACTTTTCTAAGAGTTGACTTAGTAACTGCAGTCTTACTCCGGTATCAATTAAGCATAATAATGTAAGAGTTTTTCAACAAAAAGCTTGTTTTCTAAAACAAAATAAAACAAAAAATTTATATTAAGATAATTAAAATAATTTTTTATAGTTTTTTTGAACGATCTTTTTTATCTTTAATAAATATCTTTTTTCTTTTTTAAGATCTTTTTTATATATTTTTTCTTCTCAATATTTCGCTTTCCTTTGGAAAGCTTCTTCAGGAAAAAATTTTTATTTGTTTGAAAAAAAAAATTATTATTATTATTATTTTTTTGTTTTCAAAAATATAAAAATTTTTTCCTGAAGAAGCTTTCCAAAGGAAAGCGAAATATTGAGAAGAAAAAATATATAAAAAAGATCTTAAAAAAGAAAAAAGATATTTATTAAATATAATTCAAATATTTATTGTATTACGACGAGAAAAATTCGGCAATTATAAATGAAAAATGATACCTGGCAGATGTACACCACGACTACGCTGACAGATGTCGATGCTTTTGTCAAAGTTTTCGATAACTTTTTAGCAAAATAGCGGTCCTACATCGTTAATCATATCAAGGATGTTAAGTTTTAAGGCTGAAATCGACTCGATTGGCTCCGTATAGGCTCTGTCCCTTACATAGCACCGCAAAATATAACCCAGTGGTGTTAAATCACTCGATCTGGCTGGTAAATTAACTGCTGATTGTGGTGCAATTATGCGATCGGGAAATTTGGTTTGCAATAAATTGATCGTTTTATTGGCTATGCGACATGTAGCATCGCCCTGTTGCAAGCACATATCGCTTATATCCACGTCGTCGATAATAGGCAAAAATTTATTTTTCGGGATAGCGTGATTCATTAATCGCTACTGCATTTCCAGCCTCATCATCGAAAAAACGGCCCAATCACGTCAACAGACTACATACCACACCATACAGTCATATGTGAGCATACAAAGGCTTCTCAATAACCGCTCTAGGATTTTCAAAAAGCCAAATGCGACAACATTCTTCGCTGACATACCCTGGAAATTGAAAATTGGCTTCGTCTAAAAAGTGATTTTTTTCAGAAAACCAGCCGGTTGCTCCTGAATGAATTAAGCAAATCTACGGCGATGTGAAAAATCAGTCGGCTTCAATTCGTGGACCAATTGAACCATGTAAGGCGTTAAAGTCAAATCCTTACGACTAATTCACCATGTGGTGGTTTTGGATAACTCCAATTGTTGAGAACGTCGACGAATTGACAAATTTGAATCTTCTTAAACACTGCGGCTCGCGATTGCGATGTTTGGTGTTTGTACATTTTGTACCGAGCCTGTTGACTCAAATCCTTAATCCTTAATAGTGATCTCAGAGGGACGAATTATGTTGTTCGAAAATATCGAAAATTTTACGAAATCTAGCTTTAACAGAACCACAATGTTCATAGTGAATTTTAATTATTTTAGTGGGGTTTTTGTGCGAAATTGAATTCATTTCAACAATTGCAAATGTATCTACTACAAATACGTGAAAAAACTAAATGTCCAAATTGAAAAATAAACTTCTTGTTGCAAAACCCGATATTTCTTCCTTTAATTTCAATTACAAATTATTTTTGAAGGTACATATTTATTTGAAGTGAAGTACCGGGTAGAAAAATACAAATACTATACCAGTGGAATTAATGTCTGATGGTACTGCAATTTAATTTTCATTACCAGTAAATTTGTATTGACTACTTTCACTGACATTTAATATGCATTAGCAATTAAATAGTAAATATTTATAGAATAAAAAATCATTTATAACAATAATTATGACTTTGAAGATCAATACCTGCGGTTAACATATGCTAAAAAAATAGGCAGATAGTAATATTTTACTGTTACTGAGAAAGCAGTAATAATTATTAACATTTTACTAGTAATTTTAAATTAAATTTTGCATTTGCTGACCTCTGTCTGGTAATGCTACGTATATACTGATACTCGTTGCAGTAATGTAGAGTACAATTTAAATACAATGCAGTATGCCGAAAATAATATAAACGGGCATGTTCTCAAAAACGCAAAACGCTTAAAATTGGCGTTTTCGTTTTGAAAACGACAAATTGGTGTTCTGAAAAACGCAAATAATATCTTGCGTTTTGAAGACACAAAATAGGTGTTTTGACAAACGCTAAACGCTTAATATTTGCGATTTCAACTCGCAAGCTTTTACTGAAGTGAAATGATTCAGTTTGCTTATACAAAATAAAACATTCAAGACAAAACAAAATGGGTTACAATTAAATTTTATTATGTTTTCTTTTTATTTCAACAAAAATTTAAAAGAATTTTACACTATTTAAATTAAAAATACCAATTTTAAAATTGCTCTTTTTTTTGTTAAGTTCCTGTGTCAATTGTTTACTTTAAAATGGCGATTTGAACAAACAGCTGATCAGAAGATCAAAGGGAAAAAGAAAAACAAATCGCCAGCAAAACGTACGATTTACAGAACATCTAAAATTGAAATTGGCGTTTTTAAGCCGCCTGGCGATTTGAAAACCTTGCGATTGTGAGAACACGCCCGAAAATATGATGATTAGTTCCATCTGTTGATATTGTGTTCACTAAGCAAAGTTAGTCTATGGAAAAAATTGATTTAAGTAAAATTTTATTAACTTTTCTTTAAAAATCTTCAAAAATTTAAACAAAAATTTCTTTCCCAAATGAATCCGTTTAAATTTTACAGTTTGTTGCATCATCTCTGCATCAAAAATCTTTGGTTTCAGTGCTACTGAAACAAGATAAACAACATTTTTGAAGTCAATAGAAAGATGTGATTTGATGATCTGCAAATCTCATTTTTCCGCAATTAAGCTTTAAAGAAATAACATTGAAAATTTTATTATTAATATTGTGCCATTAACGGTCAGTCTTCGTCTGTAAAAAGTACATTTTTTTGGACAAATGCAAGTCCATGTGTATTTTAATTTCAAAATTTGTTTGAAAAAAAATCATTTAAAAATTATTTTGCAGGCAGTAATATCCACATTGCTTGGATCCCTACTACTAAGATATACTAATGTCGTACATTAAACCATTCCCCTTAATTACACTATAGCTAATGGCAACGGCTACGAACTATCGACAAGCTGCTTAGATAATACAACACTTAAACCAGGAATTAAGAATACAAATAGCCCATTGAAACAATACAACAAAACACTTTTACTTACACAGGACCAAAAATATACAGATTAACTTTATTAAGAAGGTTAACTTACAGCATTTAAAACTAGTAACACTCTGAGATATAGCTTCAGCACATAGACAGCAGCAACTGACGAATTTAGTTCCAGCGGAGTATACAGATTTACTTGTACCTGTAAACATACTTTTACAGGACAAACTGAACGAACTGAAAACAAGATTTGTTAAAAACATACGCTCGCATAAACGAAAAAGAGAAGACCATTACTTTGCATTGCACTTTGACACTCACAGACGCGCAACAAGAAAAATAACAGGATGTATGACATTACTAGATCTTAATAGGATGAAGACTTGACATTCTTTAAAAGTGGAAATCTACAGGACAGGAACTTTTAACAGTGACATTATAAGCTAAGAGGAAAATTCGAACTGAGACACAATTTTCACACCACTGGAGCTGCTTATGTACTCTAAAAAAAATGGAGAACACACTTAGACAGACACACCTACCAGGCAGATGGTGGAAGACAGAAACATCGTTGAAGCTCCGTATAAAGTGACGTGTGGCGGTACAATCTAGCTGCATGAGTAGATACGACTTTATAAAAGAAACGACATATCCCAGCATTATTTATACTAATAGACATAACACTTACTCTTCAGTTCTATCTAGAAACGCGGCTTGAAAATGATGTTATTACAGCCAGTACCAGCGGTTTTTACCGAAGGGATTGGCAACATTATTTCATTTACTGGTGGGACAAATCTAAACAACTTAATATATCCTTTTGTTGTTCTCTTTATAAACGGGGAATTTATTTTTTCTTGAAATCACAGCAAATCGGTTTGTTTGTGTTCTTATATGACTGGGCACTTATCTGACATTTTTTTACGCTATATATATATGAGTCTAGAGACAAATTTTTTGTTTCTTTAAAGTTTGCACAAAACGTGATTTTGGAAAGAATTTTAATATTTAATTTTTTAAAAACTATTATACTGTTTATCAATCTACAATTAACTTATTTTAAATAATTTCATTTCAATCTAAACATCATTTTCTTAATAATTAATATCATTATTTTTTTTTTTTACTCTCAATAATTATTTATTGTATTTTCAAGAAAATGAACTAACAATAATTATTAAAATCTTAAACTCTAAAAAAAAAGTTACATTAGTACCGACCATGTCAGACCTAATCTCTTGTGTTAAAAAAAATATTTGTCATAACAAACAAAAATTTCTAAGATGTGTCGTCTGTAGCATTGAGGATTAAAGCTGCGGTATCCCTCTTTTTTAATCGGCTATGTCCTCTATAATTCAAGATATTGCGAGCAAGGGGGTTAGGATGGTCTTCAAGCGTCAGTAAGTATTTGCCTGCGTGTTTGAAGATTTCTGTAGCCACCAACGGTATGTGTGATGTACCATGGAACGGAAGTTATCAACCGTAAAATTTTATTTTGCATACGTTGGATTCTATCCACATTTGAAGCTGAGGCAGTGCCCCAAAGTTGGATTCCGTAAGACCATATTGGTTTTGAAATAGTCTTGTATATTAGAAGCTTACAATCTAGGCTAAGTTTTGAGTTCCTGCCAATAAGCCAATGTAGTTGTGTTAGCTTAAGTTTCATTTGTGTTAGCTTTGAGTCAATATGATGTTTCCATGTAAGGCGACGGTCAAGATGTATACCAAGATATCTCACATAAGTATGGTGTAGAACAATCTGATTATTGATTCGAACGGGTGAACAATTATCTCTTCGCAGGGTGTAGGTCACATGAATGCACTTTTGAACGTTCACTTTAATTCTCCATAATTTTAACCACAAATCTAACTGAGTTATATGTTGCTGAAGATTTATGGAGTTTTCATGCTAACTTAGACACGCTGTATCATCAGCAAACGTAGAAGTGTGGACAGTCTTACTTACAGGCATATCGGAGGTAAATATAAAGTATAAAACTGGTCCAAGAATGCCACCTTGTGGTACGCCTGAGGATATTGGTTTGGATACACTAACGAAGTCTCCTTCAACAACAGAAAATTTCCGTCCAATTATGTAGCTTTTTAATAGGTTGCTTATATTACAAGGCAAGGCTTATATTACGGTCAGTTTCAGAAATAGACCTTCATGCCAAACTTTGTCAAAAGCCTGAGTAGAATGAATATCATTATGAAATTCATTTTCCATAATACATTAAAATAAGAGCAGATATAAATGCATGATGTAGGGTATCATATTTCCCCTTTAATATGTAGACTACTTAAATTAAAATATTGTTATTGCAATAACTGTACCTAGTGAAAAAATAACAAAGTTTAGGTTTAGATTGGTTGTAGGCTTTTTTCACTTTATTTTAATTATGTGTGAGAATGATAAGAATGATAATTTAACGAAAACATTTTAAAGTGTCTTAAATATATTTTTAATAAAGCAACCAAAAGTTGAGGTACCCTTTAATTAAATGAAAACAACAAAAAGTTGTTAACAAAAAAACAAATTAAAAAATATTTTAATTCGAATGAAATTGATGAAAGATAATCATAAAATTAAAACAAGATTAAAAACCTGTTGACAAGATAAGCAGTTAACAGCAGTGTGCAAGATATTAAAAATTTTTTTTCAATTAATTTTTTAAAAGAAATTTTTAACGTGGGATGGAATTTTTGGGCAAGAAAAAATTTTAAAACTCTTCTACTTCTTTTTTAACGGTAAATCAGTTGTTTATTGCAATCTCTTAAGATGACTTTTTAACTAAGATTTATTGATATATTTATTTGTATTTAAAATTTTACTATCAGTACGTTGGGTGAACTATAATTTCTCTATTATATAAAGCTAAAGCTGTATAATGGCTTAACAATTTCTATATACGTCTACTTAACCTTCACGTAATTAAAATACTAACCTCGTATTTTCCTTATAAAATAAGCAGCATCTTAATAATACTTAATTAAATGTTGATAAACTATGCAAATGTATCATCAAAATATTCACTCTTTTACTAAAGCTAAAAGATTTTATCTGCTCTGTATCTGTTCTGTAAAAAGTAGATTTTATTATAAACGAAATATTTATCACTTTATTTTTGTTGCTTCGCTTTCAACTCTATACGAGTACATGCATGTTTCCCTTTAACATCTGTTTGTTTAACAACTTATGAGATATTTCTTTTTATTAATTTTCTTTACGTTTTAGTAAAGATTAAAATCTTTTAATAATGTCGGCATCACTGTCTAACTGTCAAGTATTTTTAAACAATACAAATCTGTTGATTTAACTAACAAATCCCATCAGGTGTAGGTGTCATATATGTTAAGTATGTCAATGAAAATATTTGCATTTGTTAAGTGAAATGCAAATTATTTTTAATAATAATTTCTTGCATTTTGAATAAAGATAAGAAATTTAAAGATGCCTCAATGAGATAACCAGATGCCTGAGTTCTCCGACATGATAATTGTTGATGGATGGCAGGTAAACTTTTACAAAAAAATGTACAAGATGTTAAAATTGTGTAAGATGACTTTTATTGGTTGTTAACAGAAAGTGCATAAGATCATTGCAAACAACATTTTATGATGCTTGAAAAATAGGTTCATTTAAAAAAATTCTCATAGCCGAATATCAAAATTAATACTCTTGTCTACAAGCAACGCATTTAATGGCCTATTCTCCATTGTAATTCCTGCAAAATTGGAAATTATTTGATATAAATTTAAAAGTGAATATTTTTTTCCTCTGACCAGCAATCAGGGGATGACTCCTATTCATACAATACATTGCGCCAGAACTAGGAAATTAGGTTATGGGGAAAATAAAATTCGTTTGGAAATTTTCTGTATTGAAAGTGACAGGAAAGGCTTCTGAAGGAAATTTATTGAACAAAAAAAACTTACGCTAAAAATCGAATTTTCTGTGTAATGTCAAATGCGATTCACCAGGTATTCAACCACAAATGGATGGGCTCTCAACGAAAATCGTGTTAAACCCAAACACAAGTTCCCTAATTTCATTAAAGCACTTACCACTGTAGTAACAATCTTCTAACTTTAGTAAAACATAGAAATACAACCTAAATTGCATCGATGCTTTAGGTATAACCTACTGTCCCCAATGGGCTTCTTGGCCCTCTTTAGCAACTTTAAAATAGAATTTGGGGCGCTGATCATGTATTCCATTTTAAACGGTGGTAAAAATAGAACGAATATCGAATGGAGTGAAGTATCTTTTACAGCGTTTTGATAAACCAAGGCACTTAAAAGCTTCTTTAGAAACCTGAAAAATTTGCTTAGTTTTTCAAACATCACAGTGGATTTCAATATCAAAAACTTCTTCATTTCAGTCACAATAGTTCTTCTTAGAGAATTCGTGGTTGTGCGAGGTTAGCAATTCATTTATGTCAGTCTCCTCCATACCTTCAAAATTAGACTCTTTAGCTAAATTAGAAATTTCAGGGCAATTTCAATTTCTGCAGCGCATATTCGGTGAACACATTTAGGCCATATTTTGTGCCAAATGGTTTAACTTTGTTTTTGCAAAACTCTAATATGGTAGGCTTATGTTGTCCATCAGTCTTCCTGAAAAGAAGTTAAAATGTTCATCGAAGATAATAACTTTTAAAAATCGACATTAGTTCCATATCCATCGGCTAAATAACTGGCGTCGTATTAAGCAACAAAAATACAAACCACGTTTTCTGGCAACTCATCAACATAAATTGGGTGATCAGGATCCTTCTTTACTAGGATCAAATTCTTGAAGCTTAAGTTTTCCTTGAAGTAATTTCTGAAATAACACAAGTTTAAACATCAGTTTTGAAATAATAATGTTTCAATCATACTTTTTTGTTTGCTCGCCAGTGAAAAGGATGTAGATTTTTTGACCAACCTTTCATAGCTCTTGGATTTTTTGATTGATAAATGAGAAATGATTTAATTCTGAAATCACCATATGCATTGCCACCAAGAAAAATAGTGAGTCTATCCTTGCCAGCTAAAAATCCTGGCGCAGATTCTTCTGTTTCAGATATGAAAGTTCTGTTAGGTAGATGTTTCTAAAATAATCTAAAACAACGTAACCTCGAACATCTAACGATGCACAGTAGTAATTAAGTAGCAGCGCAACTTTGGAAAAATGCAAAACGAAACTACGCACGGGGAGGTATTTTGTCTGTACTACATGCTACATGCTATTAATTAAAATACGTCTTTATTTAAAGAGAAGTAGCACTTCAGGCAACAATGCCTATTTAGTTAAGTACCGTGCTATATTCTTTAGGAAAGTGGTAGAGGAGAGATGAAACAGGTGGTGAAAGTTGGATAGTCGGAAATTAACTGCCGTATAAAACAGCATAGCAACCAGTGACTATGCCTTCATCGCTGAGCAGCCCCACCGGCAGTAAATTTTTATTATTGTAGTGAAAAAAACTAAGGTCTTCGTTGGGAATCGAAACCACAATGCCCATACTGACAAGCTAGTACAATACCTACTAGCCTCAGGGGCACCTAATTAAAATAGGTCTTGTCAAATAGAAACTATGAGTTTATTATCCTGAAAGACGTGTGCAATATTAACAAGTTCATTAATTTATTAGGCAGTTAATTTTACTTTATTGATGCATATTATTCCTGCACGGAATGAGTTTAGAAATAAGTTTTTGCAACAAAAATTAAAATACATTTTGAAATTGATGTCAATTAATTTTAACATCCTTCTGAAGCGCATTATGCTGTTTTTATAAATTTCTATACTTTTTTTACTTTAATTTCTCTTAAATTTGATTTTAAAACTTTACACGCAATGCATAAATAAAAGTTTTTTGAAATATATAAAATTTTTTTTTAAACAAGCAATGAGGATAAATTCAAACATCCTTTTGTAAAACAGACAATACTTACGATTATAAACCTCTTATATTTGTATAAATGTCGCCTTGTCTCACTGACTGTGTGTCTTTTTTGTTGTTATATATATATATATGTATATATTCAATAAAATTCATAGCTTGAAAGAAAAAACTAAGAAGAAAGAAGCAACGTTACTCACAAATGAATTCTGGGAAAATGTTAAAATAAGAGCGAACAACAAAGTCAAAAAACTAAATTTATTTTCAAATTGGTTCATACAAAATTTATTGAATAAAGTTTAACAGCATCCAAGAGTATTGCGAAAATAAAACAAGTCACGATTTTTAAGCATTTATTTCAATACAAATAGAGGAGTTGTACGTAAGTTAAGTGAAAGGAAAGAAGTAATAAAATAAAAAGAATTATTTTAAATCAATTTCAAAATTTTATTTTGACAGAATGCTTTCAGCTTTTCATCTTTGTTTTAAACAATTAAAACATTTTTAAATTGTTCATCATTTAATTAGTTATTTCCCGGCACAATAAATAAAAGCAGCAAGTGCCTTTCTAATATCTAGAGAATTAAATTAAAGGGATAGTTCTACTGCAACTTTAACTATCTGAAATCAAATAATGACAACAAGATGGGTCCATCTTATAAATTATAGTGCTAGTGATATTGTAAAGCTAATTATAATATAAAGAAAACTTATATTATCCTAATGAAATGAAATGTGTACAACGCAATTATTGTAGTAACACTATAACAATAACATATTGTTACGTTTATTTCTTTTGATAAATGCTTTGTTATTTTGAGTTTTTTATTGCAAAATAATAAAAAAGCACTTTTGAACACTTTATTTAAATTAAACGATTTACTTACTTCCAATACATACAAAATAAACACGATGCACAACTTTGTTCATTTTACTCTCTAATGATTCAACTTGAACTCCTTACTTTACCCAGAAAGCAATTATATAGTTGCTTTAAGCGATTCTCGCGCATACTAGAATGTTCTACTTTAACATCAAGACATATTGTTGTTGTTACTATAATTCAGTTTAGGTTCCAAATTGACTGTGTATTTTGTGTTGGTCTGTACTAGTTGTTTTTATTTTCTGTACTTTATCTTATTTGGTAGAATTTTTTATAAGCATATTGCTCTTCTCTTAGAAACTGCTCTTTCTTAGAAACCTATACAGTTTGTAAACTACTTGCACTGCTACTGGATCGTTTCGTTTACTTTTTATCAAATAATTATTTTCTTTTAAAGCTTAATAAATCATAACAATATGTTCATAGTCAAGATAGCCATTGAGGTAGAAATTAAATAAAAAATTGTATTCACTAAAATAATCTAAGTAATTTAAGTAGCTCCTTTTAAGCCAACAAATGTTGCCAAGTTCCTGAATATGGTATGGTAAAGAGTTAAAAGGACTGGTTGTATAAATAAAAAAACTGTCGTTGAGATAGCAGACTCTTCTGTTTCATCTGGAATAAATTTCTCCCAAATTAAAAAAAACGTAAGGAAAAAAAGCTCCTCGTTATTTCCACGGGAATCAGTAAGCCCCAGAGTTTCCGCTAATTGTCTCTTTAGACTTTTAGCTATTTCTCTGACTGATTATTGAGGTTGGCCCTTCGGAAGTATCGTGATGGTTGTGGTTTTGCGCCCCCAAGCATTAACTGATTTATGGTGGCCAGGATCATCTCGCCTTTAATCACACCAATGGGTGAATGAATCGGATCCAGTGAGCATGCTAGTCATGTGTTCTGGACCAGGAGTTGGATAGTCTCCAGCTCTTCAGCAAGGAGTAGTGGTTTGCTTTGGAACCGCTCAAATTGCAACTAGAAAAGACCTGTTGCAAGAATTAGTCTTCGGTTTCCTAGGGCGTGAATGACGTTGCTTTTCATTCACAGTGGTTTGACCACAATCTGATTAAGGCCCACGGCCAGGTGCTGATGTAAATCTTATCACGAAATAGCCGACACCACCCCTAGGAGCACATTTAAATGTTTTGATGCAAACATGCTATCATTACATGTGTCGCTGGGGTAAAAGGGCGCCCAATCCCCTAATAAGCTAGCAGGAGCCAACTGGACAACTCCACTTATTTTCCACAGGAATCAGTAAGCCGCAGAGTGCGGCTTTTTAGCCTGTTAACTCTTTTTTCACTGATTATTGGGGTTGGCCCTTAGGGAGCATCGTGATAGCTGTTGTTACACGGCCCTCCTTTGAGTTGTGTGGGTCGGATCATTCATAATGAATACATAAATGGTTCTGGTTCAGTGAGCATGCTTGCGGTGATGTTATGAAATTTTATTAAGCTTGCATGTATTCTGGACTGGGAGTCAGATAGTCTCGAACTCTTCAGCAAGGAGTGAGGGCTTTGGCGTGCTCCGAGCTCTCGGAATTACGACCAGGAGTGATGGCGGCTGGAGATGTCCGAAGGTTTCAGTGGTTTAATTACACAGCTACGTACTAACGTAAATATTATCAGGCATAACCGGCAAAACAATTATTAAAAAAAATAAAGATCGCCCGAAAAATTACAAAATTATTGCTAATATATTAAATATATAGTTGTCACATTTGTCACAGACGTTAATATTGGATTAGCCCGCATTAAATCTACCTAAATGAGTAGACACAATCCTAATGAAAAAACTATGTAAACCCGAACGAACACTGACTCACCAGTCCAGAATAGGGCTTGACAATGATGTCATCACAAAGAAAATAGTGTGTTTCAACAAGAAAACAAATTAAAACAAAAAATTTGGATTAAGATGATTTAAAATTTTATTGTTTTACGAACAGAAGTGTCCAGCAATTATGAATGAAAAATAATATCTGGTAAGTATCCATCAGGACGACGCTAACAAATATCGATCCTTTTATCGAAGATTGTAAGCACTTTTTTGCAAAATGACCGTTCTATTTTGTTATTCACACCACGGATTTTAAGTTTAAAGGCTGAAATCGATTCCGTACTTAACATAGCCCCACAAATGCTGATGTGCTGTTTATCATTAAACTATAAGATCGGGGAATTTGATTTGAAATAAACCACGTCCTCAATAATAGGCCAAAATTGAGTTGTTAGCATCTCGCGATAACGTAGTCCATTGACCATTACCGCATTTCCAGCCCCATCTTCGGAAAAAAACCGCTCAACCACGCCTCCAGACCACATAGTGCACCACACAGGGACACGTTGAACATGCAAAGGCTTCTCAATAATCACTCTAGGATTTTCAGAAGCCCAAATGCGATAATTTTGCTTGTTGACATACCCTGACAAGGGAAAATTGGATCCCTCTGAAAAAATTATTTTTTTACAAATACCAACCTGAATGAATTGAGCAAATCTCTGGCGATGTGAATGATTGGTCGGCTTCAATTCCTGCAGCAGTTGAACATTGTAAGAATTCAAAGTTAAAGCCTGGTTTTGGATAACCCCAACTGTTGAGAAGGTGGAATTGAAAATTTTGGATCTGCTTCAATACTTTGCTCACGGTCGCAACTTTTTCAGTGGAGCGAATCGGTCAAACATGTGTCAACTCAAATTTAACGACCAAACTCTTAATATAGTCTTCGCAAGACGATAATATTGTACGAATATACAAAGAAATGCAGCTTAAACACAGCCACAATTTTTATAGTGGATTTTAATTATTTTAATGCGATGATTTTCGTGCGAAATTAAATTCATTGTAACAATTGCCAATGCATCTACTACGAATACGTCAAAAAATTAAATGCCAAAACTATTATATTGTTGGTGTTGCCACAACTGAAAAACCAACTTCTTGTTGAAAACTCCGAAACAAGCTCTTGCAAGTGAAAGGTGATTTCAGCATAGATATCGTTGTTCATAAACATTTTATGCTACTCAATATTAACGTTTTTCCTTTAATTTTTCTATTGGTTAAGGTAAAGCAAATATCTTGATTAATTTCTTTGGATGATGTCGAAAAAATTCTTAACATCACTTAACTTAAATGAAGCAAATTGTTCTACATAAAAATACATTTGAATTAAGAAGTTACTGATTTATTAAACAGATTGAATTTAACGCCCTCTAAATTAAAGTGGCTTCCAACTAAATAAATAAAATTTTTGTTTCAAGACAACTTCTTCGTAATAATAATAAAACAAAATTAATATTATTTCACTTAAGTTTTATTTATAAAAAAACATTTTTTTAAAATGAGGTTTTGTCTGTCCAGAATTTTTTTGTTTTGTGGCAAAAAATGTCTGTTTGATGTGTCTGCATTGGAACTACCCTGAGATGCACTGTAACTCATCATAAATTTTTGTTGATTTTATTCTAAGAAGACAATAAATGGTTTGTCAGTTGCAACACAAAGTTTCATCATTTTGTTGCTTTTTTGCAAGCTTATATGCTGCGTCGTTGCACTTGGCACTTATCCTGCTGGTTTAATGTCTGTTTAGTTTAAAATGTTTCAGTATGTCTGTTTTATCTCTAAAATGTAAGTCTGACTATCTCTCTGGATGATGTCTGTCTGTCCATCTGCCTGCTTATTATTTAGCTCTGTTCTACCATTTATTCATCAGTTGGGCACTCAGATGATTGTAAATAAACATTCGCACGATTCTTTATAAATTGTTTTATATTTACTTTTTGTTTAAAGTAAAACAAAAGCAGCAAGAAATTAAATGATGGTATGTTTAAATAACACAGACACACACACACACACAAACTAAGGTATAAATCGAAATCAATTTTATAGCAATTTTATAAACCCTTTACCCAGATTTTTATTACAAGTCGTTTTCATCTCTTTCAAGAAAAATTATATTCCATTTTTAATCATTCAAAGCAGTTTTTGGTAGCCGATGATCTTGTTGTGTCATGCCGTCGAGCTTTAATGCATTTAAGTGATTGTTTTTTAAAAGACCTTAAAACTATTTTAATGTTGTGCAAGCGGTTTTCATCGTTTAAAGCATAAAAAGAAAAATTGCTTTTGACTGGTACCAGCATACAGAAGGACAGACAATTAAATTGTTTTAAAAACGTTTTGCAAACATAAATAAAAATTTTTTCATATTGCTGTGTTTTTTCCTTACGTTTATTTAATTGGTAAATATGTGCGCATGCTTTGTCAATTGCAAGATGATTATAATCAATTTCATTAAGTATAAAAATATGTGGGATGAATTTTGCCTCTGCATTAAATAAAAACCGTGAACTAAAATTTCGTTTTATAATCTGACAAACAAACAAAATCTATTATTTGTTAAACTGTTTATACACTTTTTCTTTTTGTGAAGATGCCACCCAATGGTGTGGTGAAATATTGAAAACCAAAAAAAAATTATCTTAACTTTGTACATAGAGGCCTTGTACTTGAGCAGTAATTTATACTTATAAAATATTAAAAAGGTTAAATACTATAATTAATTTTTGATGGAGCATATATTATCAACTGACTGGTTAATGATAAGTCCAAAAACGTCGCTATCAGATCACCAAGATAAAATTAAAAAATTCTATATATTTCTGGAGATCCCAATAAATTATAACTTTTAATCCGTGCCGAATCCAGTAATTACCATATTTTGTATCAAAAATCCCTAAAATGTTTCATTTACACTTTCGGACATAAAATTCATATTTGGATTGGAGATTTAAGAAAATAAAAGCCAAAATTGAAATATAATTTTAAAAAATATTGGATTTCAATAATGTTTGGGTAACAGATTTACTAAATTATTTAAATTATTTTCATGATGTTGTCTTTCAAAAATTAAAATCCATTATGAAGTATTCTCTTCACAGGGGCGGAAATGATAGTTATTTTCTAATATAAAATATTTTCAGTTTTATTCGACCTTTTTTTTAATTTCTATTAAATTTTAATCTTTTTACACGGTCCTTTAAATTATAACGATTTATTTTTCTTTTTTCTCTCAATATTTCGCTTTCCTTTGGAAAGCTTCTTCAGGAAATTATTTTTTATATTTTCAAAAACAAAAATTAATAATTATAATTTTAATTATAATTATAACGATTTATTTTTCTTTTTTCTCTCAATATTTCGCTTTCCTTTGGAAAGCTTCTTCAGGAAATTAATTTTTATATTTTCAAAAACAAAAATTATAATTATAATAATTTTTATATTTTCAAAAACAAAAATTATAATTATAATTATAATTATTAATTTTTGTTTTTGAAAATATAAAAAATAATTTCCTGAAGAAGCTTTCCAAAGGAAAGCGAAATATTGAGAGAAAAAAAGAAAAATAAATCGTTATAATTTAAAGGACCGTGTAAAAAGATTAAAATTTTATAGAAACTAATATAAAATAATTAAAAATCTGGTGCATTTATTAAACTATAATTTCCTTGGGAACATTTTTTTAAAACAGCTTCCAAAAATATATCAACGGCATTTCCCTCTGTTATGAAGAATAAAAATTTTGAATCTGCAGATTTCTTCTCTACTTCCTTTTCTGATAAAATTTTTTATGAATATAGCTCTGATCACCTAACAGAGCTGACATTTCGGGCTATATCAATTTCATTTCTTGATGAATCAACAGTTTATTAAAATTGCATGCTGTGACGGATGTGTCTTGCTTAAGTTTTAAAAGAAAATAAATAAGCAATAAAGTAAATTACTGGGTATGTTGTTTACTAACTGCATGGCTAGCTAAGAAAACTTATGCACAACAACAAAATTTCTAGTAGAAATTTTATGCACGCAAACAACAACAATTTGATATGCTGTTTACTAACTGCAACACAACAACAAACATATATGCTGTTTACCATCCGCGTAGATTTCTAAGAAAACTTATCTACACGAGACAATAACAAATATCTTCAAATAAAATCTAAGAAGAAACTTTATCAGTATAAAAACAAAAACAAAAATACACACAGATATACAGGCGCATATACATTCAATAAACAACGTACAACAACAAAATGTAATACAATGGGAATAGAAGATTCTTAAATTTTCTACACTTTAAAAGGGCATGTTCTGTAGTGTAAACATTGTGTAGGTTAAATTAATAAAATTGTTATTAATTTAAAAAGTCGTGTTATTTATTTTGCAATAAAGAACTCACAACAAAACGTTTATAAAAGGTCTAAACGTAACAATATACATATGGTGCTGATGATATTCCGAGTTGCAACCTTAACAAATCTGTTATGGTACTGGCAAAGTCTCTTAAAATAATCTCCAACATATCATTGTAGTTTGGTTATTTTCCTAAAATATGGAAGGATTCTTTTATTATTCCATTATTAAAAGTATTCCAATAATTTTGTCAACTAAAGTTGTATTGCTAAACTTAGAGCTATATAAAATCTTATTGAGAAATTGTTACTGATCATCTCTCCCATCAAGTATCGTCTATGTTGATTTTAAAAGGCTTGTTCAACCATTACTAATTTTTTGGAATTAACAACGCGAGTCAATCGGGGGTTTTTAGTAAGGCATTGATAATTTTACTTTATGTGATTCACAAACAGTTTACTTATGTGGACTAATTCATAGCTTTCAAACAGAACTCAACAAGTTCGTTTTATCACGCTTACTTCTAACAAAATTATTGTTTCATCTGGTGTGCCGCAGGGTAGACATCTGGGTCCTTTATTATTTTCCTTGTTTATTAATAATCTACCCAACTCCATTAAATACTCAAACGTTCTATTATATGCAGATGACGTGAAGATATTTCAATCATCACGCTATTCATATTTGGAGTTCGAGGCATTTAAATACTGATTAATAAATAATATAATATATAATATTAATCTTCTTATTAATATATAATCTTCTTATTAATATATAATATGATATTAATCTTTTGGAGTTGAAAATTGAAAACTGCGAATATATATTTTAAACTGCTACGAACTTGAGAACTGAATGTAGATCCAAATCTTAATATTTTAGCCACTAAAAAAGGAATTTATAAAACGCTGGGTGAAGGAATGTAGTGACCCATATGTCACAAAACATCTGTATACTTCTTTTAACAGACCTATTCTAGACCGCTGTTTTATAATGTGGGAGCCTAAAATAATAAAAAGCCTAAGAATAATATTAAATGTAACCTTTGTTTAAAATTTAATAAAAGTAAATATCTGTTCAGATTTTTTGTTTAGGAATACTCAATTTAACGTTAAACTTCGTCCTGCACGCTATTTAAGTATTCAAATTAAATTATGCTAAATCTGATATGTTTTTAAGAATTTTATACTGAGTTTATAAACATATTGATTTTTCTTTAAGTGTTAACACTGTTAAATATCATTTAATTTTATATTTTATTAAACAAATTTAAGTTTTATTATTAACTGTAAGCATCTTGAATCCATAGACTAAATATAAAGTTAATAAAACAAAAAAAGCCAGTAGTTGGGAGAAACTGTATTTTGAAATAGCAAATAACACTATAGCTTTATGAGTTATACATTATTTTGAAGGCTTTAGTTTTAGACTGTCGGAATTTTAAATTGCAATAACTAATTAATTTTTTGAAGGATGAATGTTAGATGAAATAAAATAGAAATGAATTTGTTTTAATTAACATGAGATTTACTTTGTTCGAAATAAAATCTAGCATGATAATTTAAATATGACTTTTGATATATGACCGCTACGACTACCAGGCACTTAGTATAATCTAGAGATCGCATTTCCGATGCAATTTTCCAAAATTAATGACAGTATATCAGCAATTATACGGAGAATGTTATACTCTAAGTGGTCAATCATTTCGAGTTTAACGGCGTAAACTAGCGACTTCAGATATCCCCACAACAAATAGTCTAGTAGCGGTGAATAGCATCATCTTGAAGACCAATTTATGAGTCTGAAAGGTGAAACTATGCGGGTGGCAAACGTTTGCTTTAGTAAGTCAATTGTGATACAAGCTGTATGATACGTTGCGTCGTCTTGTTGCAACTACAGCTCCTACACATTGTGGTTTTTGAATTGATGAACGAAAAACTTAGTAATCACGGCTTTATAGGGATCACCGTTGACTGTTACATTCTTACCATCATCGTTTTTAAAGCAGTATGGACTAGTAATTCCACCAGATCATAAAGCACATAAAACAGTCAGTTTTTCTAGTATCTCCACATACACTTAAGGAGTATTGCCATTCATACTGCAACAGTTTTGTTTATTAACTTCAGTATTGCTATTGTCAAAAGTGAGCTTCATCTATAAACAACGTTCAGTTATGAAAATCGGGATCGAAAGCAATCGTGTTTTGGGCTTAGTTTGTACAATTGGAAATCGTTGTTCAGGCGTAAAGCCAAACTAAACCTTAACTTTTGGTAGCTGACGGTATGGCTGCTAGCTAAAACAGTGTTAAGATTTATTTTTATTTGGGTACGGTTTTCCGTCGACCCTCGTCAGATATGGTTTCGGCCGTTATGATTTTTTCTGGTTGTAACGGTATCTCAATATATATACTTGAGGAGTAGTTTTGTTCATTGTTTCAGTGCCAAAAGAAAACTTAATCGAGGAACAACGTTCGCTTCTGAAATTTGAAATCAACGGTAGTCTTGTTTTAGGCTTAATTTTCACAATGTAGATTCGGTACTCAGGCCAAAGTTTATTTATATAGAAATGTTAAACCAAAACAAACATCAATCATTTGACAGCTGCCGGTTAAAATAGTGTTGCCAACTTAAAGTTCTATACCTCAATAAAAATATTCGATATTTTTATTTCATATTATCCCCCACATTACCCCCCGGGGGCACATATATCGGTCTTTATAGAATACTTGACGATCTAGACCTGTGCTGCTGGGAGTATAAGGGAGCCCAGTCCCCTGAAGGCAGCAGGGGTCAAGTGGAAGCGCCACGTTATTTCCACGGGAATCAGAAACCCCTAGAGTTTCCGCTAATTGTCTCTTTCGACTTTAAGCTGTTTCTCTGTCTGATTATTTAGGTTGGCCCTTAGGGAGTATCGTAGTGGCTGTGGTTTTGCGGCCCCATACAGGAATTGTTTTATAGTGGCCAGGATCATCTCACCTTTAATCACACCTACCTATTGAATGATCCAGATTCAGTGAGCATGCTAGTCATGTGTTGGATAGTCTCCAGCTCTTCAGCAAGGAGTAGTGATTTGCAGCCCTGCTGTGGAACCGCTGAAATTGCAACTAGGAAAGACCTGTTGCTAGAATTAGTCCTCGGCTTCCTAAGACGTGAATGACGTTGCTCTTCATTCACAGTGGTTTGACCACCATCTGATTAAGGCCCACGGCCAGGTGCAGATGTAAATCTCATCACGAAAATCCCCCACATTAAATAAACTGAATTTGGTTTAACCTTTGTATAAATTAATCCAATTTCCTGTGTATCCAAAGACTGACTTTTATGTAGAACTTCAATGACGTTTGTCTTAACAATTTTAATTATAAACATTTAAATCCTAAATCTTTTACAAATTGTTATCTTTAGTTTACATAAAGCGTTCATAAATTATTAGCTATAAACGAACGATAGTGGCTTAAGTTTAACAATATTTAGTTTGTTTGTGCTGTCATCGTTCAGTCGTTTATTTATTTATTTTATTTTAATTTTTTGTTTTTGTTGTACACCACTTTCTTATCTTCAGACCATGTTTAATAAATGTTTAATATATTTATTTTTCTACTTTTATGGTATAAAAGTTAAACCATTATTTGTTTATTGTGGCGTTGTTAATGGAACAAAAAATAAAAATAAAAAGATTTTTTGTATGAAATATATGTAAACGTATTTGTGTGTTAATATACGAGGCTTGTATAATAAGCAAAATGGATTATTTTTATTTCAAATTACTGGTATAAAACAAATTAAACCTGATTTATATATAGTTGATTATTTTAAATAATTTGAGCCCTGTTCTTAGCTAAGAGAGTAATTTTAATTCGCCTGAAGTTTCCTAATTTATTACGAAGAAACAATTACATACAAAGTTATGTGATTATTTAAAAGAATCCGGGATAATTACGACGAATTAACAGAAAGTATCCGTTTCAGTATCTATCTACTTTAGGTTGGAAAATTTAATCAACTAATACTAATAGAGTATTCAAGAAATATTTATAATTAATCAGAGTTGATATGGTTAAACGAAGTCCATTTATATAACACAAATCCTTTTTCGTTATCCTTTTTAGTAATCGTAACGTGTATCTGTTCTTGCTTCTTTTGACTACCCAAGTAATAATTTGTTTTCATATACTTAACGAATTGACTTTACATGTTCAATAATTATCTTTTGTGCAGTGGTTCTACAACTGATTGTATTTTTATTTATTAATATTTTTGTTGTTGGTAGTTTCTTCTTTGTTTCTTACTTGACTGACTGACTGCGCAGCCTAGCCCAGTTTAATTTCAACGCCATATTTACCATGCAACACAATTCATTGCTTTTATCCCAATGACCTCATATTTGTTAAAATAATAAACCAAGTACAAGACAAGATATGAAAATGGTTTTTTTTATACGGCTGAATGATTATTGAGTGGTTAATTGGTTATATATGGTTTAAAACTACGAATTTCTGAGTTGAGTCTGAAGCATGACTGTTTGTACCATTATTAAGCGGGGTGGGGAAGACAATGCAAAATATAATAACTAAAAAAAAAACATTTATTAAAGTAGTAAAAGAGGTATTAAGAATATGAACAGTTAAGAACTGTTTAACACGGTAGTTCAGAGTTAACTGCATTTTAGATAAAATGGCATTTTTAAAGGAATAGCACTTCAGGCAACAATGCCTATATAGTCAAGTACCGTGCACATTCTTTAGGAAAGAGATAGAGAATAGATGAAACAGGTAGTGAAAATAGAAAGATAGTTACGGAAATTGACTGTCGGATAAGACACCACAGTGACCAGTGACCATAACTTCATCACTGAACAGCCCCACCGACCGTCAATTTTTATTATTTATAATTTTTTGTAGTGAAAAAAGCCAAGGTCTTTGTTGGGAATCGAACCCACAACCCTCAGTCTTATAAGCTAATACATTACCTACTAGTCTACAGGGGCACTTTTTTAACAACAGCCTAAATCACAAATATATTTTAAACAAGATCAAAGGATCTTGGATCTTCATGGGGCAATTACTAAGGAGCAAAAAAAAATCTGTATGTGAAACGCATTCATGCTAAAGTTCTTGTTACTCTCCGCGGTAGTAGGAACTTTTGAATTTTTATTTAAAGAATAAGGTATAATGTAAGTTCTTTAACTCTTTTAAAAAATGACCAAATATTCGCGGACCTAGTTGATAAAGCTATCCATTTGGCTAATATATCTGCAAGTAGTACCTATTTGCCAGAAAGCAGTTAAGCACCGCCCAAGCTTGACAGAGTATCCGTAACTATGCTGAAGATACATAGCACTGGTCTTTAAACAGTGCTCTTCGACGCTAGCATGTACATAAGCAGCCTATTTTAGCACGTTGTATTATATCGGTGTTGGAAGATTGCTTATGTAACACCGATGCCGAAAAAGATTGAGTCTCACAACCCTGAAACAGCAGATGTTTATCTGCAAGTCACGTCTGTATTTAAAAAAAAAAAATTTTATGAAGAAACACCATTACAACAGTGTATGGCACTTCTAAGTTGGGTTAAAGGGGCTGGCTAGAGCTTCTGCCGACCTCCAGCGTAGGCGTCTGCTTATTAAACAAAGGTATCATCTAGAAATTTATATCTCGACGATATAAAACAGGTGTATCACAGGAGTGTCTGCGTTCGAACAATAGCCCATATTTAGCTGCAAGATGCTGTGAGATGAAAATAGCTAGTCCAAAAGTAGAGCAAAGTTAACAATATTTCTCGACGTTTTGATAGCTAAATATTAATTCTCAGGATTACTTTTTAAGGTTCACCAGCCCATGGTTAAAAAAGAGACTAACATTTTAAATATCGTTGCAAAATCTATTCATCAGTCTTAGGAGTCTATCTCTGAAGATTGTTGTATTATTATGATCGCTACAATAATAAAGTTAAATTAAAGCTCTTTTATAAGAGTGATTGTAAAATAAAGCGTACGCTACTGAGCCATGATATTCTGTTTCTTATAAATCAGTATGGGCCAGCACCTTAAATTTATACAGAGAATATAGCAGTTAGCCTTTGGGGATGATAACTTATAATTATTACGTTAAAAGCAAAATGTTAGCTTTATAACGCGTTATTTGTACATACTCGTATAAGCCTGTACCTTTTTAATCATTTTAGCGAGACGCTTGAAATTTACATAGAATATTGTTACGTTTATTCTTTTGAATAAACGTTTTGTTATGACGACTTCTTTCATGCAAAATAATAATACAACACTTAACAGTTTTAAATTAAATCAAATGATTTAATTACTTTCAATATACACAAAATAAACACAATGGCAACTTTGTTTATTTAACCAGCAGGTAGTACCTATATATAGATGTTTTAAGTGGTTCTGGCATATTCTAGTTTAACATCACGCCATATTGTTATTATCATTTAGTGTAGGCGCTTGCTTTGTTGTGTGTTGTGTTTTTGTTCTTTGTTAGCTATTTTGGTTTTCTATTGTTTAGCTTATTTGGTGTAATTTCGTGAAGGTATGTTGTTATTGTCTTGTGTGTATAAGATTGCATTAAAAAGTACTCAGTTTGTAAAACACGCAATAGGTCGTTTCGTTTACTTTTTTTTACGGATAATTATTTTTCTTAAAGAAATCATCTTCGTAACAATATATACTGTAGACATTAAGGAAAAACGGCTTTCACAATAGCGTTGTTAACTTTAAATCCGGCAGATATAGAAATGTATAAAAACCTTTATATATAAAGACAAAACAAAAGATATCCCTGTAGAAGACTTTATTGAAGCTAATGTGAAAATCCGATTCAAACGGTTTATAATAATTTGCTTTCTAACGTAAGTGTTCGAAACAGGTAGTATGAGATGCTTTATCATACCATCAATATCAGGTTTGTCAACAAAGATTTTGGTTTTTCAATTGTGGCAATACGGTTTAATATTTAATTTTTTAACATATTCGTAGTAGACGCATTGGCAATTGTTGCAATGAATTCAATTTCGCACGAAAATCGCATTAAAATAATTAAAACTCACAATGAAAATGGTGGTTCTGTTAAAGTTATATTTCGTAAAATTTGTGATATTTTCCGACTATATAATCGCTCTTCTGAGACCGCTACTAAGGATTTGGTCGTTTTAAATCTGAGTCGACAACGCTTGTTCGATCGCAGCCATGAGCCACAGTGTTTACGCAGATTTTAATTTGTCAATTCCTCGGTGCAGAAATTGCAGCCGACCGACCATTCATATCGCTCAAGATTCGCTCAATTCATTTAGGAACAATTGGCTGGTTTTTCTGAAAAAAACTTTTTTTCAGACCAAGCCAATTTTCACTTGTCAGAGTATGTCAAAAAGCAAAATTTTTTTTTTTTTTCGGACCAGCACTCAGGGGATGACCCCTACATATGCAAAGCATTGTGCCAGAACTAGGAAATTAGGTTACGGGAAGGAGGAAAGAGGGAGTAGTGTCTGTGAACATTCAGTTTGAATTTTCCCAGATTGAAAGTGACAGGAAAGATTTCCGGAGGGATTTTATTCCACATACGGACTGTTCTGCTAAAAAACGAATTTTCCCTGTAATGCGTAGTGCGATTCACTGGCCAATCAACCACAAATGGATGTGCTCTCAACGAAAATCGTGTTAAACGCGAAAACGTGTGAGTATCGGGAACAAGTTCCCTAATTTCATTAGAGCACTTTCCATTGTAATAACGATAGAACAGTGAAATACACCCCACATTGCGTCGATGCTCTAGAGAATCAATAGAGTAGGATACCCTACCGTCCCCAATGAGCCTCTTGGCCCTCTCCTGTACGCGATCGAGTAACTCCAAAATAGACTTTGGAGCGCCGGCCCATACATGAGAGTTGTATTCCATTTTCGGACGGATATAGGTGGTATAGATAGTACGGAGATCGGATGGAGTGAAGTATCTTTTACACCGTTTTAGAAAACCAAGGCACTTGAAAGCTTCTTTAGAAACCTGAAAAATGTGTTTAGTCCATCGAACATCGCACTGAATTTTCATGCCAAGAACATCAAGAGCTTCCAACTCCGTAATATCTATATCACCCATAGTAAAAATTGCTGCTTTTGGGCTTCTGAAAATCCTACAGTGATTATTGAGAAATGTTTGCGTGCTCAACGTGTCACTGTATTGTGGACATATTGTGCGCTATGTTGTCTGCATTCGTGATTGGATCACGCTATTGCGAGATGCTTAATTTTGGCTTAATATTAACTAGGTGGATTTCACTGACGTGTGGTTTCAACAGCATGGCGTCACATGGCACACAGCCAATAAAACGATTAATTTATTGCAAACCAAATTTCCCGGTCGCACAATTTCGGCAATCAGCAGTTAAGTAACTAGCCAGATCATGTGTTTTAACACCACTTTATTTTTTTGTGAGGCTATGTTAAGGACAGACGATTTCAGCCTTAAAATTCAAAATCCATTATGTGATTAATGAAATTGCACCTCCATTTTGCCAAGAAGTGATTAGAAACTTTGGTAAAAGAATCGACATCTGTCAGCCTGTTCGTGGTGGACATTTATCGATTTACATTTTTCAATAATAACTGCCGAACTTTTCTCTTCGTAATACAATAAAAATTTTAATCATATTAATCTAAATTTTATTGTTTTTTTATTTTGTTTTAGCAAACAAACTTCAGTAAGCACAATTTATTAATAAAAAAATTGTGTGTTCTACTTAATTCAAATTATGTTATTTGGAATTAAATACCAACTTTTTAAAACTACTCTCAATTAAAACGGAAACTTATTTTACTTAATTAATCTGATAGTTGAAAAACTTTAACTGAACGCCCATTAAAATTTTTAACTATAAACTTTTGGTTTTCCTTATTAAATATCGAAATGAACTAAAATTTTAAAAATAAACAAAAATTGCGAATTTTTCTAGATATTTGAACTTAAGCCACTCTAACACGAAAAGCAATTCATTTTTGTGCCTCTTAAATAAAAGGGGTTAGAAAATATGAGATTGCCCATCAAAATACGTTTTAACAACAACAGCAAACACAAACTTTTAAAATAATATTAAAGAAAATGTTTGAACCTCTTCATTATCTGTTTTCTTATGAAAAATGTTTTAGAAAAGTTTTTAAGTAAAATTATAAAAAAAAAAATATTTTCCACAACTGAAAGTAAATAAGTTTCTAATATGACCACGAAATTTGAAAACTTTCTCTTTAACAGTGCTTTTAACAACAAACTACATAAAACAAACGTTGATGTTGCTCACTGATATTAAGTCCTCAAGAGATTGTTTGCAAAAAAAAATTATATTAAAATATTGGTTTGTACTTTGTCTTCGACATCGCTCTACTAACTCTGATAGCAGTATGTGCGAGTAGTAGACGCTTTCAAGATATCATCATAATAAATCGAAAAGTTTGAGCTCCTTAAACGTAATAAAGAGATTTGTGTTTTCGCTATATAATTTTTTACATTCAAATATTTTAATACCGGAACCAAGTTCAACAGAGAATATTTTTTATTTTGTGAAGTACTCATCCAGTTAAGTGGTACAGAATTTCATTAGCAGTAACGTGGCCTTCTAGGATTTATGCCAGTCACTACGAACGTGAACTATATAAAGAATTTTTCAACAAAATTTTGTTTTCTAAACCAAAATAAAAGAAAAAAATTAGATTAAGATGATTAAAATTTTTATTGTATTACGAAGAGAAAAGTTGGGCAATTATGAATGAAAAATAATATCTGGCAAATGTTCACCACGACCACGCTGACAGATGTCGATTCTTTCATTAAAGTTTTTGATAACTTTTTGTCAAAATGGCGGTCCTATTTCGTTAATCACATCACGGATTGTGAGTTTTAAAGTTAAATCGATTCGATGGGCTCCGTATATGTCCTTAACATAGACCCACAAAAAATAAAAAATCACACAAAATGTAAAATCACATGATATAGCTGGTCACTTAACCGCTGACTGTCGTGAAATTACGCAATCGGGAAATTTGGTTTGCAATAAATTGATCATTTCATTGGCTGTGTTACATGTGACACCGTCCTGTTGACACCACATGTCAGTGATATCCACGTCGTAATTAATAGGCTAAAATTTACTTGTTAGCATCTCACGACAGCGCGTTTCATCTTTGAAAAAAGCGCCCCAAACATGCCTCCAGACCACATAGCGCATCATACATTAAAAAGTTGAGCATGCAAAGGGTTCTCAATAATCTTTCTAGGATTTGTAGAAACACAAATTAGGCAAATACCCTGACAAATGAAAATAAGCTTCGTTTGAAAAAATGATTTTTTTAGAAAAACCAGCAGCCGGTTGTCCCTAAATGAATTGAGCGAATCTATGGCGATGTGGATGGTCGATCGGCATCAATTCCGGCACCAGTTGAACCTTGTAAATCTTCAAAGTTAAACCCTTATGCAAAATTCGCCAAATGGTGGTTTCGGAAAACCCCAATTGTTAAAAAAGTCGGGGAATTGACAAATTTGGATCTGCTTTAATACTGTGGCCACAACTGCGATGTTTTCAGTTGAACGATCAGGTCGAACAGGCATTGGTATTTGCACATCTTGTATGGAGCCTATCGACTCAAATTTTATTTAGTGTCAAAAGTATTATGTTGTTGATGTTGCCACAATTGAAATACAAACTTATTGTTAAAAAACCCGATATTTCAGCTAATATACATTGAAAGGACTTTATGGAAAATGTTATATGTGAAATCGGGAAATGTTGCGTAAACAGTGACGAGAATTTCAATGGTGTAAATGTGGAAATATAGCACCATTATTTTTGGTACCTTTACAAGTTACAAGATACCTCAGTGATTTTCGATTGTCTAAAAGGTTTTATGCTACCGTGGTTGATTTACTATGCATATTTTTTTACTGAAATATTGCTTTAGATAAAAATATAAAAATTTCACTCTCCCTACATAAAAAGTTATGGAAAATATTCAGTTTCAAATAAATTGATTTGGTGACTTAACAGTTCGTTTACTTTCGTCCTGGGAATTCAGTTAAGATAAAGAAATTGATAATTTTTTAAAATGTATTTCGTCTAGAAATAGTACAATAGCTCTTCTAAAAGTTTAAGAGAAAAGTCTCACATTTGTTTTAAAGCAATATCGATGATATTAAAAATTGCTTTTTTTGTAGACAATAAACGTAAATTCTGCATTCAACAACTACGGCTTTAGCAACAGTAACAATATCAACAGTAGCAATAATAATAAACCTCAATTCGTGATGTTGATTTTCCCACAAAAACAACTTTAAAGCGGGATATTTAATTTTATACTATGTCCATGCAGTTTCACTTGAATTTCGTTGTTCTTCTTTTTTAAAGACTAAATTAGGTCACCACAATTTTTATCGCATTTATTTATTCATTTTGTCCATCATTCGAATCAGCAGTTGATTTTGTGTTGGGTTCAATTTTCATTGCCAGTTACTCAATCAGTCCTTTATCTATTACTCATTCATTACACATATATAAAAGTGAAATGAATTTATTTCTATTTTTTGTTTATAACGTGAATGAATGCAGCATTACTGCTATAGAAAATAGATATTGTTGTTGTTATTGTCAGGAGGTTATCCTTAGATGTTATACTTGGTGGAAAACTGATTTAATATCTTTGCTTTGCTTATTTTTATCCTGTAGATTAAATATAGCATGTTTTTTATAGAGGTATAGACTTGTGAAATAGAATTAAATAAAAGTGATTTTTAAAGTTAACATGCATTTTTCGAATAACACATCGAATGTTGTTCCCCAAATTGTTAATTGCTTCGAGATTATCGATATAAACTAGTGACTTTACACATCCCCACAGCAAATACTCTAGAGGGATTAAATCGCATCATCATGGAGGCCATTTCATGAGGCTGAAACGTAAAACTATACGATTATATAACGTTTCCTTCAGTAACTGACGTGTGCGAAACTATGCGTTTATCTGTTTATTTCAATAAATCGCTTCCAGTAAGAGTTGTGTGACATGCTGCGCCGTTTTGTTAAAACCATAGTTCCTATACATTATATTTCTTTAATTGATAAACAAAAAGTCAGTAATCATGGCTCCATAACGATCCCCCCTGACTGTAATGTTCTGACCAGCGGACCAATGATTTAAACAGCCGATAATGTACACCAAACAGTCAGTTATTTTTAATATAACGCAATATAATGGTATCTTAACATACACTTGAAGATTCTCGTCACGCCGAATATGGCAGTTTTATATATTGACACATCCATTCAAACAAATGTGAGCTTTGTCGTTAAACAAAATTCTCTTATTAAATTGAAATTAGATATTCGCAAGAGTTTTTCGGGCGTTCTTTTATTCGTGTTTAAATTCTAAACCAAACTAAACATAAATCCCTTGACAGCTGATAAAATTGTCACCAGTTAAATAAGGCAACCCTTAGAGATCTATACTTCTATAATTATATACCATATTTCACTGCTTATGTGAAGGCCAACCTCTTAATTAAGAGCAACAAAATATATGATTTAAAAAAACAATTTTAACCAATTTCGACATATTCTATAACGGAAGTGACTAAAATTATTGTTCAAAAAACGTGAAATTTACCTTGCATAGAATGACTGAAAGCGGAACGTACGTAGTGCTGGAAAAATTTAAAACCAACCAATTCGAGCCGAAAAGTCCTGAGAAGTCCTTCGGAGAACGGTGCATTATCATTAAGCACTCGCAATGTTGTATTATATCTACAGATATGTGATAAGATTAACGTTAGCACCGGCCGGTGGTCTTTCGCTCGAGTGTGGGAAAAAGCGTCCACCCACGCCCTAAGATTTTTTTTTTTTAAAGAGAAGTAGCACTTCGGGCAACAATGCCCATTTAGTCAGGTACCGCGTTACAGTCTTTAGGAAAGGGATAGAGAAGATATGCGACAGGTAGTGAAAGTAGAAGGATAGTTACGGAAATTAACTCTCGTATAAGACAGCTAAGTGACCAGTGACTATGCCTTCATTACTGAGCAGCCCCACCGACAGCCAATTTTTATTTGTAGTGAAAAAAACCAAGTTCTTTGTTGGGAATCGAACCCACAACCCCATGCCATGTAAGCTAGCACACTACCTACTAGCCTACAGGGGCGGTCCTGCCCCTTTTGTGACCTGGTTGTTCACAATCCATAATTCTGGAAGTTTATGAATCGTAAATTACTCATGCCCTAAGATATAAGGACACCTTTGTGAATACACCTCTTAGTAGCAATTTTCGGGTAACAGGATAGTGCCTCCATTCCTTATAGACTATCTATCTCCTAGTCCTGTTCTCCGGTCCATGAGTAATCTTCATTAAGCAGTTGCCATGTTGTATTACATTTACAGATACGTGATAAGGTTAACATAAGCACCCGACCGATGTTCTTAGGAAAAAGCGTCCACCGTGCCTCCAATCCTTGCTGCAGAGTTGTAGACTATCCAACTCCTAGTCCTATTGCATGCGAAAGCGAGGACAATTGTTGTTAACTTTTGTGTTAACGTCGCTTCGGAACTTTCTTCAAAGCCCGATTAAACCACAGCCACAACGTTGCTTCATGAGTGGCCCCACCGTAGCCCTACGAGTAACTAGTTTCCGTGGTACCAGTGTGTGTGTAAAAAGTCACTGATCGGACTTTGAGAGTCCTATATCTCTTCCAGTTTCCGTATCCTAATAGTCCAGGCGACTGGTGCCGCCTTTTATTTTACCCCTGGAAGTAGATGTCAAAATGGGGAAGAGATCTATCAAGATTGCGTTTCCCTGGGAGGATACTAAATCTACAAACAGATAAACTAAGAAAGCTATATTTCGTCAAACAGAAGCCAGAGTCTGCGCGTTGGTATATAAACGCCGCTTTATATATATCCTTTTTTCAATGCTCGTGTTGTCCGCCTACTGGAAATACTTTAGCAAGAGCACTCTATTTCATATTATTATTTACAATTGAAAAATTCAAAAGAAATCCTAGAAGCGGCAACGATTATCTAAAAATAATAACATAAGTATATCCGCCGCTAGATCAAGCTATTGATATTATTAGGGTAACTTTTTTTTTTATTTAAGAAAAATTGATTGTATCAGAAAACCAAGGGAAACAAAAATTAGAAACGGTAGAATTTCTCATCTTCTGATTACTATTCCATGAGCAATAATAATTTTTATGAAAAATAGTCTTCAAAACCTTATAACAATTCTGAAAACATGGTCATCCTTCGAATATATGTGACAGACTGGGAATGTTTAGTAGGTTTTTTATATGTATTCTAATGAATCAAGTAATATGATTGTTATAGGACAAATTTTTCGGCAATTTACAAAAGCATCTTCTGCTAGATTTTTGACCAACAATAATGCTGTTTATGTATTTATGTAATTCTCAAATGAAGAGGTGCACAAAAAGCATCGATTCGTTCTTTTAAAGTACAATTTCATGTGACGCCTAATATTGTAATTGATTCATTACAAAATTTAACAAAAACTTCATATATTATAATGACGCAGAAGATAAAAATTATTTATATTAGGAAATCAGTGACCAGTGATTGTAAAATTTACCTAACAATCGTAATGCCATAGAAATTCACTTTGCATTGCAACTTCATTTGGTGTTCAATATTAATCTTTTCAGCAGTGTAAAAAAAACGTTTAATTTTTTAACTATTCATATTATTTGCTTAGAAGGAATAAATAAATTCTAAACTATTGAAAGCTTAGCTCTTTTCGAAGGATGATATAAATATTCTGGTTCTTACCTTCAAGTATAAATATTTGAAATTGTTTCTATGATCAATTATTAATGCCTTTTAAGTTTAATCTATAAGAAAAAAACTTATCATCAAAGCATTTATTTTTAATTAATGTCTCACCATGCAGAGATCCTTCAAAGAATCTAGTTTGTGCATCACCTCCTCTTTTAAGTTGTTGCACTTCATTCGCTTTTTAGCTCAAATTGTATTTATTTCTTTATCTCAAATCATTTTTTATTTATTTTGTATTTTTTTTTTTTGTATTTTGTTGTTTTATAGTTTTCGCTGCTATATGAAATATTTTAGTTTGTTGCTAATGTTGCTGGTAAAATCTATAAAATGAAGCATGTAAAAATAGGTGGTGGATAGATAAAGTCAGTGTACATATGTAATTATCTGTGGCACGATCAAAAATTTTAATTTTAAAATCAAACTAGAAAAAGAAATTGTGTTTGTGTGTAACATTGTATGGAAGACGAGAAATTATTAAAATCAGAGGTTCCCAAATGTAACTATAGGTTGAAATAAGGGAGAATACTACACAGCTAGAATTAAGAAAATGTTTACTACTAAACGAGTTCTGATACTGGGCACGCTTATTGACATTTATTAGCAAGGGTTTTTTAACAAGAAATTTGTTTTCTAAAATAAAATAAAACAATAAATTTAGATGGTTCAAATTTTTATTGTGTTATGAAGAGAAGATGTCGGTAAATATGAATGCAAAATTATATCTGGCAAATGTCCACCAGTACCACGCTACCAGCTGTCGTATCTTTCATCAACGTTTTTAATCAATGTTTGCCAAAATGGTGGTCCTATTTTGAGTTTTCGACCGGCTCCGTGTAGACTCCTTTCGTAATATAGGCTGTGTGATACGTGGCACCGACTTGTTGAAACCACATATCATTGATATCCACGTCGTAAAAAATAGGCCAAAATTTAATTATCTGGTGATAGCATGATCCTTTGACCGACATCGCATTTCCAGCTACAACTTCGAAAAAAAACGGCCCAGTTATGTCTTCAAGCCACATAGCTGCTCACAGTGACATGTTGAGCATGCAAAGGCTTCTAAATAATCGCTCTAGGGTTTTCAGAAAATCAATGCGGCAATTTTGTTTGTTGACATACCCTGACAAATGGAAATGGGCTTCGTCTGAAAAAATGATTTTTTCAGAAAAACCAACCGGTTGTTCTTAAATGAATTGAGCGAATCTGCGGCCACTCAATTCCTGTACCAGTTGAACTTAGTAAGGCTTCATAGTCAAATCCTTGTGCAAAATTCGCAATATGGTGGTTTTGGAGAACCTCCAATTGTTGTTGACAAATTTTTTTCTGCTTCATCACGGCTGCGATGTTTTCAGTCGACTATGTGCTGGTGTGCTCACATTTTGTATCGAGCCTGTCGACTCAAATTTAACGACCAAATTCTTAATAGCGGTTTCAGAAGAAGGATTATATTGTCCGAAAATATCACGAATTTTATAAAATGTAACGTAATGAATTAAGCGAATCTACGGTGATGTGAATGGTCGGTCGGCTTCAATTCCTGCACCAGTTAAACCTTGTAACGCCTCAAAGTCAAATCCTTCGTAAAATTCGCTATGTTGTGGTTTTGGATAACCTCAATTGTTGAGAACGACAAATTTGGAACCGATTCAACACTACGGATCACGGCTGCTATATTGTCAGTTGAACGTTACATGTTATTGTTCGCACATTTTATATCGAGTCTCTCGACTCAATTTAACGACCAAATTCTTAATAGTGGTTTCAGAAGAACATTTACTTTGTCCGAAACTATTCGAATTTTACGAAATGTAAATCGATTTTAATTGTTTTAATGGGATTTTCGTGCGAAATTGAATTTATTGTAATAATTGCCAATGCAACTACTACGAATACGTCAATAACTAAATGTCAAAATTATTATGTTGTTGGTAATGCCACAAATGAAAAACAAACGTCTTGTTTAAAGGCTAGTTGTATACATAAAAAATATAATGCCAGGATTGCTATTCTTCGTATCTTAACCAAAATCACTATATAGCTCCCTAAGGGTCAGACCATTAATGAAACAAGAGTTAGATAATGCCTATGTTACTTAAAATAAAAATGCGGGCGGACTTCTTAAGTTAATACCTTGTACACTTCCAATAGTTTAGAACTAGTGCTTACCCATGTACGTAAATCAAAATGTTGCACCTTAGAAGCAAAACGGTTATGTCGGTCTTGGTGATAGAAATAAGAATAACACGTACAAAAACCAATAGAATGGTCACTTTACGACTAATACTAGGTCATTAAAATGAATCCAGAATAAATCAAGGTCTCTAGCTGAAATAAATCTAAATCAAGATAAAATTTGTAAGATAAAAAATATAGCATCACTTGCGGTTCTAAAAATTGATTATATTGGAAGGCCAAGTTAAAAAAATTAGAAGCGATAAAATTGTGCATCTTTTGATTACTCTCTCATGAGTAATAATAATTTTTATGAAAAAAAAATCTTCAAAAGTTTCAAATCTTTATATTAATGCTGAAAATATGTTTATCCTTAGAGTATACGAATTGTAATGATGTTTCTGGTAAGCTATGCTGACAATTTACTTTATCAATTTACGCAACTGATAGACGTAAACTTTTATCCGTTTTATTTAGCTTAACTTTATTACCTACAAAAACAAACACTTTATTTGTTGACATTTATATGACGCTGGCACTATCGAAACTTATTTCCTTAAAATTGCAAAATGGCAGTCAAGTTTTAATCGATTGAAATCGCTACTGCACTTAAATCAAAAATTTTTTATAAGAAAATATGAATTCCTTATATCTCAACGAGATTTGGTTTAAAGAGGATGGCGACTAAAAACCTGATCTTATTGGTGATAAGTCAATTTTAAGAAATGAATAAATTTAATATTTCCTAAAAGTCCGTGCGATTTCTAAATGCCTGATTATTTTCTATGAAGCCACATCAAGTGACGTTGGTATAAACAAACCAGCAGTAATTTAGTCCTGGGAGTTAAAATTTAACGAAAAGGTAACCTGCGCTTTGCCAAGACCAGCGTGATCTTTCGATTACAACAATTTTTTTTTTGATTTTTGAGTCATATTTCGATCATTTTTATTCTCGAAAGTTTTAACGGGTTTAGAGAAGCACCCTTTAATTGATTTTCAAATGAAACTTAATGACATAGAAATAGTTGCAGAAGCTATTAAATACTTGTAATTATTAAAAAAGAAACACTAAATGGCCACTAAATCAACCACTAGCAGTCCATAGTAAAATACAAAATGAAAGCTCAAGTAGGCGTTTACTCATACGAAATTGATTTTGACTGAAAGACAGCATTTAAGCTTCATTTTCCTTTGAAATAAATGGCATAAGCGCGTGAGAAATACTTCTTTTCTTTTCTTCATGTACCAGTATTTATAGGCAATAATGAATCGAAATGTTATTTCCGGTTTATATAGAACTGAAGCCAGGTTTTCTTAAATCATTTAATATTTCTTGAACTCATCACGTACAGGTTTATAAATTATTTATTAAGAAAAACGATAACTTTCAAGAGATTGTGATCAAGAAAAACAATCACTTTTTTTTAAACGTTTGCACCGCTTTATTGCAGTTTTAAAAATTGTTAAACTAGGAGTCTACCAAGTTGAAAGACTCACGAATTTTTTTTTTGTTTTTGTTTTTTGTTTGCAAAATGATTGCTAAAGATTATAATTTTAGTGATAACAAAAATTGAGGAGGCTGGTAAAGTTTATTAACTTTTAAGGATAAATTACTTTGGCAAGCAATAGCAGTGAATTTCTTCATTTGTTAATTTAGTAGTCGTGGTTGTGTTGGTACAAATATGTTTTTCATATGATGGCTACACATGCAACAACAACAATTACTCCTCTGTGTATATGTGTGTCAGAAAATTACGTGACTGGTTACATTTTCTCGCCTTATTGTATACCCTACACCACTAGATTAAGCCACATATGCGACATGGTTGTAAAATATAATAAACAGCACTTTTTCAACTATGACTCGAAAAGGTGTTTCAACAAGAAGTTTGTTGTCTAAAACAAAATAAAATAAAAAATTTAAATTATGATGATTCAAATTTTTATTGCATCACGAAGAGAAAATTTCGGTAATTATTAATGAAAAATGATATCTGGCAAATGTCCACCATAATCACGCCGACAGATGTCAATTAT
Organism: Trichopoda pennipes; assembly: GCA_030448955.1. Taxonomy (NCBI): domain Eukaryota; kingdom Metazoa; phylum Arthropoda; class Insecta; order Diptera; family Tachinidae; genus Trichopoda; species Trichopoda pennipes. The sequence goes on along the minus strand of JASKUP010000041.1, from coordinate 194,967 downwards.
TTCATCAAAGTTTTTAATCACTTTTTGGCGAAATTTTTTTATATCATTAGTCACATCACGGATTTTGATTTTTAAGGCTGAAGTCGATTCGCTTTGTGTAAAATCTGCCCTTAACACAACCCCACAATAAATAAAATACAAAAATATACCAGGCTGAAATTATGCGATCGGAAAATTCGGTTTGCAATAAATTGATCGTTTCATTGGCTGTGTGACATTTGACAACGTCCTGTTGAAACTACATGTCAGTGATATCCACGACGTTAATAATAGGCCAAAATTGAGTTGTTAGCATCTCGCGATACCGTGATCCATTGACTGTTAACGCATTTCCAGTCTCATCTTTGAAAAAAAAATTGCCCAATCATGCCTCCAAACCACATAACGCACCATATAGCGACACCTCGAGCATGCAAAGGCTTCTCAATAATTGCTCTAGAATTTGAGAAGCCCAAATGCGGCAATTTAGCTTGTTCACATACCCTGACAAGTGAAAATGGGTTTCGTCTGAAAAAAAGATTTCTTCATGAGTGAATTGAGCGAATCTACGGTGATGTGAATGGTCGCTCAAATTCACTTTCTGCACCAGTTGAACCTTATAAGGCTTCAAAGTCAAAGCCTTATGCAAAATTTTTGGTTGTTTTGGATAACCCTTATCGTCGAGGAATTGAAAAATTTGGACCTGCTTCAATAGAGTGGCTCACAGCTGCGATGTTTTGTATCGAGCCTGTCGACCCAAATTTAACGACCAAATTCTTAATAGTGGTCTTAAAATGATGATTATGTTGTTCGAAAATATCACGAATTTTACGAAATGTAACTCTAATAAAACCACCATTTTCATAGTGAATTTTAATTATTTTAATAGGATTTTCATACGAAATCGAATCCATTGTAACAAGTGTCCATGCATCTACTACGAATACATCAAAAAAGTAAATGTCAAAACTATCATGTTGTTGGTGTATTGCCACAATTGACAACAAACTTCTTGTCGAAAAAGCCGATATAATACCCCATTAAATTGTTATGCGATTGCGAAAATAGAGTTATTTTTAGCTCCATGCGTGATTTTAATAGCGTCGTTGAATTAAACATTTTAAAGTTAGGGTACGTTTACGATTCGAATTTAGTCGCATATACCACTTTTATTTATTTATTCCTTTTGTTTATCTGCCACTTTTTTTAATCGAATATTATTTTTTCCTGTACTTAGTTTATTTCTTGATTAAAATTAAACATTTATGGCAGATTTGGGGGCATGTTTATAAAAGGTTCATTTATTTATGAGCAAAAAATTTTGTTAAGAAACGTAAATTAAAAGTAAAGTAAATATTTGTTTTTTTGTTTTTTTTTTTTTTTTGTTTGTTTGTTTAGTATTTCAGATTTATCAACAAAGTGCAAACACAAACAAACAAGAATAAAAGGTCCAATTGATTTGATGGTGTACACAGCCAAAATTGTAGAGGATCGTTTTATAATTTTAAGTTATCCAAAGTTGCAGCCAAGTTAAACTTTATAACCATATTAAACCTCAACCTCTTACTTATAATAAACTTTAGTTAATTTCCTTTTCTTTTCAATTAATTTTTTTTATTTTTAATTAAATTTTCTTTTTTTTTAATCTTCATTTAATTTTTAATTTAATTTTTAAAGAGCAGTTTTTGTGAGAAGAAAAAAGAGAAAGCAACTGCTGTGGTTGTGGGTTTAAAGAAGCGAGAGTCATAAGTTCAGCTTCTAGCTGTGACATAAATTTATTGGAATATAATTCTGAAGTATAAATCTCTATAAGTCTGCATTAAAAAAGGGATATAATTTTTTATAGCCAAAGATGCTCATATATGAGATAAAGTTATGGTGCATATAAGATAAAATAAGAAGGCTTGCTAATATGATGGAATAACAAAATTGCTATGGTAAGCTGCTGAGTTGGTAGACATGGTGTTAATTTAAAATAACATCGGATAACAACATTAACTATTCCTGTAGAAGCAAATATCTTTAGACGAATATGAAACGTTGACCAACAGCACCATACACAAAACATAAGTGTTCATATGATCCGCCTTTGTTTAGAATAGATCCTATCTAAAACCTCAGCAGCCTAGTTTCAATGCAACTTCATACTATTCTTATGCTCCTATCACTATTTGGGTTTAAGATAGGGAGCATTTACTATGCCTTCTGTGGGACCACTCAAAAGTTAGGCAGGAACCGAAACTCTAGGTGCCTTCTACCATCCGTAGTACCTATCAGACCTTAGTTTGACATCAACATTCCCAACTACAACCATCATTCATTACTGTTGTCATTCATTTACATCTTTGGTGATTGTTTGTTCAGTATATACGGCGAACGCTTAAGCCGTGTTCCAAATAAGAGTTGGGATGTTGTACCAAACGCTTCAATTTATGTTTACGCTACTCCTGAGCGGGTAAAGGATGTAATAAGTTTTTGGCTAGCGGCATGTTTATTCTTTCACAGCTAACACGGAAAAGGATATAAAATAATATTAAACAGTTCCACAAAACTCGCATTCATTCCACTTAAAACCAGTTTTCATTTACATTCCTTACGTTTATAAAAACATTCATTGGACCATGTCCGTACTTAGCTAGAAGACTAAGTCAGAGTTATCATCCACAAACCAAAAATTCCAAGCAAACCTCTATAGTAGCCATCCATTAGCAACAGTCATACCTTCAGCATAACAATTTCCAGCATCTTTACAAAGTAACAAATAAAGAAGGATACAAAATCTGAACATGATATTTTAATTAAACTAAATTAAGGCCAAAAATATATAACAACTAAACCTAAAGGATTTTAGGATAAAAAATGTTAATTTTGTTGTACTAATAGTTAAAAGTAAATTTACATTGAAAAAAATTTTGAAAAGGTTCCCTTCAAATAAATAAATTTCTTAAAACTCCTGCAAAAGTGATAAAGTAACACCAAAATTCGGTACCTTTTATATCTTGTTATACTTTTAACACGCTAATTTAGTGAATAGACTTGCAGTCTTAATCGAATTTTAAATATTCTTATTTTATTTTATACATTTTTGATATTCGCAAATATCATAACACAAAATTAATACTCACTTTCTAGCCACAAATGTCACAGCAACTCCAGCAATTTTGTGAAATTTATGTTGAAGTCAGTTTTCAAAAATTCCCTTCCGATTTCTTATGTTAGGCCTTTCTAATTATCTGATGTGCTAAATGACAACAAAGGTTTCATAAATCACTTAAACAACAATACAACTAAGTATATTTCAAATTCTATTACAATAAAACATTAAATAAATTTTTAATATGAGAGCTATTTGTCTTGAACAACTTCCAGTGGACTTTCTATCCTTTTAATTATACTAGCCTACACATTCTGATTCTGAAATGTATATTTAGCTTTAATATTTTTTGTTGTTCATTACTTTGCTTTCAAAGACAAAAAATTACCTGCCACATTCAATAAATTGTCTTATAACATTTCCCTCGTCTGTTTTTTATTTCTGTAAGTATATTTAGTGTCTTTTATAGATGCTATTTGAATTTAATTTTAATGGTAAATTTTAGTATTTCCATAGTACTTTTAACTATTTATATGCACTAGTAATTAATTTTGATGAGTGTGCTGAATAAAGTAAAGAAAATACTTCGCAAAATGATCGGTGTTGCATCAAAAGCAAATGTCTGTGATCTGCAATGAAGCACATGGTAATGTTGGTGCTGCTGCTGCTGCTGAAGATGATGACAAACACTGCTGTGGCAATATGCAGAACTATGAAAACAAGTTCACACATTGGGTTCTTTAGATCATTACAAAATATCAAAGAAACAGTTGCCGGTTTGCATGGCAGATGACAAAAGAAAAAGTAGAAAAATAATGAAGCATTTCAATGTGATGTGATATGATGTGATGTCAAGAAAAAATAAACATAAGTTGATGGAATTTTGAAATAAAACTCATTCTTTAATAAAACCAATAACTCTTGGATGTAGAATATTTTTATTTTATTTAATTTTTACTTAATTCTAAATTTATATTATGTCATATATAAATTTCTTGCTTCAAGAAGGCCTGCTTAGCAACAATAATATTTTAATTTTTTTAAAATTTAATAATAATAAATAAATTAATAAATTTATTTTATTAAACTAAAGATTTTTTTTGATCTATGTAGGATTTAAAACAGGAGAAACAGGTTCCTTCCGATAAACATCATTAAAAAATATAATCGCCGAGAACTTTTCTATAAAAAATTACATTCGGTGATAACTCTGCTATAGAAGTATATAATCGGCGATAACTATTCTATAGAAGTATATAATCGGTGATAACTTTTCTACAGAAAGTTTAACTCGTCACCAATTTTTCAATAGAAAATTGCAATCGGCCATAACTTTTCTATAGATAACTTTTCTATAGAAAATTGTAGTGGGGGCGATAAATTTTCTATAGAAAATTGTAGTGGGGGCGATAAATTTTCTATAGAAAATTGTAGTGGGGGCGATAAATTTTCTATAGAAAATTGTAGTGGGGGCGATAAATTTTCTATAGAAAATTGTAGTGGGGGCGATAAATTTTCTATAGAAAATTCTAGTGTGGGCGATAAATTTTCTATAGAAAATTCTAGTGGGGGCGATAAATTTTCTTTAGAAAATTCTAGTGGGGGCAATACATTTTCTATAAAAAATGTTAGTGGGGGCGATAAGTTTTTTATAGAAAATTCTAGTGGAGGCGATAAGTTTTCTAGAAAATTATTAATTTTCTATAGAAAATTATAGAGAAGTATAATCAATTGTAACTTTGCTATAGAAAAGCATAGATTCTCGATGGCTTTAATAGAGATAATCGTCGATAGCATTTCTATTAGAAAGAATAATCTTAATTCATTAATACAATTTCTACAGAAAAATGTAGTCATCGATAACTTTTTTGCGGGTAAGCATATGCTTCGTTAATATTTTTGTAGAAAATTTTGCAGTCATCCATACCTTTTCTCTTCAATAGTATTCAATTTTGAGAAAATAGAAAATTATTAAGGCCGAACAATTCCTGGCCATTTAGGCAATTGTCTAAACATCTTTTATCTTTTGGTGCATTAAAAAATAAAGTAAAAATATCTTGTTTTTAATTTCATTTACAGTAAATCTGTTATTTGTAAAGCATTAGTTTTCCAAAAACTAATTTCTGAATTAAATCATACATTATTAACCCTCTGTTTCAATTTCTCCTTCTGTTCAATTATTCTAATGTAATTTAATGTAAGAAATTTCAACACATTTTTTGCAATCTACCAAAATATAGTTCATAATTTATAAGATGATCAAGAGAAGTTAAAATATGCAAAAAGGAATAAAAGCAAGATATAAAACAATTAGAAGTTTCTGTAACGCCTAAAATTATGTAATCATTGTTGGCTTGAAAGAGCAACTAAACAAATAAAAGAAAAAAAATAAAATCCACAAAATTGGTTTAAAAATACAACAGCAACAACAAAAATTACTTAAAATACCCCCAGGGAAATAAATATTATTATGAAAAACAATATGAAAATTACAAATTGTTTCTCTGTTTTTTATAATATTTTCCCAGTCGTATTCATTGTAAGTAAGATTTACAATTGTTAATGGATGGTAGCTGGAGAGTTCTTTAAATAATTTAAAAGTAAGAGCGGCAGTTCCAAAAGTAGATTGTTTTTCGGTGAACAAAGTTTCTTATTCTTATTATATTTAAGCTATTGACGCGAAGGCATTATATTATTTTAACTAATGCAAAACTGTCTTAAATTTGAAATTTTGTCAAGAAAAGCAAGTCTGTTGTATAAAAGATTAAGCTTCTTTACTATGTTGTTACGATTCACAGGCAGGGGAGCGGATTATGTTGCAGAAAAATTAAGTAAAATTTTTAATTGCCAGTGGCTTCCATTAGCAGTTCTCTTCATAATATGTAAGCGTCAGCTTGCTTGAGAAAATTGCCAACAAAATGGTTGCACTCTCGCAATTCATTTAATTCCTGATTTTGTTATTATTTGCTTTCTATGACTTGTAATCAGTTACGTTGATTTTTATTTTACAGGGTATCCGCCGGGACATTTCGGAAAATATTAGTCGTGAAGTAGACACGTGGCAAATTTTTTACGGTAAAATATTCAATAAACCAACGTGTTTTAATCGTTAAAATATTTTATTAAAATCAATATTTGATTACTCTGACGATGAGAAAATTACGTGAAATTTTTGGGAGAAACAACATGCCAACAAAATGCATTATTTATCGTGTAGTGAATGATTTCATAGAAAGAGTGTCTGTAGGTGTAAGCCCAAGCAGGGACCACAACGTACTGCTGATCGACTGAAAACATTACTGCAAAGTGTTCAAAACCATTCACCAACCTCAATTCAATGCCGTGCTCATGAGAATAGTCTTCAAAGAACAAATTTGGCCACAATTGTACATAAAAATTTGCATTTTTTCGATGTAAGACTCAGTTCACACAAGAGCTTCTTACACAAGATCATTTACGCTGCCGTGCATATGACAATAGGATGTTACAGCTCTCCATGAAAACCCCGATTTTCAGGAATAAATCATAATGAGTGACGAGACATATTTTCATTCGAATGCATATGTGAATAAATAGAAGAGTCAGTTCTGGGGAATAAGAAACCCTCAGATTATTCAACAGTCACCTTCGCATCCATTAAAAGTGACTGTCTGATGTACATTTTTGTCAGGAGGAATTATTGGACGTTACTACTTTGAAAACGAAAACGGCAAAATGGTAGCTGTGAACGGAAAGCGATGTCGTAATATGATTGTAAAGTTTTTAACTCCACAACTGCATGTTTTGGGCTTAAGTAACATGTGGTATCAACAAGACAATGGCACATCGCATACAATAGATCTACTGCGAAACCTCTTTCCATAACAAGTTATTTTAAGAAATGTTGATGTTGATAGGCCTGCCAGTCGCCTGATTTGGCTGCTCTGAACTTCTTTTTGTGAGGACTCTGAAAAGCAAACAAACCAGAAAAGCATGAGCTACTCAAACAAAATATTCGCGATGAAATTAATGAAGTACCTCGTGATAAGTGTGTGAATGTAATGAAAAATGTAAGGCTAACAGAAGCGATATCCCGTACAGAACTGCCGACATTAAATAAGACATTTATTAATATAAAATCCATTCTCTTTCATTTAAACACAAATCATAAAAACCCTGTATATCTATAGAACTAAGAACTATTGTATAATTATTTGCATTATTTAAAGGAAAATATTTTGTTTTTCGCCTATTTGTTTTAATTATTTATTTATATTGAGTCTATGGATTCAAAATCCTTACAGATATTAATTCCGTAAATAATAATAGTATATACAACTTAAATTAAGTTATTCAAATATAAAATTAGATAACATTGAACAAAGTTAACATTTAATGGAAAATCATAAAATTAATTAAACTCAATACAAATTCTTAAAAACCGGGTCAGAGTTAGCATAATTTGATCTGAATACCTTAATTACCAGTGGAATAAAATAACGCGTAGATTGAAATGGAACATTAAATGCAATATTGCTGATCAAAAAACATGAACAGATATTTCCTTTATTTAAATTATTAAAAGAAAGGTGACAGTTAACATTATTCTTCAGCTTTCAAAACTTGGCAGCTTTATTAGAGTCTACTAGTGTAGGATGCTAGGATTCCTTTGTAAGCCTCGAAGACTACATAACACGAAATGCTTTTGCACCGATCCCATGCTATTACTATGGACTTTATAAAGTGGATCCCAAATTACCAAGTCATTTTCCAGAATAGATTTGACAAGCGCCCAGCGTTTTATAAATCCTAGAATTCTACATGCTTTGTTGGTGGCTAATGAAATGTGCTCTAAAACTGCATATTGTTTCTCAAGTATGTATATATGACATCTTAGGTTCAACCCTATAAGGTTAATATTACACTAGGAACTTAATACATCTAAGTCCGATTGCGGGAGAATATGAAGATTATGAAGACTAGCTGCCCCTGTAGGCTAGTAGGTAGTGTACTAGCTTTTGTTAGTATGGAGGTTGTGGGTTCGATTCCCAACGAAGACCTTGGTTTTTTTTCACTACAAAAATAAAAATTGACTGTCGGTGGAGCTGCTCAGCGATTAAGGCATAGTCACTGGTCGCTGTTGCTGTCTTTATACGGCAGTTCCCGACTATCCTTCTACTTTCAGCACCTGTTTCATCTCTTCTCTATCCCTTTCCTAAAGAAGGTGGCACGGTACTTGACTAAATAGGTATTGTTGCCACTTCTCTTAAAAAAAAAAGAATATTAAGATTATCTGTCGCAATATTTTCACGTCATCTGCATATAACAGAACGTTTGAGTATTTAATGGCTTTGCATGGATTATTAATAATCAAAGAAATTAATAAAGGACCCAGATGGCTACCACTCGGCATACCAGATAAAAAAAAATTACTCTAGAAGTAAGCGTATTGAAACGAATGTTGTGAGTTTTGTTTGATAGATATGAATTAATCCACTTAAGGTGATTGTTCGTCAATCCCATAAGTTGAAGTTAACTTATCAAACGTTTTCGGTGTACCCTATTAAATGCCTTACTAAAATTAGTACATTTAAGTTATTTATTAACTTATTTTTTATTTACTTATTTATTTACTTAGTCTACAGATTTAATGTCCTTACAGACTATAACAATATATAATACATTTTTACAAGATTAATTATTCAAAAAGAAGACAATATTTTTCTTAATAGTATGTATGTTCTGACAATAATCAATAAATCTATAATATTTATTAAATTCAAAAAAAATCCTTAATAATGGATCTTAGTTAGCATAGTTCGCTCTGTACACTTGCAAGGATAGCGGGATAAAATTACGTATAGGACGTGATGGAATATTAAAACATATATTACTTATTAAAAATTGACAGGACACATTTCCTTTAATAAGATTAAGGACAAAACTAACATTCAACATTGTTCTACGACTTTTAAGCTTCGGAAGTTTAATCAAGGCAAGTCTATTGTTATAAGACGGTAGATTTCTCATATTCCAGTTCAGGCCACGAAGGCAAAATAGTAAAAATTGTCTCTGAACAGATCCAAAAGTGTTAATATAGGCATTGTATGTTGGGTCCCAAATTATAGAGCCATATTCCAGAATATATGCCCGACTTTTTGATGTTCTCTATACCGAGAGAGCGATCGGATATTTTAATTTCGCATAACAATTTTAAAGCTACTGCTTATAAAATAATAGTTAAAATAAAGTATTGTGTTGTTAAATATGTGGTGGGCTTTTACCCTGATTTGCATATTTCAGGATATAGTCTATGGAACAGGACCCAAGTTTCAAAAGTTTTTGGTACAAATTTAAATTACATTGAGAGGAGCAATCTGACAGAAAATTAAAGAAGAATAGAATAACGATTAGCATTTCGACTTCTAAAATATATTTAATTTTAAAATTAAATACTTATAAAATATCAGTAATTTTTCAAAATTGTTGATTGTGGTTTCTAACAAGTCGATGTTAAATCCAAAAAATAAATTTTATTTAGCAAACCTTCAAATGACTTTATTCTCAAATTAGGCATCCTAGAGCCTAAATCATAATGCAAATCTGTAATCACTTATAAAATTAAAAAAGAAAAATCGATTTAAGGATCACAAAAATTAGCTTCTAAAGCAAAAAGCTCTAAACTCATTATTTAGAAGTTGTTAATAATATTCATGGGATAAGCGATCAAGGATGGCAAAATATAGAAAATTTGGAGCTTGTACAGGTTGCTTAAAGTTTCTATAGTACTTAAACAAAAAAAGATTTTTATTTTTGTTTACTCTACGTTCAGGATATGTAAACAGGATATAACCGGAAATGTTACCAAAAAATAAAAAAAAAAAACACAAAAATATAGAATAAGCAATATGAGATTACACACAGAGATGTACTAAAGCTTACATCCGCCATAGAACGATTTGTTAGTATCAGTTTTGTTTGGTTTATGTATATTTCCATTTTCTTTTTTTACTAAAGTAGGAAAGAAGAAACATTAAAAAAGTTTTTCTCTTTTAAAGTTTATATATATGTATTTTACTTAATAGGTTTTGAATATTTTGCATACTTTAATGTCGAAAACGTCCATATTCGGTATTTTTATTATTCTCAAAAATGTTTCCTTATGTAAATTACATAGCAAGCATTTTTTTATAAAAAAAAGGAAATAAAAACGCATGCCAAATATATTTTATATGTGACGGTAGGTTTCGGAGGTTAGAAGTCATCGAAGCATATTAATGCTTGAAACTGTATTTCAATATATGTCTGAGTGTTTGGCAATATTTTTGAAAGTATTTGGCTTGGTCTTCACTTCATTGCAGAGTTTCTCGAAGATGTACAATCATTGGGTTTTTTTGCTCAGTTACAAACCAATAACTCGAAATAAAGAATTGATTAAAAAGAAAGGAAATATCATAATACTAAAACAAATGCAGAGCGGTGGTGTCTTAAAATTTGCGTTGATAAAATGCAATCACCGACTTTTACACCTCTTTTTGGGGTATATAGTGAACAGATATTTCATGGTACCAAAATTTACCGTTGTAAAACTTATGTTACCCATTGCACCACAAACGTATTTCTAGTAAATGTTTTTATATTGTTACAAAATAAAATTTGAAAATTAAAATTTCTAACAAAGTGTGAACAAAATAAAGAGAAAAGTTAAGCTAACACGTGAACAGAGTTCCCTCACCAACCCCCGAGGATACACAAATGGATCTCTTTACCCAAAGGCGGCAACAGTCGGAAAGCTAGCATGACCTTGAAAGTGGAAGTAAAATGACTTCTCAAGGTCTGGCCAGTAACCGATACGCTCTGGTGCCACGGGAACCAGTTGCCCAAAGAGCTACTGCCCTGTATTGATTATTAGTGAGGCCCTCGGGGAGTAAAGTGGTGGCTGTGGTTTAAAATTCCAAAATGGAAAAATCGGTTGGCTGTTAAGAGCATCCGAAGACCTGTTGCACATGTAACAGAGCTACTGCCCTCTATATTCGTTATTGGTGAGGCCCTTCGAGGAGTAATGTGGTTTAAAACACCCAAAGTGGAAAAATCGGTTGGCTGTTGGGCATGTAACAGAGACGACAAGAAATTTGATAGTCTCCGGCAGAGCTGCTGCTCAATACAGGTTATTGATGAGGCTCTACGGGGATAATCGGTTGGTTTTTTAAAGCATCCGAAGAGCTGTTACACATATTACAAGGGCGATAAGGAGTTTGATAGTCTACGGTAGAGCTACTGCCCTACACAAATTATTAGTGAGGCCTTTCAAGGAGTAACGTAGTGGCTGAAGTTTAAAAAACCTAACTGGAAAAATCTGATGGCTTTTTAACGCATCTGAAAGCTGTTGCACATGTAACAGGGTCGACAAGGATTTTGATAGTCTCGCTGTTCTCTTAAAAATTTAAAACTACGACGTGTGTGCACCTAAGTGTGTATGCGTCGTAGGACAATGGTGGATACATTGTTTTCACCCAGAGGTAGGACAACCATCAGATAAGGGCCAAATCCCATGCACTAATGTTAAACTGTAGTATACATGCTGAACAGAGTATTTGGTCGCATTGGTATATTTACTTGGCTGCTAAAAAGAGACTCCAGAGTTGATATCCCAAAATAATCTTTGAATGGTAACATAAGTAATTTCTATTGAATAAGCGTAATAGAAGAACCCATTAAAAGTAAAAAAAAAAAATAAAAACGCAGCTGTTGTACCTCCTGATGTCTTTAATAGAAAAAGAAAATAATAGAGGTACAAACGCATTTAATAAGTTACTAATGGCACCTAATAGGGCGGATTAGTCCATTCATTTAAGAATAGCATTTTTTACATTTTCATTTCGTATCCCATTTTAAACAAAAGCTTAGGGAAAGCGGCATTATATTTTCATTCCGCGGAAGTAAATTTTTATGATATCTCCTATTCTGTTTTTTTGTTTCCTGTATGTTAAAAAATGTTTTTAAAAGTTTGCTGGGCTGTCTGAAAGTCTCTTTTGGCTCGTTTTTACATTTGTTTCTTTTTATCTTGTGGGTGTTTTTGCAAATGGCATTCAAAGTTTTGCTGATTTTTCTAACTTCCCCATATAAAAGTATACAGCTCCATACAGTTGTTGTATGGAGGCCATAAATTTCTTCTCTCATTATTTTTCTATATGTAATAAGTTTTGTTTTTATATCGTTTAAAGTTTGTTATCTTATTTTTTACCTTAATATTTTATATGCTGTTATTCCTCTTTAAATTTTTAAATTTTACTATTGCTTGCAGAGCAGTCATCGGTCGTATCGTGAGAGGAAATTTGTTAACTAGAAAATATGTTTAAGTTTTTACGGAAGTTAAAGTTGCTTTAAGTTGACACTTTTTTCTTATATTTGCCTGCCAACATCTTTTTACAGTTATTATAAAAAAGCAACTTCAATGATAATTAAACAACTAAAATTCATTTAAAATTGGTTCAAACTAAATTACACTTCTCTAAAGAAATAAGATTATGTGTTCAAACACAAAATTAAATCGAAGCCACAAAGCTAGTTAATTATAAACGAAATTCTTTTATGATGCGGACTTTTTTAAAATTATTTATTCTTAAAAAATGTTTCTAATTGTCTTTAAAATATTTACGTCAAAATTCCATTACTATAAAATTCCCTGACTTTTAAAAAATTTTAGTTTTTATTATTGAAAACTAGGCAGAGAATTAAAAATCATTTATCCGAGATATGCGATCTTTAGTATTTATTTTGCCTACAACATAAACAGGCTGCAGTTTGCTCTTGAAAAAGCCTTTAGAAATTGAGGAAATAAGAAACTTGATTTAGTCCTTAAGCCCTTTACAAATCCCTAATATAAGTGCAAACATAAACATTTATTTTCCTGTGTAGAGAATTTTTTGAAAGTTTTATTTATTTTCATATTAAAATTTAATTAAAATTTAATTGAATCTACCTATTTTATAATTAAATAAATAATTAAATCAATCAATTATTTAATTAAATTCTGAATCTGAAAAAAAACAAATGTTAAGCTGTAAAATGTTGCTCTTGTTAAGTTAGATATTAATATAATAGAAATTAAAAAACTAGCTGACCCATTGAGAACGAAGTTGTGAGATCGCAAAGAAGAAATGCAAACAAGTAAGCTCGATGCCCACCGCGACAGTTTAAACGGCAGCAGTAATCGAGTCCATGTTACTTTGGAGCCTTCACTGTCATCCGCCAATGCACATTGGAGGCAGTTGGCGTATGGTGTGTGTGTGTTTTTGAAGTAAACAACAATTAATATTTACGTAAATGCGACCATATAATATAAAAACACAGCGCACAAAAAAATTAAATGCATTGAATGAATAAATACACAAAAATTCATTCAAGTCGATCCAGTCGTGTAGTTGCAGTGTAGTTGAATAACCTGGATACCGACTGCAGCGCCATCTGCCGGGCTGGTTTGTGAATGTAAACCATCCAAGGTGGCACCCAAACGCAAAAAAAAAGTATTCAGTGACATACACACGTACAGTAGAATTACGTGTCTTTATCAAATCCAGCAGAACTTAATATATGTTCACTCAACCGATATACCAAATTCTGTTTAAATACCGTTAGCAGGAGCAGAAATAATAGATTTTTAATTTGTGGTTTGTATGGTAGGTACCACGCCCCTTTTTCCAATTGGACCGAATTGTAAATCTAAACCACCCGGAGCGCCACCCAAATGCACACAAAAAAATGTATGCAAATCGGTCCTGCGGTTTAGGAGGAGTTCAGTCATAACACACGTACAGTAGAATTATATACATAAAGATATATCGATTGTTTTTTATCGAAGTACTGAGCTTTAAATTGGCAACAATTTTTTAGCTGGCAAACATTTTGTCAGCTTTCGAAATTTTAACCTTAAGTCTAATTGGCATTTCATATGTAAGTTAAGTGCAACACATGATTGCCGCTATTTTTTCAGCGATGAAACTCCGTTTTAAAGGAATTGCTTTACGATTACCGTCAGACCTTTTCCCTTGCTTTGAGCGACTTTCAAGGAATATGAATTAAATGTTTCGCAAAAAGTCTTTACTAAACAGTTATTTTCTTCGAACGTTTTGAAATTGTAGTTTAAATAATGAAAGGAATTGACTGGGATTAAAAATCCCATCCACCATTATATAAATAATGAAAGGAATCGATTGCGATTGAAAATCCTTACTGACATTAAAAAAGAAAATATTTTTACAAAAACTTAAATTTAGTTCTTCAAACATAAAGTTAAATAACATTTATCAGCATTAACATTTAAAGAAAAATCGATATGCTCTTAACATTTACTAGACTCAAATTCTCAAAAATAGGTCAGAGTTGTTAAAATTTTATCTGAATACTTTAATTGCTGATGGATTAAAATAGTGCGTAGGACTAAATGTAACAATAAATGAAATATTGCTAATCAAAAAATCTTAACAGATATTTCTTTTTATAAAATTTAAAATAAAGCTGACATTTAACATTATTCTAAGGCTTTTTAGAGTTGGCAGCTTTATGAGAGCAAGTCTAATAGTACAGGATGGTAGAATTAAGGGATTTAACTGTAAGCTTCGAAGACAAAATAACAAAACTGCTTTTGCACTGATTCTATGTATAAAGTACACAGTAATACTTCATACATTTGATCCTTAATTATTGAGCCATATTCCAGAATAAGTGTGACAAAAGAAGTGTATAGATGTTTTGTGATATATGGGTCACTTGCTTTGTTAGTGGTTAACGAACTATGGTGTATAAAATTTAATAAATCATCCAACAGTATGATATATTGTCAAATTTATGTAAACATATGTTCCACCAACAGCTTAAGATGTTCCAATATTTTTGACGATAACTTTCATTTAAATCTTGTCTGTGTCGCGGTTTCAAATCTAGACAAGTTTGCTAGAACAACCCACTTGCCCTATTTTTAACTACTTTACTTAATTTTTTTTAAATTTTTGTGTGCTCAACTTAACGTTATATAAAAAATGTCCAAAAGTCAGAGAATGGTTATGTTAACCCCAATATGGCTACACTGCACTCATTAAATAATAAGCGTTTTCTGATAATTTACATTATTATTGTCTAAACTAATTGTGTCCATTGTCGTAATCATCTTAACTCCTTGAGGAGAATTGACTCTATACAAGATTGCTTTAAGCGGTTCTATCACCTTAACTGTGTTCCAATTTAAAAAGTTTTAAGGTCTTCATTTTGTTTTTGTGTGCACGTTTACGCAGGATCTTTGTTTTTTTTTTAAGAGAAGTAGCATTTCAGGCAACAATGCCTGTTTAGTCAAGTACCGTGCTACATTCTTTAGGAAAGAAATAGAGAAGAGATGAAACAGGTGGCAAAAGTAGAAGGATAGTCGGAAATTAACGGCCATATAATAAGACAGCACAGCGACCAGTGACTATGCCTTCATCGCTGAGTAGCCCCACCGACAGTCCAGTTTTATTTTTGTACTGAAAAAAACCAAGGTCTTCGTTGGGAATCGAACCCACAACCCCCATACTCGCAAGCTAGTACACTAACTACTAGCCTACAGGGGCACTTGCTTATAGTGGGCCCAATTTATATTCTTTATTTAATGCTTTAAAGGAATCAATATTTCACTTACGGTATAGATTTTGACCGCTTATGAAATGTCAAAACTGCAATATTTTTTTAATTAAAAATTTTTAGAAAATATGTATGCTGCAAAACTAACTCCATATACCACCCAAAGCTTACCCGAACTCTTGGAAGTTAAATTTCTCTTGACGTATACCCAATTTGGAAAGACCAATACGACGAGGACGTTGTATCACAGACACTATTTCTTCGTAAGTACTCTTAGGAATTACAACGTTGAATCACAAAAACAATAATAAGTGAATTAAAATAAATGAATTAATAAACAAATAAATGATTATATATAGGGTCCACCAAATAACATTTTTTTTAATGCTATAAAAAAAACTACACAGCTTCGGCTGTGTGGCACGTAGCGCCGTCCTGTTGAAACCAAATGTTGCCAATATCCTCCTGTTATATAATTGTGAACAAAAATTCGCCATTGACTGTAATGGCCACTCCTGAAAAATGGCCCAATAATGCCTCTAGCCCAAAATCCGCACCAAACAGTGACTCGTTTTGGGTAATTCGGCTTTTCAATGTATGCGTGCGGGTCCCCCTCGGGGGCACATTTATGGTCTTTATAGATCGCTCGACTATCTAGGCCTGTGCAACTGGGGGTATAAGGAAGCCCAGTCCCCTGAAGTCAACAGGGGTACAACTGGAAACTCCACGTTATTTCCACGGGAATCAGTGAGCTCGCAGATTTCCGCTATTTGTCTCTTTAGACATTTAGCTGTTCTCTGGCTGATTATTGAGGTTGGCCCCAATATGGGAGTATCGTGGTGGTTGTGGTTTCGCGGCCCCAGCAGAACAGGTCAGTTTTTAATGGGGCCAGGTTCATTTCACCATTAATAACACCTACCTGGTGGAATGTTCCTAGATCCAGTGAGCATGCTCGACATGTGTTCTGGCCAGGAGTTGGATACAGCAAGGAGTAGTGGTTTGCAGCCCTGCTTTGAAATCATCAAAGTTGCAACTAGGAACGACCTGTTGCTAGAATTAGTCTTCGGCTTCCTAGGGCGTTACTTTACATTCCCAGTGGTATGACTACCATCTGATTAAGGCTCACTGTCAGGTGTAGATGTAAATCAAATCACGTATGCGTGCGGGTTTTCTGTGCCCCAAATGCGACAATTTTGCTTGTTTACATACCCGCCAAGATCAAAAGGAGCTTCATCTAAAAAAGATGATTTTTTTTTGCAAAATCGGCATCTTCTGTAAGTCGATCGCAGGACCACTTAGCGAAGCATTGTTCAATCGTATGCATAACCATATTCGTACAGCGGAAGGATAAAACTAATTATCTGTCAAATCAAACATGATCTAAGTGTTACCATTCACGAAATAAGCACTAGTTTAAAAAAAAACGTTAGATGGCGTACCCTATAGATGTTATCTACATAAACAATGCTGATCGGGTCTGCAATTTTTTATCGCATTTTTCCACATCCAGCTTTAAAGTAAAACTAAAAAATTTTTTTCTAAAGAGTTAAAAATAATTGTTAATATATTATTATTTTTTCTTATTCGTTAATATCCAAATATTTTAAATGATATTTACAAAAAATTAATATTTATTGATAAAAAACTTAAAAGGATTTGCTTTTTTTAATATTAAACAAAATTCACTACAATCAACAAAGATATAGAACTGAAAAGCACAACTAATTTTCCATTAAATTAACCTCAATTTTTCATACGCAAATTCTTTTACACTCACACACACACCTAAATACTTATGCAAACACACATCCAAAATAATCATAAGTAATTTTAAACGTTGTAAAAGTCACGCACTTTGGGGTCTCATTTTTTGCTCTTTGTGGGCCTGACAATTGTCAGTGGCATGTTTTTTTAAAGTAAAAGCCATTATTTATTGTTGCTACTGCCGTTTTATTGTTGTTGTTAAACAAATAAAATAATTGCTGTTGTACTTATGTTTCAACATAATATAAAAAAGGACATGAATTTGAGTTTGTTTTTTTTTAGTGAAACATATTAAATTGTTGTGAATTCATTTACAAAGTCGAGCGAAAGAAAAAAAAATTCCTCAAAGTAAATTGTGTGTTGTAGACATAATTTGTACGCACATTGTCCACTGTAAGTCATGTGTAATGACTGAATGAATGACTGAGAACTTTTGTTGTATGCACAAGTATTTGTGTTTATGTATGTGTGTGTGTATATATAAAGATTCCATTCTTTGCGTTTAAGTACAAATAAAAATGCTAATTTATTTTTTTACAACAACAACAAAAGACTTTAAGACATTCTCCTTGGACCCACAAACAAATTTATTTTGACTTGGCTATGAGATATTTTGTTCCCAGTTGATAAAAAAAATCATTGTTTATGCCTGACAAATATTAACAATGGCTAAGCTGTAGTTGAAAAGCGAATAACACTTGAGTGTGGAAATTGCTTGAGAGGAAAACAGATTCTTGTGTAAATGTGCGTTAACATCTTGACAAAATTTGTTCAAGTTTAATTAGAGAAATGTTTTTGACTTTTTGGCTTTTTCACTACACTAGTTTATGACAGCTGTTGTTCAAATAACATGTCAAAGTAAAACGAAATTCTACAATAGGCGTCACGTGACCATAATTAATTTAATATAAACTTTATATCACAAATTTAGCATAAATTTCGAGATTTTTTATAAACGACATCATTTCTGCGGATGAAGTGGTTTAACATGCAGAGTATTTTAATATTCCCCTGTGTTAATAGTACTAATGTTTAGTGGGGTTGTTTAAGCTATCGACTGACCCAGATTAATCTATAAATTTTAATATGGATGATACCAGTAGTTAGGGTAAATGGTTTAAAAAGCCTAATCAATATTTAAATCGGTGTTTCATATAATGTCAAACATACAATAATTAAATGTCTTAAACGGAAACATGATTAGCCGATGTCTAATCATGAAATAAATTTTTTTTTTTGGAAATGTGTAAGTGTATATCGCTTTTATATGATACGGCAATTTTGCTTGTTGACATACCCTGATAAGTGAAAATGGACTTCGTCTATTTCGTTAATCACATAAAAGATTTTAAATTTTAAGGAAGAAATCGATTAGATTGGCTCCGTATATACTCTGCCCTTAACATAGCCCCACAAAAATAATCCAGTAGTGTTAAATCACACGATCTGGCTGGTCACTTAACTGCTGACTGTCGTAAAATTATGCGATCGAGAAATTTGGTTTACATCGAAATATGGCGCAGTCCTGTTAAAACCGCATGTCATTGAAATCCACGTCGTCAATAATAGGCCAAAATTAAGTTGTTAGCATCTCGCGATAGCACGATCCATTAACTGTGTAAGACTCTTCTTCGAAAAAAAACAGCGACCCAACCCTGCCTCCAGACCATATAGCGCACCACACAATGACACGTTGAGCATGCAAAGGCTTTTTAATAATAGAATTTTAGAAGGTCAAATGCGGCAATTTTGCTTGTTGACATATTCTGATAAGTGAAAATGGGCTTCGTCAGAAAACGATTTCTTTTTTCATGAAAACCACCCGATTGTTCCTGAATGAATTGGGGAAATCTAGTGCGATATGTATAGTCGGCTTCTATTCTTGCACCAGTTAAACTTTGTATGGCTTCAAAGTCAAATCCTTACCCAAAATTTGCCGTGAGGCGACTCACCGCTGTGATATTTTCAGTTAAACGAACCGGTCGAATACGCCTTGGTCTTCGCACATTTTGTATCCAGCCAATCGACTCAAATTTAACGACCAACTTCTTAATGTTCTCAGAATTATGTTGCCCGAAAATGTCACGAATTTTAAAAAAATGTAACTTTAACAGAACCATCGTTTTAAAATTGAATTTTAGTTATTTTAATGCGATTCTGGTGTGAAATTGAATTCATTGTTACAAATGACGGATACGTCAAAGAACTTAATGTCAAAAAGATCATGTTGTTGGTGCCGCCACAATTTAAAAATCAGCTTCTTTTTGAAAAACCCGGTATTTAATATTGTTGCACATCAAACAACAGCAAAATGCTTATAAGGAATTCTACGAAATAAGTTAAACAACAAAAAACAAAAACAACTAACGCAGAAAAAAAAGAAAACATACGAACAAGCAGGTGCCTACAGTGAATTAAATTCACAACAACAATATGGGATGATGTTAAAGTAGAATATTCTTGTATATACGAGAACCGCTTAAAACAGCTATATAAGCACCACTTGTGGGCAATGGAAAGAGTTTAAGTTGAAATGCCGATGAGTAAAAGCAACAAAAAAATAAAGCATATTTAAGGCGTTACAGTAAAGTAAATAAATCGCTTAATTTAAAACTCTGAAGTGCAGTGTTATTGTTTTGCATAAAAGATGTCAAAGCAAGAAAACTTTCATTAAAAGTAATAAGTTCTTCGAAGTTAAATACTTTTTGCCAGATACCTAATTTGTAAAAGCCATTAAATAGAGGACACTGTGTTATATGTGGTACTATTTCTTTGAAAGTACTCTTAAGAATTACAAAATTTAGTCCCAATAATTAATGAATAAATAAACAAATAAATGATTATATGGATGACATCTATGTGAAGAATGATAATGATTACGTTCTATTGCTTTTAATTTTTTTTTTTATCAACACAAAAATTTTTAACAACAAACTCGAAAACTTTTTCTTTCCTATGAGTGGCTTTCAAGGTATATAAATCAGCTTTAAAACTACAACTCGTTAATAAACAGTAATTTTCTCCGAAAACTTTGAGTTTGCCGGGCCCCAGTAGATTACTTTCATTATTAACTTGGCATATTGTCAAATCTGTGTAACCTCGTTTTTGCATACGCGATTTTTATTAATTTTTAAAAATAAAATTTTTTTTATTTAGTAATTAAATAATTTTATTTAGTAATTAAAAAGTAATGTGAACCTAAGCCAAATTTATAGTTATTCACTTGATTATAATTTATCAAAACTAATTTGAAGTTTATATTTACATTTTATTTAAACTTCTCATTTCTCAAAGTATTTTGGTTTATCTTTTGAAAATATTTTAAGTTTCTGTTTTTTTTTGGTTTAAAAAAAATTCATTTCCCAGTAACCCCATTTATTTTTATTAAAAGAACTATACAGAAACAACTCATTATTAAATGTTTCAAAAACTACAATATTTAATGTGCATATATGCACACACACACACACATACACACACACGCACACACACACATATATATATATATATATATATATATATATATAGATATATACATATATAATGATGATTTATATAAACAATTTAATCTGCACAGGAGCAAATATAAATTACAGTATTTAAATACAAATGTAGACTAGGATAACACGTTTATACGTACACTAAAACAATAACAAGCACATTATAAGAGCATAAAAAGGATAAAAATAGAAGAATTGGAGTAGGAAGGCCTATCTGGGAAGTGTAATAAACGTAGATAACTAATATTTCTACAAGATATTTTTACTTCTTAAAAGGATTTTTTTAAATACATCACAGTTTAATTTTAGTTAAAGTGTTATCTAGTTACGCTTTTCGTAAAGAATGAATATTATGCTAGAATAATAGTTTTTATTTTCAGGTTGGTAATTTATTTATGCTTTGGCTCCTCAGCGTTTCTTATTTATTTATTTATTTATTTAAGTCTATGAATTTACAATTCTTACAGACTATTAGTACTTAATTTATTTATATATATATATATATAAAACTAATGAAAGAGAAAAAAAAAGAAAAAATATGACAATTATATGCAATTATTTAATGAGAACGAAATATTACGCTTTATCAGATTTTCATTTAAGGTATAATCAATACAATAGTATAATTTATTAAAGTGTTTACAACATCTAATGAAAGGATCAGAGTTTGCATAGTTCGATCTAAAATATTGAATATCCAATGGATAAAAGTATCGAGTAGGTCGCCACGGGACACAAAAAGATATATTTTCAATTAAGAAGTTAGAGGAAGTATTCCCATTAATTATATTTAAGATGAACATAGCATTAAGCATAGTTCTGCGACTTTCCAGAGATGGTAACTTGATGAGAGAAAGTCTAGATTTATATGATGGTAAACAGAGCGGGTTCCATTGTAGTCTGCGTAAACAAAATATAAGAAACTGTTTTTGAACAGATTCAATTGCATTACTATAAGTTTTGTACTGTGGATCCCATATAATTGACCCATATTCCAGAACTGGACGAACTAGTGACATATATAGATGTTTCGTGATATAAGGATCTTCAAATTCCTTTGCCCAACGTTTAATGAAGCCAAGCTGAGATCTTGCCTTGCTCACAATTAGAGAAATATGTTGAATGAAATTTAGTTTATGGTCAAGTATAACTCCAAGGTCTGTGATCCTGCAGACATTTTCCAGCTCATTGCCACCCAAACAATATTTAACGTTTAAATGGTTCCTTCGGAAGAAGCACATATATTTACATTTATCGAAGTTCAATTTCATTGAGTTCAATTTACACCAAGAGTATAAAGAATCTAAATCTGCTTGTAGCAGCATGTGATCATCATATTTATTATAAGTAAAGAATACTTTAACATCATCCGCATACATTAGTATAAAAGAATTCTTGATGACACCAGGTAAGTCATTGAGATATAATGAAAAAAGAAGGGGTCCAAGATGGCTCCCTTGAGGAACACCAGATGAAACGGAGATTGGCTTAGAAATCGCATTTTTGAATGCAACATTCTGTTTCCTGTTACTAAGGTATGAATTTATCCATTTTAAGCAATTTTGTGTGAATCCTATGTAATGTAGTTTTCTGATAAGTAGTCTATGGTTAACCTTATCAAATGCCTTGCTAAAATCAGTATAAACAACGTCAGTTTGCATCTTATTGACAAAACCACGATTAACCAAAGTTGTGAGTTCTAAAAGATTAGTAACAGTAGAACATCCTCTACGAAAGCCATGTTGGCTAGACGATAATATTGAAGACACTTGATGGCACAAATGATCCGTAACTAATTTTTCAAATAGTTTAGGTATAACACTCAATTTAGCAATTCCTCTGTAGTTTCTAATATCATTTTTTTTACCAGACTTAAACACCGGAATAATAAGAGAAGTCTTCCATATTGCGGGAAATATACCAAATTTAATTGAGTAATTAAATAATATTGTAAGAGGAGTTACAAAAGCCTCTGCGCAGTTTATAAGAATGCAACTAGGAACGTTATCAGGTCCACTCTTATAGGAAAATTTTAGTTTCTCCAAACCATGAAGTATTGATATTTCATCCAAACATGGCAGTAAAATAGCCTGACTTCCCAAATTGTGCATTGGTTGTCCATTAACGTTAGTACCCTAAATAAATTCAATATTCAGCAAAGAAGGAATTAATAAAGCTTCAGAAGTTAGTAAACTAGAAACAGCAATCAACACCCCACCTCCTTTCATATTGTTTACACGATCCTGTCTATATATTCTGTAATTATCAGCTAATATTTCTGTATTTAAAACAATTGCATTAAGCCAAGTTTCAGTTAACGCTATAGCTTGAAAGTCAAATGAAAAACTTTGATTGAATAAAACAGATAATTTTGTATTAATTCCACGAACATTTTGATATACCAGAGTAAAATTTACAGCATCATTTTTTAGTTTTTTGAAATATTCGTTATAGATGTAGGAAGTTGAACAGAAGTTCTTTGCCTTGTTTTAAATATAAATTCGCGAACATATGTACCATTGGGACAAAATTCAGGAGAAATAACAAGGTCAAACAACTCATTCGGTACAGTAATTTTAAATGATGCCACTATCCTTGACTCAGTATATGCAAATTTATACACTGAGATGCCTAAGTTTGTACCATATTTCAAATTAATGTATGATTGAATTTCTTCAACAGTAGTATCTGCCGCCAAACGAGAAACAAAAATTGTCTTACTCGGAAGTATAACTCTTAGAGGTTTAAGATGATTTACAGAGTTATTTGTGATATTTGGGGATGTCAAAGTTTGCGCATAACTAGTGTAATTTTCCGATAAACTAGTAGTGGGCAAAAGATCCGAGGTATTATCAGTAGTTTCAGTATTAACAGCTGTTGTTATTTTTGGAACAGTTGACAGTTGAGTAGGATGACTTACGTGTTGAACAGAAGGTATCGTATTCGAATTTACAGGTATTGAGGTGTTCGGTGACAAAATGGGAATTGGTAGTGAATTGGTATCATTAATTGTATCAACAGTGTGTGTGCATTGAGTAGTTGCAGTTACATCACTTTTCTTTTTTTGTTTTGGTGAAAGATTTTGCAATGAATTCATAAATTTATCCAGGTTAGTATAATTTGAAAAAAGTTCTCCAAACGCGACAAGTTTAGTTTGGAGAGACAGAAAATCCTGGTTAATTTTATCAAATTCAGCTTTCGAATTTTTAAAAAGCTGGTAAAACTCAATACCAACATTTCTACACTGTATGCATGTCCAGGTTAAACATTTTTGAGCGTCCGCGATTGCATCAGCATCCCTTGCTCTAAGATTACTACCACAGCATTTGAGATGATAGAATTTAAGACATAACCAACAGGATACTGTCCGATCATTTTCAGGTTTAACACATTTCACACTGGAACACTCCATAATAAAGAACAAATTTTATTAGATTTAGATTAGCAGTTGTTTTGTGCGTTGGGTAGTCGTTTGTAATTATTAGGTAATTGTTTTAGTAGAGAAAAATAATATTACAGAAACAAAACAATTGATTACTGTTCAATACAAAGTTTTGTTGTAAAAGTTTTATATTTGAGAGTTGGTATACGATTTATTTTTGTTGATAGTTAAGTAAATGATGATTAAAAGAAATTTTGAAAAAACAAACAAAGAAAAAAAAATATTTTGTTAGTGCTCATATGCATATGCAGTTTCTTTTTGATATATTTTAAAATGTTTTGTTTTTGTTGATGTTTTTGAACTTTAAAAAATATAAGCATATGTAATTGCAATTATTGTAACTGTACGTGATTATTTAAATGTTTATAGCCTAGACAAATAACACCAAAGTTTGCAAACTTGTAATAACCAATAAATACATTTAAATTGTTACCAACTCGCAAGTACAAATAGTCCAAAAAAAACATAATACAAATGTGTAAACACTATCTTAAAAAATCTACATACACTAGTATATTAAGACACACTTTCATAGCTTAGCAACTGAACACGAACACAAGCATAATACAAGTGAAGGAACAATTCTGCATATACATATCATTTACAACTTACAATGTCTGGAATAATTTTCAATTTTATATACAATATAGAGTTCATAGGGTTGTTTTAACAGTTCAGCTACTCTTTCACTATTGCACTCACTCAAATCTGTTTATACATACATACGTACATACTAATATTTGCTTACAAATGTGTGCATAAAATTTAAATGAAAATTATATTTCCAAAAAAAAAAAACCAAAAAAGAAATTCATACAAAACTGTTGCTGAAATAAAAACTACAATAACACAAGATATTTCATTGGCAGTGGCAGTGGCAACAAAAGTGCATATGTATGTGTTAAAGTTAAACTAACAAAAATGGGATTTAAACAATTACTATTACTTTAATATACTTCAATACACATAAATAAACGCCAGCAAATACACATTTACTTACATATTTGTATGTATTTACACACATTCATACATAAATAAAAACATGAATTATATTACAACTGTGTGTGTTTGTGTGCTACAAATTCTATGATTTTTTTTATTTGGTTTAAATTACAATTAAATTCACATAAAACAATATCCTCTGGTGCTCTGTACTTTTGTGGAAAATCTTTGCTAAAAAAATTTTACAAAGCAGAAAATATTTCAGAAGCTGTTAAATGAAATACAAGTGTAAATCTACAGTGGTCTAGTAAAAACAGAATCTTTAATGTGAAATAATGGTTTCCTTGCTTAATTCTTGAGAAAAATTACTAAAGTGCTCCTGTAGGCTAGTTAATAGTGTACTACCTTATCAGACTGGGGGTCGTGGGTTCGATTCCCAACAAAGACCTTGGCTGGTTTACACTACAAAAACTAAAAAATGGACTGTCAGTGGGGCTGCTCAGCGATAAAGGCATAATCACTGGACGCCTTGTTGTCTTATACGACAGTTAATTTCCGGAAACATTGGCCTTCTAGAAGTAAAAGCTGCTCCGATAGGCTAGTAGGTAGTGTACTTAGCCTACCAATCTAAGGATGATTGTTTTCACTACAAAAACTAAAAGCTTAAAGGCTATGTAACATCTTTCTACTTTCACCACCTATCTTATCTCTTCTCTATCCCTTTCCTAAAGAATGTAGCCCGTAAATAGTCATTATTGCCTGTTGCCACTTCTCTTTATAAAAAAAGAAGAAAAATTACTAAAGTACTGTGAACTAATGTTAAGTTTTAATAATGTCTTCAAGGACATCCACCAATTGTTCTCACTTCAGAAACTATTTAGTATAAAAAATAATCCACCCATAGCTGCACAAAAATTCATATTTTTAGTTTTTCCCCTATAAATAACTTCCCCTACAAATAACTTTCCCTTAGATTTTATGCAGTTGTGCTAGCTTTTTTGCCAGTACTTCTTGTTAACCGCACAACTTTATGTCAAGAAATTATAATGGACTACGATATGGCAGTGACTACGATAAGTAAACAGTGAATCTTATATTTCATCGAATAAGGCGTTCTTTTATTCGTCTAGACTCATCCATTGGGACGTTCGGTTTGGATGTCATAATCATATGCGCCTGATTCGTCCCAATACCACTATAACTTCCCTAATAGTGATTAAACGAATCTAATTACATCACTTTCTCAATAATTTTATCTCTTCATAATGTGACGGACGTGCCAAGGCGGACACATTCAATCACATCTTCTCGATCTCCTCGAAGAGTCTTGTGGCACTGATAACATTTTTGTGACTTTAAATATAATAATCATATATCATTCCCAACATTTGAAGTGCTTTTGAGCACATAATTTGATTTCCTACAAAATATTTTAAGAAAATTCTTTAATAAATTTTCTTTCCACAGAACAAACAAAACACTTCAAAAAAGGCGTTCCCCAAATGCACATAGCCAGAGACATTTCAAAATTCACCTTTTCTATTGAGCAGACCTCGTAGTTCAATTATATCGATTACGTACCGAGATCGAAAAAAACCTTAAAATGCAGCAAAAAAAAAATAAACAAAATAGAAACGACTTTTATTTGGGTACGGTTTTCCGTCGACCCTCGTCAAATTTGGTTTGTGAACAAACCGGTTTCGGCTGTTTGCCATCTTCAGTGTTCTTTTCGTACTAGTTGCGTTCTATTGTCAGTTGTGTTTATATAGTTCGTGTCTCCCTTCGTGTTATTGCGTTCGTCACTTTAAGTCTTTTTTGCCTGCATCTCTCTCTCCTTTTTCGTTTGTCTCTTTTTACCTAATTTGTCGCTCCCTTTTTCATTTGTCTTTTTTTCTAACTAAATCCTTTTACCATCATGCTTGTTGTCCGTTTTTGTTTATGTGTGAACCTATTGGGTTTTTTTCTTTTTTTTTTTTTATGTGACATAATAATCTGTAATTGTACGTTTACGATGTTCTTTATTGCTCTAGTCTTGTGCACCTGCGAAACGTTTTTGTACTGGTGTAGTGTTTGTTTTCCTGTAAACATGTTTCAACGGTTCAAATATTGTGTCCGAAGCAGTGTTTATTTGTTCATTTATTATTCGTCCGTCAAATGTTTTTTGTTTGTATATTTCCATGTTTTCCAATACATTTAGTCTCCTTCCTTTGTGCTGTGTATGAAGCAGTTTAACCGTTGTCTTTATATGTCCTGGTGTACATTTGTTGTTAAATATATGGTTCGCAAAGTTTGATTCTGGAGTTGATTTTGGTTCTCGTAGTTTTTTGTTATAGTCTCTAATGTGTTCCCTAAATCTGGTCTTAATTTTTCGTCCTGTTTGCCCGATGTAGCTATAATGGCATGTACAAGTTAATTTGTACACTCCTTGTTTGTCTAGTATATTTGCCTCGGTTGTTTTATTCCGTAGTATTCTGCCTAGGTGGTTTCTTGTTCTGAATGGGGTATTGATGTTGTGTTTTCCAAAGAATTTCGCCAGTTTGTACGTTGATTTTCCCATATATGTTAATGTAGCCCATTTTCTCCTTTCATTCTCCTGCTCTTTGTTCGTTCTAATTTGTTTTCTGGTGTTATCTACGAGGCGCTTTTTGTATCCGTTGTTTTCCGCTATGGTGTTTATTGTTTCCATTTCCTTCATATACATTTGCCGTGTTAGTGGTGTTCTCTCGAGTCTTGTTAGTAGCTGCCTGATTGCTGCGTTTTTGTGTAGCTGGGGATGATTTGATGAGTTGTATATTATTGTGTCCGTTGCTGTTGGTTTCCTGTATATTTCATATTCGATTCTGTTCGAGATTATGTTCCTCTTGATCGTTAGGTCCAGATAATTAATTCTCCCCTCCTCTTCCTTTTCCATTGTAAATTTTATGTCCTTGTGTTTTCCATTCAAGTAGTCTAGAATTTGCTCCTCGTTATTTCCTTCTATTATACATATGACGTCGTCGACATATCTTGCGTAGAATATTACTCCGAAGTTGGTTTTTAATTCCTTTACGTATTCCTCTTCTAAGTTCTGCATAAATACTTCCATGAGGGTGGCAGATGTTGGATTTCCCATCCCTAGTCCTATTATTTGTCTATATATATTATTGTTAAATTTAAAGTAATTCTGTGCTAGTGTCGCTTTTAGTGTGCCTGTAAGTTGTATTGCTAGCTCCTTGTTTTCCGTTTTGTTTTTTACTGTCCTATGAACAATGTTCAATGTATCCATTACCGGAATTGATGGATACAAGTCCTTTACGTCAAAAGAGACCAACGTTGTTTTCTCCGTTATTTCCACATTCCCCAGTTTATCAATCAGTTCTGTAGTGTTGGCTATTGTATGCCTATATTCCAGGTCTAAGGTGTCCTTTAATATTGTTTTCATATACAAACGATGTTATATTGGTAGCAAGGCCAAGCATGAAATTTATCTCACCGAAAAGTCCACTTGCGAAATTATACTAAAATCAGTTTGAAAAATTGTTGCTAAACTACACTAGAGAAACTATAGACTGCAAAAAAGAGCCGATTTATTAAAAGCAACTCTATCTAATAGACAGTAAATTAACTTTACAACGACTCTAACGAAAGTCACTTTGGCGTAACAATAAACGAAAAAAAAATAATAAAATAGCAATTCTATTAGTTGCACAATGGGGGATTCGTATACTATTCGTATATTCTATTTCGCATCAGTGTGATGCTACGGTATGTTATTGCAGCTAAACTCTAACTGAGGTCTATATTTCTGCCATCGTCAAAGAAATGCGAGAAGTAGATGGAATAAGAAAGATCAGCATAAAAGCGATACATACTGATACTATAGTTGAAGGATTTAAACGAAGCCAAAAGCGAATAGTAGTTAGTATACTGCAACGAGTTGGAATGAGTATATACTACAACTTCTGTGACGTACAGGTCGTTGTCTAGCCAAAGGCCAGTCTAGGCAGTCGTCAATGCGTTCACTATCAGCAGCAAATATCAAAACCTCAGACACAAATCCAACAATATCCTGACGATCCTTGTAGTGCAATATCTCTTTTGCTCCCTTTTCCTATTATGTGGCTTCAGAGCTTTGAATAGAGACAAGTTGTATTGGGCCTTTTATT
Organism: Trichopoda pennipes; assembly: GCA_030448955.1. NCBI lineage: Eukaryota > Metazoa > Arthropoda > Insecta > Diptera > Tachinidae > Trichopoda > Trichopoda pennipes. The sequence goes on along the minus strand of JASKUP010000041.1, from coordinate 165,510 downwards.
ATGTGATAAGATTTACATCTGCGCCTGGCCGTAAGCCGTAATCAGATGGTGGTCAAACCACTGGGAATGAAGAGCAACGTCACTCACGCCCTAGGAAGCCAAGGACTAATTCTAGCATCAGGTCATTCCTAGTTGCAATTTCAGCGGTTCCTAAGCAAACCTCTACTCCTTGCTGAAGAGTTGGAGACTATCCAACTCCTGGACCAGAATACATGAAGCTTATTATAATTAAGAACACGACGGCATTCATGCTCACTGGACCTGAACTGTGTTCATTGTGAATGAGTCGACCCACAACTTCAAACGAGGTCCTCGAAACACGCAGCCACCACCATACTCCCGAAGGGCAAACCTCAATAATCGGTCAGAAAACAACTAAATACCTGAAAAGACAAATAGCGGAACTTTACTGATTCCCGTGCAAATATAATGGATTTTTCAGTTGGCTCCTTGACACAAGTCAAGATGGTTGTGTGATCCATAAAGACTTATAACTGTGCCTTTTTATGCAAGTAATTATCTAGATTTCAAATTTCATTAAAATCGGTTTCGTTCTCAGTTTTTTTAATTTCAAACGCATAAGAATAGTAATTTCCGCCATTGATTTCCTGTCCTCTGTTCAAAATTATAAGTAGCTTATGGTATCCTCTCCAGACAAAGTACTAGATATATATATATATATATATATATATAAATTTAAAAAAATAGGTTCGGCTATCATAGTTGATACTCCAGCAAGTAAACAAAGAAACAATCGAACAATCAAATGGTTAAAAAAGGAATTAAATCAACAAGCTTACGAAGGAAGAAGGTTTCCAAACGAAAGGAATTACAACAGTATTTCATATACTGGGGGAAAAAATCCAAACGACTTCATATCTTACACAGGAATTTATAAATATAGAGTATATTAGATAATCCAGAAATACTATAAATTAAATTATTTTATCTCACACACCGTGCTTCAACGTTTAAACAGACCAGGAATATTTTTCAAAAATCTGTTGCACCATTATTGTTGCTCTGATAGCACAGCATGAAGTATCTTTGTGTTTTTTGTTCTTGTGCACCATTTTTTTTTCTTTCCAAAATAAACATTCAACATAAATATCCTTTGTGTAGGTATTATACACATGTACCAATTATAAAGTTGCATGTGTTAAATTCCTTAGCTATATCTGGGTAATTGTGTATTGGCTTTAAACGTGTGTTTGCCTTGAAATTAGAAACAAAAAGCAAATTATAATGTTTTTCTTCTGCAATATCCATTCTTTTGAAAAATTTTTAAATTATCAAACACTCTCAAATCTAAAATATTATATTTGTTTTACAAGGAATAGGAATTTTATGCATATGTATGGGAACCCAAAAAAATTAAAAGTATTGGTGGATGTAATTGTGAATATACTGAATAATAATAAAGTAAAATTCGCATGTTGACTGTTAAGTTCCTAACATGTTGTGAAAATTAATAATAACGGCAAGAGATTAAAGTAAGTTTTATGTATGAGTATTAGTGTAAACTAATAAAGATTAACACTTCTACATTAACGGGGAGGAAAAAAGTAGAGGATTAAAAAATTACTCCAAAAATATTTTTAGAACTATTGAAACAACAATTTTTTTCTCCAACATGTAATTCATAGTAATCTGAAGAAGATAGCCAGCTTATTTGGGTATAACTGGTATAGATTTTATAACAGCGTGTAAAGAAAAAATTCTTATGTCGTGAACTCCTGATGCGATCACACAATTATCTATATATATATATATATATATATATATATATATATATATATATATATATATATATAAATGATTGTTTGTTGCATGGTAAGTGATAAACTTCTACATCGCTCAACCGACGGTGATGTATAAGTAATTTCTCATAGAAATGATGTTTAGACCATACAGTTTTCTGTAACTCGCCCATAGATGGCGCTATAGATTTTTTTAAAAGCACTATTCTATAACGCTGCGCACGCCTAAGTTCGCTAATTCTGATTCTGTTAAAATGTTGCAACAGCAGTGATACAGCAACATAGTTTTTTCCTTTGTCCTTACAATAACACCGATTTCGACGGTAGTAGAAAATAATTTTTACTGTCCTCAATAATAACAAATTGTGATTGTGACTTTGGCAGTGGTTAGTTATTGGTGAATCAATTTGAAATGGAGAAGCATTTCCATTCGAATTGTTTTCGGTGCTGGACGTCATAGTACATATTCTTCGTTTGTTTATAGGCGCTGCATCATACAAAATTAAATAATTGAGTTTCATGCGATCGCTACAGCATGGCATTGGTATTGGTAAGTAATTTTAATATCAAATCCTTCTTTCCTTACAAACAGTCCGGTGCAGTGATTGGCTCATTCAATGCTGCATGCGTGGACACGACTGCGTCGCGAGTGTTGACTGTGAATACTCATATGGAAGTATGATCATGAAAAAAATATTTTATTCTGCATTCACTGCGAATACCCATATGGAAATTCGAGAAGGAAAAAATATTTTTTTCGCTGCGAATATTCATATAGAAATAATTCGTACGCCAAAAATATGAAGTTGCTAGTTGGCAGCCAAATACGTAAGAGAGATCGCATATGCATTTTAAAGGTCATTGCCTTCTATCTTCGGACGACTCATTTGTCATCAAACGTTGAAGACGTTTTTGAAAAACCACGAAAAAAACCAACATTAGAAGATCCAAAAAGAAATGCGCTGCAAGTGACAGCCACTGCAACACCCGAACAGCGAGACAGACAATGGGAATCTGAACGAGTTAGACAGTCCACTTCAAGAGTTGTTGCAACACCCGAAGAGCAAAACACACGACAGGAAACTGAACGAATCAGAGCGTCTTCTTCAAGGACTGCTGCAGCACTCGAAGAGCGAGATGAACGACATGAGGCACAATGCTCACGCTAGGCCCGCTCAAGAACGAGGATCACTCTAAAAAACTCGGCTTTCAACTACAAGAAAGAATACGATTACAAAATGCAATGCGATGTCTTCATTGATCATGGATAATACCACTCGCGTTACGATAGATTAGTTTTATTATCACAAGTTCCTTTCATAAAAAACATTTTCCACTGATATTCATTAATATGTTGCTATTAATAAAATCTATATAATTTTTCAACACGAGCAATGTCTGCTCGTGTTCGGCTAGTACTTTATATTTTATATTTTCAAATCCTTAAGAAAGTAAAGTTTGTATGATTTAAAATTAAAATTATACTTTATAAAAATAAAAAAGGTGTTTTAATAGAGATTTTTCTAAGGACAGAGTAGAGTGTTGGCGGAAAAAAGAAAATTATCAGAACTAATTGAATCCACATGTTTCCTTTAATATCTAAAAGCATGCACCTTGCTACTGCTCCTAATATATTTCTACATATACTAAATCTGCCAAGTCAGAGTTGAACTAAAATATAGAGGGCACAACACTATCTTACCTCTTAATTAATTTTTTGTTTTTTTTTGTTTTTACTACATCCGTTATGAGCAGTCTTCTTCCACATCTACTTTGATTGCGTATTTAAGCATCATTTATTTAATCAGTTAAAATGATGCATTTCGTGAGATACAGTTCACACACAACCTAAATGTTTTACTTTGTTGTTCTGCTTATTAATCATCACATATATTGTTCTTTCGATAACGGAGAGTTTTTTGTTTAATGAAAAGTCCTTAAAAAACTTAAAATTAACTTAGGTAAAAATTCTCTTTTAGCAGAATCCCAACTTTTCAATGAAAGAGTTACTTTTGCTAACTGCCGGTTATCCCTTTGAATATTCCCCCCATCACCCCGGACACACGCAGTCTTGATGGATCTCTTCCCCTTCTTGACATGTGTTTTCAGGGGTAAAAGGCGGTAATAGTCGCCTGGGCTAGTAGGAGCGCGAAACTGAAAGAAACATAGGACTCTCGAAGTCCGACCAGTGACATGTTACACCCATACTGGTATTTTGGAAACCCATTACCTAACAGGCTACGTCACTGTTCAGGTTATTGGTGAGGCCCCTCGGGGAGCAATGTGGTGGCTGTGGTTCAGTTGGGCTTTGAATAAAGTTCCGAAGAGATGTTAACAAAAAAGTTAACATCCAATGTCCTAGCTGGCGCATGCAACGGGACTAGCGATTGAATAGTCTGCAACTCTTTACCAAGAAATGAGGGCATACTGATGCTATCGTGCACTCGAAAATACCTACTAAGACGTATGCGTGACAAGATTCACGTCAGTACCTAGCTGTGTAAGCCATAACCTGACGGTGGATCAAACCATTGTGGATGATTATAGCGTCACACATGCCCCAGGAAGCCTTCGGATATCTCTATCCTCCAATTACTCCTGTTCGTAATTCCGAGAGCTCGGAGCAGGCCAAAGCCCTCACTCCTTGCTGAAGAGTTGAAGACTATGCAACTCCCAGTCCAGAACACATGAAAGCTTAATAAAATTTCAGAACACAACCGAAAGCATGCTCAAGACCATTCATTATGTTCATTGTGAATGACACGATCCGCACAACTTAAACGAGGGCTGCCAAATGACAATCACCACGATGCTCCCGAAGGCCCAACCTTAATAATCAGTCAGAGAACAACTAAAAGGTTAAAAAGCTGAACTGTGGGAATTAGTAATTCCCGTGGAAATAAAGTGGAGTTGTCCAATTGGCTCCTGCTAATCTTTTTGTGGACTGGGCTCCATTTTACCCCCGGTGACACATGTAATGACGGTGAGATTCCGTTAAGATACATAAATGTGCCGCCGGGGGGAGGGGAGACTAAGGCGTATATGCACCTAGTATGTATGTATCTTAGGGGGAGGGCGGACGCTTTTTCTAGCAGCCAGTCGTAAAACCACCGTCAGATTACGCCGCGCTGCCAGGTGCTGATGTTATTCCTATCACGTTCTGTTCCCCCTTCGACATGCAGCTTAGATGAATATCTTCCGGATCCTGACATGTGTTTTCGGGGATAAAAGTTGGCATCAGTCGCCTGGGCTAGCAGGAGTCCCAAACTAGAAGATCTGAAGGACTCCCGAAGTCCGACCAGTGACTTTGTATATCTACACTGATACCACTGGAAGCAGTTGCCCGCAGGGCTAAAGCCCAATTCTGGTTATTGGTAACGCCTCTAGGGAAGTTCCGTGTTAGCTGTTGGCTTAAATCGGTTATTTTTAAAAAGTTTCCGAATAGATGCATTAACTTTCATTAACAAGGAATTGGATAGACTGTAATTCTTCGGCAAGGATTGGGGGTATGGCTCCGCTGCCGTTTACTCAAAGATTGTCATTAAGGCGTGTGTCTTTGGGTGCGGGTGGATGCTTTTTCCTGCATCCAGTGGTAAGACCACCCTCAGTTTAAGGTCAACCGGCCAGGTATTGATATAAGACTTATCACAGACATCTCTTTAAATATATGTGCTATGTTTGCTGTTGAAAATCTAATAAAATTAGGCTCTCAGGTGAAAACAGCCTTTAATATTTAAAATTGGCTTTTTGCACCTGTAATCGCATACTCTATACGAATATTAAAGACCAGCTTTTATGGTGTTCTTTTATACGTAAGTGTCTTATATTTTACATCACACCTTTTATTTTGTAATTCTAAATTAGTAAGATAATGTCTTGTATACTTTGTGTAAATATCAAGTGCTGTCACATTACGGTTCAAGAGATAAGTCTATATATTTACGTTGTTTGGATTTGTTCCGCCAGTAAATAAAATACAGTTGTCATACCTTCCTTCGAAAACCGTAGTCACTTGCTGTTTGTTTGCTACTATCTAGAACAAAGCTTCTTGATAATAATGGCATCGCACTGAATGCGCTCGACAATCGTACCTAACAGACAGTAACGACGGCATTCATCGGAAGGCATGACAACCATAATTATTTAAAATTATGTCTTTTTAGAGACACCCTTTGATTATCAAGCTCTCTTTTTTTTATTAGTTGTTATAGTGGCCACAATAAAGAAAATGTTGTTGCTAAAGGAATTACGGTCCCAGATAAAGATACCAACAAGCAAGACAGCAGTATTTTTCTGCTTTTTGCAGTAGCTATTATGGTAAATATTTTGGAGCGCTGATTTCTTCATAAGTTATTGATTGGATGATTTGATATGAATTTAAAATATTATCTATTAAAATTATTCATAAATCATAAAAATAATATCGGCATTCATACTAGTTCTGTCACAATTTTTCTATAAAACGTTCTTAATTTTTCTATAAAAAAAATTTCATACGTTAAAATTTTTCCGTTTGTTTTAATATTTCTAAAAAGAAAATTTTTGTTAAAAATTTTGTATAAAAATATTTCAAGTCATAATAATATGATCGATAGGATTGGTACAAAAAATATGACACTTCCCAAATGTAGTTTTAGAAAACTATACAAGCTCTGTTGAAAATGTCCTTAAGCTAGTACAAAAACTAGGGAAATTCGGAACAGGGTAGTCGACGAGAGACAATTATTTCTTTAATTTTTTATTTTATGTTAAAATAAAGGAAAGCAATCAATGCTTTCTTAAAATAATGTTACTGCCATCAGGCTATTTTGGGCTTTAATAAAATTTAGCAAATAAGTCCGACTCTTCTCAATTGCTGCCTTTAATAAATTTCTGTTAGCCCAGAAAAACTTTTTCAAATATTTATTTTTATTTTATTATCAAATATTTACCCCATATAAATGACCATTTTTTAATTTTTATCTTTTCATTCTCCACCAGGAAAAAAGAAAGCTATTCACTCAAACATAAATCCATGAAAATTTTGTTAAAAATAAAAATGATAAAAGGCACCCAAAAACAAACGCTAAACTTAGCCAACGAACACATTATGATGAATTTTATTCATGACTGCATTTATCCTGGTTTTTTTTTAAACAAATTTTGTTTCTCGTTTATTATTGCGCTCAAAAGTTCAGTCAACGATGAAAGAATATTAATAAAAAAAAATGCAATTTTTATATAAAAAAAATCTAAAGAAAAAAATGGGTCCTAAAAAAATTGCTAAGAAAAAAAGTTAATTTAAACATAAAATAAAATTTGAAATGTTTTGGAAGCAAATAATAATACGTTAAATTTAACAAACCTCAAGCAAAACAAATAAAAAGATATTTAATTCAGTTGCACTTAATTTGATAAAATTTTTATCTTCATTAAATATTTAAAAAAGTTTTATAAAATTATTCGCGCTTTAAAGAGAAATTTGGTCCGAAAGAGTATTTACTACAAAAACAATAAATTTAAGTACGATTTTGGTGAAATTTAAAAACGAAATAATTATTTTATTATAGTTTATAATTTATATTTTATTATATTTATATTAAGGATATTAACTAATTTTCAATAACAAATGTATGCTAAATAATAACGCAAAGAAAAAACATATGTTAGACATGCAACTCTAATACATATGCTAATATATGGAACTCTGCAATAAATGCTAATATATGCAACTCTACTATATACGCGTTATAATATGGGGAATGTTGTACTGTATTTGAAAAGGCGTGGCAAATTCTCTTACTTGAAGTGCAAAGGAACCATTTCATATTCAATTCTATTGTAAAGATTTTAAAACAAGAAGTTTGCTTTCTAAAACAAAATATTTAGTTCAAGATGATTCGAATTTTTAATTGTATTACAAAGGGAAAATTTCAGCAATTACGAATGAGAAATGATATCCCACAAGTGTCCACCATAACCACACTGAGAGATGTCGATTGTATTATGAAGGAAAAATTTCAGCAATTACGAATGAAAAATGATATCCGGCAAGTGTCCACCATGACCATACTAAAAGATGTCGATTCCTTCATCAAGGTTTTTAATAACTTTTTGCAAAAAAGTGGTCCTATTTCGTTAATCACAGATTTTGAGCATTAAGGCTGAACTCGTTTCGATTGGCTCCATATAGACTCTGTCCTTAACATAGTCCCACAAAAAATAATCCACTGCTGTTAAATCACATGATGGCTACTTAACTGCTGATTGTCGTAAAATTTTGCGATCGGAAAATTTGACTTGCAATAAATTAATAATTTCATTGGCTGTGTGATATGTGGCACCGTCCAGTTATGCCAGAGAAAAGGACTAAAAATTTATATTTTTCTAAAAAAATGTACCTATGAAAACGATTTGTTTCTGTTTTATTCAAAAACAGAAAACTTTATTGGGAAATGCATAAATTTTTACAAATTCTTCTATAGTTGACGTGCACTAATATTTCTTGAATTTATTTTTCACTAATAAATTTCCAATGACTTTAACAAACAAAATTCTAACACAAATGAAGAAAAATATAAAAGATTATTAAAGTAAATGTTTTTGTGTTAAAGAAGCCAGAATATTTGAAGAGTCGGTAGATGTTTTTTTTCCATCAAGTCCTTCAAAAATCATTCTTCTTTATTTTATATTTTCTACATAAAAAGAGCCAACTCAATGAGGAGGAGCAAAATTTATTTAGAATTTTTTCCTTTCTTGTACTGTTTTCATTTCATTAAAGCTTGAAATGAAAAACCACGAAATTTGATAGATGATTTTAATATTTTCTTTTGCTCAATAGCACATAGAATTCATATTTTAAATAGTAATTTTATGATATTTAAATTGTATGGCAAAAAAAAAAAACATAATATCTGGAAGAAGGATAACGTTAGCTCATGGTTTATTTGTGTTTAAATAAAAGGAAAATCTTTTTTAATATTTAAAAAATTTGTTTGGTACTTCAGAGATGTTTAAGATTAAAAACGGTAGAAATTAAAAATATATTGACCTCGTTATGGAGAGTTTGTATACTAAAGTTTTACATTAATTATAAATATATTTCTTTTACTTATTGTTTCTTGCTCTTTAAGCGTTTTTGTTGAATACGGAAGAATTAGAGTGATGGATTAGAAAAGTTTAACTATTTGCGCTCAATATGCCTCTTACTACGTTTTTAGAAATATATTTTTTTCTAAACACAAAAATATTAAAACCTTTACATAAATAAAGCTCGGAAATTGTAAGGATTTCTTGAGTGCAAACAGATTTTTACCCACTATCTCATATTACGAAACATGCGCTTTTTTTGCAACCTTTCAAAGCTTTAAACATCAGTGATTCGGATTAAAATCGAATTGATAATTTTTTTTTATTCCAACCGACCTTCACTTTTTCCTACTTCGTTTTTTAGCAATGGTTAAGTTGCTTTATTGCAATACTTTCTAGAATTTATTTACAGCCGCCACATTTTCTCATCGAAACTCTGGGAAGTTCTAATTGCTGTGTCCCATTATTTTTTTTTTTAACTTTTTTCACAATTTCTTTAATATGGGACTAAATAAAATATTCCTCTGCTACAATACGATCTATGGTAGGATCTGAACTCGTGCTCATTTTCTTTTAATAACAAACGTGTTACCAATCATTTTCTTAATAAATTTTTACACACGCTACATTTGTTTGTGGAGCATATTCTCTTATCTAAAACATAATCCCAACATTTTAAAGAACAACACCAACTAACTTTTATGCTTTGCTGCTGCAGAATTGTATGGAATTAAAATTTTATTTTAAAAACAATGTTTTGAGCTAACATTCCAGTCAACAATACTATTGTTACCTTCTAGGTATAACAATAAACTAGTTAAAATAGGAACCTATTACAATAATCTTTAAAAAGTCAGTCGGTACACAATTTTATTCAAAATTGCTTTTAACTTTACACTGTAGCTCGTCACTCGGTATACACTTTTTGCTCAAAATTTCTTTTAGCTTCACACTGTAGCTCTTCATTAGTCTAAGAAATACTTTGCAACAAATTTGTTGTTACCTTCTACTAGAGTCAAACGCTTTCTGTTCTGTTTGTGTTCTATATATATACCTGCAGAGGTTGTAATAAATCTGTCAGTAATATTAAGTGACTCCAGACTTACTGGAACAAGTCACTTTACAATAAAAATAGTAACATTTGTGCTGTGGGGAAATAACAGGTCCTTTGTTTTTAGAATAATAATGATTCAATAACAAAGTTGCTGTTGGGGATTATATGATTTTAAAACTGATATTTAATCCAATAAATAAGTTTTTCAAAACAAAATACTGAACAGTTTTTAGTTTAGTAGGTGTCCCTGTACGGCTAGTAGATAATGTACTAGCTTGTCAGCATGGGGGTTGTGGGTTCGATTCCTAATGAAGACCTTGGCATTGTTGACTGAAGTGCTACTTCTCTTTAAAAAAAAATTTAAAAAAAAGTTTACTTAAACATTTTTTTATATCTGTTTTAAGATGTATAACCGTTTTGATTGCTTGAGTAGAATCTTTCATAGAATTTTTTTATTGATTTTGTGACAATAGTTTTGTTTTTACTAATTCGGTATATCGTATACACACAGGATAGCAACATCATGCTTATTAGAAATTCCACGAATTAAGCTAAACAACACAAAACAAAAACAATTAACAACGAAAAAAAAACAGCCAGGCAAATGCTATAAATGATAATAACAACAACAATATGTGGTATTCTTAAACTATAATATTCTTTTATATCCGAGAACCGCTTAAAACAGATATAAATATAAGCACAACTTGCTGGCAATAGAAATGAATTTAAGTTGAGACATCGCTGAAAAAAAACAACAAAATAATAAAGTATATTTTAAGGTGCTACGGTCAAGTTACCATCCTGATAACTTTGTGTGTATTGAAAGTAAATAAATCGTTTAAAATAATTTAAAACTCTAAAGTGATGTGTTATTATTTTGCAATAAAAAAATTCAATATAACAACACATCATTTAAAAATAACAACATAACAGTATGTGGTCCAAAAATAATATAAGTTCTACCTTAATAGAAATAATATGAATAAACATTTTTTGCAGTAAACTTGATGTTTTAAATGCTGTACGTCGATTTTTCGAATTCATTTTGTGTTTTTTTCATAAAGTGTTTACAAATTTCAATATTTTATTGGAGAAATTTTGTGTCGTGTTATATTTTAGTTATAAATTAGTGACACACTTAATAACAGTTTTCAAATGCATATCGAAAGATCATCATCATGATCATTTTCCTTTAAAAGATACACCAAATTCTATTTAATATTATTTTGGTGTTAAAATGCGAATTTACTTTTTTCTGCCGGTCACATTTTTAATGTAACTACGCTCAGTAAATATAGGATGGTAGAAACATTTGCAACAAGTTCATCTCCTATTAATGTTTATACTTTTAATGAGTAGTGGTAACAGGAAAAATTTTAAGCCTTAGAGAGTTCATAACGACTCTGTGTTTTAATGAAAATAAATTTCAAAATGTAATCAGTATTTCTTGAAACTTCCATTAATCCTTTTTATTTAGCTGTTAGTATAAAAACTTATAGAACTCCTCAATTTATTTAGAGTTTTCGTCTTAGGGCTTACCCCAAATTTTAACATAATAAAAGAAAAGGAGGTTAGGAGACATTTAATATTTTTAATTGTTGCTGAAATATCAGTACTTGTCCCTGCTTGTACCTTGAACGCACACAATTTCAATATTAAGAAGCCTCAAAGAAGAAATATTTGTCCCTGTCATGATATTCAGCTTTGCTCTGCTGTTATTAAAGAGCAGTTAAATAGGATTAGATTAGTATGTAATATATCATGTAGCAAGAAACTATTTACTGGATTGCAGGCATTCTTAACCAAAGTTATATGTTTTTAAGGATTTTACAATGGGTCTTTCAATAAAACGGATGGAGGTATACAATCTCTACCATGACATCAATAGTAAGGCTACATCCTATAAACTCAATCAATTTGTGATGTTCGAGAAAATCTAAATTCTTTAGTAAATTTAAATTGATTTGTTGTTGATTTAATATATCAAAGAGTTTGTGCGTAAGAATCATTAAATAATATACTCCTAAGGATTAAAAGCGCCACCATCTATTTAAAATACATAGAAACTAAATTTGTTGGTGAACGCATTAATACAATACAATATTGTAATTTGAATATTTTCTGTGCAAAAAGGTTAAAATATAAAAAAACATAAAACAATATCTCCCTTTACAATGCTTTCATAAGTTTCAACAAAAGTATTGTTAAATCTAAAGGGTGTTTTTTTAAGCCCGATAGAACTTGAAATTGTAAAAAATAACACAAAAAATTAAATTGTAATCAAAATTTCTTTTATATTCGAAGGATCAATACGTGATATTAACATTTGAAAATGATTTCGGGCATTTGGGCATCGCGGCTGTTCTTGACGAAGCGTATTCTGAACGTCCAATTTTGGGCCACTTTTTCGAGCACTGCTGGGCGTATGTCACGAATAACACGAACAATGCTGTCCTCCAAGCGTCAATTGTTGCTGGTTTATTAGCATAAACCAGTGACTTCACGTGGTGTCAAATCGCACGACCTTGGAGGCCAATTGACAGGTCCATTTCTCGAAATTAACTTATCGCCAAATTTTGATTTCAATAAGTCGATAGTTGCGTTCGCTGTATGGCACGTAGCGCCATCCTGTTGAAACCACTTCTCGTTCGGATCAATGTCATCCATATTTTCAAACAAAAAATCATTGATCATGGTGCGGTAACGATCTCCATTGACCGCAACGCGAGCTCCGGCCTCATTTTTGAAGAAATAAGGTCCGATGATGCCACCAGCGTGAAAACCGCACCAAACGGTGCATTTTTCTGGATGTAATAGAGTCTGTAGGGTCTGTTGTGGATTGGTCTCACTCCATATGCGACAATTTTGCTTATTAACAAATCCGTTAAGCCAAAAATGCGCCTCATCGCTGAACACAATTTTGCGATAAAACAACGGGTCAGTTGCCAACTGCTCTAGAGCCCAATCGGCGAAAGAACGACGCATATAATGGTCTCACCAGCTGAATCTTATACGGGTGTAGGCCGAGATCTTTGCGCAAAATTTTCCACGTAGTGGACGGGCAGAGCCCCAATTCCTGCGACCGACGACGAATTGATAAATTTGGATCTTCTTCCACACTCGTTTACAGCGGCGATATTCTCTTCAGTACGCACATTCCTTCGACGTGTTGGTGTTATTGCATCCTCTAGAGAGTATGTGGTACGAAATCTATTGACAGTTCGACGAATGGCTTGTACAGATGCACGATTATGTACGCCATAAAAATGACGAAGTCGTCTATATGTTGCGCGAATCGACGACTGATTTTCAAAGTAAATTTGGGTAATTTCGTAGCGTTGTTCAAGCGAGAGTCTATTCATGATGATTTGTCAGAGTATACTGAAACAAATAAAAAAAATGTTTCATCAAAATTTCATTTTTTGTGTTACTTTTTACAATTTAAAGTTCTATCTAGCTTAAAAAAACACCTTTTATTAAAGTGAATAAAAAAATTATAAGCAACGTATAATTGTGTGTCAAAAACATCTTACAGATATTCTTCGGCTTATTGTTAGCAAGTCTAAAGCATCTTGTTTCTAACATTAAAGAATTTTAATACCATTGCGATTGTATCTAATTTGAGATTGTAATTAGAAGCAAATGTTATATTTGACATCTGACAGTACGAACAAAAAACATTAAAGTTGAACGAATGAATAACAACAAAAAAATAATAATAATAGAACGTTTTAACTTTTAAACAAAGTTCCTCCCCATTCTAAAAAAATATTTGTTAAAACGACACAGAGAAGGTTGTTCCTAAATGAATGAGAGTGGGAAATTCATTTTGCTAAACATCAGATTAATATTTAGACAGGCGAAGTAGTTAATTTTAAGGTGTGATTTAATATATTAAAAATAATTTGCCTTTTTGCTTTTTACCGAAATAATCAAGATGAGAAGTCTTACAACTTCTCATAATTATACAACCTAAAAATTAAAAGATATGAATGTACGAGTTTAACATTTAAGCAAGTTGAAAAGAGGGAATGTTAAGTTTTAAATTAACCTGTGAATCTTTCTAAAAATCCCGCCCATATAAGAAGAAAAATTTATAAATTTTAATTAAATTCACATATAAAGAAAAAATAAAATACGAAGAATAATTATCTAAATAACAAGTAGAATAGATACAAAAAAAATCTTTGCCTTGTTTAACCAAAAAATTTACATCAAAACTATTTTTACCTATTTTTATTATTACTACCAACAGTAAATCAAAAAACAAGTACGTTAAGTACACTGAAACAAACAATTAACTAAATACCGTAAATTGTCAAATTCTTTAGATTTTTAGAAACAAATTTAGGGAATTATATAGAAGAAAATGGTTTAGTATGGCTACTCATGCCATTAAAGAAATTAGTTTGTGGGAAGGACAACAAAGGAGGATAAGCCATGTTTTTGTCTCCTCGATTTAAATATTTATACATTGAACAGATTCCTGTAGGGAGTTAATTCATACGAACTGTTTGGTTAAAAAATTAAGTTTCTGTATAGTGCATAGTGCGGTTCATTGACCAATCGACCACAAATGGTTGTTATTGAAGAACGTATTGGGCACCCTAAATTACGGTTTCCATCTTATCTTATAGAGAATTAATAAAAACTACACAAAATCTGTAGTTTCTAGATTCCATTCCCAACTTATATGAAGGTTTATATAACCTTGATAGTGTCTGAAAATTCAGGTAACGCCTTGTAGCTTACAGTCGAGATATGTTGAGTTATTACTTTCAAATAGTGGAATTTAGCCACAACAAAAATATAAGCTATTGTGTTTTTATCATTGCCGGTTATTTCCTATTGTTTAGGAGGTATTTGAATTTTTAAATTATTTTGTAAGCTTGATATACCTTTCGCTAGAATGCTTTATATTTTCTTAAAATCATTCTTTTTATTGCTAAAAATATTTTAATTTCGAAAAAAATCTTGGCATATAAATTTTCTCAACTGTACACCCAAGAAGTTTCTTTCAGATAAGAAAGATTTTATAGATTCGGTTATAAAAATCGTATTCATAAATTTTTTTTCGATTACCCATTGTGCAATAATAATATAAGTACAATAGCCAAAATACAATAGCCAAAATACTGCGGTTCAAAAGTTAAGGATATTTGTGTTAAAGACATTTTTGAAAAAGGTTTAACGGCTCAGAAGTAGAGTTAAGCTAATCACCGACAAAAAGTATTGATACCTCGTCAGAATTTTAACTCATGATTCTTTAAATTGCTGTTCTTTACGATAACATCATTTAAACAAATTCTGATTGCCGGTATAATTTAAATAAAGACTGATTAGTGCCGTAAAGATATTAAAATCTTAATCTGTACATAGCAGGTCGCCACCAAAATCTTTAGTATTTATTTATCCACTATCCACCTTTAAGCATATACCTTCATTATTTATAAATATTATTTTTGCTTATAACTGCAGCCTTTGGATTTGTATAAATGACTGTCTCTCTTCAAATATATTTCTGAAAAGTATTATTTATCAACATTTTATTATTCAAAGCAAATTATATATTTTAATATGCCCGCATTGAAATCGTTAAATGTATTTATTGATGTAAAAGATAGTTTTTTTAAATGTCTCTACATTTTAAAAATTAAGTTTTTTATTATGTATGTAACAGAAAAATATTTGTTTAAAATAATTTTTTTAATTTCAATTTAAATGAAAAGAAAAATCTCTTAAGTCTGTTTAATCTTTGCATTTACAGAAAACTAAGTACGACGGACACTACCATCCACTTTACGTCGAACCTCACCCAACATAAACTAGCAACTTTAAGATATATGATACACAGATTTTAGATAATCTCTTTTATTCAAACAAAGAACCCGACACTATAACTAAAAACAAAGGCCACAAACCGAATATTATCGAAAAACTTCTTAGACAACAGGAATAAAGGAGACAAAGAGACAACCGATGCAACACGATGACACACTTTTACTTGCACAGGATCAAAAATATATAGATTAAATAAACTTTTTCACAAAGAAGTTTTACTCACAGCATTAAAAATCAGCCACACTCATGACATAATCTCAAGACATCAACAGAAAAAACTGACAAATTTAGTCTCAGCGGAGTGTACAGACTTACTTTTACCACTAAAGTAACACTAAAAACAAGATCTATAGAACACATACGCTCATGCAAACTAAAAAGAAAAGACTTACACCTAGACGCTTACGGACTCGCACCTACTACTTTATAGCAGAAAGAGGACGATGACTAGACATTCTTGAAAACATGGACATCTACGAAAGTCAAACTTTTAACAGTGACATTAAAAACGAACTATCTCAGGCACAATTTTCAGACTACTAGAACTACTTTTACACTCTAACAAAACACCCTTAGACGAGCACACCTCCCTGAATAATATTAAAAGATGGAAATATTTAATTAGCCCCTAACAAAATGCCAGGTGGAGGGTACTTTATCTACATAAGTAGATACGATCCTAATGAAAGAACTACCTACACCCGAACACTGACTCTCCAGTACTGTTTAAAAGGCAGCTTGGTAATGATGTCATCGCAATAAAACCGCTTGTCGATCATATCGAACAAACCGACAGCAATGACGATTTTCGCCATGAAGAATGCCAACAGTATAAAAATATTAATAATTAAGGAAAATCTCTTCTTAATGAACGGACCTGTGTAAATACTCAAATGACCCGAAAACCTAAATTTATCATTCAGGAACTTAAATTCTTAATAGAGGCAGGGTAAGTATACTGGGGCAGGGACAAATTTCACAATAAATTTCTTGAAAATTGATTAGTAAATATCTCAGACCAACCATACCGTAATAGTTACTAAAAATCATATCATATATAAACAAATGTCAGTGAAAACGAGGAATACAGTTCTTAAGACAAGAAGGTAATGTGCGGCTTTGTATCACTAAGCATAACAAACTATTTTAAAAATTTATTTTCTATCAACAACTTCACAAATTATTTAGAGGCCAGCTTAGGATCCTGGAACTATATGAAATAATTTTTTATTATATTGTTACGTTTATGCCTTTTATAAACGTTTTGTTGTGAGTTCTTTATTGCAAAATTAACACCAAATTTTAGAGTTGTTAAATTAATTACAAGTTTATTTACTTACAAGTTTATTTATTGACACTACAGAACAATTTGCTTAAGATGCATTTAACGAGGTTTATTTTTCACGAGGTTTATTTTTTAACTAACTTACTATCCACTCAGACGCTGCCTTTTTATATTTGTCCACTTGAAGTCTAGAAAAATTTAGAATCTTCTACACTTTGTATCACATTTTAATGTTGTATGTTGTCCATTCAATGTATAGGCGCCTATATGTCTGGGTGTGTATTTCTGTTTTTATGCTGATAAAGTTTCTCCCTGGAATTTATTTTAAGATAGTTGCTGTTGCCTTGTGTACAAAAGTTTTCTAATACATGAATTTTAGTAATACATGAATTTAGTAATTCCTCCATTACAATATCAGCTATAATTGGAGATGCTGAAGGGCCCATAGGGAGGCCCTCCTTCTGTTGATATATCCTATTATCAAATTGAAAATACCTGTTGTCTACAATGCAAAACTTAAGAATACGTAAAGTTTGATGAAACATCAGTATTAGATGTAAAAAGAAACTACAAGAGACGTTATATGTTAGAAATGTTAGAAATTGTTAATGTACCAACTGTAAGGAGAATAAATTTCAAAACAGACACAGACAATTTAACGCAGAATTATACGTACTTAATACAAAAGACACATAATTTATTATAATTATTTCATAAAAAAGAATTTGTTATTTAATTTCCGTTTCCTTGTTTTTGTATGTTTAAATATTTGAAGTTTTAATTTTTATATGTTTGTATGTATGAAGAAAATTATTTCATATGTTTTGTCAAATGTTTTCAAAAAATTTTCCTTTTCAAATTGTTATAATTTTTTGTTTTTGTAAAATATAAAAAAATAATTTCCTGAAGCGAAATATCGAAAAAATAAATCGTTAAAATTTAATTTAAAAAGACCATTTAAAAGATTAAAACATATTTTATTAATTATTGTCTTTTAAAACTTAAGCAAGATGCATCCATAACAATATAATTCCAATTGGAGTGGCTTGCTACTATGATAACTGCTGGCTTGAGTCTTATCAATTGCTTTTAAGATTGTTTCTGGGTCACCGCCGGGAGGGTATACTATTTTGCTTTCCCGGCATATTAGTATAAGAAATTTGTCCTTAAAAAATTTTATAAAAATCAATCATCGTTTAGTGTGACGATGAGAAAGTTATTTAAAATTTTTGGGAGAAACAACATGCCAACAAAAAGGATCATTTATCGTGTAGTGAATGATTTCGAAGAAAGAGGGTCAGGATCTGGATCATAACGTACCGCAAGATCGGCTGAAAATATTACTGCTGTTTTGAACTTGATTAACATGTGATATCAACAAGACGGTGCCATATAGCATACAGCCGGGATTAAAGTTATTTCAAGTATTGGTGATGTTGATTGGCCTCCACGGTCGCCTGATTAGACTGCTCTGGACTTCTTTAGGTGGAGATATCTGAGAAGCAAGGTTTATGCAAACAAACCAGAAATGATTGAGCAACTCAAACAAAATATTTGTGATGAAATTAATGAAATACCGCCTGAAATGTGTGAGAATGTAATAATCAATGTGAGGGTAACAAAGGCGGATATTTATCTCATATTGTATTCGATACATAATTGCCGACATTAACTACAATATTTATCAATTACGATCATTCTCTTACATTTAATCAAAAATTATAAACAAACAAAGTAGTATACCTTCCCGGTGGACACCCGGTACTTTTTAAAAGTAAAGTATACTTATAATTCGACCTTATCGCTCGTTTTTCTTTTAAAATTCACAAAATTAACGAAATTATATTACAATGCATCGCTTCGTTTACAAGTATATTTTACATAAAAACTTCTTTTTTAAGGTTTTCTTATTTATTTTTATTTCCTGATGATTGATAACAAACAGTGTATATTGATATAATGATATTCTTCTGTTTTTGATATTATTTTAATGACAAACTTTTATAACAACATTTATAAGTAGTAAAGTTTTTATACATATTTTCTTCATGTTAAATGGTTTTTAAGGTTTCATTAATGATGATAAATAAAAATGTTTTATAAATGATCAGAATAAAAGATAAAAGTACTTGCTTTGAAATATAGAATTATTTTAACATTGAACTTTTTAAAGAAGTTTATTGAACTTTGGTTGTGTTACAGAATAAAGTCGTTAGACAGAAAGGACTTCAAATATGCATTAATAGCAGAGTGCTTATAGTTTATAAAAGAACTTATTTTTTCGTTTTTTATATGTACCCTGTAATGGTTGCTTAAAGGTACTTTTAAGGCGATGTTAAGATAAATTTACACATGCCAAAGTAACTGGAGTACGCCTCTAACATCTACAAGTCCTCTAGCGAGTCAGTTCCCTAACGGAATTTGACGTTAATTCTGCTCACTACTTAGAGACTTACTGACAATGGCTTCTACAATAGTAGAAAAAAAGAAAAAGGGAATGGAGCATCTTGCTTGTAATTAGTGTAAGACTTAGACTTAGACTAATCAAATTGGTTCTTGGACTAAAAGGGAAAATACGGTACCTATTTATTGTGATATTATGATGGCGTCTATAATCTGATGTGAAAACTATCATTTCAACCTGGCCTAAGCTAACCTTACCTAAAGAGAGAGCCTAGCTATAAATCTTAAATCCAAAATATGTTGACAGAAGCGCATCATAGCATTGCAGCCTATCAGTATAACTTTTTCGAAACGATACGCTATGAAGTTTCAAGTATCCACTGTGGCAACTATATAAAAATGAAGCTGAAGATAATCAGGATAAAAACTGACACCTATAGCTCACTAAAAATTTTTCGATCAGTCGACTTCTATATACATTTAAATAAAAATGTATGAGATAGAGAAAGGGTTAATCCCGAAAACCTTTGAGAATGCTTTGGATGGTAAGGCTTTACCAAATAGCATGTGGCCAGCAATCGGGATCGATAGGAATGAACATTTAAACGTTTTGATATTTAGTTTTTTTTAACGTATTCGTACTAGATGCATTAGCATTTGTTGCAATGAATTCAATTTCGCAAGAAAATCGCATTAAAATAATTAAAATCCACTATGAAAATGGTGGTTCTGTTAAAATTACATTTTGTAAAATTCGTGATATTTTCGGATAACATTATCGTTCTTCTAAGAACGGTATTAAGAATGTGGTCGTTAAATTTTGAGTCGACACAAAATGTGTGAACAAGAACGCGTGTTTGACCGGGTCGTTCAATTAAAAACATCGCAGCCATAACCGACAGTGCTGAAGCATATCGAAATTTGTCAATTCCTCGACGTTCTCAACAATTGGGGTTATTCAAAACCACCACATGGTAAATTTTGCGTAAGCATTAGACTTTAAAAACTTACAAGTATCAACTGATACAGGAAAATAAGCCGACCGACCGTTCACATCTCCCTTGATTTACTCAGTTCATTCAGGAACAACCGGCTGGTGTTTTTTGAAAAAATCATTTTTTTAGACGAAGCCCATTTTCACTTGTCAGGGTATTTCGTGATTTGATTTACATCTTTATCTGGCAGTTAGCCCTAACCAGATGGTGGCCAAACCACTGTGAGTGAAAAGCAGCGCCACTCACGCCCTAGGAGGCCGAAGTCTAATTCTAGCAACAGGTCCTTCCTAGTAGCAATTTCAATGATTCCAGAGCAGGGCTGCAAAACACCAACTCCTTGCTGAAGAGTTGGAGACTATCCAACTCCTGTACAGAACACATGTCTAGCATGCTCGCTGGATCTGGATCATTCACCTGTAGGTGTTATTGATGGCGAGATGATCCTGGCCACCATATTAAACAAAACCTTTTATGGGGCCGCGAAATTACAACCACCACGATACTCCCGAAGGGCCAACCTCAATAATCAGTCAGAGAAACAGCTAAATGCCTAAAGGGACAAATAGCGGAAACTCTGCGGGCTACTGGTTCCCGTGCAAATAACGTGGAGCTTCCAGTTGTATTCCTGCTGACTTCAGGGGGCTGGGCTCCCTTATACCCCCAGTTACACAAGTCTAGACAGTCGTTTAAAGCGTTCTATAAAGACCATAAATGTGGGCTTGTCAGGCTATGTCAACAGGCAAAATTACCGCATTTGAGCCTCTGAAAATGCTAGAGCGATTACTGAGATTATGGTGCGCCATTTGGTCTGGAGGCGGGGCCGTTTTTTTGTGTTTTTTTTTTGTTGTTGAAGATAAAGCTGCTATTATGCTATCGGGAGATGCTAAAAACTCTATTTTGACCTATTATTGATGACGTGGATATCACTGACATGTGGACTATGCCACAAATCACACAGCCAACGAAACGATCAATTTATCAATTCATTGCAAACCAAATTTAAGTTAAGTGGCCAAGCAGATCGTGTGATTTAACACCACTGGATTATTTTTGTGGGGCTATGTTAAGGACAGAGCCTATACGGAGTCAATCGAATAGATTTCAGCATTAAAAGTCAAAATCATTGATGTGATTAACGAAATAGGATAGTTATTTTGCCAAAAATTTATGAAAAACTTTGATGAAAGAATTGACACCTGTCAGCTTCCTCGTAGTGGATATTTGTCCGATATCATTTATCATTCATAATTGCCGAACTTTTTGTTTTCGTATTACAATAAAAATTTTAATCATCTTAATGTAATTTTTGTGTTTTATTTTGTTTTAGAAAAACAAACTTCTTATTAAAAAATCCTTTATAATGAAGCTTCATTCTTGCAGTAAATATTAACCAACTTCTCCCCTACACCTTATAGCTATCACCTAATTTTAATACTTAATTTCTATTTAAGATTTATTTTCATTTTGCATTCAATTAAAGTCTACGAAATTATTTATTAGTTATTTTTTTTTCTGCACTAATAATGTTTTGCTTTAGACACATGCTCGTAAAAGTACATTAATGGCTTTTTGAAATTGAATTTAATTGAATTCTTTGGAAATAAAATACGATTTATTTGTGCAGTAATAATAATAATTTAAATTTTAATAATAAGCGGTTTATATAAAGAAAAAAAATTTAATAAAAAAGACAGTCTTAACAAAAGAGTAATAAATTTCAATTATATAGTTAAAAGCACATGTATTCAGTTATATACACACACGTACATATATATTTATAATGACATTGTTATTTTTGCAAAAGTAGTGGATTAGTAGTCAAAGTAAAAGCAATTTAAATCATTTAAATAAATTATTACGCTTAGAAAAGGGGTAAAGGGTCATGAAGATGTGAGAAGATTTGCTATACATTTCTTACAACAAATATTGCTTTAATGCTATTCGTTAAATTTCACCTGTTGTAAAGAAATATTTAGTGCTGATGGGTTGGTTTATGAATCTCTTAACTAAACTAGTCATTTGGTTTGCTAATAATTGTAATCAGAGAGTATTTATGGAGGAATCTTTACACAGACTTTAAATAAACATATAGAAATAAAGTCTTTTATTAAAAATTCCATAATGTGTAGAGGGCGTCCTATCTACACCACAAAATTTTTTTATAATTAAGACATCTTATCCTAATTTATGTACTGTGCAAGTAATGTATTTACTTGTCGAGCAGTTTCTTCTTTGAGTGAGCAAATGTTGGCCATAAACTTCTGGTTGCAACAGAAACTGCTGCTTTTCCATACTTTCTATTTCCTTTTGATCCAACTGCCTTTCTAGTTGTCGACTCATTCATCATTTATTGCATTTACTTTTAGTATAAGTTTGAATATTATATGAAGCCTTTCAATTTGCCGGTGCTTATAACTTACAGATAAAATTTACTGCCCTCCTAAGGCCCCCAAAATTTTTCAATTTGAATACTAATAGTATAATACTAATAGTATGATATTAATACTAATAAAGGGGTTTTTAACAAGCAGTTTGTTTTCTAAAACAAAATAGAACGACAAATTAAGATTAAGATGATTTAAGTAATTTTATTATTTGTGCTTGATTCCTTTAAATAAATATTTCATGATATTCTCACGAAATATTTATTACAAAAATTTTTATTAAAAAATAAACATTTTATGATATTCTCATAAAACATTTATTTCAATAAAAATAAAAAAAAATATTTGAAATGTATTACTGCGGGGGAGAGCATATCCATATTACAATTTCACTTTCGCTCACAAAGCTCATCAGTGAATTTTACCCCAATATTGTATAGAAAAACCTAAAAGTCTTATATCTAAAGCCAAACCGATTCCATGAGAATTTTTCCATAAAATCAACATAGCATAGACAGCAAGACTCAAAAACACTTCTATACAAACACAGCAAAACATTTCAAAACAACAAAAAACATTGTTTATTTTCAATCATTTCTACATAAGGGTTGCCATTGGAAACCATTCATATGTAATTTGAAAATTCAGAAAATAAAAAATATTTGTAAAAAATTTTACAAAAATTTCTAAGAAAGCAACGGGCACATGCAATGGAAATAAGTAATTTATTCATCGGAATCATTTTCAATCTAAGTAATTTTATTATTTGTGCTTGATTCCTTTAAATAAATATTTCATGATATTCTCACGAAATATTTATTACAAAAATTTTTATTAAAAAATAAACATTTTATGATATTCTCATAAAACATTTATTTCAATAAAAATAAAAAATATTTGAAATGTATTACTGCGGGGGAGAGCATATCCATATTGCAATTTCACTTTCGCTCACAAAGCTCATCAGTGAATTTTACCCCAATATTGTATAGAAAAACCTAAAAGTCTTATATCTAAAGCCAAACCGATTCCATGAGAATTTTTCCATAAAATCAACATAGCATAGACAGCAAGACTCAAAAACACTTCTATACAAACACAGCAAAACATTTCAAAACAACAAAAAACATTGTTTATTTTCAATCATTTCTACATAAGGGTTGCCATTGGAAACCATTCATATGTAATTTGAAAATTCAGAAAATAAAAAATATTTGTAAAAAATTTTACAAAAATTTCTAAGAAAGCAACGGGCACATGCAATGGAAATAAGTAATTTATTCATCGGAATCATTTTCAATCTAAGTAATTTTATTATTTGTGCTTGATTCCTTTAAATAAATATTTCATGATATTCTCACGAAATATTTATTACAAAAATTTTTATTAAAAAATAAACATTTTATGATATTCTCATAAAACATTTATTTCAATAAAAATAAAAAATATTTGAAATGTATTACTGCGGGGGAGAGCATATCCATATTGCAATTTCACTTTCGCTCACAAAGCTCATCAGTGAATTTTACCCCAATATTGTATAGAAAAACCTAAAAGTCTTATATCTAAAGCCAAACCGATTCCATGAGAATTTTTCCATAAAATCAACATAGCATAGACAGCAAGACTCAAAAACACTTCTATACAAACACAGCAAAACATTTCAAAACAACAAAAAACATTGTTTATTTTCAATCATTTCTACATAAGGGTTGCCATTGGAAACCATTCATATGTAATTGGAAAATTCAGAAAATAAAAAATATTTGTAAAAAATTTTACAAAAATTTCTAAGAAAGCAACGGGCACATGCAATGGAAATAAGTAATTTATTCATCGGAATCATTTTCAATCTAAGTAATTTTATTATTTGTGCTTGATTCCTTTAAATAAATATTTCATGATATTCTCACGAAATATTTATTACAAAAATTTTTATTAAAAAATAAACATTTTATGATATTCTCATAAAACATTTATTTCAATAAAAATAAAAAATATTTGAAATGTATTACTGCGGGGGAGAGCATATCCATATTGCAATTTCACTTTCGCTCACAAAGCTCATCAGTGAATTTTACCCCAATATTGTATAGAAAAACCTAAAAGTCTTATATCTAAAGCCAAACCGATTCCATGAGAATTTTTCCATAAAATCAACATAGCATAGACAGCAAGACTCAAAAACACTTCTATACAAACACAGCAAAACATTTCAAAACAACAAAAAACATTGTTTATTTTCAATCATTTCTACATAAGGGTTGCCATTGGAAACCATTCATATGTAATTGGAAAATTCAGAAAATAAAAAATATTTGTAAAAAATTTTACAAAAATTTCTAAGAAAGCAACGGGCACATGCAATGGAAATAAGTAATTTATTCATCGGAATCATTTTCAATCTAAGTAATTTTATTATTTGTGCTTGATTCCTTTAAATAAATATTTCATGATATTCTCACGAAATATTTATTACAAAAATTTTTATTAAAAAATAAACATATTATGATATTCTCATAAAACATTTATTTCAATAAAAATAAAAAATATTTGAAATGTATTACTGCGGGGGAGAGCATATCCATATTGCAATTTCACTTTCGCTCACAAAGCTCATCAGTGAATTTTACCCCAATATTGTATAGAAAAACCTAAAAGTCTTATATCTAAAGCCAAACCGATTCCATGAGAATTTTTCCATAAAATCAACATAGCATAGACAGCAAGACTCAAAAACACTTCTATACAAACACAGCAAAACATTTCAAAACAACAAAAAACATTGTTTATTTTCAATCATTTCTACATAAGGGTTGCCATTGGAAACCATTCATATGTAATTTGAAAATTCAGAAAATAAAAAATATTTGTAAAAAATTTTACAAAAATTTCTAAGAAAGCAACGGGCACATGCAATGGAAATAAGTAATTTATTCATCGGAATCATTTTCAATCTAAGTAATTTTATTATTTGTGCTTGATTCCTTTAAATAAATATTTCATGATATTCTCACGAAATATTTATTACAAAAATTTTTATTAAAAAATAAACATTTTATGATATTCTCATAAAACATTTATTTCAATAAAAATAAAAAAAAATATTTGAAATGTATTACTGCGGGGGAGAGCATATCCATATTGCAATTTCACTTTCGCTCACAAAGCTCATCAGTGAATTTTACCCCAATATTGTATAGAAAAACCTAAAAGTCTTATATCTAAAGCCAAACCGATTCCATGAGAATTTTTCCATAAAATCAACATAGCATAGACAGCAAGACTCAAAAACACTTCTATACAAACACAGCAAAACATTTCAAAACAACAAAAAACATTGTTTATTTTCAATCATTTCTACATAAGGGTTGCCATTGGAAACCATTCATATGTAATTTGAAAATTCAGAAAATAAAAAATATTTGTAAAAAAATTTTACAAAAATTTCTAAGAAAGCAACGGGCACATGCAATGGAAATAAGTAATTTATTCATCGGAATCATTTTCAATCTAAGTAATTTTATTATTTGTGCTTGATTCCTTTAAATAAATATTTCATGATATTCTCACGAAATATTTATTACAAAAATTTTTATTAAAAAATAAACATTTTATGATATTCTCATAAAACATTTATTTCAATAAAAATAAAAAATATTTGAAATGTATTACTGCGGGGGAGAGCATATCCATATTGCAATTTCACTTTCGCTCACAAAGCTCATCAGTGAATTTTACCCCAATATTGTATAGAAAAACCTAAAAGTCTTATATCTAAAGCCAAACCGATTCCATGAGAATTTTTCCATAAAATCAACATAGCATAGACAGCAAGACTCAAAAACACTTCTATACAAACACAGCAAAACATTTCAAAACAACAAAAAACATTGTTTATTTTCAATCATTTCTACATAAGGGTTGCCATTGGAAACCATTCATATGTAATTTGAAAATTCAGAAAATAAAAAATATTTGTAAAAAATTTTACAAAAATTTCTAAGAAAGCAACGGGCACATGCAATGGAAATAAGTAATTTATTCATCGGAATCATTTTCAATCTAAGTAATTTTATTATTTGTGCTTGATTCCTTTAAATAAATATTTCATGATATTCTCACGAAATATTTATTACAAAAATTTTTATTAAAAAATAAACATTTTATGATATTCTCATAAAACATTTATTTCAATAAAAATAAAAAATATTTGAAATGTATTACTGCGGGGGAGAGCATATCCATATTGCAATTTCACTTTCGCTCACAAAGCTCATCAGTGAATTTTACCCCAATATTGTATAGAAAAACCTAAAAGTCTGTGACGCCAAAAGTCCTAGGGTCGTTTTTGGCACGACAAACCTATATATTATTGCTGTATTGAATTTCCAACGTTTATTTCAATAATATTTTCTCCATTGTATCTGAATTCCTAGTGTATAAAACAATGTATATTTATTTATAAACATATATATTTTGTGATTTGTTCAATCATAAATAATATTTCATCTATTTTTTCTGAATTCCTACTTTTGTTTATAATAGAATAAGTACTCTCACTAATTTTAGAAGATTAAGGTCTTTGTTTTAATTAAGTTAATATTAAGTTAATGAATTATGTTTAGTTTAAGTCATTTTAATTTATAATTTTGTATTTGACGGCAGTTCGTTGGGCAACACCGCCGGGCAGAATGATTGGTGGTCAATACAGCCAATAGTTTTGTTAAGCAGCATCTGATGGTTGGTGGTGAATACAGCCATCGGCTGTGGTGTAAATAGACTGCTATTATGGTGTGTGTGTTGGTGTATAGCTGTGTGTTGACAGCATGAGTATAAAAGGGCAAACACCATGAATAAAAATGCAATTTGTGTGCAGCCGGCGGCGGAACAACAGGTAATTTTTATTATCATATTTTAGACTGTTAGGTAAGACAGTCAGGTTATAAACAAAGCAGAGGTTTTGACCCAGCCGAGTTTATACCCTGAGATAAGAACTGTGGCCGGTCACAAACGAAGCCGAGGTTTTGACCCAGTGGAGTTTGTGTCTACCGTCACCATAGTGGATGACCAGAGCATTGGACAGTTGAGCGGAGGTTTTGACCCAGCCCAACCTACAGTGTTTTGGTTATTTCCATAGGACACACGTCATACTAAACTGAACTGTGGCTCGGTCACAAACGAAGCCGAGGTTTTGACCCAGCGGAGTTTGTGTCTACCGTCACCATAGTGGGTGACCAGAGCATTGGACAGTTGAGCAGAGGTTTTGACCCAGCCCAACCTACAGTGTTTTGGTGAATTTCCCTTTGGACACACGGCATATTGAACTGTGGCTCGGTCACAAACAAAGCCGAGGTTTTGACCCAGCGGAGTTTGTGTCTACCGTCACCATAGTGGGTGACCAGAGCATTGGACAGTTGAGCAGAGGTTTTGACCCAGCCCAACCTACAGTGTTTCTGGTTATTTCCCTTGGTCACACGGCCACTTCAACGAAACGCCACTGACCGGTATATATATTGGACACAGACTACGGACACTGCCGCACGCATACACCCGCATAGTGTAAAGTAGAAGAAGCCGACAACGAGCTGCCATCAGGAAGGAAACTATTGTCAAAAATAAAAATTTAAGTAAACCTGAGCAACCGCGGGTTTTTTTTTTATTTTTTCTCCACGACACAACACGACCCTGGACGCCGCTGAGTATACCCCAGCAGCCAGGTAAAGCGTGTCGTTACAATTGGCGCCCGAGCAGGGACCCTATAAGGGTTACGAAGAAGAAGACAGGGAGGAGTGATTCATCCCCCCAAGACGTTAAGATGTTGAAGACATCATGGGCGTATACCTTACGCAAAGACGAATTGGTAAAATACCTAGGAGTCTTTACCCAGGACTCTTCAGGCAACGTGGAAGAGTTGATGAAGCGTTTCGCCAAGTTCCTAACAGCGGAACACAGCGAGAAGCGAAGACAAGAATTATTGGAGTTGCAAACCAGGCACGAGCACGCGCCTGGTACCACGCAGCTAACGCTAACAGTACCGAACGAGACGATTACCAGCACACCCGCCACCCCCGTGAAAGATGAAACGTCCCAGGTACCGAATAGCGATACTATGACCACCAGCCAATCACCTGCCAGGTCGACAACAGCAGCCATAGATGCCGTAGGTTTGACAGATAGCACACCATCACCACGCAACGATGCCCAAATCATTATAGTGGAATTGGTCAGAAAATGGGGACTAAAGTATGCTGGCGGCAGAGATCCCCTGCAATTTGTGGAACGAGCGGAAGAGCTCGCCGAGATGTACAATGTGGACATCAATCAGTTACCACGTGTGATGCCCGAAGTTTTAAAAGAAAATGCGTTGATTTGGTTCCGAAACAATAATCGACACTGGAACCAATGGCACCAATTTAAGAGGGATTTGTGTAATTTTTTTCTTCCTCCCAATTATTTTGAGAAGTTGGAAGATGAGATCCGTAAAAGAACGCAGCGGCCCAAGGAACCATTTAAGGAATATGTTCTTGCCCTGCAACAATTAATGAGACATAGCAGCCTATCGGAACAGCAAAAAACAGATAGAATCTTCAGAAACGCGAGGTCAGACTACCAGTGGTATATTCGGCGAAAGGATTTTGCTTCTCTGAATGAACTCCTCCAGCTTGCCGATGACTTGGATAGTATACCAATTGCTCCGCAAAACCGGGGTGAGTACCACCGTATGATGACGAAAACCACGGTAAAAGCATCATCAAAAGCTTCAACTGGCAACCAGAAGCACCAAATACCCGAAACCACCCTGCTCTGGGAGGAGGATAGGCTAAAAGCAATCCTGCTGGTCGAAGGAAAGTCGGTGGATGCAATACTCGATACGGGAGCCACGAGAAGCTTCATTACCCCTAGTCAACTGAGACGTTTTGGTAAAGCACCCCAGGATTCTGTTGGCATTAACATGCTTCTGGCTGATGGGTCAAGAAGAAGAATCAGCCAATCTGTGCGTTTGAAAGTGACGTTGGGAAAGAAGACCGCTAAAATAGAATTCCTTATCCTAGATGAGGCCACTGCAGACATCGTAATTGGCTTAGATTTCTTGAGAAAATTCGACACTGTCATCTACTGCGCAGGCCTGAGTGCGAGTAGCAGGCCTAGAATGTCACCAATGGATATACCGAAGACTAATCGGGTAATTTCGAGTAAAAACGTAAGTGTCGTTGTCGGGGCGCGAAAAACAGAAAGGGTGAAGAAGAACAATGTCCCCCGGAAAACAGCAATGGACGCTATTAAATTGGTCCAGACCAGTCAGCAGGCCCCATGTCCACGGGTAACACACCGTATGCGGGAAGTGAGAAAACAACCCGAGAAGATTTCAAATTTTTCAACTCAAAATAATAAACTGTGCAAAAATTCAACCCGGAATTGGAACGATGAAGACTGTACACCGAGGAAGTTTTACGTGCCAACGCCATTCCGGGAACAAGTCATAAAAGCAAACCATGACGCTACAGCTGGAGGACAGTTGGGAATGGAGAGAACATTCAGTAAGGGCGCCAACCGGTATGGTATGTCACAAGCCATCAGTCGATATATGCGAAGCTGTGGATCTTGCCAACAGCACAAGGCAATGCAACAGATACCTGCAGGAGAAATGTTGATAAAAATTCCAACCGAGTACAACGACTCAAATTTGGCCAGTATGACCCCAACTTGCATAACGCCACGAAGGAGTGCGAAAGAATGGAGCGCGCTAACGGAACCCTTTGGTCTGCGGGAGGTAGCCTTGAACCAGACGCCCCCCGAAGTGCAAAGGAAGGTGGCCATGGTTTTAGAGAGCAGAAGTGGTCACCAGAGGTTACGCTTCCAACAGGAGGTGAACGGGCGGCAGTATAGGGTGAATGTCAGCCGGAAAGGGATGGCACGCATCCAAGTGTCGGAAACTATCACCTCATAGGGGAGAGGGCAGTGTGACGCCAAAAGTCCTAGGGTCGTTTTTGGCACGACAAACCTATATATTATTGCTGTATTGAATTTCCAACGTTTATTTCAATAATATTTTCTCCATTGTATCTGAATTCCTAGTGTATAAAACAATGTATATTTATTTATAAACATATATATTTTGTGATTTGTTCAATCATAAATAATATTTCATCTATTTTTTCTGAATTCCTACTTTTGTTTATAATAGAATAAGTACTCTCACTAATTTTAGAAGATTAAGGTCTTTGTTTTAATTAAGTTAATATTAAGTTAATGAATTATGTTTAGTTTAAGTCATTTTAATTTATAATTTTGTATTTGACGGCAGTTCGTTGGGCAACACCGCCGGGCAGAATGATTGGTGGTCAATACAGCCAATAGTTTTGTTAAGCAGCATCTGATGGTTGGTGGTGAATACAGCCATCGGCTGTGGTGTAAATAGACTGCTATTATGGTGTGTGTGTTGGTGTATAGCTGTGTGTTGACAGCATGAGTATAAAAGGGCAAACACCATGAATAAAAATGCAATTTGTGTGCAGCCGGCGGCGGAACAACAGGTAATTTTTATTATCATATTTTAGACTGTTAGGTAAGACAGTCAGGTTATAAACAAAGCAGAGGTTTTGACCCAGCCGAGTTTATACCCTGAGATAAGAACTGTGGCCGGTCACAAACGAAGCCGAGGTTTTGACCCAGTGGAGTTTGTGTCTACCGTCACCATAGTGGATGACCAGAGCATTGGACAGTTGAGCGGAGGTTTTGACCCAGCCCAACCTACAGTGTTTTGGTTATTTCCATAGGACACACGTCATACTAAACTGAACTGTGGCTCGGTCACAAACGAAGCCGAGGTTTTGACCCAGCGGAGTTTGTGTCTACCGTCACCATAGTGGGTGACCAGAGCATTGGACAGTTGAGCAGAGGTTTTGACCCAGCCCAACCTACAGTGTTTTGGTGAATTTCCCTTTGGACACACGGCATATTGAACTGTGGCTCGGTCACAAACAAAGCCGAGGTTTTGACCCAGCGGAGTTTGTGTCTACCGTCACCATAGTGGGTGACCAGAGCATTGGACAGTTGAGCAGAGGTTTTGACCCAGCCCAACCTACAGTGTTTCTGGTTATTTCCCTTGGTCACACGGCCACTTCAACGAAACGCCACTGACCGGTATATATATTGGACACAGACTACGGACACTGCCGCACGCATACACCCGCATAGTGTAAAGTAGAAGAAGCCGACAACGAGCTGCCATCAGGAAGGAAACTATTGTCAAAAATAAAAATTTAAGTAAACCTGAGCAACCGCGGGTTTTTTTTTTATTTTTTCTCCACGACACAACACGACCCTGGACGCCGCTGAGTATACCCCAGCAGCCAGGTAAAGCGTGTCGTTACAAGTCTTATATCTAAAGCCAAACCGATTCCATGAGAATTTTTCCATAAAATCAACATAGCATAGACAGCAAGACTCAAAAACACTTCTATACAAACACAGCAAAACATTTCAAAACAACAAAAAACATTGTTTATTTTCAATCATTTCTACATAAGGGTTGCCATTGGAAACCATTCATATGTAATTTGAAAATTCAGAAAATAAAAAATATTTGTAAAAAATTTTACAAAAATTTCTAAGAAAGCAACGGGCACATGCAATGGAAATAAGTAATTTATTCATCGGAATCATTTTCAATCTAAGTAATTTTATTATTTGTGCTTGATTCCTTTAAATAAATATTTCATGATATTCTCACGAAATATTTATTACAAAAATTTTTATTAAAAAATAAACATTTTATGATATTCTCATAAAACATTTATTTCAATAAAAATAAAAAATATTTGAAATGTATTACTGCGGGGGAGAGCATATCCATATTGCAATTTCACTTTCGCTCACAAAGCTCATCAGTGAATTTTACCCCAATATTGTATAGAAAAACCTAAAAGTCTTATATCTAAAGCCAAACCGATTCCATGAGAATTTTTCCATAAAATCAACATAGCATAGACAGCAAGACTCAAAAACACTTCTATACAAACACAGCAAAACATTTCAAAACAACAAAAAACATTGTTTATTTTCAATCATTTCTACATAAGGGTTGCCATTGGAAACCATTCATATGTAATTTGAAAATTCAGAAAATAAAAAATATTTGTAAAAAATTTTACAAAAATTTCTAAGAAAGCAACGGGCACATGCAATGGAAATAAGTAATTTATTCATCGGAATCATTTTCAATCTAAGTAATTTTATTATTTGTGCTTGATTCCTTTAAATAAATATTTCATGATATTCTCACGAAATATTTATTACAAAAATTTTTATTAAAAAATAAACATTTTATGATATTCTCATAAAACATTTATTTCAATAAAAATAAAAAATATTTGAAATGTATTACTGCGGGGGAGAGCATATCCATATTGCAATTTCACTTTCGCTCACAAAGCTCATCAGTGAATTTTACCCCAATATTGTATAGAAAAACCTAAAAGTCTTATATCTAAAGCCAAACCGATTCCATGAGAATTTTTCCATAAAATCAACATAGCATAGACAGCAAGACTCAAAAACACTTCTATACAAACACAGCAAAACATTTCAAAACAACAAAAAACATTGTTTATTTTCAATCATTTCTACATAAGGGTTGCCATTGGAAACCATTCATATGTAATTTGAAAATTCAGAAAATAAAAAATATTTGTAAAAAATTTTACAAAAATTTCTAAGAAAGCAACGGGCACATGCAATGGAAATAAGTAATTTATTCATCGGAATCATTTTCAATCTAAGTAATTTTATTATTTGTGCTTGATTCCTTTAAATAAATATTTCATGATATTCTCACGAAATATTTATTACAAAAATTTTTATTAAAAAATAAACATTTTATGATATTCTCATAAAACATTTATTTCAATCAAAATAAAAAATATTTGAAATGTATTACTGCGGGGGAGAGCATATCCATATTGCAATTTCACTTTCGCTCACAAAGCTCATCAGTGAATTTTACCCCAATATTGTATAGAAAAACCTAAAAGTCTTATATCTAAAGCCAAACCGATTCCATGAGAATTTTTCCATAAAATCAACATAGCATAGACAGCAAGACTCAAAAACACTTCTATACAAACACAGCAAAACATTTCAAAACAACAAAAAACATTGTTTATTTTCAATCATTTCTACATAAGGGTTGCCATTGGAAACCATTCATATGTAATTTGAAAATTCAGAAAATAAAAAATATTTGTAAAAAATTTTACAAAAATTTCTAAGAAAGCAACGGGCACATGCAATGGAAATAAGTAATTTATTCATCGGAATCATTTTCAATCTAAGTAATTTTATTATTTGTGCTTGATTCCTTTAAATAAATATTTCATGATATTCTCACGAAATATTTATTACAAAAATTTTTATTAAAAAATAAACATTTTATGATATTCTCATAAAACATTTATTTCAATAAAAATAAAAAATATTTGAAATGTATTACTGCGGGGGAGAGCATATCCATATTGATTGAAAATAAACAATGTTTTTTGTTGTTTTGAAATGGTTTGCTGTGTTTGTATAGAAGTGTTTTTGAGTCTTGCTGTCTATGCTATGTTGATTTTATGGAAAAATTCTCATGGAATCGGTTTGGCTTTAGATATAAGACTTTTAGGTTTTTCTATACAATATTGGGGTAAAATTCACTGATGAGCTTTGTGAGCGAAAGTGAAATTGCAATATGGATATGCTCTCCCCCGCAGTAATACATTTCAAATATTTTTTATTTTTATTGAAATAAATGTTTTATGAGAATATCATAAAATGTTTATTTTTTAATAAAAATTTTTGTAATAAATATTTCGTGAGAATATCATGAAATATTTATTTAAAGGAATCAAGCACAAATAATAAAATTACTTAGATTGAAAATGATTCCGATGAATAAATTACTTATTTCCATTGCATGTGCCCGTTGCTTTCTTAGAAATTTTTGTAAAATTTTTTACAAATATTTTTTATTTTCTGAATTTTCAAATTACATATGAATGGTTTCCAATGGCAACCCTTATGTAGAAATGATTGAAAATAAACAATGTTTTTTGTTGTTTTGAAATGTTTTGCTGTGTTTGTATAGAAGTGTTTTTGAGTCTTGCTGTCTATGCTATGTTGATTTTATGGAAAAATTCTCATGGAATCGGTTTGGCTTTAGATATAAGACTTTTAGGTTTTTCTATACAATATTGGGGTAAAATTCACTGATGAGCTTTGTGAGCGAAAGTGAAATTGCAATATGGATATGCTCTCCCCCGCAGTAATACATTTCAAATATTTTTTATTTTGATTGAAATAAATGTTTTATGAGAATATCATAAAATGTTTATTTTTTAATAAAAATTTTTGTAATAAATATTTCGTGAGAATATCATGAAATATTTATTTAAAGGAATCAAGCACAAATAATAAAATTACTTAGATTGAAAATGATTCCGATGAATAAATTACTTATTTCCATTGCATGTGCCCGTTGCTTTCTTAGAAATTTTTGTAAAATTTTTTACAAATATTTTTTATTTTCTGAATTTTCAAATTACATATGAATGGTTTCCAATGGCAACCCTTATGTAGAAATGATTGAAAATAAACAATGTTTTTTGTTGTTTTGAAATGTTTTGCTGTGTTTGTATAGAAGTGTTTTTGAGTCTTGCTGTCTATGCTATGTTGATTTTATGGAAAAATTCTCATGGAATCGGTTTGGCTTTAGATATAAGACTTTTAGGTTTTTCTATACAATATTGGGGTAAAATTCACTGATGAGCTTTGTGAGCGAAAGTGAAATTGCAATATGGATATGCTCTCCCCCGCAGTAATACATTTCAAATATTTTTTATTTTTATTGAAATAAATGTTTTATGAGAATATCATAAAATGTTTATTTTTTAATAAAAATTTTTGTAATAAATATTTCGTGAGAATATCATGAAATATTTATTTAAAGGAATCAAGCACAAATAATAAAATTACTTAGATTGAAAATGATTCCGATGAATAAATTACTTATTTCCATTGCATGTGCCCGTTGCTTTCTTAGAAATTTTTGTAAAATTTTTTACAAATATTTTTATTTTCTGAATTTTCAAATTACATATGAATGGTTTCCAATGGCAACCCTTATGTAGAAATGATTGAAAATAAACAATGTTTTTTGTTGTTTTGAAATGTTTTGCTGTGTTTGTATAGAAGTGTTTTTGAGTCTTGCTGTCTATGCTATGTTGATTTTATGGAAAAATTCTCATGGAATCGGTTTGGCTTTAGATATAAGACTTTTAGGTTTTTCTATACAATATTGGGGTAAAATTCACTGATAAGCTTTGTGAGCGAAAGTGAAATTGCAATATGGATATGCTCTCCCCCGCAGTAATACATTTCAAATATTTTTTATTTTTATTGAAATAAATGTTTTATGAGAATATCATAAAATGTTTATTTTTTAATAAAAATTTTTGTAATAAATATTTCGTGAGAATATCATGAAATATTTATTTAAAGGAATCAAGCACAAATAATAAAATTACTTAGATTGAAAATGATTCCGATGAATAAATTACTGATTAAGATGATTAAAATTTTTATTTTATTAAGAAGAGAAAATTTCTTCAATTATGAATAAAAATTATATCTGCCAAATATCTACCACGACCACATTGATAGATGTCGAATCTTTCATTAAAGTTTTTAATCACTTTTTGGCAAAATGGCATTCCTATTTCATTAATCACATCACGGATTTTGAGTTTTAAGACTGAAAGCGAAGCTCCGCATAGGCTCTGTTCTTAATATAGCACCACTAAAAATAATCTAGTGGTGTTCAATCACAAGATCTGCCTGGCCACCTAACTGCTGATTGTCGTAAAATTATGTGAGCGGGAAATTTGGTTTGCAATAAATTGATGGTTTCATTGGCTGTGTGACATGCGGCACAGTCCTGTTAAAACCACGTGTCAGTTATATCCAGGTCGTTAATAATAGGCCAAAATTGAGTTTTTAACATCTCAGGATAGCGTGATCCATTGACCGTTACTGCGATTCTAGCCTCATCTTCAAGGAAAAAGGACCAATCACGCCTCCAGACCACATGCTGAACATGCAAAGGCTTCTCAATAATCGCTCTAGGATTTTCAAAAGCCCAACTATGGCAATTTTGCTTGTTGACATACTCGGACAAGTGAAAATGGGCTTTGTCTGGAAAAATGATCTTTTCAGAAAAACCAGTCGGTTGTTACTGAATGAATTGAACGAATCTACGGCCGGCTTCAATTCTATCAGTGACCAAGTTCCTCAGTTTACAAAAGTCTACACCGCAGCCTCACAAGGGACATTACTAATTTCCTTTTTATTTTTTCAAGACCTAAACTGGAATACAACTCTTAGTTGTCGACGCTAAAACGTCGTGGTGCTTACTTATTAAGGAAAGTGTAAAAGGCTTAATTCTATTGGCTCAGTCTGACATCAAGAATTAATAACAATTACAATAGAAGATTGTTTTATATGAAGTAAGAGAGTATTTATTTGAAGAAGATCGACCTGTGAACTATGTAACGCATTTGATAAAGCATGAAATCATGGGTTAGAACCTCGTCAAAACCACAAAAGAGAACGAATGAGCATTTTATGTAAACAAAACAAACTGAAAAGGAAATGCTACAAGCGTAACGATATTAAAATATTCGTAAAATTTTTTAGAATAAACTGCAATGAATCGGATGGAATAAAATGTGTTTGGATTAGTAGGTCAGGAACATCGAAACCATCGCCATGCAAATAAATGGTTTAGCTGTGCTTCGCTTTAAATCACTAGTAAATCAAATAAAACACTGCGCTTTTTTAAAAATCATGATAAAATTGAAGGGTATTATTTCTGTTATTATTTTGGATAATATAAACATATACTTGTTGAAATAAAATCACTGATATTCAAATCTACAGGTGATTCAAGTAGAGATATTTTTTTCAATAGTCTTTTTTTTCACAGATCACGTGTACGACTCACACGTCATGCTGTATTGTTATTTTTATTTAGCATTTGTTTGACATTTTATCGTGCAAAGGCTTGCGCCTTAATAACGTTTACAAATCGTTCAACTTTATTACGAAAATTCACGTTCTGTGAAGAATATGTTTCGTAAACTTCGCTCAACTTATGATCAACACAATCGGCCAATCACTCATTTTGAGACCCAGCATTCATTATTGGATAATATTCGACCGAATAGACTATGTCCAGCATGCAGTGCCGGTAGAATCATCTGTCCATATTTCTTACAAAATGATGCCGGTGAGAACGTAACCCTCAATGGTGACCGTTATCGTGCCGACTATTTGATGCCTGCAACTCGGCGACATTTAGTTTCAGCAAGATGCCGTCACTTCCTACATATCGCATCAATCAATGGTTTTATTGAGAGAACACTTTGGTAAGCAAATAATTTCACGTTTTGGGCCGGTCGATTGGCCACCAAGATCACACCGCACTACTTTTTCCTGTGGGAAAATGTAAAGTCTAAAGTTTATGCGGACAATCCCGCTTCGATTCAGACCTTGAAGCACAACAGCACGCGTATCATTCGCAAGTTACCACTCAAAATGCTCCAACGAGTCATTGAAAATTGGACTCAATGGATGAAGTCGCGGCCAACATTTGAAATACATAACATTCAAAAAATAAATGCCAAATAATGTTCTTATAAATGATAATAAACATTCCCCATTAAATTTCAATTTTCTGTTTTTTTTTCTTTAAAAAATAAGTAAACTTTGTGATAATAGTTAATAATTGGAAATTTGAAATGGATTGTCAGAACTTTGTTAAAAATATTGCGATATCCTTACGCTTTTAGTTTTTTAATTTTCATTACATCTCGTCTACATAAAATGCTCTTTCGTTCTCCTTTGTGGTTTCGACGAAATTCTAACTCATGATATCTTGGTTTATCAAATGCGTTGACTAGTTCACAGGTTGATCTATAAAGAAATATCTTTTTACTACATATAAGAGCATCTTTTATTGTATTTGTCATTAATTTTTAATGCCAAACTGAGCCAATCAGTTAAGCCTTTAGCACTTTCCTTAATAAGTAAGCACCACTGCTTTGCATCAGAGTCAACACGTATATAAGAGTTCAATTCCAATTTAGTTCTTAAAAAAATAATCAAGAAATTAGTAATGCATCCGTAACGCAGCTTTGTAGTCCTTTCTAAACTAAGGCACTTCGTTATTACTTTTAAGACTTGAAAATTGTGTTGGCGCCATTGTTGAACTTTCTTGCTAAGAATATTAGAAGTTTGACATCAATATCACTTTAAGTACAGCGACATTTTTAGTTGAACAGAAGTGGGAAATCAAGACTAGCATTAAATGCAGTGTAATTTAGATATTTTTTAAAGTCAATATTTACCCATCACTATTACTTTTCCTCTTAGGTTAGTAGTTAATAAATAAGCATGGCATATAAAACTATCATTTGCGAAAGAAAACTACGAGTTTGTTAAAAACAAACTTTTTTTTTTTAATTAAACATTTGTTATACACATGCTCAATTAAAGTTTATTAAAATATACTTTCAGTAAAACTAAACTTAACAATAATCAATTATTTGTTTAAATACTATTGTTTTTATGTCGACTTGCAAAAAGTGATGGCGTGATCTACTTCTTGGATAGTTTATTATAGTGATACAATTTATTATTTCCCTTCTTGTGGCTACTTTTGCCACATGTTTTATTAACTGCATTTGATATTTCTAAACTTAACTAAATACAACATTTTGAACTTGTTTACACTTACACGGAATTTTAGCTGCACAAAAGTTTAGCTTGTAAATGCTAAATAAGCAGAATAATTAATTTGCACCTATTGTTTGGGAGAATTGGTAATGATTAAATAGATTTTTTTGCTTTTATGGGAAAAAATAATTTACAGTATTCGGTGTTAATTAATATAAGACAGAGAAGACCATTTAGAGAATAAGTACATAAGAATGGCAGAAACCTTTGCTTAATGGCATATGTGTCCACAAAACCAGAGCTATTTATATTATTTAGCAATTCGGTTATGCATATAAATTTAACCCATAGTTGACAGCATATATTTTCTCTAGTAACAGACCTTTAAAATTTTTGGGGAAATGTAACTAATAAAACACAACAGTTTTTATATCATACAATAAATTCAATAGAAAAACAGATTTATTTAGCTGGATATAGCTCTAAATTAGCCTGACAATATTTAGAATACAATTTTATTTATTTTGTTCATTGAATTTTTTATTGAAAATGTCAAGAATTTTGCTGATTTTAGAATACAATTTTATTTATTTTTTTCATTGAATTTTTTTTTGAAAATGTCAAGAATTTTGCTGATTCAATCGATCTTGGAACTTATTTTTATGAAAATGCTTTGTATAAGTTTTAAAAGAAAATAGTTATCAGCAAAAAAGTAAACGAAATGACCTATTGTTTCTTTTTTACACATGATGCAGTTTCTAAAAACCCACAGCCAAACAGGCGTTTACACTAAATGATGATACGGGGGCTGCTATTATTATATTTGTGGCCTAAGGATGAAAACACAAGCATTTAAAGACAAAATCTATTTTATTGTTTTTCGAAATATTCTCCATTAAGATTTATACACTTTTGCATGCGTTGGAACCAATTTTCAAAGCACTTTATCCACTCCGATTTAGGTACTTCTAAAACATGGGTTTTGAATGCAGAAACTACTTCTTCAGGTGTAGGAAATCGTTGTCCACGTAGTTTTTTCTTGATGTTCGGAAACAAAAGGAAGTCATTAGGTGCCAAGTCAGGGCTGTGCGGCGGATGACCCATGAATCCAATGTTTTGCCCTGTCAAAAACTCCATTGTTTTAGCCGATCGGTGACAGCAGAATGATGCGTCTTTTCTTTGACTTTTCCCGAAGTTTCTCAAAGACTTCTGGCAAACAAATAGTGGTGTACCATGCCGAATTAACCGTTTTACGTTACTCTAATGGCACAGTCACCACATGACCGGTAATGCCTAAGAAACAGGCAACCATTTGCTTTGATGTGCTTCTTCCACGAACAACTTTGGTGGGATTTCGCTCGTCTTGAAAGATCCATACGGTGGATTGCTTTTTTGTTTCAGGATCATATGAGTATATCCATGATTCGTTACCTGTGCAGATATTATAAATTGCTTTTGATACACCTTGAGCGAATTTCTGCAACATTTTCTTGCACCAATCAACACGATTATCCTTTTGTGCGTTTGTCAGGTTGTGCGGTATCCAACGTGAACAAACATTTTTCACATGCAAATGTATATGCAAGACCTTATTGATGCTTGTCATACTAAACCCTACAGATGCCTCATTCTCGCGATATGTTACATGACGATCATGCTTTATCAGCTCATGCACAGCTGCGATGTTTTCTGGCACAACAACCGTTGTTGGACGACCTTCACCGAATTCATCCTGGAGTGATTGTCGGCCACGATTGAATTCGTTATACCAGTTTTTAATGGTGCTGTAAGAAGATGCTTCATTACCATATAAGGAATTAAGTTCATCTGTGCACTGTTGTCGTGTCAGCCCACGTCGAAAGTTATGAAAAATTATTGCACGAAAATGTTCACGAGTTAATTCCATTTTCTCCTAAGATCACTTTTTCAACCTGCTATCACTAACACACAATAATAAAATGACAAAATGTTTTAGTTGAGGTTATGTTTAACAATGTGAAAGATGTACTGGAAACATCAGCTGGTGCCTAGCAACAGTCAGTGTTACCAGGCCAGAAATATAAATAGCAGCCCTCGTAACATCAAAATATGTTACGGATATTAGAGTATAATTTTTTTGTATATGCGAGAATCGCTCAAGCATCACCTGCTGGGCAATAGAGTTAGTTCAAGTACAGTAAGAAGACATCTTTTCGGCGCTACAGTGGTAGAAGTGA
Organism: Trichopoda pennipes; assembly: GCA_030448955.1. NCBI lineage: Eukaryota > Metazoa > Arthropoda > Insecta > Diptera > Tachinidae > Trichopoda > Trichopoda pennipes. The sequence goes on along the minus strand of JASKUP010000041.1, from coordinate 123,728 downwards.
CCGTCGTGTGTTTTTGTGTGAAAGTGAACTAAAAACTGTGACGTGGTGTGTTATTTCATTGCACAGCAGTAATGAATTCATTTCGATTACAAAAATGAAGTGGAATTTAGTTGAACTTCTCTAAGTAAAAAATGAAAGTGAATTCAAAGTAAATACTGAATCGAAGCGTTATACGTGTCCACAAATCATTCGTTTCATTGAAGTGCTCTTTGGTAAACCACATTTTCTGTTTTTTCGATCTGACGTTAAGACAAACAAAGCGGATGGTTTCCCAACTCGTGAACACGCAACGTATAGCTGCCCATGTGAAAACCAAAGATTTTCTAAATTTATCCCGCAAACACTAAGCGATTGGCCTTGCGACTTGTTAATTGTCATTGGGAACGCAAGTTGCCTCAATCAAATTCGGCATAAGTCTTTTTACCGCAAGTCGAGTACCGTTGCAAAGTCGCGGCTCGAGTTGCAAGTTATGTGGTGGAAATTCGGGTAACGCCAGAGAGTTCAAAAAGTCCCTTGGATAATTAACTGCATGCAAATTTGTCATCTCCTTGACGTTGGGGTTATCCAAAACCACCACGTGGCAAATTAAATGGTTCAACTGGTGCAGGAATTGAAGCCAACCTACCATTCACCTCACCGTAGATTCGATTCATTCAGGAACAACCGGCTGGTTTTTATTTATTTTTTCAGACGAAACCCATTCTCACTTGCCAGGGTATGCCAGCAAGCAAAATTTTCGAGTTTAGGCTTCTGAAAATCCTGAAGCGAAAGGCGTGTCACTTTTCTCTTCGTAATAAAATATAAATTTGATTTATATTAATCTAAATTATTTTATTTTAGTAAACAAACTTTTTGTTGAAAAAACCTTTTAATTTTCACACGAATATGAATGTGACTCCAAATACCTGACGCTATCATTTACAAAAGGTTTTAGAGTGCGCTATATAGACCAGAGAGCACTTTATTAAGTTTCTATTGCGCTTTTATTTAATTCTCTGTGTTTTCTTACTCAGAAGTTTACTCTAAAACAAAATTTAATTTTAAATAATTAAAATGTTAGTAAACTCATATTTTTATAAATTTTTATCTTTTGATTTCTTATAAGCTCCTTTAAATATGCAACACATATTTCAGTTTTAAAAACACGACGTTGCCACAGTGCTTAAATTAAAAGAAGTCAATTTTTAACTGAAATATAGGGAAACTTCTATATGTTAAAAAAGACTACCTCACTTTTAACAACAGCAAATTTGTTTTTATAAAATATCATTATAATAATCTATATCAATGCATAGTGGAATAATATAAATTAAAAATATTACATTATATTTTTGGGGATAAGACAGTAAAACATATTTCCTATGGTTTGTTAAATTTAGTTTTAACAATCGAAAGAGCTTTCAAAAAAATTCTAATTATAATTTAGAAGGGTTAAACAAAAGTAAAAACATTAAAATAAATATTTAATGAATATGTGTAACAGTGTGTGCGTGTGTTTTAATGGTTTTGGAACACGTATGCTACTTTAAACAAGACATATATTCGTATACAACCGCACATTCAAGTAAATATAATATAAAGTATAATTTAATATTAAGCAAAGTAACAGGAATTATTATATACTGGAGGATAAAACTAATTGAAGGTTTTGCAAAAGTTATTATTACGGAAATGCATTCAGAAATTAGTTATTTATTAAATTATTGGATGTTTTCTTTTAAACGCTAAATGCAAAGCTAGATGAAGCCAGTTGAAGGGAGATACAAATTTTCCAAAGTTAGTCATACAATTTTTAGAAGTCTAGTTAAACTATATTTTTTTTAATAAGTATACCTACAGCAAAGCCTAGGTTCTGGTTAAGAAGCAGCTATTTTATTAAAAATTTTAACTAAATAATTATTAATCTTACTAGTGGTATTTTTTAAAATAAATTTAACACTATATTTTTTCAATATTTCGCTTTCCTGTGGAAAGCTTCTTCAGGAAATTATTTTTTATAAAAAATTATTTTTTAAAAAATTATTTTTATAAAAAAATATTTCCTGCAGAAGCTTTCACAGGAAAGCGAATTATTGAAAAAATATAGTGTTAAATTTATTTATAAAAAGACCGCTACTAAGATTAATAATTCTTTATTAAAAAAAAGAGGTCGAATACAAATAATAATAAAATAAAAATTTTAACAAATAAATAACCGTTTTATGATTTTAGCTCTAAGGGGATGACACCTAATTATGCATTGCATTGAGCCAGAACTAGGAAATTAGGTTTTTGGGAGGAGGAAAGAAGAAAAAGTGACAGGAAAGATCTGTGAAAGGAGTTTATTTCACACACGAGCTGTTCTGCTAAAAAATATTTTTCCTGTAGTGCGTAGTGCCATTCACTAACAAATCAACCACAAATAGATGCCCTCTCAATGAAAAATCGAGTTAAGCGCAAAAAACGTGCGAGTAACGGAAACAAGTTCCTTAATTTCTCTAGAACACTTACCATTGTAGTAGAGATAAAACCGTGAAATGCCACCCACTAGGCGTCGAAGCTCTAGAGAATCAATAGAGTTGGATATCCTACTGCTCCAATGAACCACTTGGCCTTCTCTTGTATGCGCTCGAACTACCCCAAAATAGACTTTGGGGGCACCGACCCATACATTAGAGTTGTATTCCATTTTTTAATGGATATAAATAGTGCCATGATCAGATGGAGTGAAGTATCTTTCACATCGTTTTAGAAAACCAAAGCATTTGAAAACTTCTTTAGAGACCTAAAAATGTAAATAAAACAAAAAAAAAACAGAAATATTTAGTTTTTCTTTAAGTTCTAATGCACTCAACGATACAAACTTGTAGAGTTTACACGGTTTTTATATGAATTTTCTATTTTAAACAATTTCTCTTATTCTGAGAATAGAGCATCTACAATATATATAATGACCTTGCAGATTTTTAAAATAAAACTTAATTTTTAATCGCATTGTATTATTAAAAAAATAATTCTTTCAAGTGCTATTGTACTATTTGTTTTACACTGTAAATTTGCCAGCGTGCCATTGGGTTATTTTATATGTATTCAGGACACATGTATACATACTTAGTTTTAGAATATGTTCTTGAAAATTAAGCAGCTTTTAGCTCTGGGTACTTTTGTTTTGACTTTTACAAAATAACAATGATAATAATTATTCATATTTTATTGTTTTCATTTCCGTGTTTCGTTTTCTCCATGTAAAAGTATTTGGATATGCATGTGTTATTAATGGTTTTTTGTGGTAAAATTTGTTTGTTGCTCTTCTTATTTTACTGTTTGTGGTGGAAAAATTAAACTCATTAAAAAAAATTAAAGATACTTTTTTAATTGTCATTTAAATAATTTATAAGAAATAAAAGGAAGGAAAAGTGAAAATGAAACTTTAACAAAAGTACGCATACAAACTGTAACCAAAAGCTAGTGTAAGTAGAAAATTTTAAATCACAAAGGGGCAGGTGACTCAAATATAAGCTGTGTTCCCGTACTTTTTGGGTAAAGTTTGGGCAATAAGAGTAATTTAAAAATACTCTCAATTAGAGACTAAAACATTTAAAAGTACGGGAACACTAAAAACCAAATTTTTATCCCGAAATAAAATGTCAAAATTGTTTACTTGTTTTATGTCCATGGAAATATGTACATATGTATGTAGTTATCTATGCATATATATATATATATATATATCTCATTAGTATTTTTTTTTATACAAGATATATAAGTATATACACACATAAATAAAAAATTCAAGCATTTACTTGCATTTTTCAACATTCTTCAATAAAAAGTTTTATTTCAACTCTAATGAAAACTTGTTGTTGACAACTTTTACTGTTTATTTTATGCAACAGCTGTTTGATTTACAATCTTACTAAGTCAGCCCGAAGAAAAAGTGCTGGCTGTTTTGGGCAGAAAGAAGAAGAATATTATTCTCTCAAATTCTTTCTCACTTGCCCAAACTTTGTGTACGGGAACGCTTTTGGGCAAATTTGGGAACCCGCGGGCTCCCAAAGTAGAGTACGGGAACAAACCTATTAGTGGCTTAAAAAATAAACTTTATTTCTAACTGTACTTAGATCTTCTCTTAGCTATTCTGTAGCTAAATTGAAACGATTGCTATCAACGAAAATTCTGGAAAAAGACGACATTATTTAATTAAATCTTATTTAAATCTTCTATCAGTTTATTTAGTTTTTAATTATCGGTACATCAATCATGATTGAACCTAAATTCTAAACACATGTAGATTTTTTCCTGGATATTTTCAAACAGAGAACCAGAAGGAATAAATCGGGGAAACTATTATTTTTATTTCCCATAACGATTTAAAAATCAAGCTACGGCAATAATTTCAAAGCAAAGAAAGATCACTACGTTAAATATTCAGTCTCCAAAACTAGCACTCAGTTAAAAGAAAAAGACAGAAAACGGGCTTTACCGCTGCACCGATTTTAATAAAACTTCAAATATACTTTAATATTTATATGGAGGCTCCAATATGTTTCTTTAGAAAAAAAGAGGTAAAGAAATCAGTTGCTGAGAGAATAAATTCATTAAGTTCATATTGAATGATCCGACCCACACAGCTCAAACGATGGTCGCGAAACTACGACCATCACGATGCTCCCAAAGGGCCGACCTCAATAGTCAGTCAGAGAACAACTAAAATGCTAAAAAGCCAAAAAGTTAAACTCTGGGACTTACTGATTCCCGTGAGAATAACGTGGAGTTGCCCAGTTGGCTTTTGCTAGTCTTTTAAGGGTCTAGGACTCTCTTTTACCCCCGTGACACATTTAATGAAAAGTGCCCCCGGGGAAGACTTTTTTCCATATCCACGACGCTACTTTTGGTAGTGTAGGAATGAACCAAGGTATTTTTAGAAATAATTAGCTATTTTTTAATATCTAAATTAATTGCCGTGTGATTGCTGCTGCGAAATTACATTTTATAATAAATGCTACACATTCTAGTTAATACATTCTATTTGAAAGGAAACTGTTATAGTAAAATGATTTCGATATAATTTGTTGCACATTGTTTTTGTAATAAGCAAAAATTAACTTAGTTCAACGAAATATATTCGAATCTATTTAACACTTTTAATATGTCGTTTTTTGGAAAAAAGTTGACATTTTTGTCAACAAGAAGTTTGTTTCTTAATTGTGGTAATACCAACAACATGATAGCTTTGACATTTATTTTTCTGACGTATTCGTAGTAGACGCATTGTCAATTGTTATAAAGAATAAAATTTCGCATGAAAATCGCATTAAAATAATTAAAATTCACTATGAAAATGGTCGTTCTTTTAAAGTTACATTTTGTAAAATTCGTGATATTTTAGGACAACATTAACGTCCTTCTAAGAATGCTATTAAGAATTTGGTCGTTAAATTAGAGTCATTAGGTTTATTACGTATTTGAACGGTTCGTTTAACTGAAAATATTTCAGCCGTAACCCACAGAGCTGAAGCAGATCAAAATTTATCAATTCCTCGACGTTCTCAACAATTGGGGTTATCCAAAACCACCACATGGCGATTTTTGCTTAAGGATTTGACTTTGAAGCCTTGCAAGGTTTAACCGGTGCGGAAATTGTAGCCGAGCGACTAATCACGTCGCCATAAATTCGCTTAATTCGTTCGGCAACAACCGGCTGGTTTTTTTTTAGACGAAGCCCATTTTTACTTGTCAGGGTATGTCAACAAGCAAACTTGACGCTTTTGGACTTCCGAAAATCCTAAAGCGATCATGGATAAGCCTTTGAATGCTGAACATGTTTCTGAAAAGTGCGCTATGTGGTCTAGAAGTGTGATTGGGCCGTTTTTTTTTTAAACAAAGTTGAGGCTGGAAATATGGTAACAACGATCAATGGATTACCCTATCATGGATCACCCTATCAATTTTGGCCTATTATTGATGACGTAAATATCATTGACATGTGGTTTCAATAGGACGGTGCTACATGACACACAATCAATGAAACGATCAATTTATTGCACATCAAATTTCCCGATCGCATAGTTTCACGACAATAAGCTGTTAAGTGGCCAGCTACATAGTATTGTTTAACACCACTGGATTTTTGTGGGGCTATGTTAAGGACAGAGACTATACGAAGCCAATCGAGTCGATTCTAGCCTTAAAACTCAAAATCCGTAATGTGACTAACGAAATAGGACCGCCATTTTGCCAAAAAGTGATTAAAAACTGTAATGAAAGAAGCGACATTTGTCAGCGTGGTGTGATGTATATTTGCCCGTTATAATTTTTCATTCATAATTGCCGAACTTTTCTCTTCGTAATACAATAAAAATTTGAATCATCTTAGTCTAATTTTTTTGTTTTAGAAATTTCTGTTCAAATCTGTTGGTATTTTACTGCAAATGTAATACATAAGTTATAAAATAGAAAGTAAATGATTTTGCTTTTCTGAAAGTTTTCTTCTTATTTAGAATAGTTTTTTTTAATATTTCCTCAATCAGTTGTAGATAGCATTTAAGTACTCACTTCTTTACAGAAATTAAGCTTTTTCGAGTTCCGCAAATTTTATCTCATATTCCCATGTTTTCGTGCAATATCGCTTTAACCATTTGCATGCATACTTAAATGAGATTTTATCACAATTTTTATTCACAGCCATATTAAACAGTGAAGCTGAAAAATTCTTGTTCTGTGTTATAACTTTCGGTATTATTTACTTAAAAATTAGACCTTTAAAATATTTCAGATTTATATAAAATTTAATAAATTTGTTTAAACTAATAAATGAGCTTTTTAAACTTTTAGAACTCTTAAGCCAATTGTTTTAATACATCTTTTATAACGAAGGCTCATCGTCCCAAGTACCATAATAAATATCAAATAAAACTATAAATTTAAATTAAAATAGTATTGAAGTTTGAAACTTAATAATTTGTTTTTATTTTTATAATTGGCAAAATAAATAATTTTGTGTCAAAGATTGTTTCTATATATTTTTTGGCAAACAAATGACATGTATTAATTCTTTAAATTTTTTCTTTTCTGCAACATTCACAGTCATTTCAAATGACTATCATATATTGTTTAGCATTGTTTCTATTACCTCAATTTTGTCTTTATGTTACAAGTATTTTACATTTGCAAGATTTATTTTATTTCAATTTATTTGAAAAATTGCCAAAATGAAAAGTTGCAAAAGAATGATCAAATAGAAAAAGTAAAATTAAATAAAACTTGTTTACCAATAAAATTTTATAAACTCATCATCTTCTTACAAGTTATGTTACAAAAAAGGCCACACATTTTCGGTTTATTTTTATGAGAACAAAACAAAAAAAAAAAAACAAACAAAAAAAAAACAAACTATTGCTTGTACTATTATAGGAATAACACTCATATAAAGGTTTAAAGAGTTTCATATACTGGCATTTGTTTAGTTTTGTGAAATGTTAGTTTTTCTTATTCGTTTTAACTCAATTTTGGTTTTTGTTTTGTTTTCAATAAAACGTATAGCAAAACAATAAACTTAAATGAAATATGAATATGTTCTATGACACGTATAAAGGCTCAACATTATCGTTCAAACAAATAACTTTTATCTTCTTCTTTTTTCTTTTAAGTAACAGACTACAATGCTCATATAAATTTAAGACAATTTCAGTTAAGGGGGCCAAAAATAGGAATCAAATAGTGTTTTTCGGAAAATACTTTAAAGTAGAAGGAGTAAAGATATACACGTTTAGAAAATTAAAACTAAATTAAATTCTATAAAAATTTTATTATAGTAACAAACGTTGCCTGAATTACTGATCTCCTATGTAAAATAATAAGGCAAATATAGAAAGAAAATTTGAAAATTTTAACTGGGCATTGGATTTGACTTCTTAATTTACCTATAAAATAAACAATGTCTTTAACATCTGGTAAATATGCTTAAATAAAAAGCAAATCACCTTAATACAGCTTATTAAACCTAGATGCCTCAAGAAGTTATTACAACTTATGTATGTTAACTACAAATTCCGAAAAATCCTTCAGAACCTTCAATAAGAGCCTTCAGAGCAACCGATGATAGCACAAATTTAACTGGAATTGCTGAACAGTGCTCAAGTCTTAATCAGTGCTTCCAGTCCGAGTAGGATAGAAGTAAGTCAAAATAGTAGACGGCTGTTATTCATTATCACGGTCTATTGCATTGCAGAGCCTATGTATGTCATATATGATTGCATGGACTTAATGAATAGATCACATGATGTACTGCAGCCAAAAATTACTTCTCTACTCATATTGATCGCATGTATACAAAAACTTTTTTACTTTGAGAACTTGGGAATTTAAAGGGTGTGTAAATCTAATGGTTTCTAACTTATCTTTGAAAATAAGAATGTCTTCAGAATCTACTAGTGTGCGCAAACAAAACGCAAAGCAGATTATATTTACAGGATATTGAACCCAGATGCCTCAAAAAGTTACTACCAGTTATGTATGTTAACTACGGAATTCGAAAAACTCATCAGAACCTTCAATAAAAACCTTCATATACCTCTATGATATCAATTCTTTAAAGTGCACGTTAAGGCAATATCAGTCCATGCAGGATTAGATACAGGCCAATATCTTAGTCGGCTGTAATTCCATACCACCTTCTATTGAATTTCACAGCCTCTACATATTTTATTTGATTCAAGTTACAAGAAAATATTGAATAGAACCCCTGATATACTACAACCTGATAAACTAAACGCATTAATCACACATACACAAAAACTTTGTTTCCTTTAAAAACTATGAAGATTTCCACTCTTCGCTGTCAATTCAGTCAAAATGAGGGTTTACAAACGGGAAGTAAATTCATAGCTTCATCATACTTAACAATAATAACTGCTTTAGTGATTTTTTTAATATATTTTTACTATTGTAATATTAAAGTAAAAAGGAAATATAATATTACGAAGATGTTTTGTTTAAGTTTTAAAAGAAAATAATTATCAGTAAAAAAAGTAAACGAAATTACCTTATGTGTCTTTTACAAACTCCATAGTTTTCCAAAAAAAAATCTTATACACACAAGACAACAACAATTTGCTTATTATAAATTCCAGGAAGTAAGCAAAACAACAGAAAACAAAAACAACTAACATAGAACTAAAACAAAGTACACAGCTAAACAGGCGGGTACACTAAATGATGTTAACAACAATATGGGCTGATGTTAAGTAGAATATTCTTATATATGCGAGAACCGCTTAAAACAGATAAATAAGCACTACTTACTAGCAATAGTGTTGATTTTAAGTTAAAACGTCGTTGACTAAATACATACAAAAATAAAGTATCTTTTACACGTGGCAGTGGTAAAGCTACCATTGTGTTTATTTTTTGAGTGTATTGAAGGTGTATAAATCGTTTAATTTAAAAACTCTGAGTGTTGTGTTATTATTTTGCAATAAAAGAATTCAATCTAAAAAAAATGCTAATTAAAAGAATTTAATATGATAATAAAAGCTTGGGATTTTGTACTATTTTTACGCTATTAGTTTTCTAAAACTAATTTGGGTAAAATTAACTAATAATAGATATGCTTTTGCCACCAACTGGAATTTATTTTATTTCTGATATTGATAATCACGAAATTGTTTTTTATTAGAAACAAAAATATTTTTACTTTCACAGACTACCTTAGATTTGTCTCGAGAACAATTTCTCATTTAAGTTACAGTTACGAAGTACAGACCTGCAAAGTCTGCGAGATAGCAAAGCTTTAATTTTTTATCTGAGAAACAGTTATGAAAAAGTAAATAAAAATTTAAAGAATTACACTTCCTTCTCAAATATTAAAAAATAAATTCACTGCAGGTATATGCAGGGCTAGGATGAGAGTGGATTAGATTAGTGCAAGAAGGCATGTAAAAAAAATAAAAGGGGCTCTTTCTTAATATTTTCACAATTTATATGAGGCCTCATTATATTTTAAAAATTTTTAGTTCATAGTGTTACGAAGATGATTTGTTGAGTTTTAAAGGAAAATAATCATCAGTAAAATAGTAAGCGAAATGACCTTCACAAATTATGAAGTTTTCTAAGAAATTTTACACGCTCAAGACAATAACAACACACTTATAATAAATTCCACGACATTAGCTAAACACCAGAACACAAAACAAAAACAGAACAAAAACAAAACACACGTTTGGCGCCTACACTGAATGATGATAACAACAACAATATTACATGATGTTAAAATAGAATATTCTTATATATGCGAGAGGCGCTTAAAACAACTATTTAAACACCACTTGCTATGCAAATGAAATAATTCAAGTTGAGACACCGTTGGGAGTAGACAACAAAGCATGTTTTAAGGCGTTATAGTAATGAAGTTGCCACCGTGTTTAATTTGTGTGTGTTAAAAGTGAAAAGAAATTGTTTAATTTAGTTTAAAACTCCAAAGTGCTGTGTTATTATTTTGCAATAAAAGAACTTAATATAACAAAATGTTTATTAGAAGGTATACGTGAAAATAAAATCATATCATTTTGTACTATTAGTTTTCTTAATAAAATTTGGGTAAAATTCCCTGTGATCCTAAGTTGACTATTTCGAAATTGTTTGTTATTAAAAAGTAAAATCTTTGTAATGAATCAAATATATTTCACAGACTAGCTTACCCTAGTTGAGAGCAGGTGACTATAAAAAGAAGGACTTTTTCTTAATATTTCACATTTTATACGAGGCCTGCAATATATATTCATTCCGCTTTTACAATTTTAGTTTGTATGAAATATTTTTTAACTGTGAAGAAATTCTGCTCCATTAAAATAAGTACAGGTAGTAAAACTACTGTGTTCGAGAAATCAATTTAATAAAGTGTGCTATTAGAAGAGCACAAACAATAATGCAAAAATTGTTTATTTAAATTAATTACACCCTGTACTAGTGTTTTTAACAAAAAACAGTAAGTAAAAAACAATTTTCAGATTATCTGTACATCATAACAAATTAATTATATATTAAATAGAACTTGTAAAAAAAAGAGTGTTCTTTATTGGTTAAAGCACAGTTTAGTTAGGTCTACACATAAAATTAAATTAAAATCTTTGAGTTATGGCTTTTTTCTTGCAGTGTAACCAAACATTCATATGCACATAGAAATGAAAACGAAAAACAAAAGTAGCAATATGATTTTGCCATGTTATCCTTTTTCTACATAACACATGCATTTACATCTACAAAGAATGCTATGTGGCATTATTTTCAAATATGATTTGTTATTATTGTTTTGCTGGTGTATTTGGTATCTTTCATTTTTGTGTATTTAATAAATAACTTTTTTTGTTTTTTCTGTTAAACTTAAGCTTTCTTTGTTTTGCTTATTCATATTTTATGTCTATTTGTCTAAACATATACATATGTATATAAATTTGACATTTTTAAATGGCATATGTGTTATTTCATATAAATTTAAAATTATTGTTTATCTATAGATTTAGAGTTTACAAATTTAATAAATAAACATTTTTCATATTTGAAGTTAACATTAAAAAACAAAAAAAACAAAAAGGAAACTCATATATATAAACATTTATAAAGATGTAAATGTATAAACTTATTTTTTAAAAATAAATAAAAATAAAAGAAATTTAAATTAAAAATATAAAATTTTTGGCATTTTCTGGAATAAATATATTTTTGGCAAACGAAAAAGAAATTTTATTTCTTTTAAAAATTATAAAAATCTGTCAAATAGGAGAGAAGATTTTAAAGGATTAATGTACATTTGCGTTTATTCTACATTTTTCAAAAACCGGGTTTAAAATATTCGAATATAAAAAAACCGGTTTCGAAATTTTATATTTAAAAAGATCCAATTAACCAATTTACAAAAAAAAACTAATTTAAGAAACTTACTTCACACAATTCAATTTCTATTATATTTTTTTTGTTTAATCTTCATTTACAAAATATAGCTTAATATCCGATTAATTTTTTCTATTGTAAGATTCATATAATTTTTAAGTTTTATCTTAGAGCTCCAATTTTGAGGCTATTAAGATATTCTTTATTGAATAACTGTTCTTTAACAAGTATAAAAATAATAATAATAACAATAATAATAATGGCGCAGAATTGAGTGATTTACGACCACTTCTTCTGATCTTTAATATCTCGCCTTTTTTATATTTATGATAGGGGAGCTAAGATAGTAGGCCATAGAAAGGATGATAAAGGATTTGTTGTTTGTGAATATACCAGGGTTCAGAATTTTTCATTTATGAACATTCAAATTTTATATTTATTTTTCACACTCATAAACGAACAACAAAAAATGTTCTGGTTATTTTCATACATGAATGCGAACAACAAGAATTATTAGTCTTATTCATATGTGATAAATGATAAATTAGCTACTTCTCATTAATGTTATTTTTCATAAATGTACATGTTCATTTATGAACGTTGAAATTTTATAAGATTCTCATAAATGAACGTGAAAAAATTTTCTACCTACGATCGCAGTTTACCGTAAAATGTAGTAAAAACACATGGGTACATATTAACTCAAAATACAATATTGCAATATATTCTAAAAGAAATAAAAAAAAAACATTTTTTTCTGCATACGCCGACAATTGCGCATTATTAAATATGTGCGTTTATGCACGCGAATGCTTAACGCACATATTTTTACGACCTTTTCATTTATGAAAAATTATCAAAATTGTAAATATTCAAAAATGAACACTTGTGTGTTTCTCATTTTTTCACTTATGGATAGAAAGAAAAAAAAAATAATTCGTCGCATTCACAAATGAGAAAACATAAAATAATTTGTAGTCTCTCACACATGTATGAGAAGAAGCGGCTAAAAAATGACATGTAAAAGGTGTTTTTTAAGCTAGATAGAACTTTAAATTGTAAAAAGTAACACAAAAAATGAAATTTTGATGAAACATTTTTTTTATTTGTTTCAGTATACTCTGACAAATCATCATGAATAGACTCTTGCTTGAACAACGCTACGAAATTATCCAAATTAACTTCAAAATCAGTCGTCGATTTGCGCAACTTATAGACGACTTCGTCATTTTTATGGCGTACATAATCGTGCATTTGAACAAGCCATTCGTCGAACTGTCGATAGATTTGTGGTACTCTCTAGAGGATGCAATAACACCAACACGTCGAAGGAATGTGCGTACTGAAGAGAATATCGCCGCTGTAAACGAAAGTGTGGAAGAAGATCCAAATTTATCAATTCGTCGTCGGTCGCAGGAATTGGGGCTCGGTCCGTCCACTACGTGAAAAATTTTGCGCAAAGATCTCGGCCTACACCCGTATAAGATCCAGCTGGTGCAGGAATTGAAGCCACGAGACCATTATATGCGTCATTCTTTCGCCGATTGGGCTCTAGAGCAGTTGGCAACTGACCCGTTGATTTATCGCAAAATTGTGTTTAGCGATGAGGCGCATTTTTGGCTTAACGGGTTTGTATAAGCAAAATTGCCGCATATGGAGTGAGACCAATCCACAACAGACCCTACAGACTCCATTACATCCAGAAAAATGCACCGCTTGGTGCGGTTTTCACGCTGGTGGCATCATCGGACCTTATTTCTTCAAAAATGAGGCCGGAGCTCGCGTTACGGTCAATGGAGATCGTTACCGCACCATGATCAATGATTTTTTGTTTGAAAATATGGATGACATTGATCCGGACGAGATGTGGTTTCAACAGGATGGCGCTACGTGCCATACAGCGAACGTAACCATCGACTTATTGAAATCAAATTTTGGCGATAAGTTGATTTCGAGAAATGGACCTGTCAATTGGCCTCCAAGGTCGTGCGATTTGACACCACTCGACTATTTCCAGTGGGGCTACGTGAAGTCACTGGTTTATGCTGATAAACCAGCAACAATTGACGCCTTGGAGGACAGCATTGTTCGTGTTATTCGTGACATACGCCCAGCAGTGCTCGAAAAAGTGGCCCAAAATTGGACGTCCAGAATGCGCTTCGTCAAGAACAGCCGCGGTGCCCATATGCCCGAAATCATTTTCAAATGTTAATGTCACGTATTGATCCTTCGAATAAAAAAGAAATTTTGATTACAATTTAATTTTTTGTGTTATTTTTTACAATTTCAAGTTCTATCGGGCTTAAAAAAACACCCTTTACATATTCATACATGTATGAACAGTGAGTGAATAATTCGCTACTCTGGAATATACGATTGAAACGAGCTAACGTTTCAAGTAGTGGGAAAAACATCTTTTCCATATGTAGAATCTATAACTTTTAATACTATTCATTTTTGCATTAAATTAAATTTAAAATATTTTTATTTTTTTCAAAATATATAATTCCCCACTTAAATTACTCATATATTTAGTTATATATTTTACAATTAAACAACCTTGTAAACTAAAGAGAAAAACTATATATTTTAACTTGTAAGCACTCGTAAAAGCAGAAATTCAAAAGTGCAACAGAATAAGTTGCTTTTAAGAAAGCAAACAAAACAACAAACAAAAACAAAAAAGGAAAACTAAATAAATAAATAAAATACATGCCACTTAAAAGTGCTGCTAAGCAGCAGCACAAGTGTTAAAAATTTATTTTAAATAAATTACAAGCAGACACACACACACACACACACACACACACATAGACACACTAAAACTGAAGTTAAAAGCAAAGGGAACAAGATAAGCAGGGTCATGAAATGCAGCTGATATTTAAAAGACACAGCAAGAACACTTACAAGCCAGTACTTAGTTTATACATTTTATTCGCTACAAAAATAAAAACTTTATAGTCTTTCTTAAGTTTTCAAATTTATAAAAATTTTTTCTTCTTCTCAAACAGCATAAAATATTCGGTTACTAAACAAATAAATGCTAATGTAGAGTATATATTCGTACGTGAATATATAATATTTATATAACTTTTTTTTACTTTCTTTTATTTTTCACTTTCTTCATATTTTTAAATAAATATTTTTATTTTTTTTAATATTTAAAGTGGCATAAATCTTTGTGCACTTGTACTTTGAATTATTGCAGAAAAAGGCTGACGTTTCTTTTTAAGGGGGGTTTGTTTTAAGTAAAAACAAAAGCAAAAACTTTTTGTTTGAGTATACATTTTTCCAGCGAAGAACATTCCAAAAGACCTTGCTAACTTAACTATAAAGTTGTCTGTATGTAGGTTATAAAGTAAAGATAAGTTCAATGCAATAGTTATACAATATTAAAATGATAATACCTTTCCCTTTCACTATATAATTAAAAAAGTTTTCGATATTTAGGGGATCATGGGCTGATATGTAGCACCAGGATACAATAGAACACTTATATTTAAACCGTGGATATTTGACTAATAAATGGTATTAAAACGACTATTTTCAGTTGAAATCAACATGACCCTAGAATGGCAAAATTTGTCATTAAGATGTGAGCTAACAGTGTGCTAAGCGTTATATTCTAAAACATAAGGGCAACAAGGGAAATAACAATTTTAAAACATTTTTTGTTTGTTTTTTTTCAGAGAAGTAGCACTTCAGGCAACAATGCCTATTTAGTCAAGTACCGTGCTACATTCTTTAGGATAGGGATAGAGAAGAGATGAAACAGGTGGTGAAAGTAGAAGGATAATCGGAAATTAACTACCGTATAAAGATAGCACAGCGACCAGTGACTATGCCTTCATCGCTGAGCAGCCCGACCGACAGACAATTCTTATTTTTGTAGTAAAAAAAACCAAGGTCTTCGTTGGGAATCGAACCCACAACCCCCATACTGACAAGCTAGTACACTACCTACTAGCCTACAGGGGCACCTCTCACAGAACTATAAAGCAAAACATTAAAAAATTTTATTTCGATTTTACAAATTTCGTTCAAAATTAAGCTAATATTTGTACTATTGTCATTCCCCTTGGCAAAAACCGCCTTTACAGGCTGTTTGTTTGGTATGATCGGCAAGCGCTTTCGATGCGATATAACTTTAATCCAAACAGTACTTTATAGTTAGTATTATGTCTGTTAGTATAAATAGTGTTGGGTTTTGTCGTTTTTTTTATTAATGCCACCCGGCATTTTATGCGGACTAATTTAGTGTTTCCGTCTTGTGTTATTTTTTGGGTAGGTATGTCCATTTGATGATGTTTTTCGATTGTTAGAGTACATGATTAGTTTCAGGGCTGTGAAAATTGCATCTGAGATCGGGTTTGCCTGTTCGTTTTTAAAGTCACTGTTAAAAGTTCCTGTCCTCTAGATTCTCACATATTCAAGAATGCCTAGTCTCCGTCCTTTTCTGCTAGGATTTCATAGTAATGACATACATTCATTTATTTCCTTTGGTGAGTGTCCGTGAGCATCAAGGCGGAGTGCAAAGTGATCTGTTATACTTGTTTTTAGTGTTTGTCCACTTTATCCTACATAAGCATGTTTACAGGTACAAGGAAGTCTATATACTCTGCTGGAAATAAATTTGTCAACTGTTTCTGTCATTTTTTTGAGATTATGTCTTAGAGTATTGCTGGTCCTTAGTGCTGTGAGTAAGCTTTCTTTGTGAAAAAAGGTTAGCTAATCCATATACTTCTGGTCCTGTGTATTCCTGTTTTGAGAGTTGTATTGTTTTACATTTTTTCATATATTGACTCGTGTCAATATAGTAATAATTTTGAAGTAGAACTTAAAATCCTGGCAAAATCATTAATAATTTATTTTTATGCACTCTATCATTAACGTGAAACTGTAGTGGTATGCATTACATGCTAAAGTATGTCATTGAAGCGTTTTCCCATTTTCTTTCTCTATAGATTCTCTGAGAATTCCATTTAATTATTAAATTACAAATTGAATGGCAAGGATTTTTTGTAAAATTCTTTAGCTGAGGTTTTATCCTTAACACCCACATTTCAGAGTTGATTTCGCATAAGAGTTATGGTCACATATTATTGTTGTGTTTCACAAAACATCACTTAAGAGAGCCCCCAGAGGGCACGCAGTATTGTTGGATCTCTTCCCCATGTTAACTGTGTAGTGGGATTATACGGTCCTCAAACTAGAAGAGCTAACTCTCGGAGTTCAACCAGTGATTTTATAGACACACACTGGTACCACGAGAACCAGTTGTCTGCAGGGCTACGGATTTGTTTAGTAAATTGTTGAGGCCCCTCGGGGAGTCTGCATGTAGGTGGTTGTTGGCTTAAATCTGTTGCTTTGAAAAAGCTGCCGAAGAGATGTTAACGCAGGCTTAACATCCAATAACGTAGCTTGCCCATGCAATAGAACAAGGAGTTGGATAATCTCTTACTATTCAGCAAAGAATGGGGCCACGGACCTGCTACCGTGCGCTAAGGCGTTTATGTGTCTTAGGGGGTGGGTGGGCATTCTTCCTACACCCAGTGGTAAGACTACCGTCAGATTAGGGCCAAACGGCTGGGCACTGATGTGAAACTTATCACATACATCACTTAAGAGACCGTAAAAATAAAAACAAATTTTAAGTGTAATAACTTTTTGAGCTGATTTTCTCCAGCATTTAAAGGTAAAATGGTCGATCACCTAACTGCTTGTGACCTTTTAAGTTCTTGATGGAAAATATTTAACCAACTCTACTTTTGTCAATTCTACTTTAAATAGTTTTATTCATCTCTTTCCTTATTTAATTCGACTCTAATTAATTACAACAAAAGAACTAAAAGAACTAAATTGATAATTTTTACTTCTATTTTAGCAGATGCTGATTTTGACTATATTTGTTTTAGAGTTTCCAAAACGCAATCCAAACACCTATAGCCATTCTTACTTATTTCGGGCAGTGCTGCCTTATTTGTTAAAATCCATTTGCTGTCCTGTTCAGGGATTTTTATTTTGTTTGCCTTTTTTGTACAGCGATTATTCTAGTCTTGAGCGCAGACAGTTAAAGAAAATAAAGTCTTCCATGTGAACATAAATGTGGCATTATTCATAAAGTATTTATTTACATGTAAATCCTAGTCTAAAATAAATATCTTTAGTTTACTGGAAAAATAAACAAGTTACCGCTAAAGTAGTTTTCTGTCTTTACAATCACTATCTTGGCCTAACTTTGGTGCATTAACGACATCATACTTCCAACAAAGTTTTCTTTGAATATGAGAGAGCTTAGAAAGAAATAAAAAGTTTCTTCTGCCAAAATTAATGAGGACGGCATTAGTGGTGTATTAACATAACAATTTTAGATACAGCAGAGTTTATTTCACTATTCTATTATAGCACGAGATATCTTTTACTCTCTAGTTTCCGCAACTGACAGCCATTTTGCCAGCTGTCAAGTGATTTACAAGCAACGGTTCCAAATTGTTAAATCATGGTTTCGTAAACGAATTCCGTTTAGTAATGAAGCTCAGTTTTGTTTAGGTGGATACGTCTGTAAGCATAATTATATTTGGAGTGAAGATAGCACTTAAATGTATGAAGTCCATGAGCTATGTTTTCAACGAGGTGGCAAAACATGATGCATAGCATGGGCCAACAATAATTTATTCAGGGAAATGCATGATAAAAGCAATGTAGGTGCCTCTGTAGGCTAGTAGATAGTGTGCTAGCTTGTCAGTATATGGGTTGTGGGTTCGATTCCCAACGAAAACCTTGGTTTCTTTTCACTACAAAAATAAAAATTGACTGTTGGTGGGGCTGCTCGGCGATGAAGGCATAGTCACTGGTCGCTGTGCTGCTGTCTCTTATACGGCAGTTAATTTCCGACTATCCTTCTACTTTCACCACCTGTTTCATCTCTTCTCTATCCCTTTCCTGTAGCACGGTACTTGACTAAATAGGCATTGTTGCCTGAAGTGCTACTTCTCTTTAAAAAAAAATTTAACGCGCTAGACTATTTACTGTAGGGATTTCTGAAGTCACTAGTCCACGCCAATAAACCCATAGATTGACTACTTGTAGGACAACATTCGAATTACCGATATACGGGCACAAATGCTATAAAAAGTCATCGGACTTCCAGACTAAACAACTTATGAGGCGTATGCCAGAGGTCAAATATAGTAAATTGCATGTCCATTTAAAAAATATTATCTTTGTTTTATTTCGTTTAAAAATTATATACCTCTATACAAAACGCCCTATAATTGCAGCTTTCATTTTTCATTCGCCTCTTCAGTTACATGAAAAACTGATGTGAAGTTCTTTCCCTCAAGTTTTAATATCATTATAATTTGAAACAAAATTTTCTTGGTAAAATATAGTAAAGGTAGAAATATTAACACAAATAGCACTCTTTTTTTATGCGGTTCAACTTAATGGTAAATTGTTTATAAATATAAATTTTGTATCCTTAAGAATAAATTGTCCTTAGTGTTTTGTTTTTGTTTCCTTAAATTTTTGCTCTGTTAGTTTCTGCTGCATTTTTTTTCATATACTGTATTAAATAGGTATTTGTTGCCAGAAAAATGAATAGAAGAGAACAAAGGTGATGTACACTATAAAAAATAAGAATATAATCAAAGTAGATACAATTGTCATGACATCATATTAAAATCGAAAATAATCTTCTGATAATTTTTTAATAGAACTTACGAATGGCCGCATAGAACTTACGAACTTACGGGTTAACTATTCTAAAATGATGTAATTTCAGTAGGTTTCTGACTGTAACCACCCACCTATCGATTTCGAAAACTAGGCTAGCCTTTATTATTTGTTCTCAAGTTTAAGTTCTATAAGATTTTTAAGTTTGTTTTGTTAAAGTAAACAGATAATTTTTACATAACTATTTTCACCGTTTGTTACGATATTTTCTCTAAGTGTATTTGTGAAATAGATTTTATTTTCCAAAGGCTTTTTCCTGCAAGCTTTCCTGTGTGCATGTGTTTATTTGTATGTGGGCATATTTTAATACATGTGCCTGAAAAAGCTTCCACAAAGTACGTGTTAGTGCACATACACTTACATAAGTGCTACAGTGAACGAATTATTTGGATGGAGGTAGTTAAATTACAAACATATTTTACATATGCTTGACTTTAATTCTCTACAGAATATTAGCACAAAATATATGATGGAAAATGAAAGTCACTTTTTCTTCTTGTTACGTTTTTTGTATATTTTTAATGCTGCTGTAGTTCTTGTCAAATGCTTACGTGTTCATGGCTGTGTTAAAGCAATGAATCCTTGTTTGTTTGCCTGTTTGGTTAGTTGGTTGGCTGGTTGAATGGCTGAGAGTTGGTTTGGTAGGTTTAACTGCATGGTTGCTTTTCTACATATTGTTTTATTCCTTTTTTTATACTCGGTATTTGGAGATGTCGTCGTCTTTGCTGTTGTTTGTTGTTCAGTGTAACATTTAGTGTCATGCTGTGTCACGTTATTTATTTATTTTATTATTTTTGCATGTTATTGCCTTTATGTGCTCGTTTTTTATTTACGTTTTTCGTTTTTGTTTATTTAAAAATTACCATACATTTTGGGAAAAATCATATAAAATTATTCAACTTATTATTTTTAAATAAGTTGAATTAAAGAGTGGTTTATTTCATTCATTAGAAAACGTAGAAATTTAATACTTCTGCAGGCATTAAAAAGTTTTATTCGGAAAATATATTTAATCTCTTTGTTTAAGTCACAAATTGACAGGTTAGCGTACAAAGTGTTAAAGGTTCTGGGCTAGGTTATGCGAAATTAAGAATAGAAAAAGAAGAGGATTGAAATTGGAGTTTGATTTTTTGTTTTTACTTCGTCTAAATAAGTTAACATTTATTTCCTCGTAATATTTTATATTAAATAAGATAGCTAAAAAGGTGATACTCACAATGCACATAACCCAAAGTAGATAGATGCAAAGAAAGCGGATGAGGAATGCAGCGATTCAGAAATTACTGCAGAAGGTTTGCATTTCTTGCCCTCTATATTTTGTAATTAAAATATAGGTTAACTTTTGCAAATTAATAATTATTTGATTGGTTAAAAGGTAAATTTTCTACAAAAAATTTTATGTCGCAAATCTATCTTTTTACAACAAAACCATTTGGATAATAATAAAAGACGGAAATATTAAAAATTTTCTATGCATAAAATGTCATATGAATAGATAATGATATAACTACCCGAACTTTAACTCACCAATACAGTTTAGAACACGGCTTAAGAATGATGTTATCACATCGAAAGCGCTCCCCGTTCATGTCGCACAAACTGCCAGCAAAGACGGACGGATGAATGACATTAACAAAATTTTACCTTAAGTTTACTGTAACTTTTTTATCTATGTATATCGATTGCGTAAAGTGAAGGACACGTTTTTTTTGTGCAAATAAATTTTTTTCAGCAAAGGCAATTTCTTCTTCATGAAAAATTTACCTTCTTATTAAAATTTCCCTGCTGCATTACTTCGTAGGATAATATTTATAAAAAAGAAATTAATTTTTTATTCAATTTAATTTCACATCAATAACGCGTTTTTTCCTAAAAGTTACTAAAACAACAATAAGTTGCTTTTCGCGCAAAAAAAACATGCTCACAAAAAGAGTTACTTTAAAAAAGTCACTAATTTATCAAAACTCACTTTAGCACAAACATAAGGTCATTCAACAAAAGAAAACTTTGATAGCATAAAAAATCCTCGTTTCACAAAAAAAAAATAGTAATTGAAAAACACCTGTTTTTTCAAAAAAATACCTTTTTTACTAAGGTGTTGCCAATTTCACCAAAAATATGGGTTAAAAAAACAAAATTCAGGGTTTTACCATAAAATATTTACTCCTTTACCATACCCACTATTTTACATGCTCTTACTACAATGACGTGACTTTTGATTTTTAACGTAACCTTTTCTCCAGAACTTTATTTGACCTCAAATACCAAATTTTTCGCACAATATTGTTACGCAGATGACTTGTTTACGTTTTCCAAGAAAATAATTGTCTGTAAAAAAGTAAACGAAATGGCCTATTCCGTGTTTTTACGTAGTTTCCTAAGAAATCTTATACATACAAAACAACAACAACAACAATATGCCTTTAAGAAATTCCACGAAATAAGCTAGACAACAGAAAACAAAAACAAAATACGTGGACCAGCAGGCGCCTGCACTGAATGGTAATAACAATAACAGTATGGGGTAATATTAAAGTAGAATATTCTTGTTCAAAACAGATACATAAGCGCCACCTGCTGGGCAAATTAATAAATTGAAGACGAAACATCTTTGAGACAAGACAACAAAATAATAAGATATCTTTTAAGCGTGAAGTTACCATTGTGTTTATTTTGTGTGTATTGACAGTGCATAATATGCGACAATGCAATGTAATGCGACAAAAGAATCTAAGGGTAAACGTAAGAATATTTTAAATATTTTTTTTACAAAAATTTCATTTATCACATGAGAGTGTTCTTTTAGTAACAAAAATATAATATTACCCATCAAACGATCCCATTTCACCTTTAGAATGTACTCTTCCAAACTAAAACTTAATTATTTATGTTAGAGTTATTTTTGTTATTAAAATGAATTTACTCATCACTTTTCGAATGCACTACTATTCCGCAAATTCTATCATTTCGTGCAGAGACAGGGAATGCAATTTGCAAACGTTATAATTATAAAGGTTTTAAAAAATGTTCTTCCCTTAAATAAACAGAGTTTATTAATAATACATATTTTTTTAATTTACTAAAACTAAATGTCCTTTTTATTATAATAATAATTAAGGTTAATATAACAAACTTTTTATATCCTAGTAAGGCTCTCCAGCTTAAGTAGATTTTTCTTTTATTCCACTGCTTCCTTTTTCTTAAAAAATATTATAAAAATAGAACTGTCTAACAGATGAACATAGCACAAAACTTATGTAATTATATAAATGGAATTTATTATCGAGATACAAACAAAGGAGCGAAGGAAATGTTAAAGTTCAATATTTATTTAAATTGATTAGAATTGAATGTGCATTTTAGCGATGCTGAAAAATAATTATACAACTTATAATGAAAGCATAATAGATGATAGAAATTTATTATAATTCATTCATTATTTGAATTAAAATAGCCACTGAAAATAAATATTAATCAAAAATTAGTTTTTATTTAATAAGTAACCAAAGAAAGGTAATAAAGTAAAATAGATTAATTGAAAAAATTAATTAAAGAAAGGCTACCAACCATCTTTTGAGATGTTACGATGTAAAAGATTTTTCAACAAGAAACTCATCATGTGGTTGTTTGGATAACTCTATTTTTAGAGAACGACGACGAATTGAAAAATTTTGATCTGCTTCAATACTGTGACTCACGGCTGCGGTATTTTTAGTTGAATGACGCGATCGTACATTGTGGTGTTCACACATTTTGTATCGAGCCGATCGACTCAAATTTAACGACCAAATTCTTCATAGTGGTCTCAGGACGGCGATTATATTATCTGAAAATATTAAAAATTTTACGAAGCTTTAACAGAACCGCCATTTTATTACAGAGCATAGTGAAAAATATATAACCGGCTTAACAAGAACCTTAAAGATTTATTAGCACTAGTACTAAATGCAATAATGAGATTCCCCGGGATAGATGATCGCATTGATAGACATTCATTATGAGACAAAATAGATTTTTTAGTGCCCTGTTGTATCCACGTATTTTTTATTCTATTCCATTTTATTCTCTTCTTTAATATTTTATACTGTCTTTTCTATGGTATTCTCTTCTTTTCTATTCGATTTCTGAAAATAAATTTAAAAAAATAAAATGCATGTGGAATTTGATTCCTGATATCTTTTTATACAATTTTTTCATCATTTTCTTTAGCTTGCTTCCTCCAGGAAAGTTACTGTCATCTCTATCAGTGCTTTTTCTGCAGTGTTTATTTTTATTTGTTCGACATACCCTACCCAGCGCCGTAGATCTGTTTTCTTATGTACTTAGCTAAATTACTATCGCAATAAAGCTCTAACATCTAAGATTCATTCAACACATTTATTTCACACAATACAAGGGTGTACGAGGTAGTTAAGTAAAGAGACTGGCAACGTTACGTGTGAACTGGTAATACTGGTGGCGTTGGACTTGAAGGGATGGCAGATGAACATGTGATTTGCCTTCAGTGCGGGTCATTTGGTCGTCAGTTAGGTTTTTTTTTTTGTGAAACAGCTTTTCTGTTTTGTTCTAAACATGAGTGACATTAGTTGCGAACAGCGATGTGCTAACAGGTTTTGCTTCAGGCTTGGGAACGGTGCAACGGCAACTCTGGCTAAAATTCAGCAGGCCTACAGAGGTAGTGGTTTGACAAGAGCACAGGTTTCCCAGTGATTTAAGGCATTTTCAGAAGGAAGAGAATTGAAGAAGAACGACGAAGCGGAAGGTTTCATCTTCAAGAGCCCATGAAAATGTTGACAGAATCCGGGATCTTGTACATTCAGATCGTCAGTTGACAGTCTCAGACTCACTCTACCGTTCATCAGATTTTGACCAATGAATTGGGGATGAGAAAAATCTGCGCAAACACTGTTCCAAAAAATCTTTCGCAAGACCAAAAGGACATCAGGAAGGAAAGGTGCCTTGATTTTTTGCACTCTATTGAAAATGACCCCACATATTCTGGAAGATGTCATTGCTGGTTCTCACCCGTCTTGGGTTTTTGAATACGACCTAGAAATCAAGTGCCAGAGCATGGAGTAACACACTTCAACTTCTCCAAGGGCAAAAAAGCAAGGATACTGGTTTGTGTTTTCGTGTATCTACGGAAGTGTTTACAAAGAGTATGCACCTTAATACCAAATAGTTAATCAATACTTTTACCGTGAGTTTCTTCGAAGATTTCGAAAAAGATTCATTCGTGTGGGACCTTATGTAGGCTAAAAAGGACAAAATTTCACACGATTAGGAACTCGATAGCATTGGAAACTGTCAACTGTATAGTTGACAGTAGACTTTATAACATTCAGGAACAAATCAGAATTAACCGATTTAAAAATATAACTCCGCAACCTGATTTTGACGTTCTGTTGCTATCCAATGTTTGGCTTTAAGAGCTATGCCGTAAAGAGCAAAAAAGCGAAAACAATATAGTATTTTAAAACTATATAAAATTTAAAAATTTTATATTATTTTGAATTTTTCTTTCTGCAATACCGAAAAAAAATTTACATCTTCTCTGGTCTACAACATCTTAATCACGAAATTTCGAATAAAGTTATTAAAGACATATTTTCATTTGACCACATTAACAAACTTTTGAAGAATTAACAAAAAATAAAAAATCTGTATTTAAAGGACATTAAAAAGCTGCATGTGCTCAAAGTCGCATATCCTACTTACATCAAGGACATTAAATTAATGCGAAAGACCACAATAATGATGCCACACATTGACGATGTTTAATGCTGCATAAATAAGTCTGCCACAATGAAATGGGATCTCATGAAGTAAAAACAAAAATATTATTGTATGGTTACAGTTAGCATATGCGTATACAATGGTTTGCATGGTTGTAGCTTTGCAGAGCAGCATGTGGGTAGTTTAACACAACTTTAATAAGCCACACATGAGTGATTGTCGGCTTTATTATTTGTTCCAAAAATACTTGTGAAAAGTGATTTTCTAGCGGGAGACGGGGGGGAGCATGAGTTTAACAGAAATTTACTTTCACCAAGGCAACAAAAGTCATTGCCGTATAAAAGCCATACAATATTATTTTATGTTCTATTGTGTCAACTAAACGAAATATTTGTTAGTATTTTACAATAATAACACAAAGAATTGATAGGATTTGTATTTACTAAAATAGAAATCTTATAATAATGTTTCAAGTTTATGAGGGAAAATTTAAGGTTTATTTTCATACGTTTAAATATTTATTAAGGAAACTTTAGAAATAAATAGGTTAGAAGTATTTAAATTTCAGCTTTAAATAATTTAAACCTAATTATTAATATTGTTACGGATGCGTCTTGCTTAAGTTCTAAAAGAAAAAAATTAAGTAATACAGTAAACAACTGCCTATGCTGTTTACTAGCTGCATGGCTTGCTGAGAAAACTTATGCACGCAAGACAACAACAAATTTCTAGTTACAAACTACGTAGAAATTTTATACACGCAAAAAAACAACAATTAGGTACTCTGTTTACTAATTGCCTAGTTTGCTAAAAAAACGTATACACGCAAGACAACAACAACTTTCTATTTACAAACTGCGTGGCAATTTTGGCAATAAGACAATCGGGTATGCTGTTTACTAACTGCGTAGTTTTCTAAGAAAACTTATGCACACAAGACAACAAGAACTATCTTAAAATAAATTCCAGGAAGAAACTTTATCAGCATAAAAACAAAAACAAAAATACACAGAGACCTACAGGCGCCTATAATTTGAATGAACAACATAACAACAACAAAATGTGGTACAAAGGGAGTAGAAGCTGCTTAATTTTTCTGGACCTCCAGTGGATAAATATAAAAGGCAGACTATGAGTGTATAGTTAGTTGAAAAATGAACCTCGTGAAGTAAAGACGTGCATCTTAAGTAAATTTTTCTATAGTGTCAACTTTGTTTGTAGTTAAAGTAAATAAATTTGTAATTAATTTAAAAACTCTAAAATCTGGTGTTATTTATTTGCAATAGAGAACTCACAACAAAAAGTTTGGAACAGGTGTTAACGTAACAATATAATTTACGTTAATTTGTGCTAGACTAAAATAAAAATTATACAAAAAAATTATAAAATATTTTTCTTTAGTTCTTTAAATACTTATTTAGAACTATATCTCAATATAGTGAATAAACAATTGGGAAAAAACGAACGGCTGAAATGACTAAATCAGGAAGCAAGAAAAAATTCATAAGGCGACTTATGAAGAAAATGTCGCAGGAAAAGCTATATGGACTTTGTCTAAGCAAATTAATATTGATCGATAATAACTCTTCCTAATACTCTTAGTTACAAAATTGATTAAATAAATAGATAAAATATGCGCTGTATATAACACATTAAGAACAATCCTGATGACGGATGCCGAAATTCAAGAGACGCTACATTACCGCCTGCTAATAAGTAAAATTTTTCTGATTTCTTTTGAACGAGCTGTTCAAATGTTTATAAATAATTTATATTTTTCAGTAAAACTTTAGAAAGTAACATAAATAGGAGCCAAACCGAACCAGTTAATTCAATTGAATAAATTGTAGCAATTAAGATCACATTAAATTGATCTAGCGTGTGAATATAAATCTCGTCTTAATTTAAATTCTTTTACTTTATTGCATTTTTTTCATAATGCGGCACCCTTTAATTTAAAATGTTTTTATACTTGTTGCTGTAGGTCACATAGTTCAGCTGCCACTGTGCAATTTTCTCGCGTTTGCCTATCACAGTACATAAAACGAGCAATATTTTTGTGAATATAATGTCACGCAACACCCTATATTTTTTGTTATTTGCTATTGTAGCGTTTGTAGTAATACACCTTCTGTAAATATTGAATGAAATTATTTATTACAGTTCGAGAGATACTTAAATAGTTTTTTTTGGAACTTTTTCAAGAGTTATTTTTTAATATAATTTTACTTACCGCATCTTAAAGGTTAGTATAGCTGAAATATAAGATGCAAATATTAGCCCATTATTTTTTACAAGCATTGAGAAATAAAAACTTGTCTGCCTTAGGATCCGTTACATAATACTTTTAATAAACATTTTGTTATATTGAGTTCTTTTATTGCAAAATAATAACACAGCACTTTAGAGTTTTAAATTAAGTTAAACGATTTATTTACTTTTGAAATACACAAAATAAACAGATGGTTACTTCACCACTGCGACGCTAAAATATGCTTTATTATTTTGTTGTCTTTTCTCAACGATGACTCAACTTGAATTAATCTATTGTCCCCGCAAGTAGTGCTTTTATAGCTCTCTCGCGTTCTACTTTAACCCTATATTGTTGTTATTGTTATTGTCATTCAGTTTGGCATCTGTTTAGCTGTGTGTTTTTTTCTGTGTTAGTGGTTTTTGTTTTCTGTTGTTTAAGTTATTTCGTAGAATTTATTACAAAAATGTTGTTATTTGGTGTATATAACTACGCATTTTGTAAAATACACAAATAGTTATTATCTTTTAAAACTTAAATCATCTTCGTAACTATACTTTTAAATAACTCATCGATAAACATAAACTGTAAATAAAAACTTATAAAACTCTTTCATTTTAATGGTGATGTTAGGTATTCACGATGTTCGTATTTATTGCATATTTAACCCATCCATTTGTAGCTGATCACATATATTATCCACACACTACATAATTAATACTATATTATTTAATATAAATTTTCTCCAAAATGTTACAAATTTTTAACACTTAAAAATCTGTTTAAAAAAGACGTCATGCTTTCTTCCTATAACTTTTCCCCCCTCGCTATAATTCTTCCTATAAACTAACATTATCATAACTTTCTATTAATAAAATAAATATTAAAATCACAGCAGAAGATATCCTTCGCTGAACTCCTTGCTATGCATTTGTATTGCTGGCTGTTTGTAAAAGAAAAAAAAGCAATAATTGAATTATAGTATGAAAAGCAGTGCTGTGAAAAAAAAATAAACAAGTAAAGAAATGAAACCAATAAAGCAGCGGGTGTTAAATAAAATTTAAGAAAATAAAATTATGAACAAGTGCTACTTGAATAATTTTATCGCCGAACGTTGAACTAATACAGTGGGTTGAATAAGAGAAAATAAATTGTAAATTTAAAATATAAATTTATTTTCAAAATTTTGTTATTTTTATTGAAAAAATGTAACCGCATAGCTCTGATAAAATATAATTTTAATATCAAATAGAAAAAATTTTTCAAAAGTTAATGGACAGCCTTGATCGGTCAATTGACCATCTGCCGAGTTTAGACTTATAGGTATTAATAAGAGCTTAGTTGACTTAATTTAGCAATACACCACCGACATTATAGATATTACGAAGATAATGTTAAAACAGAACTACTTTAGATTAAATATCCACTTCTGCACATAATCTGATGGCCTCTACATGGGAGACCCAACTTCCCCAATCTTCATGGAAATTTTCATGCAACATCTCGAATTACTATACGTAAAAACACTAATGGAAAAACACAAAATAACTCATTACTATAAATACGTAGATGGCAATGTATAAATTCCCGAACCAGACAACGTCGAACAAATTCTTACAGACTTAAACAAAATCCACAACAACATTGCATATACAATGGAAAAAGTACATAACAGAAAATTCATTATCTTGACATCACAATCATACGACGAATTGAATTTTTAACCTTTAATATTAATATTAAACCAACTATGACGGACACTACCATCCAGATCACTTCGAACTTACCCTACCCAATATAAACTAGCAGCAGTAGGCATATGATACACAAAATTCCAACTAACTCTCCCCTATCGAGTAAACTGTTTAGACAATACAACACTAAAAGCAGAAATAAAGAAGACAAAGAAACAATTGATACAACATGATAACGCACATTTACTTGCACAGAACTAGATATATGTATAATGATGCTCTAAGGTTTACTTACAGCATTCAAAAATCACCAACACTTTGAGACATAATCTCAAGACATCGATGGAAACATTTGACAAATTTAATTGCAGTGGAGTATGTAGAGTTAGCTATACCTGCCAACATACATACATATCTAGGACAAACTGGATGAGCACAAAAAACAAGATTTACAGAATACATACGCTCGTACAAACGAAAAATAGAGGACCCCAACTTTGCATTTGCACCGCACTAAAGGAAATGGATGACTGTATGACATTACTATACTCTAGAACAGAACGGCGAAGATATTCTTGAAAACATCGAAATCTACAAAAATTTTTAATATGTGCGTATATTTTCCGATGGCGTTTAATTTATTTGGATATGATTTTTGTAATTTCGAACAGTTTTCACTCGTTCATTGGACGATTGAATGCCATTTGATGATATTTCACATCTCAAAAAATCAATAGATGAAAAATCGAAAATACCTTTAAAAAGTTTATTATTTAATGAATATTTTTTAACTGTCTCAAAACTTGTTTAAGATATTTTATACACTCAATTTTATTCTCACC
Organism: Trichopoda pennipes; assembly: GCA_030448955.1. Lineage (NCBI taxonomy): Eukaryota > Metazoa > Arthropoda > Insecta > Diptera > Tachinidae > Trichopoda > Trichopoda pennipes. The sequence goes on along the minus strand of JASKUP010000041.1, from coordinate 93,606 downwards.
AGCTAGTATGATGTCATTAATATATCGGGTGGCTGATCAATTTTGTTACCTTAAGAAACTCAAATAACTTTTTGTAAAGTTTATGTAATCTATTTTGTAGTAATTCATTTGAAAAATAATACATTTTTATTAAAGTAATTCAAAAAGTTTTGAAAATAATTCAATTCAAATTGCCTCCACCCTCGGTGACGCATGCGTGACATCTTATCAAAAAGTTATTCATTACTGCCTGGAGTGTTGCAGTCGGAATTGCCTCAATTACCGTTCGAATGGATTGCTTTAAATCATTCAAATTTGTTGGGTTTCTTTTGTAAACTTCTTCTTTCCAAAACCCCACAAAAAATCAGGGGCAGTGTCGCTATTCTGTCATAACTGGCGTGGCTATGTGAGAAGTTGCTCCATCTGGAAACCAAACAGAGTTAAAATGGTTCTCTTTCGGCGTAAATCTGGAAAAAAAATTATTTCAACATCTTTAAGTAACGGCCTCCATTGACCGTAACAGTAAGCCCGTTTTCTTTAAAAAGTAAGATCCGACAATGAACCTTGAAGAAACTGCACAGCACACTGTAATGCGAAGTGGATGTAATTACATCTAATAGAGTATCTGTGGGTTAGAATTACTCCACATTCGACAATTTTTTTTTAACATTGCCGTTTAAATCAAAATGTGCCTCATGAGACATAAAAATGCAGTTAAAGACGTTTTCATTCTCTGACGCCATTTGAATGATCTTCTCACAAAATTCCAAGCGAATCGGAAAGTCTCTTGAGTTTAGTTTGTTTGTTAATTGAATCTTATATGAAAATAATTTTAAATCTTGGTGCAAAGTTGAATGCAGTGACTGTCTGCTGACACCCATTTGAACAGATAAGCTCCTCGTTGAAACTCGAGGATTGGATTGTATGGAAGCAGCGATAGTTTCCTGCGTCCGAATTGCGGGATCTCGATGATAAGGCCTTCCTGCGATTGTGCCACGCTTGCAAATTTTTTCACGACCCTCATTTTAGTCCATCACTTAGGAGGAATGCCACCATACGTGCGCCTATATTCTCTTTAGATAGAAACTACGTACTCTAAAGCGTGAAAGCGTTCCACTATTCTTGTTTCATTGCCCCAATTCTCCATTTTATCTAAATTTAAAGATCAATCTATAAAATAAAATAAAAATGAAACAGAAAATATCTTATGACGTTTTTTTTCGTAACAGCTTTCATCAGCCACCCTGTATAAAAAGGAAATTTTTAATTTATAATTTATATGGTCTCACTTAGAATGGAATACAATCTTTTACTTCAGTATAATAAACAATTTTGTGTTTGTTTAGTTTTGTGTAATCAAGTTAAGTAGATCGAATATTTTTAAGTAATTCCGGGTATTTATTACGAATATTATTATTATTACTATGAGTTTCAATGAGTAAATGGAACATAGAGCCTTTTGATTGTAACAATGTTTTTAAATCTATTAATAGTCTGCTTTTATCATCAACAATTAAGTCAAATTGTTCTAAGAAAATTGAATCCTAAGATAGGTGTCTTAATATTGGTTATTAAGAAGGGAATTTCAAAATCTCTTCGAAAATCTAAACTAAGTTTAAACAGTTTTGTTCCATATGTAGGAGGGTGATCTTAGCGTCATCCTCACCCTAGAAGGCCTTCAGATACATATATCCTCCGGTCACTACTAGTTTCAACTATTTAACACCTTGTCCAGAACGTATGAAGCTTAATATAATTTAAGAACACGACGCCATTAATGCTCACTGGACCTGGGTCATTGAATGTGTTCATTGTGAATGATCTGACCCACAAACTCGAAACACACAACCACCACGATACTCCCGAAGGGCCGACCTCAATAATCAGTCAGAGAATAGCTAAAAGGCTTAAAAGACAAATAGCTAAACTCTGGGGCTTTACTGATTCCCGTGGAAATATAGTGAATTGTCCAGTTGACTCCTACTAGCCTTGAAGGGGACTGGGCTCCCGTTTACCCCGAAAGACACAAGTGTAAATGGTTGTAGTATCCATAAAGACTTATAATGTGCCCCCCGGGGGACCATATAGAGGAATGATGTGATAAAGTTTACATGTTCACCGGCAGTGAGCCATAATCAGATGGTGGCCATTATCACTGTGAATGAAAAACAACGCCATTTACGCCCTAGAAGGCCTTCGAATTCGTGGATCCTAAGGTCACTCCTAGTAGCAGTTTCAAAAGCTCGAAGTAGGACGCAGCCTTTATTCCTTGCTTAAGAGTTGGAGACTATCCAATTCCTGGTCCAGAACGCATGAAGCTTAATATAATTAAGAATACGACGGCATTCATACTCACTGGACCTGAACCATTCATTGTGTTCATTTTGAATGATCCGACCCACAAACTCTCACGAGGGTCCGAAACCACAACCACCACGATACTCCCATATAGGGGCCAACCTCAATAACCAGTCAGAGCACATCGTTGTCTAAAGAGAACAAATAGTGTACTCTGGGGCAACTGATTTCCCGTGGAAATATGTGGATTGCCCAGGTGACTCCTACTAGCCTTTGAGGGGCCTGGGCTCCCTTTTACCCTGCAAGACACAAATCTAAATGGAATAGTAGGTTCCAAAAAGACTATAATGTGCCCCCGGGGGGATATACTTAGGAATAATTGATACGTTTGCTTCAGATAATTCTAAATTTGAATTTCTACCTAATGATTTAAACTTAAAGACCGGAATAACTGAAACTAATGGATCAAATAAAAATTGTAAGTTATTTATAGTATCGTAAATAAATAGACGACTCTTTGGTTTAATTTTAAAACCATCAAATGTCAACGACATGATGGTTTCCTTTAGTTAAACGTACTATTCGAAAAATTATTTATATGTTATGCCGAGTTTATGCATATATGGAGCTGAAATAACTTTCTACTAACAGTGAACATGGTCGTGCTTGCGGCATTTATTTTATGTCGCTCTCTCTTGCTTGATGTTAAGTTATTTCAATCATATACTTATGCACACAAAATGCATTTTATATTTTTTTTGTCTAACTGAAAGAGCATCCAACGGGCTTGTAGTGGAGAAGAGAATTGAGATATAGTTAAGAATTACCGCACAGTCCTCCCTTAAAATAATTGTAAATGAAAATAAAATAATTAAAGATAACTTCTCATACCCCCAGGCCAGGTTTTAGGTTTTGGTTTTTTTTTCTTACATAATTTTAAAATTTCAGGATATTTATTTTAGGAAATAGATAGAGAAATCTCTAAAGTTACAATCTTGTAATCGTATATATATCTTAAAGTTTAATAATTTTTATTTAATACTTCCCACTCTCTTTGATCCCACTGTATTCACTTGAATATCTTAATTTTCAAATCTCTAGCCAAAAAGCAACAAACAAAAAAAATGAAAACTACCCTCAGCATCATTTAAAAGAGGTAAAGGAAGGGGCTCTTATTAAAAATTTAACCACTAATTTATCCCTTGACAATTGGGGCAGAAAAATAACTCAAATAAAATTAAACACTCCCGGGTTTAAAAACAAATTTAGCTGTTTTTTGTATTTTGACATCTTTTGTTTTTTTTCTGTTGTTTTAAAAAAAGGGCAAATAATTAAAATCAACACAAGATGTCGCTTATATTACAATGATATAATGAAATAAGATTTCTTGAATAATATAAAAACGACACACAATAGGAGAAGGGTGAGAAATAAGTCTTAAAGGAAGCAAAAATTATGTGTTAATTTTGCTTGTTGGTTGCTTGGTTGGTTGTAGTTTAATACGCTGGCAAGTATAAAAGCCTAATGCCATCCCCCTTTTATTTTGGCCAGACTTTTGTTATAAGTAACCAGTAGCTAATTTGCTTAATTTCAATATTTTTAAAATTACTTGTTGTTAAACGTGACACTTTTTGTTTATTTTTCTTTTTTACAATTCAGACTGTTTAGTTTAAGCTGATAGAGAGTAATTAAACATTGAGTTCTTTAAGAAAAAGGGTTTTTCAACAAAAAGTTTGTTTTCTAAAACAACATAAAATAAAAAAAATTTGATTATGATGATTTAAATTTTTATTGTATTACAAAAAGGAAAGTATGGTAATTATGAATGAAAAATGATAACTGGCAAATCTCCACCAAGCCACGCTGACAGATGTCGATTTTTTCATCAATGTTATTAGTCACTATTTGACAAAATGAAGTTCCTATTTCGTTAATTATATCACCGATTTTTGAGTTTTTTAGGCTGAAATAGATTCGATTGACTCCGTATAGAGTCTGTCCTTAACATAGCCTCACCACAAATAACCCAATAGTGTTAAATCACATGATCTAGCTGTCGAGAAATTATGCGATCGGTAAAGTTGGTTTCTAGTAAATTAATCATTTCATTGGCTATGTGACATGTGGCACCGTCCTGTTAAAGCCACATGTCAGTGATATCCACGTCGTCAATAATAGGCCAAAATTGAGCTTGTATTACCTCGCGATAGCGTGATTCATTGACCGTTACTTTATTTCCAGCCTTATCTTCGAAAAAAAAAAACGACCCAATCACGCCTCCAAACATCATAGCACACCATTCAGTTACATATTGAGCATGCAGAGGCTTGCCAATAATCGCTTTAGAAGCCCAAATGCGACAATATTGGTTATTTATATACAAGTAAAAATAGGCTTCACCTGAAAAAGTCAGAAAACGAGCCGATTGTTCCTAAATAAATTAAGCGAATCTAGGGCGATGTGAATAGTTAGTCGTATTTATTTGCTGAGAACGTTGAGGAATTGACAAATTTGAATCTGCTTCAACTATGATGCTCACGGCTGCGATGTTTTCACTTGAACGAAACGGTTGGACACATGTTGGTGTTTGTTAGCGATCTCAAAAGTACGAATATGTTGTTTGAAAATATCACGTTTTTTACGAATTATAAGTTTAACAGAACAACCATTTTCATAGTAACAATTGCCCATGCATCTACTATGAATACGTCAAAACAACCAAATATCAAAACTATCATGTTAGTGGTGTTGTCACAATTGAAAAACAAACTTCTCGTTGAAAACCCCTTTATTACCAGAAGTTACTTTATGTTATGATATCAATCGATATTTGTTTATAATTTTTTTATTGTATAACAATTTAAATAGATATCAAATATCGTAATATACTATCTTGATTAAAAATTAATTTATTAATTTATTTGCTTTGTAAATAATTTGCTTAATGCATTGAAAAGGTCTAAATTATGGTTCGAAATTATTTTTTAAATCTTTCCAAGATGACATTTAGTATTTTCTGGCAAATCACAAATACCCTTTTGTGGATTATAATAATAATAGTCACCACAACTAATAGGGATTGCAAAGCCTTTACGACAAACAAAGAATTCGTTGCATTTTTCCAGTGAAATTAATTCAAAACCGTCGGGCTTGTTACGACAAACGTAATGCAAATAAAGTACGTAGCTATAAGATTTTGCCGTTAGCTGTGGCTGATTTACACTAAGAGTTTTATTGTATTAAAACATGGAGTTTTTATAGTTGTTGTTGTTGTTGTACTAGAACATTTCAAAGTCGAATTTGTTAACGTCACGGTATTTTTAGGGCAAGGAGTAGTTGCTGTTAAAGTTTTATTTTTATTTGTATGTGTGTCGTTAGGACGAGTTTGTGTAGTTTGTGTAGTTTTACTTTTACTCTTTGTAGTTGTTGGTGAGTTTGTTTTAGCACAAGTAGTAGTTGTTATGACTGTAGAAGTTATGGCAGCTATTGAAATACTTCTGGTAATTGGTGTAGATTTGGTAGAAGTAGAAATTGTAGAAGTCTTTAGAGTTGTTGTAGTGCATGTTGTTGTAGGTATTGTAGTTCTAGATGTTGTAGTTGTATTGCGGGTAGTACTGGATATTGGGCTTATAGTTGAAGATATTGTAGTTAAAGCTTTTGTAGTTGAAAGTGTTGTAGTAACTGCAGATTTTGTATTTATTTTTGGTGTCGAAACGGTCATTGTTGTTATTGTAGCAGCGCTAGTTGTAGTAGCCACTGTAGTTGTGTTACATGTGGTTGTTTTAGTTGTGTATTTTGTAATTGTTTTCGTAGGACTTGTTTTTGTGCTCGTCGTTGTCGCTTTAGTAGTTAAAGTACTGCAAGTTGTAGTGTTAGCGTTTGTAGTTGTTGATATCGCTTTGGTTGTTAATGGACTTGTAGCTGAAGTTGTCGCTACTGTAGTTGTTTTCACACTTTTCGTTATAGGATTAGCGCTACTAGCGCTGCTAGTTGTAGTTTTTACTGTCGGTAGTTGTGTTGTCACCGCTGTAGTTTTAATTGATTTATCAGTTTTGGCAGTTTTATCAGTTGAAGCACATATTGTTGTCGTTGTTGTTTTTGTTGTTGTGGCTGCTTCGGCGCACGGAGGTTTTGTTGTTGATTTTGTTAGGTGTTCTGAATTAGTTGTTAACTCTACAGTGTTTTCTCGTATAGTACACTTTAGTTTCACAAAATTGAACATTAAATCCCCTACGCACATATTCTTTGAGATAACATTATTATCTTGGCATTCATAATAGACTTGATCGCTAATAGTATCTAATGCAAAACCATTTGAAATGCCACAGCACGGACCACTGCATTTAACGCCAATGTTCACCTCACTAGAAAGTGTCGCCACACAGCCATTGTCTTTGGTAGAACATATCTGGTTTAAGGCATCAAAAAATCGAGGACATGTACGTAATACAGATATTTTATTATTACATTCATAGTACTGAGAACAGCTACCGGGCATTAAGGCTTTAAAACCATTTTCCTTATTGCGGCAGATGTATTTGGCGTACAAGCCACTTTGCAACTTAGCGGCTTGCACAGTGAAGGTGGCCAAGGCCAGCAAATGACATGACAAAACTTAAATCATTTAGTAAATAATTCATATTTTATTTTTATAAATTATAAAAGTATTACATACCTAATATTTCCTTCATAAAACTTTAATTTAAACTTTGTCGAAAGACTTCTTTGTCAAACTGTTTAATTCTTAAATTTATTCCGAGTATTTATATTTGTGATATATAATTTTTTTTTACTTATTCTTTTAAACATTAAATTAATATAAAACATTATTCGTGTATTTTTAATGCAGTTATTTTGTTTAGAAAATTTGGCAAATTTTTATTTTTTTTTATTTTTTACTTTATTTCCATTAAAAAAAGAAATAAATGAGTTGTTATCACTTTGCTTCCAATAAGTAGCAATCGGCTATAAAATTTTCGTTTTGTTATGGCCACGACAATCAGAAGTTTTTTGTTTTTTTTCAAATTATTATCTTACCATTCTCTTCTATATTTTTTATGTTATTTATAAAAAACATGATTACAATTTGTTTGATAATGTTCTAAAACCACAAAAAAAATAAAATAATATTAAATTAAAAATAAATTAATAGAAGATATAAGAGTAACTTAAAAAATATAAAAATATATGATTTTAAAGTTATATTGTAAACATTTTTTTTGTTATCACATTTTTATTTTTGTCTTAAGCATACTATATCTCTAATATCGTTACAATAGAAATTTTACACACTGGTTTTGTCAGCAGTGAAGGTCCTCTATAAATATCTTCTGTATTTTAGAAGAAAGTTATCAGATTTCTAGTCGTTACATTTAGACTTTTATACTCCGCGCTTTATAACTCGCTACCTACTACCCAAGTTTAGTGGCAGTGAGTGCACAACATATATGAATATCCTTTCTGTAGGCTGTAATTTCCACTATTATAGTTTTATTTTAAACTTATTGCAGAGAAATTTACTACATTTCCTTACTTAAGAATTATACAAATTTCTGTTGTAAGACTGGATAGTTAGCAAACTGATTGTCTTTAGAGATTCTTCTTATTCCGCAGACATCATGTTAACACTCCTATAAAGTAAATATACGTAAAATTCGTTTGCTCCTAATCTTTCACTGAGTAATTTTGTTTAATTTACTACGATGGGTTAAATGCTTTCAAAATAGACCATCTCTTATGACTTTTTACTCGTACCACTGTTTTAAGATCGTTGTCGAGTGGAAGAGCTGACATTTTTCTGAAATAACTTCTCACTTCTCACTCTGCTATAGTTTTGTTTGACCATTTCACTCGGTTCATATTTACTAACGATATTTTCAACGAAATTGCAAGTAAATATATAATTTCAATCTTGAAGAATAGTTTTCTTATTTTTAATCATTTTGTAATATCCATATGTCGCTTTTAACGCTCTAATCCAGATTGTTATTTTACGAACCATTGATCTGACTTATGTGCTGCCACTCTAGATACTGTTTGTGTTTGTTGCAGTAGTACTGACGATTAAACCATCTTTTATAACATATAGTACTCGAACTATGACACTGAATTTGCATCTAATGCTAGAGATAAAGGGTTTTTCAACAAGAAGTTTGCTTTCTAAAATGATATAAAACAAAAAATTTTGATCAAAATTATTCAAATTGTTATTGTATTAAGAAGAGAAAACTTCGGCAATTATGAATGAAAAATGATAAATGCCAAATGTCCACTACGACGCTGACAGATGTCAATTTTTTCGTCAGAGTTTTTAATCACTTTTTGGCAAACCGGCAGTCCTATTTTTGAATCACAACACGGATTTTGTGTTTTAAGGCTGAACTCGATTCGATTGGTTCTGTATATACTCTGCTCCTAACATAGCCTCACAAAAAATAAGCCAGTGGTGTTAAATCACACGATCTGGCTGGCCATTTAACTGCTGATTGTTTTGAAATTATGCGATCGGGAAACTTGGTTTGCAATAAATTATTCATTTAATTGGCTGTGTGACATATGGCACTGTCCTGGTGAAACCACATTGATATCTACGTCGCTAATAGTAGGCCAAAATTGAGTTGTTAGCGTCTCGCGATAGCGTGATCCATTGACTGTTACCGCATTTCTAGCCTCGTCGTAGGCAAAAAAACGTTCTTATCACTCCTCCAGACCAGAGTACTATACAGTGACTCGCTGAGCACTCGCTGAGTGACTCGCTTAATAATCGCACTAGGATTTTCAGAAGCCAATATCCGGTAATTTTGCTTGTTAACATACCCTGACAAGGGAAAATGTGCTTTGTCGGAAACAAATGATTTTTTCAGAAAAAGTACCCGGTTTTCCCTGAATAAATTGAGCGTATCTGCGGCGATGTGAAAGCTCGATCGGCCTCTATTTCTGCACTAGCCGAAACTCTTAAGACGTCAAAGACAAATCCTTACGCAAAATTTGCCATGTTGTGGTTTTAGATAACCCAAATTGTTGAAATGTCGAGCAATTGATAAATTTGAATGGCTCACGACTGCGATGTTTACAATTTAACCAGGGCAAACAGGCGTTGGTGTTCGCAAATTTTGTGTCGAGCCTGTGGACTTAAATTTAACGACCAAATTCTTAGTAGCGTTCTCAGAAGGACGATTATGTTCTGCGAAAATATCACGAATTTTACGAAATGTCACTTTAACTGAACCATCATTTTCATACTGGATTTTAATTATTTTAATCCGATTTTCATGCGAAATTGAATTCATTGTAATAATTGCTAATGCATCTAGTTCGAGTACGTTGTTGCCACAATTGAAAAACAAACTTCTTGTTGAAAAACCCTATACATTTTTTATATACATTTAATATAAAAATATATGCAGCTTTTACGTGGCATAGATATCTGATAACATTTTCTTATCATTCTAAAAGCCAGCTAATGTCAGATGATGGTCACATTAAAATAGAAAATATTCTAATTGATATTTTGTCAACTGACTTCGCACGTGACATTTGCAGAACCGATATTTGTCACTTGAAATACTTAACAATATTATAGAGCGAAATTTTACATGTGAGATATTAGAAACCTGTCGTGTATTAAGGTTTTTAGCCCATAACGTAATGGAACATAGAGCTGATAATCTAGTAACTGAAATAGGAAATGAGCTGAGCAGTTTCTTGCATGTCCTTTCTGACTGAATAATACCCAAACCACTTGATAACCTGTGGAGAATAGAAGTTTAAGGTTTATCTTACTTTTTACTTATTTAACCCTTTTCAATATTATAGTGTGTTTTCTTTATAACACTCTTGCTACGAAAATATATTTTATATCAGTTTTCTAAAAATATATGTTTTTTTTATCAAAAATATTAAATTCATTTTTTTTTAAATTTATATGTTTAATTTTTAATAACTTTAAAATAATTAAAAACTTCAACTAGAAGTTAAAATCGGTTGCTAAAAGAAAACAAAATAAATAATTTCGGTAATTATCTCATATAAAATTTTAATTTGTTAAAAAATCATTATATCAAAATTTTGATAAAAAATATACATGAAAATAATCAGAAAGATCTCTTATCAATGATACATTAGAAGCTGCTGCTGTATATTACAATGAAAGAGTCAATGCTAAAGATAAAGATAAGTTGTTAAAACACTATAAAAATCAATGATTTTTTAATAGTAAACAACATTCACACCATAGAAGTTCATGAATAAAGTTTGTGAAAATCATGAATTCGAAAACAGGTAAATTTTTAAATATTTTTAGTAAAGTGTTAATAGACATTTTAATTTTCTTGCAGTAATATCCTGCTTTTTACTGGCATATGGGGCAATAGCGGTACAGGCAGCTTCATTGGATATATCGATTCTTACTCGATACATATGCCAGTCTAGGAAAGATGGCGTCAGGCTTATGGTTCCTGGCAGCTGTTCAAAATACTATCAATGTCAATATGGAAAAGCTCAAATAAATACCTGCCCCCGTTTTTATGATGCTGTCAGCCAGCAGTGTGTTAATCAAAATCCCGGTTGCGTAGAAACTATGGAGCAAGTTCTAAGTTGTGAGGGTCCCTGTTGCGGCGTAGCTAATGGCAATTATGCTGTCGATACAAAAGATCCTTCCATTTATTATTTATGTGAAAATAATTGCGTTGCTGAAAGGAAAGTTTGTGAAAACGGAGAAATGTTTGATTTGGTCAAATTAGTGTGTAGCTCACCATCGACTTGTTCCGACTGTACGACAAGAAAACCACCATGTACTGCCACGACAACAACTTGTAAACCTACAACTACTACTACTACATGTACAACCACTACCCCAAAACCTCGTACTACTACGTGTACAACAACAACATGTAAATCAGAATTACCTTCTACTAAACCAACGCTTAAGCCAACAACTGCGCGCACTACAACAACCACTCCAAAACCAACAACTCCTCGTACTACAACAACGACTTGTACTACAACAACTACTTGCACTACAACAACTACTTGTACTACAACAACTACAAAACCTACTACTCGTCCCACAACAACTACAAAACCCACTACTCGCCCCACAACAACAACTACTTGCACGACAACAACAACTACTTGCACCACTACAACGACTCGCGCTACAACAACTACAAAACCTACTACTCGTCCCACAACAACAACAACTACATGCACTACAACGACTAAAGCCCCCTGCAAACAAACAACAACAACAACCGTTTGCACAACTACTAAAGCTCCTTGCGTCTCCGCACAATCAGTGGACGGTACTAATGTTTTGAGAAATCCCTCTCGCTATATTCTACCCAAACAGCTGTCGCTAAGAGAAATCGATCACTATATAAACTATGGTTGCCAAAATAAACCAAAAGGATTTTTATTGCCTTCTCTCACAAAATGTAATGAATATTTCATATGTCGTGAAAATATTGCCCTGCCTGTTTCCTGTGGCAATCAATATTTCAATGTTGAACTAAGCAGGTGTGATATGCCCGAAAATACTGGTTGCATTCAAACTTAATAAATTTTTTTAAACTGACAAAAACTAAACGGATAAAAAGGATTAAGATGGCATCATTTTCTGTCAAGTGAGAAAATCAATATAATGGAATTAAAAATTTAATTAACTTCTGGTATTTAATATTTTAGAAATTTCTTTATAGAATAAAATAAATTTTATCTAAAATTATGTAATAAATATTATGACTGCAAATAGCAAATGCTAAATTGAGTTTTCCTTAGAAATAGTTTATTAAATTAAATCGAAAAAATTAAGAATTGCGTATTACTTTGTAGAAAACTGCGACCAATTCTGGAGAAGAATGTTGTAACGAAATAACGATAAAAATGATTTACTATTAATCACAGTAATTCATTTAAAAAACATAACTAAATATATATCGAGTGTTTCGTGTAGAGGATAAAAAACTAAAATCATGGAAAAATAGACTTCCAGCTCAGAGTTCCTCTGACCCATCCGTGGCAGTCATGTGCCAGAACTCGTATTTAAATTTAAATGCCAATTAAAAAATGTATCTTTGTTTTATTCTATTTCAATGTTCTCTACCTCTGCAAAAACAAACAAAACATTCTGTCGGGTTTTTCAACAAGAAATTTGTTTTTAAAATGTGGCAACACCAACAACATGATAGTTTTGAAATTGGCAATTGTTACAATGAATTCAAATTTGTACGAAAATCACATTTAAATAATTAAAATCCATTATGAAAATGGTGAAGTTACATTTCATTAAATTCATGATATTTGCGGACAACATAAATGCCCCTCTGAGAATGCTATTAAGAATTTGGTGGTTAAATTTAAATCGACAGGCTCGATAAAAAAGCTAGGAAAATCAACGTATGCTCGCACCACAATGTTGGAGCAGATTCAAATTTGTCAATTTCTCGATGTTCTCAACAATTGGGGTTATCCAAAACCACGACATGGCAAATTTTGTGTATGGATTTGACTTTGAAGCCTTACAAGGTTCACCTGAGGCAGGAATTAAAGCCGACCGACCATTCACACCACCGTAGATTCGCTCAATTCATTTAGGAAGTACCGGCCGTTTTTTCTGAAAAAATGATTTTTCCAGACAAAACCCATTTTCACTTGTCAGGGTATGTCAACAAGCGAAATTGCCGCATTTGGGCTTCTGAAAATCCTAGAGCGAGTATTGAGTAGTCTTTGCATGCTCAACATGTTACTGTATGGTGCGCTATGTGGTCTGAAGGCGTGATTGCATTTTCGAAAATGAGGCTGCAAATGTGGTAACAATCAATGGATCCCGCTAACGCGAGATGACGTGATAAGATTTACATCTGCACCTGACCGTGGGCCCTAATCAGATAGTGGCGTCATCCTCGCCCTAGAAGGCTTTCGGATACGTATATCCTCCGGTCACTCCTAGTTGCAACTTCAAAAGCCCGGAGTAGGCCACAGCCTTCACTCCTTGCTGAAAGTTAGAGACTATCCAACTCCTGGTCCAGAATGCATAAAGCGTTCTTAATATGATTAAGAACACGGCGGCATTCATACTCCCTGGACCTGGACCATTCATTGTGTTCTTTGTGAATGATCCGACCCACAAACTCAAACAAGGGCCTTGAAACTTACAGTCACCACGATGCTTCCGAAGGGTCTACCTCAATAATCAGTCAGAGAACAGCTAAATGCCTAAAGAGACAAATAGCGGAACTCTGGGGCTTTACTGATTGACGTGGAAGTATAGTGGATTTTCCAGTTGGCTCCTACTAGCCTAAGGTTAGATGGTTGTGTGATCCATGAAGACTTATAATGTGCCCTAGAGAGAGCTACCGCGAAATGCTAACAACTCAATTTTGGCCTATTATTGATGACGTGTAGATCACTGATATGTTGTTTCAACAGAATTGTGCCACAGATCACACAGCCAATAAAACGAAAAATTTGTTGCAAACCAGCTATTCTGATCATTTCACGACAGCCATAGCGTGTGATTTAACATCGAGGTATAAATTTTTTTATTATCATTTATTTATTTTTTGCTTAATTTTTTCATTATAACAGAAATTATTTAATTTCAGAACGGAGTGTATTTTCAGAAGAGAATCCATTCAGGTAGTTTTATTGTTAACTGTAATCTTTATTTATTTTTATTTGTATTGTAGAGCTTTTTTTAAAGGCTCCCATGTTCCAGTTAAAGAATAACATTATTGCGTGATCAATGCATAGGGAGCAATATTTTTTTTTCTTCCAAAGCGCCTATTAAATTTCTTTTAAATTTTAGCAATTAAGTTTTGATATACGAGGCTTATCATTTGACATTCCCTAAAGAGGGACAGGGTTTCCTCATATCGAAATATAAAAATAGAAGGAAATGTTTGGTATATGCTTGTCTATAAGCACGCGCCATGCGTTCAAGTCCCGTAATGATTTTAATATTCAACTTAGGACTCCCGGAGTCTCAATTAGAAATGAAAATTAGATGTCGTATAGACACGGTAGGTAAGGTAATCTGGTGAATGCGCATTAATACTATAGCAAAAGATGCTAATTTGCCAATTTTGTGTGAAAAGGTTGACTGATAAAACAACGGAATATGGGTTCATTGTAGGCATAGCGAATGGTGTTTTCTATGGATACTCGCTGAAGATACATGTGTGTTGTTGTAAGTTTGTTAATGCGCATTTGTACTAAACGATTGATCATGTTAAAACAATAAAAGAGGGTAATAGCAGCAGTTTATATTTTAGAAGTGGATACATGAAATATTTATATTTTTGCCTTCCGAACGAGTGATACAAATTTCATTTATTTTGTTTTTCTAAAATTGCAGTACTTCTGTTACTCTGCGCTTAATGCCTGGATCTTTTAACATACTTCGTAGGTATAAGCTAAACTGCAACGTCGCATTGAAATTATTTAAAAATCTCTATGAAATTTTGATTAACAACTGGCTCTAGGAGAGATCTGCTCAAGCCTGTTTGGAAAGGAAGGAAGCTAGCAATAAATTTTCACTTCATTACTATATATGAAGACCACCCGGTACTTTAATATTAGATAAGATGTTTTATTTTCTTATTAGCCAAACCTATAATGTTTAGGAATATGCTTCAATAAATGCAAATTAGTTTTACGATACGTCGATTATTTCTTACCCCATTAACAACAACACTTTTCTCTTATAATACAAAAATTATTATACAATACATTTATTTGTTGTATTCACCAAATGAAATCAATAAAAATCTACGTGAAATTCAGTTGTGGTGGAATGCATTTCGTATTTTCAGGTTTATCACAAATACCCAAAAATGCATTATAATAATTTCTGCCACAGCTAACACGTAAAGCTTCACCATCATTACATAGATAATATTCGTTGCAGCTTTTTAAGGACGCCAACTGATAACGCTTAGGTTTATTGTTGCAGGCAATTCGCATATACTTGTCGATATTTTCTTGTAATTTATTTTGCTCTCTAGAATATAAAGTGGCAATAGGTTTTTTCGTAGCCTTTGTCATAGATTCAATGGTACTAGAAGCACATGTGGTTGTAGTTTCCGAGTTATCAACACATGTAGATGTAGTACTACAGGTTGTAGTTTGAATTGTTGTAGCTGCAGTTGTTTTTCTTGTCGTTATAGTTTTAATTGTCGCTGTTGTGGTACAGGTGGTAGTTGTGGTTGGTTTTGTAGAAGTGATATTTGTTGCCGTACTTGTAATATTTTGGGTTTTTGTAGTTCGTATTGTTGTTTTAATCGTGGTAGTTGAAGTTGTAGAACAAGTTGTAGTTGTAGAGCAAGTTCTAGTTGTAGAACAAGTTGTAGTTGTAGAACACGTTGTAGTTGAAAAAGAAGTTGTGGTTGTAGAACAAGTTGTAATTGCAGTTGTGGAACAAATTGTAGTTGTAGTGCCATTTGTAGGTTTAGAACAAGTTGTTGTTGTAGAACAAGTTGTGGTTCTAGCTAATTTGCTTGTACTTAGCCTGTTACAGGGTGTTGTTGTAGTTTCGGCTTTTTTACTTGTTGTAGCACGAGTTGTACTTCTGGCAGGTGGTTTTGTAGTAGTAGTAGAGCATGTAGTTGTTATCACGGTAGTAGCTGAAGCGGATGTAGGTGGTAAACATGTAGTTGTATTAGCTTTTGTACATGGTGGCTTAGTTGTAGTACAACTATTACATTCTGATGGGGAACTGCACACCAATTTGACCAAATCAAACATTTTGCCATTTTCACAAACCTTTCTTTCGGCTACACAATTATTTTCACATAAATAATAAATAGCTTGATTTTTATTATGAACAACATAACTGCCATCTGTAATGCCACAGCAGGGACCGTCACATGTTAATGGGGCTTTTATTGTCTCAACACAACCGGGATCATTAAGAACGCACTGTCCAGTTAAGGAATTGTAGTAGTTAGGACATGTTTTCAGTTGAGTTTTACCACCCTGGCATTGATAGTACTGGGAACAGCTGCCAGGTACCAGCATTTTAAAGTCATCGTTTCGGTTGAGACACAGATATTTAATCAAAACATCATTGTCTACTCTGGCCGCCTGACTTGTTGCAATATAAAAAGTCAATAATAAACTACAAACAACTTCAAGAGTTTAAAGTTAAAATACATTATGAATATCTTTCTTTGTTTAATGTATTCACAACTCACCTAAAATCGTTTTCATATTCCGTAGCTTGTAATTGTACAAGTTGTGAAAAAATATTATTGAACTCCAATTGAAATTGCCATCATTTATAGACAAGAATTTTTACCAATTGTAATTATTTTAATAGCTGATCAGGTTTCATGATAATGAAGAATTTTTTGCAGCTGTATTTATCTTTTTAATTAAAATAATAACGAAATTGCCAACTAATGCTCTGGCCCGCAAAATGTTTGATAACAAAATAAAAAGAATAATAAGTAAAGTTCTATTTTAAAAGCCCAAATTTTTTTTAGTAACATTTAGTGAATTAAAAGATTTTATTTTCTTACATTCGATTCGGTGGAAATGAATTTGAAATTGTGAGAAATCATTGAATTAGTGACCTCTGTAAGAAATTGTTTTGTTTGGTGTAATTCAAATAACAAGAAATAATATACTTGCTGCTATAGATATAGCAGGCCTTTTCTGAATTCAATGAAAATAAGTAACTGTAGCCTTATAAATTACCGCAAAGATATCATCGCACGTGATGCTTTCTTAACCTGAGATTGTTTTCAAGACATCTTGCTTAAATAACTTCGACAGTTCTCATAATTTTTATTATATAATAATTCATCTTATGTCCAAGCGAAAGCACACACAAAATTGATGGCATCGATCATTGTCATGCCGAAAAGCATTCAACACTTAACCAGCCCTTTCCAAAGAATGTTTAGTTTAGTGCTGGTTGAGTTCAAAGATAGACAGAACGTAATTCCACAATAGTATGTGATCCTGAAGGCAATCTTGCTTTATCGCAATATATATTCTCCTTAAAAATTAAGCTTTTATTTTATGTTAAGTCAAAAAACTGAATAAAAACCCCATTTTGCTCAAGTGGCAGTCACTCAAATACAGTAAAAGTTTCCAACTTCTATCTAGAGGCCTGTAGATCAATTTGGAGTAACCTAGGCTTTCTTACTTTTTATTTGCCTTCTTCATGGTTGACAAAAACAGTATTTATATCTTTGTTAAGAGAGTTTTTCTGGAGGAAGCTATTGCCTATCAAATTATGTGGTTAAAATTATATACATTTTTCTTTGTGATGACCAACCAGGGCTATCTATGCCAACACTAAAATTAATTTATTGTTCTTAATAACTGGAAACTATTTGGCAATTATTTTCCTGTTATTCGAATAATCGATTATTCGACTATAATTTATTCGAAAAATTATTTAATGTTAAATCCAAAAAATATTGGCTCATTGAAAAAGTAAAAAAAAAATTGGATAACTTTTTATACTTCAGATCATGTTATTACAAATACTATAATAAATAATAGCAGCCTAATTTTTATTTCACTTGAGACAGTTTATTACAGCGGAAACTATTATTTTGTAATTTATTTCATATTACTAGTAAAAGTAAACTATAACTTTAAAAAGTAACTTATTATTCGTAATAACAACAAGCTATTTAGCAATTACTTTTAAAATTAATTCGAATAATCGATTATTCGACAAAAATTTATTCGAATAAAAATTTAATGTTAAGTCCTAAAAATGTTTGCTTATTGGAAAAAAAAAATCCTTGAATATTCGAAATTTTTTTAAACCAAAAACAATTTTTCCTTACATCGTGTTTTCACAAATGATGCTAATTATAGCAGCTTTATATTCATTTTACATTTCATTACACTATTCTTTTGTAGTTTATTTCATATAACTTTAAATTACTGCACTTTTAGCGGCGGCTATAATAATGTGATACATTAAGATTTTTCGACTAACGAAAAAAATTTTATCAAATTATAATAACAACAGCGCCATAGTTTTAAATATTGTTAAAATTTTTAAACATTTTACTTCTATTAAAAAATTGCAAATATTCAATTTTACTATCATAACTCTTGCACATTACAGCAAATATCATCATCCTATCATAGCCATCATTATAACAAAGCTTAACTCTCCTAATGGGAGATAAAAAAGACATACTTATTTTTGTGTCATAATACCACCATAACTAAGAATTACTTATCGTTATAAACACTATCATAATCATGTTTAGTGTATGTTATCATTATCATTACAATCATCGCTACCACTAAGACCATTTTATGCAACAGAATTTGGCAAGAATATTTATGCATTTTCATAGAACTGTCAGTAACAATTGCAGCCATTTTGAATTGTAATTTGAGCGGTCACAAAGTGTCACCACATGGTGATGTTAATTTATCAAAGGAATTTTACAATTGTTTAATTAACTAGATATCGTACCAAATGCATACACGTGTGCTACAGTAAACATGGATGTGTTATAGTAAGCAGCATATGCTTTATAAGTTTTGTGGGATATAAATAGTTAACATTAACAGTGGTGGATGAAAAATTTAAAATTGTTTAATTAAAGTTTAAAATTTATATTTTTGCAATGTTTGTTACTCTTGCTAGCAGTTTATAGTTTGACATAACACAGTGATGTTTAAAACCAGTGATGGGCGAACTTTTTGGGTGGTTGGCCAATAAATTTAAAAAAATCTTGCGGCGGGCCATTAAATTAAAAAAAAACATAGAGGGTCATTCATTAAAAAATTATGGGGTTGCTGTTCAATTAAAAGTTCGGTTTAAGCTGTATATTCATTAGTTATATAACGTAATATTTCTATTAAATTTTAATCTTTTTACTCGGTCCTTTAAATTATAACGCTTTATTTTTCTTTTTTTCTCTCAATATTTCGCTTTCCTTTGGAAAGCTTCTTCAGGAAATTATTTTTTATATTTTGAAAAACAAAAATTATAATTTTTTGTTATAATTTTTGTTTTTTTTTGTTTTTCAAAATATAAAAAATAATTTCCTGAAGAAGCTTTCCAAAGGAAAGCGAAATATTGAGAGAAAAAAAGAAAAATAAAGCGTTATAATTTAAAGGACCGAGTAAAAAGATTAAAATTTAATAGAAATTTAAAAAAAAGGTCGAATAAAACTGAAAATAATAATCAAATAACGTAATATTTTAAAACAACATAAAAATTTTATAAGATACGGTTTATTATGATTTTAAGATTTTCCAGATGTGTGGGAAGCATGGATCTGTTTCTGACTTGACATAATTTCCTCAAAATATGGTTCCAGCTGGGAGGATGCGACTTTTAATAAATTAAATAGACTCTCGTCTGACAATCGGTTCTAACCTGTTCACATAAATATGAGGAAGCGAACATTGCCATAATTTTCTGCACATGATTAATTAGCTTCGGAAATTCATCTTTTGGTAAGGATTTATAGAAATTAAGCTTATCTGTATTTAAAAATAGCTGTTTTAAATTATTATTACATTGCAATTCTATAATTTCCAATTGTAGATCAGATGGAACATTCTCAGGATTAACATTAAAAGGCTTTGAAAATATATTTAAACATGGTTGGATTTTTTTAAAGTCAGCAAATCTGGCCTCAAATTCTGAATACAGTTTTAATAAAGATTTTGAAAAGACTTTTAACTTCTCTTCACTCACAGGCCTCAAAGAATTAATTTTGGGAAATGAGTCAAATCATTTTTTCCCAAACATTTAGAAAATATAAACAATTGAGTTTTAAAAGACCTCAAACTGCCCCAAGTTTCATCTATAAATTGATTTCTTCCCTGTAACTTCTTGTTCAGTTTATTATAGTGCTCGAGTAAATCCGTGAAAAAACCAAACTCGATGTACCAATTCTTATCCTCCAATATTTCCCACTCATCCAAAATTTCAGTTTTGGTTTTTAGAAAAACTTTAATTTCTTCGAGAAGACTGCAAACTCTCGAGAAGGCATGCCCACAACTCAGCCACCTGATCTTTGTGTAATAAAGTACATGTGAAAATTCTGCATCAACTTCCGATAAAAACTCTTGAAATTGTCGATGTAATAAACCACGGGCTCGAATGGTATAATTAATTTTAAAATAATATTAAATGCGTGGTTTATATCGAAGGCAGCCTTGCAAAGAACATCTTGGTGGATTTATACAATGTAAAAAAATTGTTTCGCTTTCAGGATTCTGACTTTTATAAACTCATGCAAACCCCGTATTTTTTCCCACCATGTTAGGTGCTCCATCAGTTGTTAAATTAATTAATTTAGAAATTGGGGCATTAAGAGATTCCATCCCCTCTCTAAATTCATCATAAATTATTTTTCCTGTCGTCTTTCCTTTCAAAGATCTCAAACAAGCAAGTTCTTCGGTTGTTACAAAGTTTTCATCGACTCCTCTGATAAAAATTAGAAGTTGGGCTGTATCACTCCTGTCAACACTCTCGTCCATAGTGACTGAAAAATACTTAAACATTTTAAGACGTCCACCTTGTTGATTGGTTAAATTAGAAGAAATCGCTTCAATTATTTTTGTGACCGTTCTACGTGACAGCCCTATAGATTCGAAATCTTTTACCTTTTCTGGGCATAATACTTTTCCAATGCTAATCCTTAATAAATTCTCCTTCAGAAAACGGTTTGTTACTTTTTGCTATTTTATAGGCAACAATGTGACCAGCTAACGTGGAGGATCGCTGGACACTTCTTTGATTTTTAAAAAACATTTGCTAACTAGATATTTTTCTTTTCAATTCGTCTGAATGAACTTTCCTGTTTTCATCTGTCATTTTATAGTACTTCGACCCAAGATGTTTTGAATTAAAGTGCCTACCGAGATTATAATCTTTTAGTACAGCTACCGATTCTTGGCAGATAAGACAAATAGGTTTTTGGTTATATTCCATAAAGAAGTAATTCCATGTCCACTCTTCTTGAAATACTCGACATTCCGAATCAATTTTTCTCTTTCTATCTTCGATTGACATTTATGGGGCCGAATGTGGCCCACGGGCCGTAATTCGCCCATCACTGGTTAAAACAGTGGACAGTAAAATAAAATAAAAATAATAAAATAAAAATAAAAACTTATAAATATACATATTTACGAGCACTTTTTAATATTACTAATATAAAGGGTTTTTTAATAAGAAGTTTGTTTTATAAAATATAGTAAAACAAAAAAATTAGGTTAAGATTATTCACACCATAGCTAAAAACAACAGTTACAAGCCCACTACTATCGACAAACTTATTAAACAATACGACACTAAAAACAGGAATAAATAAGACAAAGAGGCAACTGATACAACCTGATGGCAATGTTTTACTTAAACACGACCAGAAATATATAGATTAACTAACCTTTTTCCACAAAGAAGGTTTACTAATGGCATTGAAAACCAGCAACCCTTTGCGATATAATCACAGAATATCGACAAATTTAGTACCAGCGGAGTATATAGACTTTCTTGTACGTGCAAACATATTTATACAGGGCAAACTAGACAAACAATGAAAACAAGATTTATAGCATACATACACTCATAGAAAAGAAAAAGAGAAGACTCCAACTTTACATTACACCTTGACACACACCAAGGGAAATAGATAAATGTATGACATTACTGCATCCTAGCAAAAAAGGATGAAGACTAGTCATTCTTGAAAACATGGAAATCTACAAAACAAAAACTTTTAACAGTGACATTTTAAACGAACAGGTAAACGCGACCTCTAATACAATTTTCACACCATAAAAGCTACTCATACACACAAACAAACGGAAAACACTCTCTAGCGGACGGCGTACAATAAAAGACGGAAATATTAAAAATTATCTCCAGGTGGCGGGCATTCTATCTTCATGAGTAGATTTGCATCAGTACCTAGCTGTGTCAGTCATAACCTGATGGTGGATCAAACTACTTGTGTGATGCGTGATAAAGTTTAACCAGTACCGACCGAAAGTCATAACCTGGTGGTGGCCGAATCACTGTAGATGATTTTAGCGTCAACGTCGCCCTAGAAGGCCTTCAGATACGTATATCCTCCGGTCACTACTAGTTGCAACTTTAAAAGCCCGAAGCAGGCAGCAGCCTTCACTCCTTGCTGAAGAGTTGGAGACTATCCAACTCCTGGTCCAGAAGGTTAATATAATTAAGAACACGAAGGCATTCATGCTCACTGGACCTGGACCTGTGTTCATTGTGAATGATCCGACCCACAAACTCGAACGAGGGCTCGAAGCACACAGCCACCACGATACTCCCGAAGGGCCAACCTCAATAATCAGTCAGAGAACAGCTAAAAGACTAAAAAGATAATTAGCGGAACTCTGGGGCTTTACTGATTTCCGTGAAAATATAGTGGATTGTCCAGGTGGCTTCTGCTAGCCTTTTATGGGACTGGGCTCCCTTCTACCCCCGAAGACACATATAGTGACGGTGTGTTTCCGTCAAAACACAAAATGTGCCCCTGGGGGGACTACTTGGGTGTTATATAGTATCATCCTTCTTAGGAACCCGTCGGATATCTCTATTCCCTAGTCAATCCTAGTTGCAACTTCGAGAGCTTATAGGAGGCCGCCACACCCACGCCTTGCTGAAGAGTTGAAAACTACCCAACTCCTGGTCCAGAACACACGACAAGCACGCTCACTGAACCTGGATCATTCATTCTGTGTTCTTGGTCAAAAGTGAATGATCCTGGCCCTGCGAAACCACAACCATCACTATGCTCCCGAAGGACCAACCTCATTAATCATTCAGAGAAAAGCTAAAAAGCTGGACTCCGGGGCTTACTGATTCTCGTAAAAATAACATGGTGTTTCCCAGTTGGCTCCTGCTATGCTTTTAGGGGACTGGGCTCCCTTTTACCTCCCGGGGACACTAATAATGATGATGGTATTCCAGCAAGGCATATTACGTGATAAGATTTACATCTGCGCCTAGCCGTAAGCCGTAACCATATGGTGGTCAAACCACTGGGAATGAAAAGTAACGCCATTCACGCCCTAGGAAGCCAAGGATTAATTCTTGCAGAAGGTCATCCCTAGTTGCAATTTCAGCGGTTCCAAAGCAGGGTTGCAAACTGAACCTAGACCACTCATTGTGGTCATTTTTGAATGATCCGACCCACAAACTCAAACGAGGGCCTCAAAACACACAGCCACCAAGATACACTCGAAGGGCCAACCTCAATAATCAGTCACAACACAACACAAGAGAAAATTAGCGGAACTCTACGGCTTACTGATTCCCGTGGAAATATAGTGGATATTCCAATTGGCTCCTTGCTAGCCTAAGGGGATTGGACTCCCTTTTACGCCCCCCAAGACACAAGTCTAGATGGTTGTGTGATCCATAAAGACTTATAAATGTGTCCCCTAAACCCGAACACTGACTCACCAGTACAATTTACACACGGCTTGAGAATGAAGTCTTTACATCGAAAGTGCTCGCCATTCATACCGAACAACCAGCCAGCAAAGACGGAAAGAGATGAGTTTAAAAATTCCTTTGGATTGACTTAAAATTTATTCAATTCATTATTATGTGAAAAGAATTAACTCAACATTTGGCAATTCAATGAATGTATGATTTGCAAATTATTTCAAAAATGAATGATTGATTTACAGCTCTGATAAAAACATCACTCTTTCTTTAGTACACAATTACATTGTCAATAAGGAAAGTAAATTATGGCTACACTTCAACTTTTTGACATTTAAAAAAAAAATCATAATATAAATAAATATTATGATATATTTCTAAAAATTTAATAATCTCTTGGGACGCTATGAAAATTTGTGAAGCGTAATAAAGTACACATTAATTTTATTTTTTACTTTATTTTTAGCTTTAAAAATATAAAACTTTAAATAACTCATTTGCTTTACAAAAAAATTCTAGTTAAGGCCATGATGTTGTTATAAAACATAGAATCAAACCAAACCATTTTCAGAAAAGTTTCAAATATTTTGATTACGTGCTTTGTAAACTAAAGTTAATAAAATAATCCTGAAATGGGCAAAGACTCGACGCCAGAGACTATATAAAAAAAGTATTAAGCATTTTATCATAATTGAATTTTGATTTTATTTATTTTTTCAGCAACAAATACATACACGGACACACAATCAAAAAAGGCTATTAAAGGGTCATAAATATATAATAAAAAATATATAACTTTTAAAATAATAAACTTAATGTGAACCAAAAAACAAGTTCCAGCAAAAGGGAAAACAAAGTCATAATTGAAAATGCCACAACGAAAACAAGCAAACAAACAAATAAAAGAAAGAAAAAGGTTTTTTGTTAAAGAAAAATTTTATTTTCACAAAAAAAACGTGATAATATTGACTATTAAAGAGAAAACAAGTTAAAAAAATTACTAGGTTGGTTCAAATCTACTTCAATTTAGTCTAGCTTTTTAATATTTTATTTTATAATTGTTATCAGTCCAACTATTTAGTCAAGGCTTTCTCAGTCTTCAAAGTTTATTTAACTTTATTTGCCAAAAACGAAATGATGTGATGACTAATTAAGAAATTAAAAAAGATAACTGAGCGATATGAGCGAACTTAATTCTAATTAACTGGACAGACGTGTGGGAGACAAATGATGGGCTTAGCGATCAAGATAATATAATACGTGCGTATACTGTCCGATGGGGTTTAATTTATTTGGGTATGATTTTACGTCAACCCGCTACAAATTTGGTTTGTAAACAAACCGTTTTCGGCTTTATGCCATTTTCAGTGTTCTCTCTATACTCTCTAATAGAAATACTCGCTATAGGGAGAACACTGAAGATGGCAAATTGCCGAAACCGGTTTGTTCACAAATCAAATTTGACGCGGGTTGACGTAAAATTATTCCCTAAATAATAGGGTTCTCTTCGTCTCTTTAAAAAAATATTTTTTTATAAAATCATGGGTCGTCTGGATTATCGTCATTGGGTATGATTTTTCGTCATCCTGCGCCAAATTTGGTTTGTAAATAGACCAGTTTCGGCTGCGTGCCATCATCTCTTTACTAATTGTTTTTTAGTGTCAGCTGTCTCTATATAGTTAGTCTCGTTCGTGTCTGTCTTCGTGTTTGTGTTATTCTTATTGCCTTCGTTTCTCTTTCTTCTTGTCTGTCTCCTTCTCTCTCTCTCTCCATTTTCATTCGTTTCTTTCTACCTAATTTGCCTCTCCCTCTCTGTGTGTCTCTCTATCTCTCTCTTTTCATTCGTCTCTCATTTTACCTAAATCCTTTAACGCCTATGCCCGTAACTCGTTTGTGTTTATATCTGAGTCCATTAGATCCTTCTCAATGACAAAATATTCTGTAATTTTACGCTTTCGAGGCCCTTTACTGTCCTGGTCTTGTTCTCGTAACTCGTTTGTGTTTATATCTGAGTCCATTAGATCCTTCTCAATGACAAAATATTCTGTAATTTTACGCTTTCGAGGCCCTTTACTGTCCTGGTCTTGTTCACCCGCGTTACGTATTCATGTTAGGGTAATATCCGTTTCCCTGTAAAAATATTGTAATGGTTCAAATATTGTGTCTGAAGCAGTGCTTAGTTGTTCATTTATTATTCATCCGTCAACTGTTTTCTGTTTGCATATTCCCATGTTTTCTAATATGTTCTTTATGCTGTATATGTAGCAATTTAACAGTTGTTCTCAAATGTTCTGGTATACATTTTTTTTTTTTGTTTTATGGAAGAAATATTCTTAATATTTATATCAAAGTATATTTTTCGACACAATTACGGGTTGTGGCCAACCGAATCCACTGAGAGTAACGGGACCGCTGAATATATGGTTTGTAAAATTTGATTCCGGAGTTGATTTTGGTTCTCGTAGTGTTTTGTTGTAGTCTCTAATGTGTTCCCTTAATCTGGTCTTAATTTGTTCGTCCTGTTTGCCCAATACAACCATATTGACGTGTACAAGTTAATTTGTACACTCCTTGTCTGTCTAGCATATTTGTCTCGATTGTTTTATTCTGTACTATTCTGTCTAGATTGTTTCCTGTTCTGAATGCTGTATTGATGTCATGTCCTCCAATGAATTTTGCCAATTCGTAAGCTGACCTTCTGATATACGTTAGTGTAGCCCAGTTTTTTCCATCATTCCTATTCTTTGTTCTCTTCTTTGTTCGACTTAATTCGTTTCCTGATGTTGTCTAACAGGTACATTTTGTATCCGTTGTTTCCAGCTGTGGTGTATATTGTTCTCTTTTCTCTTATAGTCATTTCTTGTGCTTGTAGTGTTGCTTCGAGTCCTGTTATTAACCGCGTTGGGGATGATCTGATGAGTAGTGTGTTATTGTGTACGTCTGTTGGTTTCCTGTATATTTTAGCCGAACTTGCGGTACCTTGCGGTTCATGCTTGGGCCTATCATCTACAGACCCTCTTTATTCGAAATCATTAACTACACGATAAATAGTGCGTTTTGTTAGACGTTGATTCTCACAAAAATTTCACGTAACTTTCTCATTGTCACAATAATCGATTATTGCTTATTGATGAAACGTTTTAACGATTAAAACAAAATATTTTTCTACAATAACATGATAGATTTGCCATTTAGTTTTTTGAGGTATTCGTATGTTCCTTGTTAAATATGCATTGTATTATTGTGATGTAAAATGCTGTGGATTATATTTTTATTTTAGAAGTGTAGAAAGCAATTTACGTTTGCAAAAATATATTTAATTTGATTATTTATGGTACCAAAATGTAAATTATAATAAAGGAAGTACAATGTTAAGTTTAAAAAATATTGTTGTAATTCATTACACTACTTGAAATCTTAAGTATAACACACTAACACTATTTTGATGATCCTTCTACATTAGCCTATGTACCTTCTTACATCATCTAAAGGGTTTTTCACAAAATAAAACTAAAAATTTCTTGTTGAAAAATCCGATATGATTTTTTGCAAATTAATGAAAATTTATGAAAGCAAGTAGATGCTAATTAATACCAAAAAGGCTAAATTAATCTAAGCGCTATATAGAGATAATTAACTTATCTTATGGTATTTCAAGCTAAAAGCTTTTTTAAAACTTTCATTTCGATTTTTAAAAGCATTTTAAAACTCAATAAATTTCATTTATTTTTGTCACATTTTTAACTTTTCCAAGAAGAGCCATTGAAAAAAAACATAACATTAAACAAACAGTCGCAACACATATAAATTATATCACATTTAACACAAAATAAATATTGTGTAAATTACGTTTATTTTTTCATTGACTTCAAAAGCTGAAGACCA
This sequence comes from Trichopoda pennipes, assembly GCA_030448955.1. Taxonomy (NCBI): domain Eukaryota; kingdom Metazoa; phylum Arthropoda; class Insecta; order Diptera; family Tachinidae; genus Trichopoda; species Trichopoda pennipes. Next base: position 66,026 of record JASKUP010000041.1, on the reverse strand, counting down.
AAACGCTTGTTTATTTTAGAGATAAAATTATGTCTTCTTTTGTCAAAATTTCCTTATATAAAACAGATATTGAATCGATAACACTAACACTATTTTGATGATCCTTTTACATTAGCCTATGTACCTTCTTACATTATCTAAAGGGTTTTTTACAAAATAAAACAAAAAAATTTCTTGTTGAAAAATCCGATATAATTTTTTGCAAATTAATGAAAATTTATGAAAGCAAATATATGCTCTTTAACACCAAAAAGGCTAAATTAATCTAAGCGCTATATAGAGATAATTAACTTATCTTATGGTATTTTAAGCTAAAAGCTTTTTTAAAACTTTCATTTCGATTTTTAAAAACATTTTAAAACTCATTAAATTTCATTTATTTTTGTCAAATTTTTAACTTTTCCAAGAAGAGCCATTGAATGTAAACATAACATTAAACAAACAACTGCAACACATATAAATTATATCATATTTAACACAAAATAAATATTGTGTAAATTACGTTTATTTTTTCAATGACTTCAAAAGCTGAAGACCAGAAAGCTTGTTTATTTTAGAGATAAAATTGTATCTTCTTTTGTCAAAATTTTCTTATCTAAAACAGATATTGAAACGATAACATATTTTAATTTTTAGATAGAAATGTATGGGTTGAGAGGCTAAAATAAAATGTATTAGTTTCTTTCTCAGTATTTAATTTATTTTTATATTTTATTTATTTATATTTATTTACTTACAATTAATTTTTCTAAAAATCTTTCAAAAATAACTATATTTTCTCCATTTATAATTATTTATATAATTTATGTTGAAAAATTACGTCCGGCAACAGCATAAGAACTAAATAAAAATATGCAGGTACATATATCGCACCCTAAATACAAAAAGGTCGTAACTCAAAATTTTCCACAGCTGACTTTTTTTCATAAAATAATTCACAGTACACATCTCTAACTATTGCAAACATTTCTTTCACACCACCATCTTCTTTAACTGGAAAAATATAGTTATGTCTATTTTTGTGCTAAGTGTGTTGCTTCTGCACAATGAACTCAAGAAAATTATTTTGCGTTGCGAAAATTTTAGTATTTTGAGTTGTGACCCTTTTGTATTTAGGGTGCGATATGTATGTCAAATAGATCAAGGAAAATTAAATTCTTAATAACAGTACTTTTGTAAATATTAAAAAGCATAAAGATTTAAAAGATTTTGCTTTAGTTTAATTAAAATAAATAGGTAGACGTAAAACTAATCATTGATAAATTGCTTAAAACCTTTTCCATTTGATTAAGTTAAATTATATATCGGCTTTTCCGACAAGAATTTTGTTCTTTGATTATGGCAATACGAACAGCATGATAGTTTTTAACATTTAGTTTGTTGATGTATTCGTAGATGCATTGTCAATTGTTACAATGAATTCTATTTCCTTGAAAATCGCGTAAAAATAATTTAAATCCCCACTATGAAAATGGTGGTCCTGTTAAAGTTACATTTCGTAAAATTCGTGATATTTTCGGACATCATAACCGTCCTTCTGTGACCGCTATTAAGATTTTGGTCGTTAAATTTGAGTTAACACGCCCGACAGGTGTTTTCGACTGGGTCATTTAACTGAAAACATCGCAGCCGAGAGCCACAGTATTGAAGCAGATCCAAATTGTCAATTTCTCGACGTTCTCAAGAATTAGGATTATCCCAAACCACCACGTGGCGAATTTTTTTTTTTTTTTTTGAAAGAGAAGTAGCACTTCAGGCAACAATGCCTATTTAGTCAAGTACCGTGCTACATTCTTTAGGAAAGGCATAGAGAATAGATAAAACAGGTGCTGAAAGTAGAAGGATAGTCGGAAATTAACTGCCGTATATAAGACAGCACAGCGACCAGTGACTGCCCTACCGACAGTCAATTTTTATTTTTGTAGTGAAAACAACCAAGGTCTTCGTTGGGAATCGAACCCACAACCCCCATACTGTCAAGCTAGTACATTACCTACTAGCCTACAGGGGCACCACGTGGCGAATTTTGCTTAGGGATTTGACTTTGAAGCCTTACAAGCTTCAACTGGTGCAGGAATTAAAGCCGACCAACCACTCACATTGCCGTAAAGCTCCAAAGTGTCAATGTATGGTCCTTTATATATGCTGGAGGGGTGATTGGCCCTTTTTTCAAAGATGAAGCTCGAAATCCGGTAATGCGAGATGCTAACAATTAAATTTTGGCCTATTATTGACGGCGTGGATATCGCCGACATGTGGTTTCACCAGAACAGTGCCACATGTCACACAGCCAATGAAATAATCAATTTATTGCAAACCGAATTTCCCGATCGTATAATTTCACGATAATTAGCATTTAAGTAGTCGGTCAGATCATGTGATTTAACACCACTTGATTATTAAGTTAAGGACGGAGACAGGAGCTATGCTAAGAATGGAGTCTATACGGAGCCAATTGAATCTATTTCAGCCTTAAAACTAAAAATCATTGATGTAATTAACGAAATTTTGCCATTTTGCCGAAAAGTGATTAAAAACTTTGATGAAAGAATCGAAATCTGTCAGATTTCATTTTTCGCTCGTAATTGCCGATATTTTTTCTTCGTAATACAATAAAATTTTATTTATCTTATTCTAAATTTTTTTGTTTTATTTTGTATTTATTAGAAAACAAAATTCTTGTTAAAAAGTCCTTTATAAAATAAAAGAGCAAAGAAAATTAAATTCTTAACAAACAAAACATAATTAGGATATAGTAGATTTGTCTTTAATGTAGTTAAAATTAATAGGTAGACGAAAAGCAAAATATATTTTTTAGTCCGTTAAAAATCATTGAGAAATTGTTTAAAATCTTTTTTATTTAATTAAGATTAATTTAAATTTAATTGATGAAATTACTCATGCAGGAGATTTTTACTTTAATTTTCAAATTTTTTATTAGTAACTAACAGTTTCACTTAAAGCGTTCTTACAACAATGTTGAACATTAAACTTTTAAAAGCTAATATGTATATCAACGTCTATTGCCAAAATATTGTTATTTTAGTTTATTTGTGCCCTTAGAAATTTACGAAAGTTACACGGAAAAAATAAAATGGTTTTAAAATAGTTTATTATTTTTCATAAATTATTGCAAAGAGAATTTCCTTAAAAACGTTTAAATAAATAAAGTTTTCTTTTTTACGATTTTTCATTGTATTTTCTTTTAGACGTTCAATAAATATTGAAGAATATTTTGTGATATCCAAACTTTTTGAACACAAACGTGAAACAAGCAACATATAAGACATGATTTCTATATCACGTTTAATATATAGAAGGGAATTTAATCAGAGCATTTTTTAAACAAATGTATCAGAAAATATTGCCATTAGTCAGTCAAGTCTTGTAAAATATCGAAAAGTGAAATATACCGTTTTTGTTTTTAATGGTTTTTTTTGGTTAAGTATTACGCCCATCTATAAGTATAAAGCCCCTACTTATAGAATATTTTGTACCGAAAGTAAGAAATTTGTCTAAAAGTTGAAAGAAAAAGACATTCAGGAAGAAATTCTGCAAGTTAATTTGATAAGGAAACTATTTAGTAATCTAGTGAATGAAGATATTAACACCCTTTTATCCATAATAAGCTTCTTGCTCCCTGTTTGCGAATAGCTAGAAACTAGATTTTGAAGCATCGGTTTATACTTAAAAGTTGTATTCCATTTTTGGTTTGATATCGCCTATGTACGCCTTTAAAAAATATAAGGCATTTGAATGCTTTTTTCAGAGTTATAAAAAGTTATAAATTTGAGTTATAAAGTTATAAATTGGTTTGCGATTCTCAATGACTATAGACGTGATACGAATTTTCGTCAGCATCCAACCGTTTGGCCCCAATATTATGGTGGTTCTAGCACCAATGCATCTACCAACGCTCCCAAAGCGCATAAACAACTAAGGGGGCCATTTCAAGAGCACAGCGAGCAAGGTCGGAAGTTATCTAAGCCCCTTGTTGCTTTAGCTTAGCTGCAGTCTGTTTCAATACAACATAAGGTAAAGCCACAACTTTTCATCGTTTTTCAAGAGCACAGCGAGCAAGGTCGGAGATTATCGAAGCCCCTTGTTGCTTTAGCTTAGCTACAGTCTGTTTCAATGCAACATAAGGTAAAGCCACAACTTTCCATCGTTTTTGGGTTTAAACTACAAACACCACATAACTTTCCGAAGAGCCTTAGCAATAACCTGTACAGGGCCATTGCTCTGTGGGCCACTAGTTTCCGTTGTGCCAGATTGGTAAATCAATGATCGGACATCGAGTGTCCAATATTTTTTCAGTTTCTGGCTTCTGCTAGCCAATTTGACTGCATGCCTCCGGGAGCATCAATGTCTACGGATGAAATATGAATCGTGCTCACACCTTTGGTTAGCATACTGCACTTAGCTTTACGGAAATTTAACCCAAAACTGATCTCCAACTTTTAGGCACAGATTATTACATGTTGGTTAGTGGGTATTTAATTTATAACCCTCTGCATGATAGCAATCTCCAAAATGCTTAGCTCTTATTGCTTAATATATAGGATTAGATAGTAAAATATTTGGTAGGAAAATGTAAGAAGCCTTGTGGAATCCCCTTATTGAACCCGAACAGGCTTAATGCGATTACATCTATAACAAATCGCTAAATGCTCAATAAGCTTTTTATATCATTATGGTTACCATCAATACCAAAAGTAATACATTTCAGCAGAAATTATACTTTTTTACTAAGCTTGATGGTTATTATTATAAGCATAACAAAAAATAGTCTAAATATGTTTGCTAGAAATTTGGAGTGTTTAAATGGTGCAACTAAAAATTAAAATATATGTTAAAAATTAGTTAAAAATAATTTAATTATAAATTCTAATTTAAATAGAAATTATATTTAACATTTTTATCTTTATTGCTTTAAAAGATAGTTCTCGAACTGGGATGATATATTCACTTAAAACTAAAGCCGTAGGCTTAAAGTTTATTTTAAGCTTTTCGTCAATAATAAATTACACTCAGTAATTATGAATATATTGAAATTAACATTGAAGAGTTAAATAACATCAATTAATATACTACCAACTTTATTCCCAGTAAAACTGGTAATAGTTCCTGTCTATTAGTCCCTGTTATTAAGTGACGATTTAATTTTAACCTCAATGTTGTAAACACTCTTAAATATAACTTTATTATCTCTATCTAATACATTTTAATAGAAACATCTTCTTCTTCTTCTTCCTTGGTAAGTTGTCTCTTGCGAATCGATTAGTAAAACATTGGCGTATTGTATATCAGTATACAATTCATGTTAGATAAGACATTTGTTCAACAAGTCAAATAAGTCACATAAATTTGAGCATAAAAGTAAATAAAATCCTTTCAATTTTCCTTCTTCAACCCTACGAGAATGCAGAGGACCCAGGATGGCAAAAAATAAGGAAAGCGTAAATCAATATAAATACTTAATGAGCAATTCTAAGGAATAATACAATGAAAAACTAATATACATGAAGATATGTATGTACCAATACATTTACATATACACTTCTAATATAATTCATAACTGGCATACACCTTCTTGGCATGTTTACAGTTTGCAGCATAAGTTTAAAAGCACTCGTGAATTGTATAGAACCTAAAATAAATGGATTTTTGCGGTGTCTAAGTAAACTTTTGCTATAAGTAATAGAATCTAAATTTTCAATCAAGAGGTTGTTTAATATCTTCAAATACTCTTCGATTCAAGCAAGTGCTTTAGACAAGATACCATATTATCTTGTCCCTAAATATAATACACTTACAATTCTAAGCACTAAGTATTATTTGAAAATATTCCACCACCTTTAAAAGTGGTGAAATATAAATTTCCTTCTTGTGAGTTATTTAGATACTTAATTTCTTATTAGCTAGCCTACCAAGATCATCTTATTTCATAAAACATCTCGAAGAAAGTGCACCTTAGATAAATCCAAGGCGTACAATAAAGTATTGAAGACCAGCATTTTTGGTAATCTAAAGATTTTTTTCGAATTCAAAATAACAAAAATAACACGCGAAAAAATGCAAGGAAAATAAAAGCGCTCCCTTGTAAAGGGTTTTCCACAGAAACTTTGTTTTCTAAAACAATATAAAATAAAAAATTTAGATTAAGATGATTCAAATTTTTATTGTATTACGAAGAAAACAGTTGGGTAATTAGCAATGCAGTTTCATATCTGGCAAATGTCCACTACGACCACGCTGACAGATGTCCATTCTTTCAACAAAGTTTTTAATCACTCTTTAGTAAATGGCGATGATATTTCAATAATCACATCACGAATTTAAAGTTTTACGGCTAAATTTGATTGGCTCCTTATAGACTCTGTACTTAACATAGTCCCACAAAAAACATTCCAGTGGTATTAATCACACGATCGGGCTGGCCACTTAACTGCTGATTGTCGTGATAATATGCGATCGGGAAATTTGGTTTGCAATAAATCGATTGTTTCATTGGGATCGCTCGTGGAAACTACATGTCAAAGATATCCACGTCGTCAACAATAGGCTAAAATGAGTTAGCATCTCGCGATAGCATGATCTATTGACCGTTACCGCATTTCCAAACTTATCTTCTAAAAAACTGGCCCGATCACTCCTCCAGACCACACAGCACATCATACAGTGACACGTTGAATATGAAAGTTTTCTCAATAATCGCTCTAGGATTTTCAGAAGCCTAAAGGCGGCAATTTTCTTTGTTGATATACCCTGGTAAGTGAAAATGGGCTTCGTCTAAAAAAATGATTTTTCCAGAAAAACCAGCCAGTTGTTCCTGGATGAATTTAGCGAAGCTACGACCATGTGAATGGTCAGTAGGCTTCAATTCGTGCAGCAGTGAAGCTTGTAAGGCTTTAAATTCAAATCCCAATTGTTAGGAACGTCGACGAATTAAAAAATTAGAGACTGCTTCAACGCTGTGTTTCGTGATCTGGTCGAACAGGGGTTGGCGTTCGCACATTTTGTATTAAACCTGTCGTATCAAATTAACGACCAAATTCTTAATAGCGATATCAGAAGCACAATTATATTGTCCGAAAACATTGCGAATGTTACGAAATGTAACTTTTATAGAACCACCATATTCATAGTGGATTTTAATAATTTTAATGAATATTTCGTGGGAAATTGAATTCAATGCATTTACTACGAATACGTCAAAAAACTAAATGTCAAAACTATTATGTTCTTGGTGTTGCCACCATTGAAAAAAAAACTTGTAGGTTAAAAACCCGTTACTACTTATCATCTCGAAAGTAAGTCTGATACATTGAAGATTGTGTAGACTATACTCGTAGGCAGCATTTCGTTTAATGACTTTCTCTCTATCGGTATGATTTAAAATATACCTAGTCTACATAAGTGACTCTTTGCAATTACTTGTTTATCGTACGTAAAAATGACCCCAGTATAAATACCTTTGACCTACACTGTATAAACTCGAAGGTTTTTACTGTGTGGAGGCTTAAAGACATTCTCATTTAAAGGAAGACCAAAGGCTGAAGTAAAATAAAAAAGAAGTAGAGAATATTGCTTGACTTTATTAAAATTATTAATACTGTACTTAACTTATAAATATTTATATAGGTTGAAAGAATTTAGATGCCTTAACTTTATATATATATTTATTAAAGATAAACTAAAGCAGAAGAACAATTCCACACACACAGAAATTCCACCCTCATTAGAGTTGAAATTTGTAAGAAAAATAAAAGTAAATAAAGGAATTTATACTTATTATGTGTATGAGAGTGCTTTCTTTACCTAAACTACCAAACACTTTTTCTTTAATTTCCCTACGGAAACGGAAATAACACCTATGCACACACAAACGTGCAAAACACATTTACACACCTTAACTTTTTTTTTAAGCAAGTTAATTTTTATTTGCTCTTTCCTGCCTGGGGCTCTTCTACCCACAACCTTCTTTTACTGTTTTCTTTGTAGAAATTAAAATTAATGTTAAAAGAAAATTAGCAAATGCGTAAAGTTAGTGTATATGATTGTGCGTATTAGATGCCTTTGTTCTTAAATGAAATTCTGTAGGTTTGTTAGTTACAGTAAAACACATTTAATAAGTGAGAAGGCAGGGCATAAGATAATCTGTCTTACAAACCCACTTATAACAATTTACACTCAGACACGCATTTAAATATTTTATGCTTAGTATATGATACAAGCCAAGTCTACTTGGGCTGGTATAAATGTTGTTTTCTTTCTTGCTGATAATTACATTTATATTCCTAGATAATTTTTTGGAAATTACACACACATAATTCATTTTAATATGATTTTTGTTTCTGTCTTTTGTAGTTTTGTTATTGTAGTTTGTTGTCTGAAAACATGTTAAGAAAATAATTAACGCTTGTTTTTTGGTAAATTAACTCAGCTATAATTTCAATGCTCTTCTACATTTCATTTTTGTATATTTTAATTAAATTGTTATCTTAAACTAGAATAATTAAAATAAATTAATCCAGTTGAAATAATTGCTGTAAATCGGTAAATTCTGGCAAAAATATTAATAGATGAAAGTAGATGGAGTAGATTTTGTTAATGAAATATATTTAAAAATTTTTATCATTTTCAGGAAATACATAAGAAAATAATAAAACAGCTGCTATAAGCTAAAATTGCATAATTTGAACAAAAATATACAAGAATATATCGTTGTAAAAATAAAATTTGTTAGCACACCCGAATCTATATTTTTGTTACTCATAAAAATTTTTGAATAGTATGCGGTGTTAAGATTTTAATGAAGGGAAATAGAAATGTGCAAATGTCGTGCAAAGCTTGACAGAAATTTTCTTTGTCGTTGTTGACGATGTACTTTAAGAACCCGGTTTTTAAGCAAATTATTATGAGCTGAATTCAAGACAAGGCCGCAGCGCATGGGTTATCTAGAACCCATGCTGCGCCATGTTAAGGAAAATGTGTGGTATCTAAAACCAGATATACGTTCAAGTTTCGTGCCCCTGTAGGCTAGTAGGTAGTGTACTTGCTGGTAAATATGGGGGTTGTGGGTTCGATTCCCAACGAAGATCTTGGTTTTTTTCACTACAAAATAAAAATTGACTGTCGGTGGGGCTGCTCAGCGATGAAGGCATAGTCACTGGTCGCTCTGCTGTCTTATATACGGCAGTTAATTTCCGACTATTCTTCTACTTTCACCACCTGTTTATCTATTCTCTATCCCTTTCCTTAAGAATGTAGCACGGTACTTGACTAAATAGGCATTGTTGCTTGAAGTGCTACTCCTCTTTATAAAAAAAAAAAAAAAAAAAAAGTTTCGTCTCAGTTATACAGTGTTTTACCTGTGATATATGCATAGGTATTAAAACAGTGTATGTAGGATCGTATAAAAGAGAGAGGAAAGGGATAGAGAATAAATAAATATTAAATATAAAAATTGACCAGTTAAAAGAATTCTTATGCCAAAAAAGAATCAACCTAGAAAGAAAAAGATTAGATCAAGATGATTAAAATTTTTATTGTATTTCGAAGAGAAAAGTTTGGCCATTATGAATGAAAAATGATATCTGACTGCGCTGACAGATTTCGATTCTTTCTTCAAAGTTTTTAATAACTTTTTGGCAAAATGGCGGTCCTATTACGTTAATCACATCACAGATTTTATGTTTTAAGGCTAAAATCGATTCAACTAGCTCCGCATAGTCTCTCCTTAACATAGCCAGTCTCTGTCCTTAACTTAATAATACCGTGGAAATTAATCACACGATCTAGCTGACTCCTTAACTGCTGATTGTCCTGAAATGATGCATTCGGGAAATTTTCTTAGCAAAAAATTTATAGTTTTATTGGCTATGTGACATGTAGCACCGCTCTGTTGGAGCTACATTTCAGTGATATCCACATAGTCAAAAGCCAAAATTGAGTTTTTAACATCCATTGTTCTTAATTACACTTCTAAGCTCATCGGAAAAAACGGCCCAGTCACAGTTCCAGACCACATAGCACACCATACAATAACACGTTGGGCATGCGATGGCTTCTCAACAATCGCTCTGAGATTTTCAGAAGCTCAAATGCGACAATTTTGCTTGTTGACATAACCTGACAAGTGAAAATGGGCTTCGTCTGGAAAAATGATTTTTTCAGAAAAAGCAGACAGTTGTTCCTAAATGAATTGAGCGAATCTATGGCGATGTGAATGGTCGGTCGACTTTAATTCGTGCCCGAGTTGAACCTTCAAAGTCAAATCCTTATGCAAATTCGCCACGTGGTGGTTTTGGACAATTGTCCAATTGTTCTGAACGTCGAGGAATTGACAAATTTCGGTAAGCTTCAACACTTTGGCTCACGACTGTGATGTTTTTAGTTGAACGAACCGGTCATACATTTTGTATCGCGCCTATCGACTCAAATTTAACGACCAAATGCTTAATGGCGTTCTCAGAAGGACGATTATGTTGTCCGAAAATATAACGAATTTTACGATATGTCACTTTAACAGAACCCAACATTTTCATAGTGGATTTTAATTATCTTAACGCAATTTTCGTGTGAAAATGAATTCATTGTAACAATTGTTAATGTATCTACTACGAATACGTCAAAAAACTAAATGTCAAAATTATGATGTTGTTGGTGTTGCCACAAATGAAAAATAAACTTCTTGTTGAAAAACTCGTATTATATATGGCTTAAGATTGCATTTTTCTTAATTATTCTAGTTACAGGGAAATAAAAATTACTTTTAACAAAAAGTTAACACTGCTCACTGAATCCATCCTGAGCTTTTAAGAAATTAGAACACAAGAAATAACTCATAATCAATCATTATTAAAATGATTAGACGAAATCTATAGAGCAGCCACAGCTTTAATAAATAACTTGAAATCACATTAAACATTTGGTTAGAAAACTAAAAATAATTTGCTTAATTATTACTTATAAAAATTAAAAATATTAAACACAAGGCACCTGGTATACATTTTGCATTTACAACAATCAACATGTTAGTAGAACACTATCTAATGCAATTAAAAACAGAAAGTATGAAAATAATATTTCCTTCGTTGTTAAACTAATAAAAAGGTCAACGAAAAAAAAGCTTAAAGTAAAGTGCGGACTTTATCCCACCAAATTAATAGTGATCGATTGAGAACTATTCCTCGTATTCTAATAGTGCTGATGAGGGCAGTTTCAATATCGAAATTGCTGAATTATATTCTGGTAGCATTAAATTTATACTATTTGTAAATCATTTTTCTTTATCTATAATTAGGACCTTTAAATAATTCGGCGATAACATTTAAATAGTTGGAATAATAATTATTTATTAGAAAATTTTAAATATTTTTAATGTCAAATTCATTTTTGTTACTTTTAAATAAGACAATCAGCATCTCCCCCCCGGCAGCACATTTATATGTCTTAGCAGGAGCCAACTGGTCAACTGGACAACTCTACCTTATTTCCACGGGAATCAGTAAGCCCCAGAGTTCAGCTTTTTGGCATTTTAGCCTTTCAACTGTTCTCTGAATGATTATTGAAGTTGGCCCTTCGGGAGCAGCGTGATGGTTGTAGTTTTGCGGCCGTCATTTGAGTTGTGTCGGTCAGATCATTCACTACGAATACAATGAGTGGTACTGATTCAGTGAGCATGCTTGCGGTTGTGTTCTGAAATTTTATTAAGCTTGCATGTGTTCTGGACCGGGAGTTGAATAATCTCGAACTCTTCAGCAAGGAATGAGGGCTTTGGCCTGCTCCGACGGCGTGGGTGGTGCTAAAATCATCCACAGTGGTTTGTTCCACCATCAGGTTATGGCTTACACGGCTAGATACTCACGTAAATCTTATCACGCAAGACTGTCAGTTGTATTTAGCTAAATATATAGCTAATGCTTTTTTATCTAATATTGAATTCATTTTAATTATAAATATATAATTAAACCATTAAAGACTTGTAGCGACAATACTAGTGCAATACTGGTACTTTGCTAATTTTAGATTATATAAAAAGTGAAAGAAACTGGCATCCTCATCGATAAACCAAAACGTGAAAAGCCAACAAACAGTGCGCACACCCGAGAATATTGCTGCTGTGGCAGAAAGTGTGCATGACGCGCCATCAACATTAATTCACCGTCTTTCTCAACAATTGAACATTTCAGAGACAAATTTTGCATAAAGGCCTTGGTATGACGCCATACAAAGTCCAATTGGTTCAGGAGTTTATAGCATTTAAAAAAAGATATTTGGCGGACCCTTTAACTTGTGAAGTAAAGGTTCTTTTTTTAGAGTTTTTAGAGTTTTTAGACCTTAAAATGGAATAAAACAAAGATTTTTTTTCAATTGACATAAAATTGACTTTATTCGAATGATAAACTTTTGGCATTATAATTTAAATATGACTTATTTATGACTGTCATGGCTGGCTCGGAAGTAGTCTAACTTAATGGTTCAATTTTCGGTGGAATTTTTTCAACACTTGTGGCCGTATATCGGCAATAATATGGTTAATGTTGTCCTCGAAGTAGTAAATTAATTCGTGTTTATCAGAGAATAGTTCCGAAACCTGAAACTATGCGGTTATCATACATTTTCTTTAATAGATCAATTCTTGCACAAGCTGTGTGATATGTTGTGTCGTCTTGTTGAAACCACAGCTCCTACACACAATGGTTGTTCAATTGATGAACAAAAAAGTCATGGTTATTTACATGTCACCATTGAATGTAACGTTCTGATCAGCATCGCTTTTAAAGAACTATGCACGAATCATTTCACGAGCCCATAAAGCAAACCAAACAATCTGTTTTTGTATGTAAAAGTGTCCCAACATAGACTTGAAGACTATCATCACTCTGCATATGGCTGATTTGTTTAGTGAAGTTTCCATTCAAAATAAAGTGATCTTCATCGTTAAACAAAACTAGCTTATGGGAATCGGAAGCAACGGCAATCTTATTTTGGGTCCAATATGCACAGTGTTGAAGCGTTGTTTAAATTTCAATATATTCATGTTGAAATACCAAACTAAACATAAATCTCTTGGCAGTTAACAAAATGGCTGCCAGTTAAATAGTATTGCCAACTTTAATTTCTATATAAATATAAAAAGCAGCCGCTACAAAAAAGCTTGTGCATATCGTTATGAATGCGTACTTAGTAAATATTTTTCTTATTGTGAAAGTGAATTAAATATGTACGTTAGATGTTAATATCGTATGTCTCCTTAGAGACATTACAAATTTTTCAACATTGTTTCCAGTAATGTTTTTAGAAGACAAAAAAAATATATATAATACATCTTCTTAAGATTATAATATATATTTACAATATAAATTCTTTAGTACACTTACGTTTTCTTTTGTTGGCATTTTATCTAACGAGGGACATTATTTACTTTCTTTTTCGCTTTCCTAACTTCTTTTGAAGTATATTTTATGCTAGAGTTTTTAATGATTTCAACTTTCTACATAAGTTTATATATACTTTATCTTCCTTAGATAGCAATAGACTTATTTACCTTTTTAATGGTCATAATACATGTTAAGCTTTGTTGTGTTACTAAAAATATCTACACATATACTTGAAATATTTTCCATCCAAGTTAGTTTTCTCATGTTGCCATTTGTATTAAAAATGTTTGCTACTAAATTCTTAAATTTATCTTATATCTTTGACGTTGTTTTTCGGCTTTATTTTATTACATTTAAGAACTAAATTAAGGAACTAAAATTAGTTTAAGTCTTTGAAAGGGTTTCTAAACACGAATGTTATTTATAGATGTTCTTTCAGCATGATTTTGTAAAAGTAAAATATCAAAACTTGTTTTAGATGTTAGAAAAGAAGCCGAAGTGATAGAAGCGCTATGAAATAATGAGTGACAGAAATAAAAATTATTATCTGAATAAATTTGCGCATTTTTTTACGAATAGAGAAACTTGTTTATGACGCTCAGCTATTGAGAGGTGTTACTTTAATTACGTGTGATTTAAAAATCGTTCGAAGAACAATATATTGGAGAAGAAATTATTTAATTGAAAAGTGCAAGATATTTTATATAAAGTAAAAAATCCAAAAGCTTGTCAAATTTTTTAAACTTAAATTAATCTTTTTTCTAAATTTTTATTACACTAAAACAAATTTCTAGATTAACATTAATGGAGAATTTACGAAAAGTATAACGACAAAAATATTTAATACAAGGAAGCGTGCTAATATTTCAAATTTATTTTAAAAATCACTAAATTGAATTTTTGTGGTAAAGCTAGTGTCTATGGCTATTTCATTGATTGCCTTACTCAAATCGCTAGGGAACCTTAAACCTTTAAATTTAAATTGATATTGTATTCCTAAGCTTAAAATTCATTTCCGAAGTTAACAATTTAACGATTCATTATCTTAAACTTGCGGTTTAATTACTTTACAAACCATTACCATTGCTTCTATTACCAAGTATAGAGTACACAGCTTTCAAAAGGTGTGAGCATACAATAAAATACATATATATAAATTGCTACGGTAAAGTGACATACCGTGCAATTTTGTTTACATTTTAAATGCGTATGAAAACAAAGCAAAACAACAAAACTAATGCTCCAACATACTTACACAAGAAAGCGAATATATATTTTTAATGTTTTCTGACATCGAAAGAATTTATGTACTTTCAAGAATAAATAAAAGTGCGTGTTTTGGTGAAGATCTCTTTGCTTAAACACAAAATACTTGTATCTAACAAATCTTTATGTTCATGCAATTCTAACCCATATACATATATTCTCATAGAGATTCATACGTGTGTATTTGAAAGTTTATTAGACAGTATATACCATATAAATATTCAATATCGAAATTTTATTACAGACTTCTGTTGCTCAAAATGACTGAGATACTAAACAGACCAGAACAGGCATGAGATAAAACAGACCGCAGGCTTTTTACATAATTTTCATTTTAATATACATATAACATGCAAATCATTCATATTGTTGGAACGTAAAAAAACTTTAAGGATATGCGTGATACGACTTACGCGTAATACTAGCTGTGAAAGCCAATACCAAACGGTGGATCATACCACTGTGAATGAAATGTAACGTCATCCTCGCCCTAGAAGGCCTTCAGATACGTATATCCTCCAGTCACTCCTAGAAGCAACTTCAATAGCTCACCCCCATTCCGTGCTGAAGATTTGGAGACTATCCAACTCCTGGTCCAGAAGGCGTCAAGCTTAATAAATTTAAGAACACAATGGCAATCTTGCTCAGTGGACTTGGACCATTCATTGTGTTCATTGTGAATGATCCGACCCATACAACTCAAACGAGGACCTCGAAACCACAACCACCACGAAACTCCCAAAGGGCCAACCTCAATAATCAGTCAAAGAACAGCTAAAAGGCTAAAAAGACAAATAGCTGAACTTTGGGGGTTTACTGATTCCCGTATAAATATAGTGGAATTGTCCAGTTGGCTCCTGCTAGCCTTGACGGGGACTGGGCTCCCTTTTACTCCCACGGACACATGTAATGATGGTGGGATTCCGTCAAAACATATCAATGTGCCCCCGGGGGCGCTTTAAGGATATAATGGCTACCTTGCGTCATTTTTTATTAATTAAGTTTTGCTCGCTGTGTACAATTTTTGCTCGTCTGAGTAAAATTATTTTCATCGCAGTAATACAAATTTCGTATTACAAATTAAAAAATTATCCTTTTCAAATATACCTGTTTATTTAAAGTCTTGCTATCAGACGAATAGCCTAAGTATACCATATCTATTGGCGAATTCGAAAAACTAATATTATAATTATACAAAATGGTGAAGGATAATTTTTAAACTCTACCATGAATAAATGGTTAAAAACCACAATAATATTTACGGACTCTAGGTCTACACTGGCTACACACTACCCAGCTGTCCAAAAAATATCTACTTGACGTCAGCCCTAAGTTTTATTTCAAGTCAATATTATTAGACAAATAAAACCTCAAGTCTTCTAAAAGGCATTCTAATCCGAAAGTATTTTTAATCAAGCCGTTGCGCGGTATTATCTGAGAAGTTCTTGACTTTCATATAAGGGTTAAGTCTTTTTGGCAATTATTCATTGCGTACAACGAAAGCATACCCTGTCATTCAAAAATGATTGATATGTTAGAATTTCTACCAATCGATGTTATGTTATAATTTTGTACCAATATCGACGTTCCAACAAATAAATAATTTTCATATATAAAAGCCAGTAAACAGAAACGTATTATTCAGGTTAACGCTTCTGTTCTATAAAAATTTTCGCAGATACTTGCCAAAATGGTTAATAAAACAGAAGCGTTAATTAATAATATTGTTATTGTCTTAAAATGTAACAACAATAATTAAAGAAGTACTTTTTAAACCCCTGATTTACGCGTTAATAACCCTTGAACCCTCTTTATATTTATACTAACTACTAATCAAGTTACTAAATTAAAGTTATGGTTACAAACCCATCATACATGAGTTTAACTGGCATTTATTTTTGTTAAAATGAAAAGAAATTTACTTTCCACATATGTACATATATAGTGGGTAACAAGAGTAATGCGTAAACGGATTTATGTAGGTGGATATTTAGTTAAGCAACACGAAAAAGAGAGTTATTGTGAGTAAGCTAACGTGTTGTTCTATTACATCCCAGATGACATTTATTAATGGCACCAAGTTTAAATGAGAATGTGCATAATTAATTGCAGGAATATTTAATTTTACATACAACATGTTAGGATGTGGAGGCGAGGGTAAACTTGAAAGATTTTTAAAGCTCATTAGACCCACAAATGCGACCCCTTTTGAGCACATTTTTCATGGCATTCTCATACATTTCACGGGGTATTACTTTACGAATATTTTGTTTGAGTTGTTCAAGCGTTTTTGATTTGTTTGCATAAACTTGCTGTTTAGGTATTCCCACAAAAAGAAAACCGTAGCAGTCAAATCAGGCGACCGTGGAGGCTAATAAACATCACCATTTCTTGAAATAATATGTTGTGGAGCGAGATCTCGTAGTAATTCCATTGTAATTCTGTCTGTATACGATGTGGCACCGTTTTATTGATAACGCATGTCAAAAAATTTCAAACTTATCACAACATCACTTCTCATTCACAGTTACCGTTACGCCGTTTTGATTTTCAAAGATGTACGCTCCAATGATTCTTGCTGACCAAATTTCTCCTGAGCAAATTGATGCAAAGGTGGCTGTTGAACAATTTGAGGGTTTCCCATTCCCCAGAACCGACTATTCTGTTTATTCACATATCCATTCCAATAAAAATATGGTTAATTATAATTTTTTCATAAAAATCGGAGTTTTCATAGGCGAGCTGTAACATTCTATTGGCATATGTAGGGCGGCATAAATGGTCTTGTGGAAGTAGCTCTTGTATCAACTGAATAATACATGGAAACAAATGCAAATACTTGTGCAAAATTGTGGCCAAAGTTGTTTTGAAATTTAAAAAGTATATTTAATTAAAGTATAATAAAATTAAAAAAAAAATCAAATGTTTGTTATTTACATGTATATAATAAAATTAGTTGCAAAACATTTTCTGGTAAACCCTCGTTATATAAACATAAATTATACATGAAATCTCTTTCTTTGAATTTCATCTCAAAGTGCTTTTGTTTGTATAACTAAATGACAAATCTGCTAAATTTTGTAATATTAATTGAAATATTTACTTTTTCTTAAAGAAATAATTTAAATACTAAAGAAAATAACAACAGGTTATGTTTTATATTATTTTTATGTATTTCAATTATTTAGTGTTTCTTCAGAAATTTATAAACTAAATTGTTATACGTTATTTTAAGGTGTTTTTCAATAAGGAATTTATTTTCTAAAATAAAATAAAACAAAAAATTTAAGAAATTAAGATAAGCTTGGCAATTATGAATGAAAATGATATCTGACAAATTTACACCACGACCACGCTGACAGATACACACAGTTTTAATCACTTTTTGGCACAGCTGTCTTATTTCGTAAACCACATCACGGGTTTTGGGTTTTAAGGCTGAAATCGATTCGATTGGCTCCGTATAGACTCTGTCCTTAACATACCAATATAAAAAATAATCCAGCGGTGTTACATCACACCATCTGGCTGGCCGCTAAACTGCTGATTGGCGTGAAATTAATTTGGTTTGCAATAAATTGGCCGTTTCAATGGCTGTGTAGCATATGGTACAGTCCTACTGAAGCTACATGTCAGTGATATCAACGTCATCGATAAGAAGCTTAAATTCAGTTGTCAACATTTCTCGATAGCGTGATTCACGGAGCATCACCGTATTTCGAGCCTCATCTTAACAAAAAAGCCCCAATCACGCGTTCAGACCACACAGCGCATCATGCAGTTACACGTTTAACATGCAAAGACTTCCCAATAATCGCTCTATAATTTTCAGAAGCCCTAATGTGGCAATTTTGCTTGTTAACATACCCTGACAAGGGAAATGGGTTTCGTCTGAAAAAACGATTTTTTTCAGAAAAGCCAATCGGTTGTCTTGGGTTTTCTTTTGGAACAATCTCTAAAATGGAAGGATGCTTAGAGGGTCATTAGAATCTGATCTTATAACAGTAGGTTGGGGAAATTGCATATCTTTGGCTAAACATATAGCCAAATAAAGTTTCTTTTATTAGTAATACTAGCGTGCCAGTGACTACTTGGTAAGTCATTTGTGCGCCAAAAAATTCAATCATTCAAGAAAATTTATCAGACAGAACACAATTTCTTTTTTTCGTTTCTTTTTATGTTTTTTTAACAATTTTATCTTTTTGACTATTCAATATTTTTGTGTCCTTATATAATACGTCTTATTCTATTGCAATGCTTTTACATATACGACAATCTTCGATCGATTTTGGTTCGCGGTATAGACAAACAAAGTAGTTGGGTTATTAACATGTGAACATGACACATATAATTGACCGTGCGAACAACAGAGATCATTGCAAAAGCTACACGTATGGGGAACTGAAGCCGATTAAAATCAAGCGGCAAATCTGGAGGAATCATAGGAATATGTGGTATCAGCACATCCTCGCCCTTATATTTTCCTTTTAAAATTTTTGCTTCAATAACATTTTCATGACTTTTTTGACTACTAAACGTGTCCCATTGCAAAGTTGTGGCTGGCAGATATTTCTAAGCAAAATAATTGGTACACCAACTTTCACTTATAGGCGGTGGGGTGGCAGTCCAGGTAAATCAAGCGAATTCTAAAATTCGACTGGATAATTTACAACATCGTCTTGATTGGTAACAGAGTCAATCGATTTGTAGGTAAAAATTTACCCGAGAATGTCATTCAAAATTGTCACATTGATATCCGAAACTTCTGCACTTTTTGCAGATAAGATAGCTCTTTCCCCCAACCAATCATGGTTTCTAAAATTTTGTGAAATACCGGGAAATATGTTTATGACCTATTCTTGTTTTGATTGTGTAAAGTTGTAAATATTATCTGGAAGCGGAATCATTTTTGTGGTGGGGTCAATTGGAATTGCGCCATTCCTAATATCTAACAATTGCTTTGAAAAACGTTGGATGGATGATTTTACAATTGAACACGAAAATTATACACATACACAAAATGCAACAGAATATGGAAAGCAAAATTCTCTTTTTGTTTGCACATCCACTTGCTATGAACATGATCATATTTCGATTTGTATTGACGTGGTATTCTGTGCAAGCACACACACAGCAACGTACAAATGAGTCGAAGTATGCAATGGAAAAAAAATTTAAATTTTTTGAAAAATTTGTCTTGTTTCAAACACGCACTGTGGACGCACTATTGTGCGTAAACACATGAAACAAAGATACAAACCAGCGAATGACCATTAAGAAGGTACTGTGAAAATCCAACGGCGCATCACGTCAAGCACTGACAACCAACCGACACCTATTTTGGACTTAATTTTTATATATATAGATTTGGTCTACTCTGATATTCTATTGCACGAAAAGTAAACTTATATAATTATGCGCTAAAATATATTAATAATAAATCTGATATATCTTTTAACTTAGTATTTTTACAGGAATTTTTCGTGAAAGAAAATATTTCATTAAAAATCTAGCCAGCCTGTAACAATTTCTGCAGGTTTTGATATTGATTAGATTAGATTTCTGACGGAATAATATACAAACAGCCATAGTCTCTATGTACAAAAAATTTTATGTGAAATTTGCTAAAAAATAAAACTATGAAATTTAGCTTTACGGGTGTAATTAAAGCTAAATCCTTACTCATCGTGGTCAGTAATATCTTGACATGCCATTAGTTCTCTTATCACAAATACAATTATTCATCATCATGAGCAACATTTTCATTTTCCGTTTTGATGACACCGCACACAATAAAAAGAAAAATTAATTAAATGAGAAAAAAAAAACAAGTTCTAAATCTAACAAAATGTAATAAATATTATAATAACCAATACCAATACAACACATTTTTGAAACAAATAAAGGATATATATTGCACAGCAATGGTAAAAAAGCTATATCTATTCGTACAATAAACCACTAAAAGTGTATAACGTAAAAAAAATGAAAGAGCTTAAAAAATATGAAAAGAAAAACAAAATAAATCAAATACAAACCATTTACTTTAATCCTACTGCCGCTAACTCGATAAAAAGCGGAAATGTGACCATAAAAGCGGATGTGAAAATACAAACGAACGTACAATGAACTGTTTTCACATGGTGACCAGTGGTTTGTTTAGTTTAAAATAAGAAATGTTTTTTAAATTAAAAAACGAAAATTATTAACTTATACAGTGGTTATGCGAGTTTTTATTTTGAAATAATGGAAACTCTACAAGTTCATATAATTTATTTTTAAGGAAAATGGTCTTCTTTTTATTTACCTCTTTAATCTATGAGTGCAACATTTCTATTATTGTTGTAGGGCAAAAAAATATGACAATTTAAATTCTGTGTTCATTGCCACAAAAAGCAGAAATATAACAGCATATGAATTTGTTTTATTTGCAATATTTTTTTTCCGGGTGCCACAAATCTAAACAATATATCACACATACAAATATTGTTGATACTAAAACGGAAGTAATGTTGCAACATTGCTAGTGGTGTTTAAATATTTCCCTGAGTATGAAAAGCATGTGTGTAAGTATTTCAATATAAAGGACAGCTCAGTTTGGGTTAACGCGCTTTTTTAGTAGGGTATTATTTAACAAATATCAAACATCAACATCATCATCATCATCAGTGGCATTATTTTAAGTGTATTTTTTTTCGTTTTTATTTTATTTGATATAATGCTGTGATGTATTAAAATGCAGAGACATTTTGCTGAACAGACAGACCGGAAGTAAAATGAAATTATTTATATTATTTTTTCATAGAATTTTGCGCAAAAAAAGTATAAAAATTTATAAATGGCAAAAGCAAAAAATTATTAAAAAATCGGGATAATAATTATCAGATAGCTACTCATTAATTCTCTAAGCACTTTAAACTCTTTCCAAAGTATTAAATATTTTATAAATTAAAGTTAATTTTTTATATCAAGTTTCTGCTGGTTGTTAATGCTTTTAAAAAATGTCAATCATTTAAATGTACAAGAGGCATCATGAACAAAGGAAAAAAAAATTATTAAATAAGCTTAAAGCTTTAATAGATTGAATGGAAAGCTGATTTTATGTCCAGAAAATTAAAAGGAACTATTCTGTAAAGAAAATTATTTTAAAAATTTAGTTTCATTTAAGCCTTTAACAGATAATCTGCGTAGAAGAATTAAGGAAACACAAAGACATTCACAACTATATTTTTGACTTATATGAAAAATATGGATCAATATAGTAGAACCATTTGTCCTTCTGTAAATCGCGCCTTGTTTGCTGCTTTCATTTTAGCACTGAACTTTTTAATGCGATTTCGGACAAACTTATAAAGCTCGGGCATGTCGTCCTCTATCTAAAGAGCATTTCCATTATCGCCGTGCACAGGGCTCGGTTTAATGCAAAATTCTAAGTCTGCCTGCAGTTTTAGTTCTGTCCCAAACGCAATTTTTGCTGGACTACGTGAGAATAAATGGTGGACACCTAATCGGTATAACAGTAAAAACTTTGGTACATGTCATCCTAATTCTTTTGGAGCTATTCTAAAAGGAGATCTGTCATCCTGGTTGGCTGCATTGGTGAAGCCAACGGTTTTTTTGAAAATTCTTAAAACAAACAAATTTTGTTAACGCTTATAGGCCCTATAAATGAATTTAATTACTTGTGGCACCCTTTAGTATCTATGTATTACACACATATTCTTCATATCGATGAAGCTATTTGCCGCGCACCATCACTTTGACCAATTAGTGAATGAACCAATATACATTCCTTGTGTTAATGGGCACCATAGTAATACACTCGACCTTTTTCTAATTCCATACCCCCAATGCTTATATTTGTGCACCTCTCTCCGATCATTTTACCATCTCTACCTCCTTTTCATATTAGAAGTTTCACGACGTTACGAAATCAGCTACCAAACGTCTAAAATATATTTATGAGAAAACCCGTTGGGCTGAGCTTAACGAATTTTTTAATCAATTTAATTGGAAACTATGTTTCTTGGACCATGCCATGGCGGAAATGGTTGTAAACATAATTTTATTTGGAATGAAAACCTTTATTCCACCAAAAAAAATTTCAATTAAAATCAAATCAAAGTTTTGGCTTAAACAGGCGTGCAAAAATGCAGTCAGATCAAGATAGGAAGTATTCAATATCTGGCGTAGAAACAAATACGCAGATACGCAAATGGAAGAGATCTTCGTGTGCCAATATACTAAGGCGCAAAAAAAAATTTTTTCGAAGAACGCCTTCGTACTAAGGTTCTTGTAGGTTCTTGGGGTAGTAAGAACTTTTGGTCATTTGTTAAAAAAGTGCGGGATAATGCTAGCTCTGCAATTCAGACTCTTTTAAAGAACGATCAAATATTCACTGACCCGGTTGATAAAGCTAACCTTTTAACTGGTATATTTTCAAATAATTCTTATTTGCCGGAAAGCAGTCAACCACCGCTAGAGCTCGATAAAGTATCCGTTACTATGCAAAAGATATTTTTCCGATCTCGAGCGGTTAAAAGGGTTTTAGCTGATCTCAACACCAACAAGTCTCCTGGGCCGGATGGAATACCAGCACCGGTCTTGAAACAGTGATCTTCGACGCTAGCGCGTACGTTAGAAGCCTTTCTCAGCACATTGTATCAAGTCGGGGAATTTCCGAAGTGCTGGAAGGTTGCTAATAATGCGCAGATCCCCAAAAAGGGGGAGACTACCAACCCTGAAAATAACCGCCCAATCGCAATTTGTTTTGCACTTTCTAAAGTGTTTGAAAGTATGATCAATTTTCATCTTGTGACGTACCTGGAGTCCAACAGCTCACTTAGCGATCGACAGTATGGTTGCTAGCCTGAACAATGATGTCTGAACAATGGTGTAACTCCATACATCACTTCGGAGAAAGTAAGGTGGTGGCTCTAGACATTTTCAAAAAATTCGATAGAGTGTGGCATAACGCACTTCTATCAAAACTTGCTGCTTTTGGTGTCGGTGATAATTTCTCTAGATTTATATCTAGTTTTTTTAGAAATCGCACTATACGACTTGTTATAGATGGGATTTCATCCGACGAATTCATGATGAATTCAGGAGTACCGCAAAGCTCCGTTCTTTCTCCTACCCTATTTCCCTTTTTCTAAATGACCTTCTTTGCCGAACTTTCAACCCTATATATTCTTTTGCAAATGACAGCGCCATTTGCCATTCGTGTTCATTTCGTAATAGACCAGGCCATTTGGAGGTTAGTTTCAAAAGTCAAACCATGAATGATACGCTTAATCACGATCTCGCGACAATCTTGTGAATGGGGTCGTGTGAATAGAGTAGATTTTAATGCTCGTAAGACGCAGTGTTGCATGCTTACGCATAGATCTGCGTTCGGTAGTGGTGCTACATCTGTTACCATGGGTGATATAGGTATTACGGAATCGGAAGCTCTTGATGTTTTTGGCATGAAAATTCATTGTTATGTTCGATGTACTAAACACATTTTTCAGGTTTCTAAAGAAGCTTTCAAGTGCCTCGGTTTTCTATATCTATACCACCTATATCCGTCCGAAAATGTAATACAGCTCTCAAAGTCTATTTTAAAGTTACTAGACCGCGTACAGGAGAAGGTCAAGAGGATAATTGGGAGCGGTAGCGTATCTAACTCTATTGATTCTCTAGAGCATCGACGCAATGTGGGGTGCATTTCACTGTTCTGTCGTTACTACAATGGTAAGCGCTCTAACGAAATTACGGCACTTGTTCCCGATACTCGCACGTTTTTGCATTTAACACGATTTTCGTTGAGAGTGCATTAATATGTGGTTGATTGGCCAGCGAATTGCACTACGCATTACAGGGAAAATTCGTTTTTTAGCAGAACAATCCGTATGTGGAATAAGATCTTTCCGGAGGTTTTTTCCTGTCACTTTCAATCTGGGAAAATTCAAATTGAATGCCGACAGGCACTACTCCCTCTTTCCTCCTTCCCGTAACCTAATTTCCTAATTCCGACACAATGCACTGCATGTGTAGGGGTCATCCCCTGAGTGCTGGTCCGAAAAAAAATCGTATTTTGTGTCTTCTTTTTGACAAAAACGATCCAAAAGCTATATAAATTAAATTACGTTACTTATTGGTATACCCTTTAATTGGAAAAAATATCTTTTATTACATTCTGCTATTGGAAACTTTAATAATATTCATTTTTTTTAAATTTTACGTGAGTATATGTAAAGCTTCAATGTGCTTACAATCTATCAAAAACACCCTTGAAGCAAAAAAAGGAATTCAGAAATAAGTGAGTTCTGTGGCATTAACAACTCATAAACGAATTGATAGCCTTAACATTTTCTAAAGGGTTTTTTTAAATAGAACATAAAGAGTCATGATTTTAACTCCCTCGAGCGACACTATTGCTGAGAAGCAATTTTTCTTCAGAAAACGCAATTAATTGCCTAAAAAGCAGCTGCGGTTATCAGGCTGGCAAAGACTTCCATAATTAAAACATCAGATGAGAAAATCAAGGCGATTATATAGTAAAACAAGCAGATTTTATTTGAAACCTAACCAAAAGGTTAACTCAGTATTTAGAAAACTTTTATTTTTATTTTCTAGTTTGAAGGTTTCCTATCCAGAGTGAAAATGAATTGAAATTCCAGTTGCTGTTTAACTGGAATATCAATTGAGATGTCTTTGTGTTTTAAGCTCTCTTGGGCGGACACCTTAAATTTCTTGAAGATATGTTATACAATGGAAGCCATAATATTCAGCCGAAAGCGAAAATTGAAAGCTGTTTCCATAGAGAAGTAAATATCTTGTAAGTGGCCTTATCTTTTAACTGATTACGTAAAAAGGCTGTTTTTTAATTTCAAGAAAACTAACAAAATAATTGATTGTCAAACAATTTTTTAAACTGCCCTCATATTGTCACTGACTTAAGTCATTTGCAAAATTCATACACCAACCAAAATTTTCAGTTTCTATACATATCTTATCAACAAGAAGTTTGTTTTTTAATTGTGGCAACACCAACAACATAATAGTTTTGCAATTTAGATTTTTGAGGTTTTCGTAGTAGATGCCATTGGCAATTGCTACAATGAATTCAATTTCACACGAAAATCGCATTAACATAATTAAAGTCCACTAGAAAAATGGTGGTTCTGTTAAAATTACCTTTCGTAAAATTCATAATATTTTGGAACAACACAATCGTCCTTCTGAGACCGCCATTAAGAATTTGGTCGTTAAATTTGAGTCGGTAAGCTCGATACAAAATGTACGAACAACAACGCGTGTTCGACCGAGTCGTTCAACTGAAAATATCACAGCCATGAGACACAATGTTGAAGCAGATCTATATTTGTCAATTCCTCGACATTCTCCACAATTAGGGTTATCGAAAACCACCACATGGCGAATTTTGCACAAGGATTTGACTTTGAAGCCTTACATAGTTCAGCTGGTGCAGGAATTGAAGCCAAAGACCATTTTCACTTGTCAGGGTATGTCAACAAGCAAAATTGCTAGAGCTATTATTGAAAAGCCTTTAAAAAGCCTTTGTATGATCGATGTGTCACTGTATGGTGCGCTATGTGGTCTGGAGGCGTAATTGGTCCGCTTTTTTCGAAGATGAGGATGGAAATGCGGTACTGGTCCATGGATCACGCTATCACAATCGACATCTGTCAGCGTGGTCATAGTGGACATTTGCCAGATATCATTTTTCATTCTTAACTGCCGATTTTTTTTCTTTGTAATTCAATAAATTCTGATCTAGTAAAAACTGAATTTGGTTCAACAAATGATGGGAACACAACACGCCGAATTTTTTCTCGCAGTGGAATTTTAACTTATATTACAGGAGTTGATAAAGATCTTATTAAACAATCATGTTAATCTAAATCATGTTAATCTAAATTTTTTGGCTTATTTTGTTTTAGAAAACAAACTTCTTGTTGAAAAGCGCTTTATAAAGAATTTTGGAAAAAATAAATATTTTGAAATAATAATAAGTGGTAAATTAAAATGAGCAGTTTACTTTACTAAAATGTTATCTTATATTCTTATTAACCATTTTCTTTAAAAGAAAATTTAATTTTCAAATAATTCTTGTTATGCGGAAATTAAACATAACATTTTTAGTTTCGCCCCTGCTAAAAACAAAAACAAATAAATTATGTGACAAACATTCTAAACGGATAATTATTTTTATAACACCTCCATCAACAATTTCAGGAAACTAAACCAATTATTATTCCTTTAGCTATTTACACCCCAATTAAATAATTGTGTAATTAAAAATTTTATTTTTCATAATAAAACTTTTGACATTTAAATGTTTAAACAATATAATTGTTTATGTTTCATTTTTAACACGCTGAAGGTGTTAAATATAATAGTCTAGTAGTCATTTGTGTTATTATTTTATTATTTTATTTATCGCAAAAAAAACGTGTTATAAAATTAAAAGTTGTTAATTGTAAAAATTATATAATAATAAATTTTGGGATAGTATAAATATAGAAGAATTTTAGCTTTCAATGTTTTAAAAATATCCAGCAGGAAGTATGGTTTCAGCGTAAGTGCTTGGAAGCTAAAATTTTAAGGCATAGAAAATACCAGGTGACAAAAAATTTAAGCAATTAGTTTAACAACAGAATAATAAATTTTCATTATAATAATAATTTTCCAAGCGTAGCTACGGTGGTCCGACGTAAATCAGACCAACAAAATAATAGATTAGCGTGATACTCACCAATGAACTTTCAATATTTCTTTTATTGAAACTAATTTAATGAATAGTAAATGGGTTAAGTGCCTGAAAAACCAGCAACTAAATGATGTAAAAACTTGAAATTAATTTAACACTCGAGTCACAGATCCCCTTAAGAATGGTTTTAATTCTTTTCATGTCGAAAGGATAAATTTTGATGCACTAGACGACGTTCTTTTTAATTAAAGGGAAACAATTCGTAAAATGTTTTTCATGTTCAATGTTTGTACCACCACTTTTTAGAAGTTATAATGTTGCATAGGTTTAGGCGTTTTTTTAAATTTTGTCCATAATTGAGCTCCCTGAATGGGACTTTTGTAAATTAAGTATTTTATAAATTTAAGGCTACCACTTTAGAATGTTTTACGTATAATTTTGAAAATCATTTATTAAAAATTTTAAATCGGTAATGAAGGCTGTCCCAAAAGTTATGCAAAAACAAAGTCCCTGTAGGCTAGTAGGTAGTGTACTAACTTGTCAGTATGGGGGTTGTGGGTTCGATTCCCAACGAAGACCTTGGTTTTTTTTTCACTACAAAAATAAAAATTGACTGTTGGTGGGGCTGCTCAGCGATGAAGGCATAGTCACTGCTCGCTGTGCTGTCTTATACGGCAGTTAATTTCTGATTATCCTTCTACTTTCAACACCTGTCTCATCTCTTCTCTATCCCTTTCCTAAAAGACTGTACCATGATACTTAACTAAATGGGCATTGTTGCCTGAAGTGCTACTTCTCTTTAAAAAAAAAATGATGTGTAACATTTTATTAATGTCTTTTGATTTGTTCCCTAAGTAAATGAAATCCTGTTATTCATCGCATCGATGAAATCCGTCGTTACTGGCTATTTGTATGGTACACTGATTAAGTCACGTTTTGGGTAGTAATACCCACTACTACTAGGTACTTCCTAAAAAGCGACTTGTAATGATGTCATTGCATCGAAAGCTCTCGCCAATCCTGCCAAACAAAGAGCCCGTCATGATTGTTTTTACAGAAAGGAAGGACAAGAGTGCAAGAAACAAACCGTACACTACACTGCGTCTAGGACTGTTTTTTTAAGCAAATGATATTGTTACCAAGATGCTTTATTTAAGTTTAAAAACAAAATTATTATCAGTAAAAAAAAGTAAACGAAATGACCTATTGTGTCTTTTCACATATTACGTAGTTTTCAAACAATCTTGAAATATGAACACAACACAACATATTGTTATTACAATTCAAGGAAAAAAATAAACTAACAGAAAACAAGAACAACTGACACAGATATATAATGATAACAACAACATTATGTGATAGTGTTGAAGTAAAATTTTGTTTTATATGTGCTCAAAACAGAATATATAAACATCATATGTTTGAAGAATATTGTCTATAAATAATTTAGGACTGATTAAAGTAGAAAAATGATGACATATAAATTGCTTAGAGAAAAATAGAGACTGATGAACTCTTTTTAGAGTGTAAATTACGACTAAGGAAATTTGCTTTATAGAAAAAATAATAACAACAAAATGTCTCATGAATTTGTTTTCATAGAAAAATTATGATTGAAAAAATGTTTTTATACAAAAATTAGGGCCGATTCACAAATTATTAAACAAAAGTTGTAAACTTTTTTTAGACGAAAATTGTAGAAATTTTTTTATAGAAAAAAAATAATCACCGAAGTTTTTATAGAAAAACTATGACATAAAACTCTATCAAGAAAAATTATAACGGATAAAAATTCTCTATATTTACTTTACGAAATTTATGATACGTAAATTTTCTAAACATAATTTATGACTGATAAAAATTTTCTAAAAAAATTTATGACTGATGAAATTTTCTTAAAAAAACTTATGAGTGATGTAAATTTTCTAAAGAAAATTTATGACTGATGAAAATTTTCTATAGAAAAATATTTACTAATGAGATTTTTCTAAAGGAAAAATATGACTGATGAAATTGCTTCAAAAGAAAATTTATGACTGATAAAATATATTTACAAAAGAAAATAATTCGTAAAATTTATGTGGAAAATGTGAGCTATAAATACTGCTCGTTAAAATCGTTTTCCGCCTAGGCGTGTAAAGTGATCATCAAGTCATGTATCATAAGATCGTAGTGAAAATTTACAACAACCGTAGATCTGGTGTACTGTTTCTTTTAAGTCAAGCAATCCTGAATTTGATTAATTTCTTCAAGGGCCACCCTTGTATATAAATACGTATTTATGAAACAATCTGAATCAATAAAAAATGATAACAATAACAAGAATTAAACATACCAATATCAATTATTAATGGCAGGACTAACTAACTTTATTTGTAATTAAGAAGTGGACCTCCGACCCAAAATCGCATTTGTTTTCGTTTAGTTTCTTGAGCTGCTTAATTATATTTAAGGTTAGAAATATTGGTGATTGAAAACAGGAGTTTTAGAACAATTTAGATGTGCTGTTTGAAAACTATAACGGCTAATGAAAAAAGTTAAAAGAATTTATAAATAACAACAAATAACAAGAAATGTATCTGAAGTTTATTCGTTTTGACGTATTCGTATGGCTATTAAGAAATGTGCGAGTAGTTTATTTTTATCGAAAATTTGTTATTTTTTAGTTGTTTTATCAAATGAACAATATCAGCTTAAATAGCACTCGGTCTTGTTATTGTGCTTTGTTGAGAGTGATTGCGAAAGTAAATCGCGGCAGGGACTGCAAGCTTTTGAGTTCCAACGGCATATCTGTTGCTATCATTGATACACATGTCACCCTTAAATTATTCAGTCGAATTGTTCCCTCGATAAAGTTGTTCATAGTTTTCTTGACTGAAAGTCTGGGGGCCGTTGCAAAGTCGTGGTGGATTTATGTTTCGACGAATAATGATTCATTTGCCAATTTTCTATGTAATGAACGTGCGGTGGTATGCCTGGCAATTCTAGCGAATTCAAAAATTCAGTTAGATAATGGCAACTTCATCTTGATTCATCACAATATCGATGAACTTATATGTTATTGTTTCGCTAGGTATTCCATGTTGAATGGTGAAACTGATGATATTGTTATCAATATTATGATTTTTGTAGTATGCTTGGGAGAGAATTTTTTGTACCAATTCCTCTAATGCTTTCTGTAATCTTACAGAAGTTTCTTGGCTATTCACACATGAATGGAAATGTTAATATTGTTGTGTACAGCACTTTAGACCCCTAAATTAAATTAAACGATTTGTCTACTTTTAATGCACACAAAATTATCAGGATGGTAACTCGACCACTGTAGCACCTTAAAAATACTTTATTATTTTTTTTTTATTTATTATTTTTTTTTTTATTTTATTAATAATTAACTACAATAATACAATTATAATAACTAACAAAGCAAAAGAGAACTAACTACTAAGGCTTTCGTCTCAAAATTATTTATTATTTATTTACTCTCATTATATACAAAATAAAAACGGTGGTAAATTCACCACAGTAACGCCTTAAAAGATGCTTTATTATTTTGTTGTCTTTTTTCAGCGATGATTCGACTTGAATTAATTCATTTACTTAGCAAGTGGTGCTTATATTAGCTGTTTTAAGCGATTATCTAACATCACTTTATATAATTGTTGTTATTATCATGCAGTGTAGGCGCCTGCTTGGTTGCGTATTTTGTTTTTGTTCTGTGTTAGTTGTTTTTCTTTTCTGTTGTTTATCTTATTTCGTAGAATTTATTATAAGCGTGTTGGTGCAGGCTTTTGTGTATAAGATTTCTTAGAAAACTACGCAGTTTGTAAAGTGCACAGTGGGTCGTTCCGTTTACCTTTTTAATGATAATTATTTTCTTTTGTAGCTTAAAACAAATCATATAGCAGCACTGGCAGTGAATTAATTTGCAAACTCTAATATTTTTGCAGTTATTATTGAACCAAGGATAAGCGTATTTTTTAGTGCTAGCAAAATAGTTGAGGGTGAATACAACATTTCATATCCTCAGAACGACGTCATTTTATAACAAATAACAACACTATGCGAACGATAGTGCATTTTAAATTTTATGCAAGAATGGCAGTTGATACACTGCTTTGCAATAATATTTTCAAGTCTTAAAAATGAACAGCTATAAAAAGATAGAGCAATGAATGTTTACTTTCGCACATTAAAGAAAAAAAGAGGTTAACAAATTATACTATAGCAAGTGTTTTTGCTATTAAAAATTAATAGCAATAAAAAGCAGGCAATAAAATTTGTATAAGATAATTCAATGAATATAATTGAATTTCTTATTTACAAATAAGAATTATTGCATAACAGCTTGCATAAAAGATTTAATCTGTATTCTTTAATAAAATTTTAGTTTGATACCAGTAATTTAAATAAAATTTTACAATATAATCTGCAGCCGTAAATATAGCTTTAAGCAATTTAACATTTTATTCATTATTTTTTACAACTTCTATAGTGAACTGGAAAAATATTAAAACGTGAAATGAATGTAAAAATATTTTAATGTTAAAAAAAATTAAGTTTAATTCTTTATGAGTTTTTAAATGGTTTCCAATTTGGCAAATAAACTTTGCAAAAATAGTTGAAAATAAAATATAATTCGATATTAAGAATTTATTTCTTTTAAGAAAATAAACAAAATAAAAGATTTCGTCTTAATGGATTTGTAACACCAGATTTCTTTTAGTTATACGTTAAAAGTATAAACATTGTATGAAGTAAATAAAACCCAATTGTACATATAATTAAAACATTTTTTTTCTTTTTTTCTTATTTTAAAGTATTGTTACCTTTAACCCTTAAATAAATATTTTACTGTATTGAGTTCTTTTATTATAAAATAATAACACAACATTTTAGAGTTTTTAAATTAAATTACACTCCGAATTCACACAAAATAAGTACAATGGTAACTTTACCACTGTAACGCCTAAAAGATGATTTATTGGCCAGTAGGTGCTGCTTACTTATCTGTGTTGAGCGGTACTCGCACAAGCAAGAAAATTCTAGTTTAATATCATAACATATTATTGTAGTCTAGTGTAGGGGCGCTTGTTTGTTTTCCGTTATTTAGCTCATTCTGTGGAATTTCTTAAAAGCATGTTCTTTCTATGTTGTGTGGAAACGATTTCTTAGAAGATACGCGTAAAAGGCACAAAAGGTAGTTTGGTTTACATTTTTACTGATAATTATTTTCTTTTAAAACTCAATTTCAAAGAAACAAACAAATTGCAAAAGATTTGCAATGCAAAATCTGTGTCAATCTAACAGAGTAGGCGGTATACATATAAGTTATAATAAATGCATTCAAAGGAATTAGCAATTGGCATTTAGTCAGTTCTTTCTTTTCTAAGTCTGTGTCTCAGTGTCTCTACATTCATACTCATAACTAAACATGAACTCCGATCTACACTTTAATATACATACCATTTTATCCTATGTAGGCATCTACACATACCCTGTTGCTCGAACTAATGATGTCTTATCTTTGTTAATACGGTGGTCCAATCATGTGAACATCAAACGCTAAATTCTATTTACTGTTGCCTTTTTCTTTAAATAAAGCTCCGTCGAGGTATAATTAAACATTTCTTTGTTTTACGATATTAATATTAATTTAAATATTTCATCTGCTGTTGTAATATATAGCCAGTTTTGTCATAAAAGCAACATTTCTTTCTCATTTCCGATTTGCGGTTTTTAGTATAAAGTTATACAGATGCAGTCTCCATCATCTTCTCATAAATTTTTGTAATTTCTTCTTATCTATACTCTAGAAAGTTCGCTATGCTGTTTTGATTTCTAAGCTCCAGCAGCTATTTAATACGAATTATTTTTTCTTTAAACTCTTTGTTTCCAAATTTCGCAAAGGCTACTGGCGGCTTAATACTTATTTCGCTGGAAAAAAAATTACAAAATAGTAATAACTACATTAAGCAATGTTTATTTAATCAGTGTGTATCTTATAAGTTCACATTATTATTTATAGAAAAAATGGTTAGCGTATATGCGTCTTCTAGTTAAACATGCACGTACTGATTTAATAACTTACAGCCTAACTTTAAACTCAAAGACATTAAATTTAATTAATTTTTCTTTAAATATAAAACCGCACAACTGCAACAAGCATTTCAAAATATCCATTACAGTGATAGACATTCGTTTGACCGCACCATGTTTTTTTCTATTTTAAAAGAAACGAAAAGGGCTTTAATTATTTTTTTTTGGCAAAACGATTAAGTGA
The DNA here is from genome assembly GCA_030448955.1 of Trichopoda pennipes. Classification (NCBI taxonomy): domain Eukaryota; kingdom Metazoa; phylum Arthropoda; class Insecta; order Diptera; family Tachinidae; genus Trichopoda; species Trichopoda pennipes. The sequence goes on along the minus strand of JASKUP010000041.1, from coordinate 32,368 downwards.
TCTGTTAGCTTAAAAGTAGTAAACAAAAATTAAACATATTTTATATTCGTAAAACGTAATCGATAAAAAACTAAAAAATTAAGAGACATTCGTTTGAACGCAGTTTCCTTCAAATTAAACAAAAAATTAAAATGATTTACAAAATGTTAAAAGTTATTATATACTAATATATAGTAGGACCACCTTCACTTCGAATGACCGAAAATATTCTATTCGGCATTGAGTTTATAACGCTTCGACGAGTTTTTCTTTGAGTTTTTCTTTCAGCTCATTAACAGTCGAAAACTGTCTTCCCTTTTCGTATACCTGAACTGCAAGGATTCCCCATAAGTTTTCGATTGGATTACAATCGGGACTGTATACCGGCCATGGAAGTAAATCAATATTATTGGTTGAAAACATTTACATTGTTTACATTACATTTTTTCGATACATGTATTGCGGCGTTGTCCTGTTGGAAAATATATTCATTGTCACAATTATCGTCGAGTTTTGCAATAAGGACATCTTCCAGAAGTTCCAGATACATTTCTGAATTCATTCTGGTGGTTATAAAACAAATACGAAGCTTGAAGTTATAAGAGAATGCTCCCCATACCATAACGCTTCCACCACCAAAATTTCGCTTTGATCGCACTACGATCGATTGGGTCAAATTATGCCAATAACAACTATAGCAACATGGACCATCCAAGTTTATTTTTATGTGCTTGGGCAAAGCTAGACGTCTCTCCTTGTGTACTTTATTTAGTCGTGGTCGTCATTTTTTCCATTTTATCAATGGGGTCGCATTCAAAACACGGGCTATGGTTCGCGTAGTAACTGGAAGATCAAGTGTGTCCTTTATTACCCGATAGGATAGGCGATTTCAAGTTGTTTCATGGCGAATCTGTCCTTTTTGACGGGTCGTAATTTTGGATGATCCTTTCGTTGGATCCTTAATGCCATACTTTTTGCCAAGTTTTAAATAATTTCTTATTACTCTTTCAGAACGCATTATTATTCCAGCAATTTTTCCATTTGATAACCCTTTTATCTTTAAGTTATCGATTAAATCTTTTTCGGTATCACTTAACCACTTTCCTAATCCCATATTTAATCGGTTTATAAAAATTCTGTAATTTGTTTTTTATTTTTTATATTTGAATTAACTTTTTTATTAAATTAGTATGAAAACACGTGTTTACAAGTCAAAATTCACTAATTAAATAACATTTTCTCTTATTGCGTTTAAACGATTGTCTCACGAAAAACAGCAACAATTTTACAAAAGAATGCATATTTTCTATAAAATAATCGCTACACTAATAATTATTATTGTTTTGTAAACTGCGCTTAATAATGTAAATAAAAAAACAGAAAAAGAAATAACTGTTGTCATAAAGAGTTTAAAAAAACAACTTAAAAGTAAAAAAAATAAGTGTGGCCAAACGAATGTCTATCACTGTATTAAAATCACTTAGAATCAAATGTAATGCAAAGTTTTTCTAAAGTAAAGTACAAATCATTATTACAACAATTTTAACAATTCCCTAATTGCAACACAATTACATTTGTCTCCATAGTAATACAACTAACATTATTTTTATATTGGGGTTTTCAACAAGAAGTTTGTTTGTCAATTGTGGCAATACCAACAACTTGATAGTTTTAACATTTAGTTTTTTGACGTATTCGTAGCAGATGCATTGGCAATTATTACAATGAATTCCACTATGAAAATATGCGAACACTAATGCGTGTTCTACCGGGTCGTTCAGTGAAAACATCGCAGCCGTGAGCCACAGTATTTAAGCTGATCCAAATTTGTCAATTTCTCGACGTTCTCAACATTTGGGGTTACTCAAAATCACCATATGGCGAATTTTGCGTAAGAACTTCAATTTGAATTCCTGCACCTTTAAGGTGCAGGAATTAAAGCTGACCGACCATTCATATTGTCGTAAATTCACTCAATTTATTCAGGAGCTACCGGTTCCTGAGGTCTCTATACATCTAAAAATAATTGATTTGCATTAAATTTAAAATAAAACACAATTATCGCTTAACATTTGCCAACCGTCAGTATTTTTTATTAATGGTCCGTTGGATTTCATTTTCAACGTTACTTTCCGCTAGCCTTGTTTGTAATTGTTAGGGCATATGTGTCTCTGAAATCCAATTGCCAGATTTCGGTTAATTTCCAGTCCCGCATTTAATGTTTCAAACTGTTTAGTTATTTTTTTTTTCATATTCAATACTTTATTATTATTTCTTAATTTGATTAATTTTTATTGAAATTTTAATAATTCATTATTAATTAATTAATTTTAAAGCAATTCTTGAAAATTATGTTGAGCCCTTCTCAAAGACTCTGCTAAATATTATTCGGTCGTAGGCGTGAGCCACAGTATTGAAGCAGATCCAAATTTGTCAACTCCTTGCCATTTCCAACAAATGAACCTCATCACAAATCACAACATGGCGAATTTTGCGTAAGGATTTGACTCTGCAGCCTTACAAGATTACACTGGAACAGGAATTGAAGCTGACCCACCACTCACATGGCCGTATATTTCCTCAATTCTTTCAGGAAAAAATAATTTTTTAGACGAAGACCATTTTCACTTATCAGGGTATGCCAACAAGCAATATTGCCGCATTTGGGCTTCAGAAAATAGTAGACCAATTATTGAGAAGCTTTTGCCTGCTCAGCATGTCACTGGTGCGCTATGTGGTTTGGAAACATGATTGGGCCTTTTTTTCGAATATGAAGCCGGAAATACGACCTGGTTATAATTAATATGTGGTTTCAACAGGATGCTACCATATGTCACACAGCCAATGAAATAATCAATTTATTGCGAACCAAATTTCACGATTGCATAATTTCACAACAATCAGTAGTTTAGTGGCCAGCCAGATCGTATGATTTACCACTACTGGATTATTTTTTGGTGTGGCTATGTTAAGAACAGAGTCTAAACGGAGCCAATCGAATCGATTTGAGCCTTAAAACTCAAACTCAAACTTTGATTAAAGAATCGATACCTATCAACGCATCCATGCACTAACCACAATATTGTGTGATTTCGACTAGAACATATAAACTTTTCGTTAGTCAGAACAGAATTATTTTATCACTTAAGTAAAAATTAGCTAAAATAGAAAACAAAATTAACTATTTATTTTTTTTAATGCACTAACGAAACTAGAAGATTAATTTAGTAATTAATTAATTTTTTAAAGTAACAAAAAATGTGTTAGTTATATAATAATATACTTCTGAATGCTACATCTATTTTTGTATCACATTTAAGTGACTTCTTAGTTCAGTGTACCAAAAGAGTTCGATTATTTATTTTAGGCGGAGGCTAACTCTTGGACAAGGTTGTTTGCTAACAATTTAATTATGAACGGCGTGTATGCAGTGAAGACATGTTTATGTAATAAAGACTTCTACTGGGTAATGGTTGGGAGTTGCAGTAGTGCTCTGGAAAATCTCAATAAAACATATTGTTCCACAATATTCCATTGCATACATTAAAATATTCTCGTACATATTTACTAAAAATTTTCTTGCTCACGCATTTCTTACACTTCCATTTAAACAAGTCTTGATGTGACAGCACATTTAAATTTATTCAACTTACAGGAATGTATAAACTACATATCTGCTGAAATTACCTTATTTTAATAAAACTTTTTGCCAAAAAATGTTAGCTTGCAACAAATGCAAAATATAAAATGCCATTATAATTTAAAAAGGAATTTTGTATAACTTTTTTAGGTTATTGCTTACAAATATTAAAATTTTATGACCAATTTCACAAAATATAAATTCCAATTTATATTTTAAAACAACAATAACAAAATCTTTTAAGGAATAAAAGTAAAAATATTATTAAAATTTTTAGGGTTACAGCAATATGTAAATAATTTTGAAAACATGTATGTAAATTTACAACATATAAATTTGTATTTTATATTTAGGAATTTAGGGTTTTTTTTTGAAGAAAAACTAAAATAATTTTCCAATAACTGACATTTAAGAAATCTTTATTTTGTTATTTTACAATTTTATAAAATAATTTTAATTTCTAGATTTTTGTTTTGTACTTATTTGACAAATTTTCTTGTAAATTAAATTTACAAGAATACAAACAAAGAATATTATTAAATTTTAAAAACAAAGTAGAACTATTTTTATGCCAGCTGATACTATGGATTTTCTTATTTTGATTGCTTTTTTATTTCAATTTCTAAACAATTTTAATTCACAAATAAACATACACACTGAAAATTAATTCACTTTGCCACAGTTACGATAACGATAGTGATATTCTGCAGGTATTGCATATAAGCTATAGGACTTTTGAAATCCTTCATATACGTAGACTTCATTAAACTATCAACTAAGTTTAAAGCAATTTTATATGATTAGCGTATAAGCACTAAGAACCAGCTCTGTGTGGAACAAGGCTTACTTCTAAATATAGGCTGTAGATTAGATACACTTTAGAGATACACTTTGAGATACTCAAAATATATTTTTAATTATTAAAGACAAAGACAAAGCATGTAAGTAAATATAGAAATAAATTTTGAAATCTATCTACGAGCGTTTTTAAGCTGACTTAAAGGAGATATAAACACTAACTGCTTTCCTTCCAAATCGTTAATTTCATTTTGAGTTCAGTCTTTAACTACACTTATGTCTATCTCTAAGTATTCTTTTTAAGCATACGATTTCAGCTATAATCTTGTACTGCTTTCATAATTTATACTTTTGCTTTAAAACTTTACGATTTTGTTTGTGTAATTTAAGCAAAAAGTTGTTGAGATGAAAATATTTAGTGATATTAATTTATATAGAACTAGCGTGCCCGTGACTGCTTTGCAAGTCATTTGTGGCTTGTTTTTATTCTGCAGCGTTCTTTTTTGTGTTCGCCAAAAAATTTAATCATTCAAGAAAATTAATCAGAAAGAACAGAATTTCTTTTTTTTTTCGTTTTTATATTTTTTTAATAATTTTACCTTTTTCACAATTCAATGCTTTTACATATACGACACTTCGATAGATTTTGGTTCGCGGTATACACAAACAAAGTAGTTGGTTTATTAATACGTGAACATGATACATATAATTGACCGTGCGAAAAACAGGGATCATTGCAAAAGCAACGCGTATGGCGAACTGAAGCCGTTTAAAATCAAACGGCAAATCTGGAGGAACCATAGGAATATGTGGTATCAGCACATCCTTATATTTTCCTTTTAAAATTTTTGGCAGATATTTCTAAGCAAAATAATTGGTACACCAACTTTCACTTGTAGGCGGTGGGGTGGCGATCCAGGTAAATCAAGCGAATTTTAAAATCCGACTGGATAATTTACAATATCGTCTTGATTGGTAACAGAGTCAATCGATTTGTAGGTAAAAATTTCCCCGGGAATGTCATTCAAAATTGTCACATTGATATCCGAAACTTCTGCACTTTTCGCAGCTAAGATAGCTCTTTCCCCCAACCAATCATGGTTTAAAATATTGTGCAATACTGGGAAATACGTTTGTGACCAATTCTTGTTTTGATTGTGCAAAGTGGCAAACATTATCTGGGAGCGTAATCATTTTTGTGGTGGGGTCAATTGGAATTGCGCCATTCCCAATATCTAACAATTGCTTTGAAAAACGTTCGGCTGATGGATAATTTTTAATTCAACACACAAATCCACTTGCTATGAACATGAGCATATTTCGATTTGTATTGCCGTCGTATTCTGTGCTAACACACACACATAGCAACCTACAAACGAAAACACACATTTCATTCGATCCAAAACATTGAGTCGAAGTAAGCAATGGAAAAAAAATTTTGATTTTTTTGTCTTGTTTCAAACACGCACTGTGACCGCACTATTGTCCGTAAACACATGAAACAAAGATACAAACCAGCGAACGACCATTACGAAAATACTGTGAAAATCCGACGGCGCATCTCTCCAAACACTGGCAACCAACAGACACCTATTTTGGGCTTAATTTTTATATATTGTTCCGTTTATATCTTTTATAAATGTTTTGTTGTGGGTTCTTTATTGCAAAATAAATAAAACCAGTCTTTACAATTGTTAAATTAATAACAATTTTATTTACTTTAACTACACAAAGTTAACACAGAACAATTTACTTAAAAAGGCACGTCTCTACTCGATGAGGTTTAATTTTACACTGATAGATTACCCACTCAAACGCTTCCCTATTTATAATTGTCCAATTAAAATCTAGAAGATTTAAGAATCTTCTACTTCCTTTGTGTGCATTATGTTGTTGTATATTGTTTATTCGATGTATAGCCGCCTGTATGTCTGCGTGTATAGTTGTTTTTGTTTTTATGCTGATAAGATTTCTGCTTGGGATTTATTTCAAAACATTTGTTGTTGCTTTTGTAAAAAAAGGGTTTCTTAGAAAACCACGCAGATGGTAAACAACATGTGTGTTTATTGTTGTAAAATTAGTTTTTGTCTTGCGCGTTTAGAACGTAACAGAAAAATAAATGTAATTACTTTGTATACTGCACATTAACATGTCTTTGTTTGTTACAATCATTCGTTTTGTGTCTCGATAAGCGTATATAAGCCGAACTACGTGTATAAAAGGCGAATGGTCCTTAAACAAGTTGGTAGTTGGTCGGCAACTCTTGCTACGATACCATAAATTTTATTATTAGTTAGAGACAACCGATAATAAACTTGACGTAATGCAAATTGAGGTATACCACTGGAGTTGGACACATCTCCACGGGCGGTTTTTCTGAAGGACCGGCTCCTTGTCGTGAGACAACAATAGAATATCCTGCTTCTCGACTGCCAAGTGAAAACACGGCTGCTGAATAGTAACTCGGGTTAGCTCCTCAATAAAGAGTGACAGCAGCCGCTTGTGACAACAGACACAGCTAAGGGACAAGATCCTGCTCACCCACTCCCACAGGAAACCGGCCACCCTATCGTAATTCCCTAATGGAGAATTCGGCTACCACAACCGGCCAGCGTATAGTAACTCGCCCCAAGTCGCCATTGAACAGTGGCCGTTGGTGCTGCTGGACACATCCAAGGGCCAAAATACTGTTCACGCACCCCCACAGGTAACCGGTCACCGTATCGTAAATCTCTAATAGAGGTTTCAACTACCACGGCTGGCTACCTTGTAATGACTCATGCCAATTCCGACGAGACACCGTTGCAGGTTCGCGACCGCTGCCACACGAGGTTATCATCCGAACAACAGAATCTCTTGTGCAATATCAAATAGAATAATAAAGAAAACCAGAATGTTTATGTGGCCTTGGATTCTGATGAGCCTGCTCCAGCAACCAGCGGAACGTGTCGTTACAGAAGGAGAAGTTTCTGGTGATAAGAAGTCCGGCTATGGCGCGTTCTTTAAGGAAATATCTTTCTATACCTTATTGCCTGTGTTCTGAATATTGAAAATGAAAGGAAATAAAAAGTCTATTATTACTGTTGTAGCAGCACGTGATTAAATTTAAAGCTGTTAAGCCACTTTTTTTACTATTTTCCATCGTTTCAGAAACACAAACAGCGAATCTATGTATTTTTTTATTCACAGTTTTGTCCAAGATATATATATTCCAATTTTCAAAAAGAATAGGCAATTTTCTAGAAGAATAGCGTTTCACAAACAAGCGGAACTTTGCAGTCCGCAGGCTTAGCATCTCATTCAATTGCAGAGAAAATGAAACAAAGTCTGGTTTTTTGGATATCTCAACAAATTAGTTTCTTAATAAAACTAAACTGATCCCTGCACTATTATGTGTAACTGTATCAAATGAGTCATAGCTATATATTTAAATTCAGATATGGATATTATTTCATTTTTCTCCTAAAAGTTTTGTTACCAAATTCAAAACTTCTGGTAACTGAACTACTCATAGAAATCATCAGTGAATTTATCGACTATTTATTTATTTTAAATTTTGATAATATCAATTCTATCATAATAAACATCCTTTTCCCTCCAACATTTAATAAATCTTAATCTATTTTGCTATAAAGAAGTGTATCTGAGTTGCTTTATTTATGATTTATTATGTAGAAAAATGATTTTTAAAATATTTATAGTTTTAATATTCTGTAACTGTCTTTGTTGCATTATCAAATAATTAATGAAAAACACAAATACGCTTGCACGGCAAATTATTTCCCATTTTATTTTTACACTTACTATCGGTGTGGAAGAAAATTGAAATATTGAAAGCATATAGACGTTTTAAATAAAAGAAAGGAATAGGTTTGTTTTTATCCATTTTGATTTCAAATTTAATTGGAAATTTTATAAGCATTACACTATAGCGACGTTTTTCCTTAATTTATTTATTATAATAAGAAATACTGTCAGTTATAGTCAATAGCTTTATAAGCTGTCAGCTCAATAGCTTTGTAGGCTGTCAGTCCATTTAGTCTAATTGCTGAAATAATTTAATAATAATAACTTGGAATGATATAAATTTAATTCAGTTTTTAGTGAATTCAAAGCTGGACGCGGGCGTGGGATGATTTTTTATTATAACCAAAAGGTATATGCAAGGCTTTTGCAACAATATATAAATTTTCCTGAGGGTTGCAGAATATCTTGCCAAAAGAAAAATATTGTTGCAATTTATTGTTTCCTTTAAAGAAAAAATTTTTTTTAATTGCAGGAATTATACATGGAAAAAAATTTGTTATGAGCACTAATTTTGTTGGCAAACAATCTTTGTGAGTTGAAGTCGGTTTGACTGCAAAATTTTAAAAAACGATTTAATAGTTCCTATAAAATGTTATTGTGAATTAAAACTAAAATAACTATTTATTTTCATTTAAAAACGTTTTCTTGCAAAGAATTAATTTAGTCCTAATTTTTATACATACAATTGCTTGAACTCATTATTGATGGCAAACTTTTTCCTATGGCCATTTAATTAATCGCTGAATGCAAGTCATTAGGGTAACTTTAAGCACCATTTAGTTAGTAAAAATTTTATTTTTTGGAATCATATTTATATTTAATTTACGTAAACTTCTGTTAGATTCCTTTAATAATAAAATATTTATAAAATATTGTGATATTCTCACAAAATATTTATTATCCAAAAAATATATTTAAAATGTATTATTGTGTAGGAAAGCATATCCTTATAATCATTTTACTACTGCTCATTAGTGGATCTTACCCCAAATTTTGTGTAGAAAATTTTAAAGTCTTTTATTTTAAGTCAAATTGATTACATGAGAGTTTTCATTGAAACAACACAGCAAAAAGACAACAATACTCAAAAACGCTTCTATACAAAAATACAGCAAACATTTCGAAAACAAACATTTTGAATCCTTCTACATTAGGGTTTCCCTTAAAGAAGTGTTTTTGAGTTTTCTTATCTTTTGGCTGTGAAACTCAAGAGTCTTTTATTTCAAGCCAAATTGATTAAATTAGCGTTTTCATTGAAACAACATAGCAAAAAGACACTTCTATACAAAAACACAGCAAAAATTCGAAAAAAATATTGAATCCTTCTACATAAGGGTTTCCTTTAGAAGAAGTGTTTTTGAGTTTTGTTACCTTTTGGCTGTGTTGGTTTACTGAAAACTTTTATTTAATCAATTATATTAAAGAAAATTAACGTAGAACAAAAAGCTGCATCTATGTGTTTTCAATAAACGCAACAATATATTGAGTTGCGAGAGCTTTATTGCAGGGACACTATAAATATATGTTTATGTTTATTGGAGGTTAATTACAGAAATAGGTTTTAATACCAAGGGATTTTTAAAACTTTAAGAGCAGCCTAAAAAATGATGTCTTTTCGTTTAAATGCTTATCTATCTACAATTAATATGTAAAAAATGATGTGCATTTTTCGTAGTATTTCTGTATGTTTTAAATACTTAAGTATGCAACTGTAATGAGGAGAAAAAACACAAATTCAGACCCCTAATATTATCATTCGCTTGTCACCGTTATTTCTTTCCCAGTGATTTCTCGAACCCCATTTTTACATTATTAATTTCACAGATTCTTATATTATGATCAAGAGTTTATTTTTGACTAAAATGATTTCACTGACAATTGCCTTGTCCTTGGAGAGCTTCTTGCCCGTGTCTCTTTTGGACACAGTTTTGCAAACTGTATCTTTTATGAATTTTATATTTGTTAAATCATACTTGTAATAACAAACTTGTTTATCTAGAACTCCTTACTAAAGGTCTAGAAGAAGCGGAGTTCTTGCATAAATAAACGTTCTATCTCACGCGTGGCTTCCTTTCAATCATTGTGAAACAATGTTTAATCAGCATTGAAATATGTACCCAGAGTTAAATAGATTTAACTTAACCAGCTTGCAAGCAGAGACAAAACCAAACTGTGAATCTGTTTCCAGCTGCCACTGTAACAATTTAAATCAAAGGGTGATCCGTACCTATGTGCCAGCATGTCTATATTAAAAACACTTCAATATTTTATTTATTTCTGGTTTATACTGCTTCGTAACCAGTGGTCTTAAATATCCGACAACATAAGATTATATTTTTATTTGGATACGGTTTTAGGTCGACTCTGTCTGTATCTCTCTCTCCCTTTTCGTTTGTTTGTTTTTACCTAAATTGTCTCTCCCTCTCTCATTTTACCTAAATCCTTTTAAGACCATGCTTGTTATCCGTTTATGTTTATATATGAACGGATAACAAGCATGGTTGTAATTAACGATTGCAATAGAAATAACACTAAGAGAAACACGAACAAGACGAACTAAATTAACACAGCTGACAATAAAATACAATTAGTGTAAAAAGAACACTGAAGATGGCAAATAGCCGAAACTGTTTTGTTCACAAACCAAATTTAACGAGGGTAGACGTAAAACCGTACCCAAATAAAAATAAATTAAACCCCGTCGGAAAAATACGCACATAACAAAATTATATCTTCTGATTCTTGCGTGGCTTCCTTTCAGTTATTGAGGAACAGTGCTTAATCAGCACTGAAATATATATCCAGAGTAGGATTGATTTAGCTTAACCAGCTTTCAAGCAGAGTCAAAACCAAACTGGGAGCCTGTTTCCAGCCGCCACTGTAAAAATTTAAATTACAAGGGCGATCAGTACCTGTGTGCCAGCCTGTCAATATCAAAAATACTTTAATGTTATTATAAAATTTTCCAGTCTACACTACTTCGCAACCAGTGGTCTTAAATATCCGGCAATACAAAATTATATCTTCGGTTTTTTAGATTAGTTTCAAAAAAGGTTAACCACTTTCAACCTAATTCATCAAAACGTACTCTCACATTTATTACAAGTATAAAATAAAATTGACATAAAGGGTATTTTCAATAATTTAGATTTTTATGAAAACATTTGACTTTCTTATTAACTGTATTTATTTGCAGCTTAACTTAACAATGTTGTCGAACAAGTTACAAAAAAAAACATGTTTCTAAATATTCTTGTCAAGTTCAGTCAATTTCATTGCTAAAATTGAATTTCAATTATAAAAAATGTTTATTCTCAGTTAACCCACATGTCATGTCATATTCCGTTTTACTAGTTAATAAATTAAACAAAACCTTGCTACAGAGTAAAAGCAAAATTTCATCAAGTTTCTTTTATACAAAAACATCAAAACTACACGACGTATGATTGATATTATTCATCAATTTAATATCAATCATACGGCAAGGAATATTACAAAAAAAAAACAATTTGAAGTAACCTGTATTCTCTCTCATTTATTATGTAAGTCCATGCATACATATGTGTGTTTAATTTAATATAATTTATACATTATTTTATTAAACATTTAATAAGTTAATATTTTTACTTGTAAACAAATATGTTATGTTACGTGAAATATGAATAAGTTTAATAATTCATTCTATATTCTATGCAAAAGCAAAGTTTGGGCAATTTACCATTTGCCTGCTATAACAAATGAATTGGGCGGAATTTCTGTTTAATCGTAGAAAAATATATCCGCCATTTATATATGAAACTGATTGTTTTAATACAGTTGGCTTATGTTTTCAATTAAATTTCCATATAATTTTTATGATATGATAAGCTACCTACACAAGTCATGCATCATTCACTTAAAAAATTTAACACACACACACACATACATTCAAATACATAGCTACTTAAATAAATAAGTACGAGAGGAAAATTACCAATTTATTTCTGTCATTATTGTTTTTGTTATTGTTATTTGCATTAGTGTTTGTAACTTGTACTCGTATAAATGTTATTTTTTAGCCGTGTATTTGGCACTCAATTTATTTAATATATTAAACAAATGAAAATCTCAGTGGACGTAAAACATTTATACGTAGTGGATAGTATAAATAAAGATTATATGATATAGAGGAAAAACTGCAAAAATATACAGAATTAAAATATCTACTATGTGCTAAAGTAGCGTTAGTAAAGTTTTTATTTCATTACAAAAGCTTGCAGATAATGAGGAATAAGATTTTAATTGGAATGCTAACGTTTCGCTGGTCTCTTAATATTTTATCCCGTAGATATTGTTGAGGGGAATATAGTTAAAGTTGCTCCACAATTCAAAATGATAAAAATCAGGAAAATAAGCAATCAAATAAATTTTTAATTTATTTTAAAAGGAACAACGTTAATTTACGTAGGAAGAGAATGATATAATTTGTATTAGCCGTGAAAAAAATAAAATTATTTTAGTAAAAAGCGAAGATGAAATTATGATATGGATAAATTTTAAACCACGTGCAAGTAAACAATTTTTGACTCACCTAGCTAGTAGAGGAGATTTTTTTTAAGATGTTCAAGGAATAGTAATATCATTTACTGTTCGAATTCGAAAACAGCAAATCTTATGAACAGATGCTTCTGACGGAAATAAAAATTGAGCTTTGTTTGTAATAAAAACAGAATACACTATTTTAGGGGGATAGATAAAAAGCCGCGGAAGTAGGACGTTCACGTACTTGTATTAAATGATTTATGAGTCATAGCATGATTTACACCTTATAAGTAAAGTAATCAAAAGAAAAACCTACCGACCAAATGACAGGATCGTAAGAATAACAACTTATGCCTATTAAGGTGTGAGCACTCCGGTACGTAAAAGAATACAACCAGTTATAATAGACAGAATCACTGAAGTTGGAAGTCTAATCTGTATAGTGTCTGATCGATGACACTTAAACTAGCCAAGTACCACTTCTGTATTTCTGCAAAAGTAACGTATAAAATTAACTTTATAGTCCTCCTTATTCACATTCCTATTTTTTCGAAGCATAAATGATATGTCAACGATAATATATGAGATGATAATGCAGCTGGTTATGCCCAACAAAAATTATACTGTTATAACAAGTGTTGTCGTTGTGTTCGTAGAGATGTCTCTGCGTTTATTAAGCTCAAGATCAGAGCTAAAATCCGAACAGTGCTTCAACCCTGAATAAAAATAATAAAATTGGTTTTTATAACCACTGGGGTTGAGTTGGTTTTAATTTAAATAAAAATAAATTATTTTTTGTTGCTGCAATTCGACGAGTTCGCGAAAAAACCTATGTATTAGAGTACGAATATGTGATGCGTGATAAGATATCTAGCAGTGTAAGCCATAACCTGGTCAAACCACTTGGGTCGTAATGTAGCGTCACCCTCGCCCTAGCAAACCGTCGGATAACACTATGCTCTAGTCACACCTAGTTGGAACTTCGGTAGCTTGAAGCCGACCGCCACTCCACTCCTTGCTAAAGAGCTGGAGACTTTTCAACCACTGGTCCAGAACACTTGATAAGCATACTTACTGGATCTAGATCATTCACCCTGTGTTGTTGGCCAAAAATAGAGATGAATTTGGCCCCTTAATCATTTCATGAGGGCCATCGAAGCCACGACCACCACGATGCTTTCGAAGGGCCAACCTCAATAATCAGTCAGAGAACAGCTAGAAAGCTAAACTCTGGCGCTAACTGATTCCCGTGAAAATAACGTGGAGTTCCCCAGTTGGCTCCTGCTAGCCTTTAGGGGACTTAGCTCTTTTTTACCCCGGGTGACACATGTAAAGATGATGATATTCCATCGAAACATACCAATGTGCCCCCCGGGAGGACGAAAATGTGATCAAGGAACCAGTATATTAAACAAAAAACCGTGGTTATGAACGTTTTTACGAAAAAAAATTAAAACTATCTGGCTGATAATTCTCACTGAAGCCACAGAATATTGAGGTATGGATCATTGCATTAAACACTACCTCAAGTTGTTCAATTCTCGCTTGAAAACTGTGCCAATGTATGACTAATAACTACAGCTACAAAATATTGGCATTAAAGTGCAATAAAAGGGCCGTAAATAATCGGTACTTTCAGAAATAACTTTTCTTTTCCTAAAAAGTTTTGGATTTTGATATCTATTTTTTTTCATTTCAAGTATTTTCTGGTAGATATAATATCATGAACATCTTAAAGTAACAACAGCAATAAATACATCAATCCATCAAATCAACTATCAAGTATACCAGCAACAGTAACAACAATAAACACCTGCCGTTACAATTTCATCAAGTCAAAACAATCAGCATTTACTAAACGAATCAATAACAAGATACAGGAATCCGACAATGTATCAAACGACAAAATTGTTCAGTAAACATGTGAGTGACAAATCAACAAAAGTTTTCAAAATAAGTTGGTAAAAATGGATAAAGAAGTTAACAACATAAAAAATCTTATTAAAATTTAAATATATAAGTCTATTACCAACTATTTGAAAGGTTTTCGAAAAATTGCTTATGGATAAATTGTCTCCGATGCTAAGGGATAGTAGGTGTATCCCAGACCATCAATTTGGTTTTAGAAGTAGACATAGCACAATTGAACAAACCCGTAGATTGGTTCAGGTGATAAGAAGGACTTTTGAAGAGAAGAAGTATTGTTCAGCTATTTTTATTGATGTTTCTAAGGCTTTTGACAAAGTTTGGCATGAAGGTCTATTTCTGAAACTGACCGCTCACTTGCCTTGTAATATAAGCAACCTATTAAAAAGCTACATAATTGGACGGAAATTTTCTATTGTTGAAGGAGACTTCGTTAGTGTATCCAAACCAATTTTCTCAGGCGTACCACATGGTAGCATTCTTGGACCAGTTTTATACTTGATATATACCTCCGATATGCCTGTAAGTGAAACTGTCCACACTTCTACGTTTGCTGATAATACAGCGTATCTAAGTTCGCATGAAAACTCCCATCAAGCATCCATAAAACTTCAGCAACATATAACTCAGTTAGAGCTGTGGTTAAAATTATGGAGAATTAAAGTGATCGTTCAAAAGTGCATTCATGTGACCTTCACTCTGCGAAGAGATAATTGTTCACCCGTTCGAATCAATAATCAGAATGTTCCACACCATACTTATGTGGTATACATCTTGACCGTCTTGACCGAAGCTCATTTTCACTTGTCAGGGTATTTTAACAAGCAAATTTGCCGCACATGGGCTTCTGAAAATCATAAAGCGATTGTTGACAAGCCTTTGCATGCTCAACGTGTCCCTGTATACTGCGCTATGTGGTTTGAAAGCGTGATTGAACCGTTTTTGTTTCGAAGATGAGACTGTAAATGCTATCTCGAGATGCTAACAACTCAATTTTGGCCTGCTATTGACGACGTGGATATCACTGACATGTGATTTCAACACGACGGTTCAGTAACTGCATACCTGCAAGTTTTGCATCCGTGAATTGGCCTCCAAGAACGTGCGATTTAACACCGCGAGAGTATTTTCTGTGGAGATATATAATCCCTAGTCTGTGCTGATAAGTCCTAAACGATTGCCCACTTGGAGGACGATATACAACCGCAAATGTCATATGGCAGAAGTCATATTTAAACTATAATGCCAGATTATATTTCGAATAACGGAAATTTCGTTTTAATTTGAAACATTCACATTTGTTTTATTGCATTTAAAATTTCTATACCTCTATTTAAACTGCCTTGATTATCACAAATATAAAAAATATAAATAAATAATATTTGCAATAGTTAGTTAAGAGAAATAAAAAAATATCGTTCTTTTTTACATGCTACCTTCATAACGCTAAACAGTAAGGTGGAAGGTATTATTATTCCTTATAAAAATAAAAAGAAACTCACCAAACTATAGCATACGTTCAAGGTTATTTCAACATACATTCATATAGATGTGCATACCTATGACAAGGTTTTAACTATGACAGGAGAAAACTTTTTACTTTATATGATTTATGACTATTTTTCTTTGGAAAACAAGGTACCAACTTCTAGGTTTTTCTTTCATTTTTCCAGAACTTTTCTTAGTTTTTTTGATACTTTTAATTTAATTTTACAGTCACGAAATACAGTTTATTTGATGGAAGAAAAATATTTCAATTAAATTAAATTACCTTAACAATTTTAAGCGAACATATTTACCAAATTAATATGTAATTTAAAAATATAATTAAAATTTAATTAAAAAGGAAGTTTTTTTTTTTAAATTGATTCTAGGATATCAGTCATTATATTTTTATTTAAGGATTATTGTTACTGATAGCGGTTGTAAATGTCAGATTTTATTGCTTTTTGGTACGTACGAGGATCAATTAAGAAATCATTAATAATTAGGGAAAGAGTCGCTCCAGTGGCAGTTATATACCAAATACGATTTTCTCTGGATTACATCAGGTTAAATCAATTGTGGAGAGCTGATAGAAACTTTATTACATCATCCCAGTCCTTTTGATGTATACTGTGCCCACTTTTCATAGATATTCCCTTAGAGTATGATTAAATCTTTCTACCATGCCATCAGACAGTGGATGCAGTGGCGTCATTCCCGCCTTTTTGATGCTATATGCATCGCACATTTCTTTGAATATGGCAGACTTAAAATTTCGTCCTTGCTCAAAATGCAGTTCTGTTGGAGCACCAAATCGACACATCCAATTTTCCACAAATGCAATAATTACCGTTTTGGATTTTTTGGTTTGGAATGGCACACATTATGGGTCATTGGATAAAATAATCCGTTATAACTAGTACAAACCGGTTTCCAGTGCTAATGACGGAGAATAGGACTGCAATATTCATTGCCGTCCTCTCAAAAGATGCACCTGCTTGCTACAATTATTAATGCTGGTATTCTTGGCCGCAAGGCACTCTTCGCGCATAGCTATCCAATCGGCTGCAGATTGTGGGCAGCCTACATAATAAAATCGTTGCTTTATCTTCTGCAGAGTTTTTGTTACATCCAGATCCCTGGGACCTTCTTCATAACGTCTATTAAATTGGAAGCTGGCACGATACTTAGGTCGTTGCAGTTTTACCATCTGTGCTTTCCCTGTTTAAAAATAAGCAGTCATCTATCACTTTTAGGCTATTATTTTGAGCCCTGTACGATTTTTCTAGTGGTCTTTCTGTCGATATTTCATTGCTGTTCGTTCTATTGTTCTCCTATTTAACCGAAATATTTTTTTGTCAACATGGGGTCCTCATTTTGGGCCTCACATCAGTCTTCTTCTGTACCAATTTGGGTAAGCAGCACATCAATGTTGGATTCCTTTAAAAACGGCAACGCAACGTAGGATACAAAAATTGTTGCCTCTAGGGATTTCTGGAGGCTTCAGGTTATTTTCTTGAATTTTTCTCATCATAGCGGCAAACACTGAATTCAATTATATACTGCTGTTAGCTGCTGGGTAACAGAGCTCAATGTCTTCTTATTCTTCAAATTCGTATGTTACAATGTCGATGGTATGCCGTTCGAATTTATCAATTAATCTTCTCTACTTTATTGCCCGTTGTCGGCTGGTGCAATTTATTCGGCTCCTTTATTAGTGATAATTATTTACTTCTAAAACTTAACTGGCTCCAATAATTCCGCTTCTTAAATGACAATTCGTTCTTTTGCTAATCAAAGTTATATGGCAGACTTGTCTATTAAAGACAGCCAAAATTTTGGTGACATCCTCGTAATCTGTGGTTTTTATTTAATGTCATAAAAATATTTAAGTGCTTTTCTTGCTTTCATAAAAAATTGTCAAAAGTAACAAAATAAACCAACAAAAAAAAAATATTTACAAGAAAAAGCAATTTTCAAATTTGATTAACAAACTTCATATAACATCGACCAAAGATATTTATTTATGTGTCATTCCATAACATTTTCTATGAATATTATTTGTCCATTTATTTGTTTGCATATGGATTATATCTCTCTGTGTATTTAATTTTTTAAATCATATTCAATTTATTTTAGAATAAAACAATTGGTTTTGACTACAATTTCCGCCGTTGTTACTTAACAATTTAAACATATTTCCTTTAGAAATATATTTGTATACAAATAGTAATAAAAGCAATATTTTTGTGGTGGGTATTTGTTTAAATTCTAACAGTTGTGGGTTATATGCATGTAATCTGTGTGCCTATTAATTCTAATAAAATAATTAATGTTATTTTGTATATCTATTTTTAAAACAATATTAAAAATTTTATTTAATGTTTATAATATTAAAGGTCTACACTCTATTGAGATTTATCAGTGTTGCTGGCGGGAATGGCTCCCTTGTGGTCAAAATAATAAAACCGAATTTCAGAAAATAAGGAATGTAAGTATAATTGTTAACCTATCGAAATATTTATAAAATGATCTGCCAATAATTTTTCGTTATATTAATATTAGTTCCAGAGGTTAAACTTCAGAACAAAAAATATTTGAATATTAAATTTTCAAGAAGATTATTGCATACTCGTATATTATATCTGTAGTATTACGATCAGCATGGGATAGTAAAGTAACAGTAAATTAAACTAATACATTTTATAAATCACTTACTAACAAATAATAACTAAAAATGTTAAAACTTTTGCTGAAAGTGTAGTAAACACTTGAGAATAAGTTCACAGAAGTCTTTAATGTGATACTTAGTGCCGCTGAAAATCTATTTTCGTTCACTTTCTTTATACCATAGATCTTACAAAAATATGCAGGAGTTATAAACAGTAGGCAGAGTATTTAGTGAATGAAACTCCCAGGACTCCAAGAAATATTTTAAATTAGAGCACCAGTGTAATAATACTTTGCCTTTTAAGACAGTAACTAAAGTCTTGAGAGTGTAAAGAATAATTTTTCCGTTAACATATTAAAAAGTAAGATTTTATAACGCTGTTTAATTAATATAATTAAAGTTAGTAAATATTATAATTTTTAATCATGTACGTAATTTTAATTCGAATTATTAAAAATAGAACAAATTTAATTTACTAAAAAACAATAAAGGGTTTTTCAATAAGAAAATTGTTTTGTAAGACAAAATAAAACAACAAATGTAGATAAAGTGATTTAAATTTTTATTGTGTTACGAAGAAAAAATTTCAGCAATTATGAATGAAAAATAATATCTGGGAAATGTCCAACATGACCACGCTGCCAGATGTCGATTCCTTCATCAACGTTTTGAATCACGCTTTAGCAAAGTCGCCGTCCTATTTCGTTAATAACATTATGGATTTAAAGTTTTAAGGCTGAAATAGATTCGATTGGCTTCGTATAGACTCTGTCCCTAAGGTATAAAGTTTTTAATGAAACTGTTATATTTTTCTAAAATATAAGTACAAATGTTCAAACTCTAATTAAATAAAAACATTTAAGTTTTAACAACACTATATATGATGCTGAAAATATTTTTATAAAGACCTAGTGTCTACTCACATATGAATACCTTGGTTTTTTTTTGCCTCTGGTGGTGTAGTAGGCAGCATCTCGATATCATTTAAAATATTTTGCATGGGCTGAAAATCTGGAGTGCTCAGCAGCTGTGAGCAACTGGTTCTAAAATCAAAATTTTCATTACTTATGAAAGTTATAATAAGCAATAATATGTTATCACAATAAAACTTACGTTCTTAATTCCGACGCGTCAGTGAGGAACTTCAAGTCCTCAGAAAATAACCACGGGTCTTGAGATTCCCCTGAAAAGAACTACAAGTCTCATCCACCACCAGATTTTTTTGATAATTTATGTTTTTGTGTGTTGTACTGTCCGTTGTCCAGAATACTCCTCCAGTTCTGCTTACATGCTTCATCTATGAAGTATATAAATAATATTGTAGAAGTTAGATCATATATACATACATACATATATCTCATTCCTTACCAGATTTTCCAATTTCTTTACCAATTTCCCTCCACGATGTTTTTATGGCATTGCGGTTGCAATGTAACTTATGGGATTTATCCCAAATATGCTTTCTTTTTTTATAGCAGAAATAAGTGTACGCTTTTCTGCGTCACTAAATTTAAATTTTTCTTTTTAAATTTTTATTAAATTTAAGCTTTTTTCCATTTTCTTTGTGAATATTCGCTTACAATAAGTTTAACAGTAAAAGCACAAATAATAAAATGATCAGCTGTTGGTTACAATTCCCTGCGAAAGAAGTGCTGCTCATATTCTTTCCCAATTCCAAAAAAAATGTTGCCAGAAACATTTTTCAGTTGACAAAACACGTTGCTAGAAATATTTCGCGACTTTTAAAAAGATTAACAGAGTACTACTTTAGCAACATTATTTCTTATTTATTCCGCACTAATTTTTTTACATAGGTTTTTGACAGAATTTCGCATGAAGTCATGAATAGAGTGCCATGCTTAACCCCTCTAAAAATAATCCAGTGGGGTTAAATCGCACGATTTGGCTGGTCACTTAACTGCTGATTATTATAAAATTATGCGATCGGGAAATTTGGTTTGCAATTAGTTCATCGTTTCATTGGAGGTGTGACATGTGGTACTGTCCTGTTGAAAACACATGTCAGTGATATTCACGTCCTCAATAATAGGCCAAATTTGAGTTAATAGGATCTCGCTGTAGCGTGATTCAACCTCAACTTCAAAACAAAAAAAGGCCCAAACATACCACCAGACCACCGCCAAAATAATCGCTCTTGGATTTTCAGAAGACTAAATGCGGCAATTTTTCTAGTTGACATACACTAACAAATGAAAATGAGCTTCGTCTGAAAAAATTATTTTTCCAGAAAAACCACTCGATTGTTCCCGAATGAATTGAACGAATTTAAGGGGATGTGAATGGTCGGTCGGCTTCAATTTCTGCACCAGTTCAACATTGTAAGGCTGCAAAGTCAAATCCTTAAGCAAAATTTACCATGTGGTGGTTTTGGATAACCCCAATTATTGAGAAAGTCGAGGAATTGACGAACTGGATTTGCTTCAATACTATGGCTGCGATCTTTTCAGTTGAAGGAATCGGTCGAAGACGCGTTGATGTTCGCACATTGTGCATCGATCCTGTCGACTCAAATTTAACAATCAAATTCTTAATAGCGGTCTCAGAAGGATGATTATATTGTCCGAAAATATTACGAATTTTACGAAATGTAATTTTAGCAGAACCACCATTAACATAGTGAATTTTAATTATTTTATTGCGATTTTCGTGCGAAATTGAAGTCATTGTAACAGTTTCCAATGCATCTACTACGAATACGTCAAAAAAGTAATTGTCAAAACTATCATGTTGTTGGTGTTGCCACAATTGAAAAACAAACTTCTTGTTGAAAACCACGTTATATGAGTCATTCGATGTAAAATCATCAAGTCGGTAAACTTGGCTTGATTTTTTGTATAGTTTAGATTTATCTTATGGATTCTAGACGAATCGTTATCTATGCTAATTTAATTTTTCAATTTGTTATCTGCGATCTTCACAAAAATTAAACTTTATTGAGTTTCGTCTCAAGATTGTAAAGAAAATTTCCACAGCGTTAAAAAAAATCAACAACAGGTCAGAAACGATTTTTCTTATTTTTCCTATTTTCATAAAGCTTAACCTGGTAATGAAATTGCTCCCCTTGTTATGGCATTACCATATTCAAATATAATTAATGTTTTATAATTTTCTCTTTTGTTTGCTTCACGTTTCTAGTGTACAAATTCAAAGGCAATTTTTAGTTAATGTTATCGCCTTAGTCAAACGCCCAAAATTCCCTTACAAAAATCTAAAAACTTTAAATGCCTCACACATGCCTGCATAAAATACATAGCTATATAAACGTTCACAATGCTATCATAATTATTTTAATCTTAGATTATATGCATCGGTACGCTATCCCTTTAGGGTTAGCTATACCTGTTTGCATTTAAAATAGCTAACTATATCACTTGACATCTAATACAATTTTTTTGGAGGTTTCAACAATAATACCACACATCTCCATGAATGAACTCGATAACAAAAAATGTCAATCAAAGGTTTTATCAAGAATGAAATAAAACAAAACAGAATTAAAAACCAACGAACAAAAACAACAACTGTTAATGGTTTCGCTGCCACATTTGACTAACTCGAAAAAAAAACTGTATTTTCAAATAAGTATTTTAAGTTTATAAACTCAACGAACAAACTACTAACAAAGTACTGCTCGTATACTGAATTTGATGTAAAAGTTAAATTAAAAATATTTACCTTGCGACTGATAGTTGCTTTTCTGGTAATATTTCTAAAAAGGGAAAGAACTCCAATTGCGAAAATTTAAAAAATTTTAACACTATAATATATATTAGAAAAAGTTATTATAAAAAAAGTTTAAAAACCTTTAGGAAGCACTAAGTGAAAGAATTTAAGTTCAAAAATATAAAAATTTATTGTTTAGAATTCTTTCCTACTTTTTTAAAATTTTCTTTTAACTTCACTTTTTGTTTTTTAAAGACAATAGAATTTTAAATCGTTGCAAGTACAAGACTCTTGTGAACTTTAATTTTCAAAAGTAAAAGAATAAAAATCTAAATTATTCTATCTTCATAATTTTTTTTTTTGTAGCTAAAAAAAAATCTAATGCACATCTAATGGAAATTAATATTTAATACATTAAAAGCTTTTTATTGGATTAAATTATCTTCTCTTACAGATATATTCCAACAAAATAGAAACAGTTGTATTATAGTGTATATAAAAAAGAGAAATATTTCTCAATTATAATTGATATAAATTAAATTTGTTAGAATATTGTTTTATAAATTTTAGGTGTCTTAATTTGTCTTATTTATTTAAAAATTATTTTTAAAATTATTTGCTCAAATTTATTAAGGCTACTTGAATAAAATATTCTGGAATATTTATTCGAATTGATGGTTTGAAGTATAATTAATTTTAATGAAATTCTACATGCATCTTTTAAAATCTAAATTTACAAATATTTTAGCATTATAGAATCTATGTTTAAGGAAATGTTTATCATAAAGAAATCGTATTAAAACATGTCAAGTTTACTTGTGTTAGTTTTAAATCCTTTATAAAAATTAGTTATACTTATTTTAGCGCATTTATATAATAACTATAACAATAAAACATTGCTTAATTTAAATAAATCTTGTAGCTATTATTTAATATTTTTGACTGAAGTGACAAGCAGCCATATTGAAAATCTCACTACAAGAACAATTATTAATAAAATGTCAAGTTTTTTCTAGGTGATAAGGACTTAAAGTCTCATAATTTTACACATATAAAATATGTTTAGCTTATTTAAGAGCTGCTAAGGCATTCTGTACTATTGTAAGAATAAGATTTTTTCCATCACGGCATCATATATCGAGTATTACCACAAATTAAATACGAAATATGGTAGTAAAAATGTGATAGAGCTAACCAAAATGTAAGAACTACAAGACTAATAATATTATGTGTCTGTTATGCATAATATTAATTTTATTATAAGGCGATCCATAATATCGTTCCCTAACATTGTTGAAGTTTAAAGTATAAATATTTAATTTAATTTAACTAAAATATTGTTGCAAAATTGATTCGTTAAGGTTTTAAAAACAAAATAATTTTCAATAAAATAGTAAACGAAATGACCTATTGTTTATTTTACAAACTGTGTAGTTTTCTACGAAATCTTATACACACACAAGACAACAATATGTTTATAAGAAATTCTAGGAAATATACTAAACAACAAAAAAAAACAAAAACAACTGACACAGAACAAAAACAATATACAGAGCCAAGCAGGCTCCTAATTTAAATCGTAACAACAGCAATAATATGGGGTGACTTTAAAGTGGAATATTCTTGTATATGCGAGAACCGCTTAAACCAGATATATAAGCATGACTTGCTGCCAACAGAAATAAAACATCCTGGAAAATAGACAAAAAGACATATTTTAAGGTGTGACAGTGGTGAAGTTACCATAGTATTTATTTTTTATGTATTAAAAGTAAATAAATCGTTTGATTTAATTTAAAACTCTAAAGTGTTATTTTATTATTCTGTAATAAAAGACGTAGCAATATGATAAAATTATTCTTTTAATGTGTTACATTATCCCTTATGTTATGTTTATAAATATAATATTTTTTTCTAAAGCTTTATTAATAGATCGTTTAAATTTTTAAATATCAATTAATACAATTTATTTGCTTAATTTACTTTACCTAAATTAATTTTTTTTACAGCGCCCTTAAAAGTTGTGTTCACAAAACTAAATTCTATTATTTAATAATAATATTAAATCATTTTTATCTTCTTTTTTACTTAAAAAAAATATTTTTTAATTTATAAAGTCTATACCGTTCATTTAAATTTTAGTAACAGTAGGAAAAGCTCTTAATAAAAAAATTTCTTACCTTTTGCTAATTAAAAACTCCCAAAAATGTTGAAATATCAAATTATTTATGTCAGTCGATAAACCCGCGACAATTATTTTATAAAAAATAAACCTTTAAAAGTAACTGGGTCCTCTACTCAACGGTAAACGGCTCTGAAGAGAGATCATAATTTAATATGAAGTTAGGGCTAAGCCTATATAACATTGGAGCGACTTCTGAAATCATTTATCAAACATAAATGTTAAATAAATTTTCATTTAATTTTAAAAAAAATCCACTTTATATTTGTGGGAAATTTTTCAAAAATATTTTGGGATATCCTGGACAGCAGAAAATGTATCATAAGTAGCTAAATTGTTGAGACTATTGTTTATTGTGGTTTTTTGTAACAATAATGTTAACCATCTGTATACTTTTACATGGAAAATACAAAATTTTCTACTTTTAAAACAACTAGCTTCAGATCACATGTAATAAAATCGAGGGTTTTTAATATTTTTCAAATAAGAATTGTTAACATGTTACGCGACATTGCAGTAGTCATTAAGGTCATAAAGCATGTCTAGAATATTCTGAATAGCATCAGACTAGTTCTCAAAAACGTAAAAGTGTACATTGCCAAGCTTCCTCCCAAATATAAATGATATAAAAATCTGTAAAGCAGCTCTCAAGAAATACATGAAAAGAATAGAGAACACTTGATTTTACCTTATTAACAGTCTAATGGCATTCACTGAAGCCAGTAGTACTATTTCACAAAAACTTAAAGAACATTTTATTTCTTATACTTGGCTAAGAGTGACTGAATATTATAAAGCAAAGATGTGCGCATGAACACATCTTTGGTGTAACAGAAGATAATTGTAATTGCACTGGATAGTCTGGATTATATACTTAAGAAAATTAAGCTTGAAACTCATAGGTAGCACTGGTGTGAAAAAGAAGACGCGCGGTAATTGCATAAATTAAAACAGGACCATTTTGCGTGAATTAGTATAACATGAGCTCATATCCCAAAATTATTACGTACTTGTATATACTCTAAATGCTTTATATTATAATAAGCAGATCGATGAGAAATCAGGGCAAATTTAGATTTGAGTAGCCTAAGATCGCGTAAATAATAACGCTGGTGATTTTTTCTCTGAAATACAAGATCCTTACACATTTAGGATGTAATTGTCCATTAACCAGCATTAAAAATATGGCCGCCTATAGAAACCCTTTGTTTATTAATACTGTTCATAATCGCTGACATAGGCAAGTGCTACTGATAGTGATCTTATTCATAGGAAATTTAAAATTAAATATCGTTGCGCAGTGAGTGTCCACGATTAATTTATGCTTAATGCAAAATAGTTTTCTTTAATAATATGGCAACCTGACTGAATCGTAATAACTCACATTCGTAAAAGCTTTTTCCTCATCAAGCACTCATCATGATTTACTTTTTAAATTTATAATTCAATAAGGGAAAACAATGTTCAATTTTGGCCCTCAACAATCTTTTTGGTTTGTTGGCCTTTTTGTCTTCATTTTTAGTTATAAAATATTTTTTTATAATTTTGCACACAATTACTGCAATTAAACTTATTTTAACTTTGCTTCCACTCAGGGATAATGAGTTGTATAAATTTCGTTTTTATTTTATGATTTTGTTAGATGAAAATAAATCTCTTTTTTTTGCTTTCTTTAATTTTGTTAAATTGTTGGAGTAATACTTTTAATTAGGTTATATTAAAGCAATTATTTAAAAAGTAATAAGTGTAAATTATGAAATTTTACAGGGGCAAAATACTAGATAATTATTAATTAAATATGTGTCTTATAATAAATTGAAGAAAGTATAAAGTGTGAGGAAAACTTGCCTGCACAGTATCCAGTACATCTCTTTTAGCCAAAAACATTAGGATAATAAATGTAATTAAAAGAAAATAAATTAATGGCTATCTTAGTTATTAAGGTAATATAGAATAAATGTATTCTCAACAAATTTATTACCCAGTGATAAAAAAGTACTGCTATTTTAAAGCAACAGCTTTCATAAAATTGCAAAGGAAATAGGCATATGGTTTTTGCGATTCGATACAAAAGTGCCAATTAAATTACTTTCTACAGACCTCCAGATAATTTATACTCTTTTCTTTGAAGTTTTGCGACTCTGGAAGTTATAATTTTCAAAAATTTTACGATCATTATAAACTTGAAGTCCTAGGAAAACTATAAATCCAGTGCGATAAAGAAACTAAAGAATTTTAAATTACACAATTCTCCATGTAGTTTAATCAAGTAGAATCCTGTGCATCAACACATATTTATAAAATCGTTGCTCATACATACTTTGAAGACTCTAGGTATTATAATTCCCCAGCTACCCATTGAAAAATATTTAATAAATATAAATTTTAATAATAATTACTGAAGATATTAGGACATCGACAGAAACAACTGACAAATTTATTTCCAGCGGAGTTTACAGGCTCACTTGTACCTCTTAACATACTTAAATACGACAAACTGGACGAACACTAAAAATAAGATTTGCAGAAAACATACGGTCATACAAAAGGAAAAGAGAAGACTCCAATTTTAAATAAGACCTTAAGAATCACGTACACTTACGAATGGAAACAGATGAGTGTATGACTTTACTGCATCCTAGCAAAAAAGAACGTAGAGTAGACATACTTAAAAACATGGAAATCTAGGGAAACAAACATTTTTTACAGCGACGTTGTTAACAAACTGGTAAATAGAGCCTCAGATGCAATTTTCACACCACAACTCAAACAAATGGAAAACACCCTCAGACGGATACACGTACCTGGACTATAACAAAAGACGAGAATATTGAAATTAACCCCCAAATAAAACGCCATATTACGTAGGTAGACACGACGATTATGGAATAAATACCTGGACCAGAAACACTGACTCGCCAGTACGTGATACAACATTGCTGGAGAAAGTGCTCGCCGTTTACGAAAAAGCAGCCGGGAAAGACGTTAAGAGAAGAAACTGAAAACATTAAAACTACTCATACACTTTAACTTACGGCAAACATCAACCTCAGACGCAATTTTTCATAAACTCAAACAAACGGAGAACATCCTCAAATGGACACACGTACCTAGATAATAACACAACACGGATATAGTGAAAATAGGCCTTGCGTAAAGTGCCCGATGAGTAGATACGAGCTTAACAATAACACTACCTAAGCCCGAATACTGACTCTCGAATACGGATTAAAACACGGCTTTGAAATGATGTCTTCACATCGAAAGCGATCGCCATTTGCGAACAAATAGCCGGGAAGGACGTTAACAGGCGAAATTGAAAACATTAGTTCATTCATCGGCGGATCAAATCCAAACAATTACTGAAAATTAGTCAACTACATGCCTCAACATTTAGGATTATAAAATTATAGAAGGAAGCGATTTTTGTTACTTTCGGTGCGCCGACAGAAAACGTTATTAAGATACGGTCACAGGAACAATGTTACGTGCGATATTATAATATATCTGACGAAATTTATTATTGCTATTTTTGCTACACAGACCAACAAATTTAAAGTGGTATGGTCAGTAGAATCATATTTTGTTCACCGTAACTGTAAATTTTTGAAGAATTTTATTACAGCATTATATTATATTTACGACAACCATATATCGTTGATTATAGTTGTAAATATAGTTGTTTTGAACAATGATTTACTTATAGTTAAAAAGACGTCAGTGGGTGTCGATTCTTGTGCAAAGCAGAAGGACAATATTTTTGTAACCAAACCAAAACGAGCCTAGAGAAATATGTGAAATGTTTAAGCACAATCTATTGTAATATTTAAACTAGTTACAAGAGAATGCAATTTATTCATTAATATACTCTATACAAATAAATTTAAAGTTAAATGGATAAGTTTTAATTTGTATTAAGTATACGAATATTACATACATTAATCTGAATATTAAGTATACAAATACAATGTGAACAACTATAAAATTTGAAAGCACAGATATAAAAAAAAAATAAAAATTTTTTATGGTATGATCACGAGAACTATATTTTGCTCACTGTAACAATATATCCTTGATGTGGAAAAATTATAGATGTCGTAAACAATACTTTAATTATAACTAAAAAGACTTTATTGGCCTTTTACCATGAACTGGTTTTAATGAAATCTAATATAGTTGAAATGAACAAAATAATTTTATATTATAGTTTCGGCAATTTTTTATAAGTCATCAACTCATTTAAAATATATGAAGTGAATATGAATATGAAGTGATATGTGTTTAATCATGATACCTATATATATGTTTATGTTTGTGCAGCAGCTTTTTATAAAGTCCCAAATTTTATCCAAAAAATATAGTATTCAAATGTACTGGTAAACAAATTGTACTGCTTTTTAAATGATAGCACTAAAACTAAAATAATAAAACTAAAATACATTTTTCGCTTTTATATTTTGGGATAACAAAAATTATTGTTCTTCTATTTTTGTTGTTTTTTATTTTGCATAAAATCAGTTAATAATTAAATAACTGTTTGCATGCAAACGTGTTACAATAAAGTTATAAAGTTTTGCTTAATATAATACATTTTATTTGTTTCAGTTTAGCAGTTTTTTGAATTGCCATTTAATAAATATTTTATTAATACAAATGCATATTTGAAATGTTATTTCCGGTTAATAAATTGTAGGAAATTTTAAAATGAATATAAAGTTTGCTACAAAAGAAGAAAAGCAAAAAATATATTAAATATTTTTATTTATTTTTGGTCGGAATTGGAGTAAAAGTTTGGATAAAAAGGTTTATTTAAAGTGATGCATTCTTATAGAGGTATTTTAGCGGTGTTAAATCTATACTCTACTTTATCATTAGTATCATTTTTATTATTATAATTATTATAACCATGATTAGCATAATTATTTTTTTTTCTTGCAAAAAGCTATTTTGCTCCATCACAGTTGAAATAATATTTCAACCTAAATTAAATATGCACAGCATATGGTTTGTCTAACTTAGCATATTTAACTTTATGTACAGTGCAATGAAAAACAAAGTGAGCAAATTACAACTACTAAATATAAATTGGTGCAACAACAAAACAAAAAAATGTATTTAAAAATAAAAAAATAAATAAAAGAAAATTAAAATCAAAATAAATATAGTATAATACTTTCTGA
Organism: Trichopoda pennipes; assembly: GCA_030448955.1. Taxonomy (NCBI): domain Eukaryota; kingdom Metazoa; phylum Arthropoda; class Insecta; order Diptera; family Tachinidae; genus Trichopoda; species Trichopoda pennipes. The sequence goes on along the minus strand of JASKUP010000041.1, from coordinate 2,495 downwards.
ATAACAAATGTAATATACAGCCTAAATATTAATACCATTATTTTCACAAACAACAATTTCTGGTATTTGTTTTAAACAAAAGAAAGTTTCATTCGTTGCTGCCAGTGCACTCTTTCAGTTACTCTACGCTAATTAATTGTAGTAATTATACTATAATAAATTTTTAATTTGAGATACAAAAGCTGTTAATATTGATATTCTAGCAAAAAGAATATTTTCTTGGATTACTGCAGATAAAAACTTAACTATAATTTGTTAATTAGACAAAACAATGAAATGAACGTCAAAACGTCTTAGTGGCTAATGAAAAGTTTTGTACACAAAACTTTAGCTCTCTAAGTCCAAATATATCTATTTTTGTAAAATGTTGGTTTAAAATAATATGCCGTACCATTCATTTAATTTAATTATTTCAAATATTTTTGTTTACTTCAAAATTATAAAACAATTTAGAAGATTCTGTTTTATTTTGTATGTATTTTATCTTCCCTTCATCTTTTAATCCTCAGTTACTAGCAGTTAGTTCAAAGATAATTTTGGTTCTAAGAAAATTATACAGCATAGCTTTATATTTAAGAAGTAAAGTAGAATAATGTATGGCCATATCATTATGTGTTTTTATATTATTATACGGCCTAGAGATGTATTCAGGTATATCATAGAGCACTCTAACCAGATTAAGACAGTATTTCTATAGGATTTCTCTTTACATCTTTAGACTTAAATTAAATCACATATACATATGACTTCGTACACTTTTAAGCTTCTGCGATGCTATGTTAAGAGCTTTATTAAATTGAGACTAAATAAAATTGAGACTCAAATATGGAAGGGGTCAGTATTTCATAAATAGATTTAATTTTGGTCAGACTTTAAGAATTAACATTTAAGTAATACTTAAGCATGCTTCCCCAATCATGTCTAGGTCATTTGTAGTCAGAGCTTTTAGACTATAGATTTGTTTAAATACTGCGATCAACGGAGTTCTCTCACTCAGTTTCAGTTTCCAAGATATCGCTTTTAGTTGGGGATTTTTTAAAATTGGCTATAATAAAACCTCTAACGTAATTGTCCCCCTTTATATTTTTTTATTTATTATCTTTCATCATTTATATAGTTGGGGGTTTTTTTCTTTTTACATTATTCGTTTTAATAAACGTTGTGTTATAAGAGTTCTTTAATTGTAAAATAATAACACAGCTCTTTAGAGTTTTAAATTAAACAATTTATTAACTTTGAAAACACACAAACTAAACACGATGGTAACTTTGTTATTTCTACTCACTGATTCACTCATCTTGAATTAGTTAATTTGCCCAGCAAGTAGTGCTTATACAGTTCTTTAAGTTCTGGTATATACAAGCATATTCTACTTTAAAATCTCCCTAAACTATTATTCTTATTAATATTCAGTGTAGGCACCTGCTTGGCTGTGTGTTTTTTTGGTGTTCTGTTATTATCTTATTTCGTCGAATTTCTTATAACCATATTGTTGTTGTCTTTTGTGTATAAGATTTCTTAGACAATTACACAGTTTATAAAATGCACAGAATGTCGTTTCGTTTTTTGTTTTACTAACAATTATATTCTTTTGGAACTTAAAAAATCATCTCCATAACAATATTATAAATTTTTTGAACAGTAAGTTTTGCTTTTTAAAATGGATTTATTCGACCATAGTTACTTAAATTAATATTAAATAAATAAATAAAATATTTTAGTAGCCAGATGTTTATATAATCACGGGGGTCATTTGGGGAGAAAATATATGGCCTTGCGCGAATTTTTTCATTACAAAAACTTTCAATTAGTACTATCCTTTTGAAAACCACAAATGTAAACAGCAAATGTCTTTAATCTTCTCTTCATCTTTTAACTTTAAGTTACTTTGATATTCAATGCTTACACAAAATAAATTAAATATTCTTGTACGAATTTTTGAGTATAACAAGTTTTATTAGCTTCAAAACAAGCCAACCTTCAGTACTCATATTTTTAACTATGACCATTCATAAGATTGCTTGAATTTTATGTTTTACCAGGAAAAATAATGTTTCCAGAGTTTATAACTCCAATAGACTGTTCGATAACTTTGGCTTTAGAAATGTTTCAAATGAACAATCTTGTTTAGTAAAAGTTATAAAAATCTATATAAAAATATTGGCTATAAAATCATTTTTATTTATGCCGTCCTTTTTCAAATTTTAAAGTTGTTCACATTTTATTTGACATTAAGTATACGAATTACAGCTCATCTTCTTTTCTCTAAACTAAATAAGAATAGAGTAGAGCAAATAATAAATTGTATTTTTTTGTATTTTGTTTATATATTACAATAAATAACTCTATCTACGTTTTGGTTTTGTTGAAAAAATATATATAATATTAGTAGACTTTCATTGGGCACTGTATATGTTTAAACATGTATACTTCGATTTTGCACAAGAATCGACACGCACTGACGCCTACAATAAAATTAAAATTGCCAGTAAATT